>JAECXC010001917.1:8014166-9236250 GCA_018152125.1 Drosophila dunni | reverse complement strand
CGGGAGACGGCGCTGCTGCCGCTGGTCAAAGAGAGCGCCACACGGCGTCCACTTGCAGCCGGAACACCCCCACCTCCAGCTCCACTTCCAACATTATTTGACTGTGCCATTTTGCTGAGCATTCCTGTGGTCCAATCTGTGTTCAATCTTTCGTGTTACACGATCTGTGGAAGAAAACACAAGTTAAGGTATGAGTAAATCTTCTCCAAATACTTGGCATGGGTTCTTCGCATTAAATTCAATTGACAGCCAAGTTTACTTTCACGCTTCAAGTGCATCGAAACCGAAAGAAAATAATAGACAATTGAAACCTAAACACGCTTCTAACACAAACATTCTGCTTTGTTTATATTATTTCTAGGTGCTCCCACTCTGTCTTCTGACCACATTCCACGTTCCCAGCCATGTCAGAGAGAACCGGCTTTGACAGTGCACTTACCACACTAGGACTGAAGTTGCATTTAGTTGTTTCTTGCTTGACTAGAACTTTTCAATCACAGATGCAATTTATAGGTACGCGTTTGCTTCTACTTCACTGTTAATCTCAGACGAGACGCTTAGCGTGGTTCTGATTACTGCACACGTGTTGACGGTTTGGTGTCTGTACTTGGTATTGCCTGGCTAAGGATTGCGCAGCGGCTTAAGTAGCTCCAGATAACGCTACTTCAGGTAGACACGTCGCGGACGAGGATCAATAACGCTACCTGCATGAAGCATCTGCACAAACAAATTTGTTTATGAGCAACAGCTGCTATAATGAGGATATTCCCGCAATCCGTAAAGTAATATTAAATTAAGATCGTTATTACCTATAGCCTTACAAACAGGCAAAATAAATTTACAAACATTGCAACAGTTCCATAAAACCATGTTCCAGTTGAACAATCATAATCCCCACACTTCCCAAAGGGCTTCCTGTCTAAATAGAAGAATAGGGAGCGTAGAACAAGTTAATAAAGTTGCCCAATTACCCACCGTAACGGTCAACTGAGTACATTATAAATGGGGTAAATTTTAAAAGAAATAAGAGGATTGATAGTCGATCGTTTCTGATAGGGATTTATTAGTTGATCAAGCACAAAGTGTTCCTTAAAATATCATATTTAGCTATCCAACTGTGTCATACCCTTTTCAAGCTCTTGGCTGGCTACAGGGTATAAAACAAGTTCAATGGTGGGGAGTGTGGACAGGAACTGTTTAGATTTTCTTTTAGAAAGTGCAAGAGGCAGCTGCATCGCGAAAAACAACACACAGAAACACTCACATGTATGCACACACACGAAGATGCTGCGGTGAAATGCAACACAGACTTGTAGTCTGCGACAATACATGCATATATGCACACATGCAAGCAAATGTGTGTGTCTGTATATTTGCAATTATGTGCCAAGCCCTCACGCCAACATTATTGTAATTCTTTTCGCTTTTTGTTTTGGTGTGTTGTTTGTATGCCAGCAGAGTTTAATAAACTCAACTATGCACATCATTTGCACACAAACACAAACATACATACATAAATGCAGAAACACACATATGTATGCGGAGAGCGTCAGCATAAAAGAGCGGCAATGTTTGTTTTTAAATACATGGTCATGTCTGAAGATTTTAATAAAATGTTGTGTTTACTTTTTTAGTAAGCGACCAGATCGGTTAATCAACATCAATAAACCATTTAATGAATACATTTTCTTCACTTTAGGTTCTGTAACAAAGGCACACACACAGATACATATGCATGTATGTAAGTAGATAAAAAGGCGGCTTATAGTGCGCGCCCAAATAATGAGCACTGTGTATCACAATTAAATTTCAAACTGATATTTGATAAAAAAAATAGTCTAACTGATTATTTTATTCAATTTTATTATTTATATTTATAAAATATTGTAGTGATTGATGACCCAGTCTATGGGTTATTTCTTAATTTAGCCTGTTCTTTTATGCTTTGCCACCACTGTACCAGGCAGGCTCAATTGACGGGGTTTGTTTTAAAAATGGCGGAGGCTGCAGCGACGAATAATAAAAATGTTCATGTGCGACAGACATATCGCATATGTATTGAGTATGTATATTTTCGCGGCTGTTTTGTTCACATTTAGAACACACACATAGTTCGCTAGGTTTTAGTTTTCAAGATTGTATATATCATTGAATTCACAGTATTTTGCACAGCCTAACAGAAGCCCGGCAACTGTGCGCAACCTTTTATCTACACAAACAAATCCTACCGCAACACAAAAAATAATATCCACACTACCCTTCACTTCATTACCCAAATTAATACAAATTTATTTGTACATACACAATCGCAACAAACCTTTTATTCTATTAAAAAATTGAACCAATAATTATGGTATGCACAAATCTTTCGGTATCTTAAATTTGTATTTTTAGCGGACCCAAAACGATGCCGACGCCAACGAAAAAATTAAAAAACTAACGCGCGATGTCAAAAATGTGACCAGACTATGATAGTTTTTAAATGAAAATGTCCCTCAAAAATACCAAAATTACCCTATGGCCCATGGTGCGAAATTATTGGTAGATTTTTACTAAGATGTGAATATTTTGATAAAATGCAACAATTGTATTTCTTTGTTAACATTGTATTGGAACATAGAGCTTTACAAATATAGTTAACACTGGCCTAACACTGTACCAAATTTCGTCGCTGTTCCTTTATTTAATTTAATAGTTTCTTATTAAATAGTTTTATTACAAATATAATTTAAATACCTCCAGGTATTTTTCCATCAATTTACAGACAGCCACACCGATTAACTCACTAATCGATTTACGTGTACAATCGAAGTCACACACGGCTAATAAGTAAGCTCTAATAAATAACTTTGAGAAATAAATGAAATCACTGAAAAATTAATGTAAGTACCCGCCGAATATAATATTTATGACCACCTCCGTATAAATTGATTTACCGTTTTTACTAACTTCTATTACTTTATTGAATTTTCAACAAAACATGACGCATCTGCATCTGGATACGCCTTTCATTTATGCCGGACACACATACACACAAACAAAACATTTGTAATAACACGCACACGTAAATACAAACACACAGTGCGTACAATTTCACACATACAAACATAATAAGACACAAAATAGATACAAATCAGTTGCCACAAGAAGCAAGTGCACCTACACAGACGCAGATACAGAGGCAAAGATATGGCGCACATATTGGAAAATCAATTATTTGCTGCTGCGCAAGTGATTGAACAGCAGCTAGATCAAGAGTTTGATCGCTTGGACAACTTGGACACGGAAGACTTGAAAGCTCTGCGAGAGAAGCGGATACAAGAAATGAAGAAGCTGAACAGTAAAAAGCAGGAATGGATCAGAAACGTAAGCACAGTTTGTTGTTCAATAAGATATTTCCAGGGGTTAATATTATTTTATGAAATCGTTCAGGGTCACGGCACGTACTCGGAGTTGGCTGATGAAAAGGAGTTCTTCGAGGTATCCAAGAAATCGCCAAACATTGTGTGCCACTTCTACAGAGACAGCACCGAACGCTGTCGCATCGTGGATATGCATCTGAAGATACTCGCCGCCAAGCACATTGAGGCCAAATTCTGCAAGGTTAACGCTGAAAAGAGTCCCTTCTTGACACAACGCCTACGCATTAAGGTGATACCAACTATAGCCCTTGTAAAGGATAGTAAAACTAAGGATTTCATTGTCGGATTCACCGATTTGGGCAACTGCGATGACTTCTCCACGGAAATGCTAGAGTGGCGGATCGCCCACTCAGGAGCCATTGAGTACAAAGGTGATTTGATGCAGCCCCCAGAGGTGAAGCGTAAGCCGTTCATAAATCGCCCACAGAAAACCATACGCGGAGGCTATGACTCTGATGATTCAGATATCGATCTGGATGACTAACGTGGCGTAGTGTCTACAGACCACAATCTTACGAGAAGTACACTAGCTGCTTGGCACTTGGTTGCGCCGGAGAATCAACAACAACATCAACAAAAACTGCAAAGAAAAAAAGGAAAGTGAAAATGAGAATGCAAAGAATAAGGAAAAACAAATCAAAAAACCTAGCACATGAATGTAGAAAAGCAATTAGGCATACTTTAGCGTTATTTATTTAATTGTATAATTCCAATCGAGCTCTTGCTAATCCTCCTAACATTCACCTGTATCTAGGCAGGTGTGGGTCAAAGCTTATACTGCCTCTCCTTTACAAAAACTCCTCCACATGGATAGCTACAACTGCCCAAATCAGATGGTCCTTCCTAACAAACCCCATTAACCCGCGCTCACCTGTCACCCTCACCTTTTACCAATCACCCTTCGTTTTACATTCAAACGGGCCTTACACGCCTTTGGCACAATATGAATAGTTCTTAACTGGTTCATCGTAAATGGATAAAAAACTTACATATATATGTACACATGTAAACAAGTGAAAAAGACAAAACTGGCATATATAGTATATATATTTTTAACAATATTCGAACTTTTGCAGCGATGCATTTCCTATTGTAGAAGTAACAAATAACTCACATGTACAAGTTTTTTACATTTATTTTTGTAATTCTACAATTGCATCCAAACATAAGATCGTCTTCATATTAAATTGCAAGTACGGCAAAACTTCACGACTTTACTTTGGGCGGAGCTTGAAACCTTCTTAGGTAAAGGAAATTCCGAAAAGTGGACACTTGAAAACATCTGTCGGGTAGACTTAAAAAGGATACCTGCCTAATCCCTCGCCATAAACCAAACCAAGCGTCGGCCTGTCTTAAGTTTACCTGCTCTGGTATTTAAACCAGTGCTCGAGCTTCAGTTGCCACATTCGTTCTGTGATTTTGGCACGGCCAACAACTCGAATTTTAACTCAACAAAAAGATGGTGCTTGGCTCTGGTAAACGTCGACTGGTGAAGACCCTTAAGGATTCCTACACACATGAGGAAATTGCCCAGATCCTCGAGTGCGATGTGGAAAGCGTGGAGACCTGCATCAAGGACTACGAGCTTCACGATAATAAAATTGGAAAAATCCAGGTTAGAAATCTACCCATGGATAACAGTCGCAGTGTGGGACGACCAAAGGTTTTCGAGAACCGTCAGTTGGTGGAGCAGATGCTTTTGGAAAATCCCCAGTACACTTCCATCGATGTGCAGCGTGAGCTCCAGGCACAGTACGGGATTGAGGTCAGTCGCCGGACACTTCAGCGGCGTATTAGTGAAATCAAATCAAGGCAATTCCAACTGAAAAACGGTGGCCTGACTCCTGAGATTAAGCAGCGTCGCTTGGAGTGGGCACGAGCCCATGAGGAGTGGACCGTTCAGGACTGGCACAACATTTTCAACATGGACGACTTCAAGACTTTGGACGGCACACCGCCCAAAGAAATATTTGTGGACACGCTGGTGGGCCCCGAATCACCGCAGTGCAACGACTTGAATCTGCTGGAACTGCTGATGGCCATTATTGAGCCCAAGCTCGAAAAGCAGTCACCACAAAACGTCTACGAATTCCGTGCTGTGCTTTATGACATTTGGCACAGCGATCCGGAGTTGGTGCAGAAAATTAATATGCTTTACGAATCGATGCCGTGGCGCGTCTCTGCCGTTATACAAAGTGGAGGAGCTGAAACCGGACTGTGCTAGGTATCTGTAATAATCATATCTGTAAAATCATAACATAAATATAATATAAAATTCTATATAATACAAAATAGACCTTTTAATTTCGATAAATGTGCGACAACAGCGATAACTTTGATCGATATTGCTCTTGTGCAATGTTGCCATAATGGAGGTTTTATATTATGGTGAAATTCCGTGTTCTATGAAAAAAGTTATTTATGGTTAACTTGCTGGAAAACCATAAAATGTAAGATGAAATTTGTATGGCGAATATTTGAAATTCAAACTGCTATTGTTGTGTATCTTTAATGTATTGTAAAACGATCGAACGTGCGAACGAACGAACACATGCAAATAATTTCAAGAAAAGTTACAATAGTTCATTGAGGAACTCAAGTATATTATAATTTTTAGCTTATAATTAATATATGTATGTCTGTAAGTTAGCGGGTTTAGAATATAATATTGATTATAATTGTTCAAATTATACTACGAAAATTAAACCATTAAAAGAATTAGCTAATGCCGACTGGGTTACACATAGAATCCCATATTGGAGCAATTATAACTAAGAGGAAATGTTGCTTCAGAATCTGTCAATCGGACAGACTTCATTCTGGTTTAGATTAATACATTTATAATTATAAATAGCCAGCTGCTTGCTTTGTCCATAAGTTTAATTCGAATGTGGTTATCTGGACATTCTTTGGCGTTTTGAGGGCGACACCAGCACCGCAGGTGGCTGATGAGCACCCGAGATTGCATCAAAGATGCTCGACTCGGAACGCTGGTACTCGCTGCCAATACTCTCCAGATTTAGATCGGCGTCCAGCACAAGAACCTATAATTTAAAGTTTAAATTAGTTTACTCTCTGGGTTAGATGATCAGTCAATTAAATTCAACCTTGCACTGCTGTGGACGCCGCTGATGTATGAGCCAATCCTCGTGCAGTTCATGCAACTCCTGCAGGTACTTAAGTGGAACACAGCTCTCCTCAGAGCGGGCACGTGCTCGCATGCGCTCGAAGACCACCTCTGGCGTGGTACGCAGATAGATAATGAGGTCAGCTTGTATGTGGATCGACTGTTCAATGAACTTGTACCATTCCTGCAGAGTGTTGTACATTCCTGGCTCCAGTGATCCATTACGTTGCATGTTCTCTACAAAACAAAAGCTGCAAAAGACAAAAGAGTTTATTTAGTCAAGTGAGCTTTCTAGTCAGTGAAAATTTGGCACTCACCGGGAGCTATAGATAGATCGTTCAATTATCTTCAGTTTTCGGTCTGTGAGTTGCGTGTGCGCCTGCAGCATCGTCAACGTCACATACGATTGAAAGGGCATTGCCCACTTCTTGGGATCCTCGTACATTTTACCGAGCAAATTGACGCCGTTCACGTTGCGCCATTTTTCTACGGGTTCAGTGATGAGGCACACATCTTCCTCATATTTCTGAAAGTGATTCAAAAACGTTGTCTTGCCACTGCCAATGTTGCCCTCAATAAAGACCGTAAACGGCTGCGTGCCTTGTGCATATTTATGTCCCTTAGCTACGCTTGCTGCTGCCTTTTCCATTAGAGCGGATAATCCTTGGCCTGCAAGTTGATAATTATGACACATTTAAAAATTTCTAACCACAATGGTGCGTCAGAAGTGAGTTGGATGGTTTTGGGGTAAAATTTGACTGTACGTTTTGCTTGCAGTATACAAACTGATCACCATCTTGTCGGCAGAAACAAAAAAAGCGGGAATTTTCTTTCAAAACGCGCACTTTTTCTTATGTTGTGGTTATTTGTTTTGGTTGTTGTTAACAGCTGTTATGTTAACATTTTATCTTATGCTATAAATCGATAATGAAGTTAAATTAAATTACCTATAAGCTTAATTGTCTGCATCTGCAGATGACTTAACATTTTCAATGCAAACGAAATAGTATTGTATTTGTATTAAATTACATATGTATATATATCGCCGAACTTTTTTAACATCTGCGTAACACATGTGATTGTGATACATATTACAAATTGCATACATGATAGTCGGCGTTAAATCAGCTGACTATCGATTACTTAATGTTAACAGAATCTGTAAAACCTCTAATTGAACTGTAAACTATCGCTTAAAACTATCGATACAACAACGTACTAATTATGGTGCAGATGTAGACTCTGCGGTCACACTGAAAGTAATATTTCAGACGAAGGTAAAACGTTGTAATTCTCTGGCCTAATTGTTCTTAAAATATCTGGTTTTAACTCAGCGCGAATCTTGATTTCGCACGGATAAACGTTGCGAAAAACTAAGAGGTAAATTGTTAACAACATTGTATGGGTGCCACATGTATTGATCAAAGTGCATTTTGAAAACAATCTGTTTAAAGTCCTTGCTTTCTCAGCGACATATTTTTTGTCAATAATATAGTGAAAATTCGGTGAAACGCGATTTAGATTCACGCAAAAAGATATTCTGTAACAGGAACTCTGAATGCATGCATTATTGAGTTTGTCAGTGAGTGAAAACGACCCAAAACAAAATGGGCGCAGGTCAACTGACACCTGCGTCCCCACACCCCGTCTTTGTCTATAACAAAGTTCACCCATCACAAACTGTTGACGCTCTTATATAAAAGTTTAATTGCTTTAATAGCTTGTTGTTGTTGCTGTGTTGGATTACTTACTTTCGCCCTATCTATCCCACTCCCACCTGATAAACTAGTCCAATAACAATAACTACAACAACCGACAACAACAACACGCGTACCATTGTCTGTGTTACAAAGGTCGATAATAGACTTCAACGTGTTTTGTTGGTTGTTAACAAGTGATTTCGAGTGAAAATGCAAATTTTTCAGACATTTGAAAGTTTAATTTCTAGCGATATCGTTTCATATTTTAAAATTTTACTATATATATTTACAATAAATTATTTCTTATAGTACATTCGATTAGAGGCTGAAAACTATTTGTGATGGATTACGAGAAAAATCTGCTGATGCGTAACAGCTCCGGCAGCGAAGTCAACGTTGATAACGTTACGTCCAACAGCAGCGCTGGCAGTAAAATCAAAGATGCTGCCGACTCAGGTTTGCCCTCATCGGACATACCCTCATCGGTGGAAATCGTTAATACGCCCTTGACAACTCAAGACGATGAACAGGATATTTTCGAGCAGGTGACAATGATTCTACGCAAGCGACGCGGCTGGGCACCAGAAGATTCCCTAAGCCAGAATGGCCTGGATTTGGACTTGCTTGAGGACGATGATGAATTGGTGGAGGAAGATGACGCAGGCTGTCCACTGCCCTCGACACCAGAAGATACCCAGCTAATTGAAGCCGAGGTGAGTACGCTCCTCCGCACCTGTAACTACCGCGCAAAATGCATTTACGCAAGGAAACGCTCCATTATCGCTGACCTGGTTAGCGGTTATCAGCATTGACTTGATGGGGTCAGAAATACACGTATTTCTTTTAGTTGGCACGCTGGCAACTGAATGTCGTGGTCAATGGAGAAACGGTTGCTTATCAAATCGATGGACAGCCAAATGGTGTTATCAAAATAGACGACAGCTGCTTTGTCACCACAGGTGTAGCGACAGCCGCAAGGCACCCACATGGGTGTTGTGCATATGTTGGTGCTCTTTATACACACACATGGCACACACTCGCATTACACAAACATACTTTTATGCAAGTATTTATAAACTTTGTTGTTGACTTTCGTTCGTGCATTGGCAATTAACACGGTTTGTTGTTGATGGCCAGGAGCGGAATTAGCTCTGGGTGGCGGCTTAGGGGCGCTTGTTGACGTGACATTCAAGCTTAGTAAATATATTCTAACAAATACAAATATGACGCAAAAAAAAATAGCATTATATATTTTTTTTTTTGCGCTTGTCTGTCAACTGAGTACACGCTTATCTTATCAGTGGTTCGTTTGCCATTTCTTGTTGTTCCGTCTCAAAATTGTATACAATATTTTTCAACTTAGTAGACGATTGGCAGTCGTTTCAAAGTACAAAATTTGTCTTGCCCCGGTGCACAATATTTAGTTTTTGATGAAAATTGTAAAAACTGTTCAAAATGGTCGAGACGCGAGATGAGTACGTTGCTGTCATCAATGTGAATGAGCCTGCGGAATCGTATAAAAGATTACCAATCGAAGATTCAGTCGAATGCCAAGCAAGTTCACCTAAAGTTAGTTCCAGTTCGCTTTGTAGTTTTAGTGATTGCTTTTAAATCCGGTTCAAAATTTGTGCTTGAAACTAACTCATTGGCTTGGTATTTTTAGATGACGGAAGTACTTAAGGCTGGTGTCCTCTCAGATGAGATTGATCTGGGAGCTTTGGCCCACAATGCGGCCGAGCAGGCCGAAGAGTTTGTACGCAAGGTAAGTTGCAAGATCAGCTCAAGAAATAACGCAATAACGGATGAATCTAACAAGTTTGCTATTTTCTAATATGTATTACTAATTCATTGACTCATACTAACAATTTCAGAGACTTTAACAAAAAAATAAATGCATGTATAAAAAGTTATAAAATCATTGTTTCTTAATTTCCATTTCATAATATTTATCTTAACTCCTTTACTTAAACTCAATTTTTAATGGTATTTTCTCTATGCACACAGGTCTGGGAAGCCAGCTGGAAGGTTTGTCACTACAGAAATTTGCCCAAATGGTTGCAGGACAATGACTTTTTGCACCGTGGTCACCGACCACCTCTACCCTCATTCCGTGCATGCTTTAAATCCATATTCCGCTTGCACACCGAGACTGGCAATATCTGGACTCATCTGCTTGGTTGCCTCGCATTCATTGGCGTTGCCGCATACTTTGTTTCTCGCCCAACTGTGGAAATACAATTTCAGGAGAAGCTCGTCTTTGGTGCATTCTTTATTGGCGCCATCATTTGCTTGGGATTCTCGTTTGCTTTTCATACATTAAGTTGTCACTCGGTAGAGATTGGAAGACTGTTTTCAAAGTAAGTTCGAAACACAATCATTTTATTAACTTGATGACAATTTATTCATATTAATTGTAGGCTGGACTATTGTGGAATTGCATTACTTATAATGGGCTCATTTGTGCCTTGGCTGTACTATGGATTCTATTGCCACTATCAGCCAAAAGTAATCTACTTATCTGTGGTTTGTGTGCTTGGATGTCTCTCCATCATTGTCTCGCTGTGGGATAAATTCTCTGAGCCAGGACTGCGTCCACTGCGTGCCGGTGTTTTCATGAGTTTCGGACTGTCTGGCGTTATTCCTGCCATTCACTACAGCATCATGGAGGGCTGGCTCAGTCAGATTAGTCGTGCTAGTCTCGGTTGGCTTATACTGATGGGTGAGCACACATTCCATTCAATTGTGTACCAATTGTTAAACATTTCTTTAATTTCAGGCTTGTTGTATATACTTGGTGCACTTCTGTATGCTCTACGCGTTCCCGAACGTTGGTTCCCCGGCAAGTTTGACATATGGGTAAGCATTCTAAAGCATTTAACTAATTGGCGATTATTTATTTACAATGTTTTTGATTTTTAGTTTCAATCACATCAGCTTTTCCACGTGCTCGTCATTGCAGCAGCCTTTGTGCATTACCACGGCATCTCGGAGATGGCAATGTATCGTGTCACCGTTGGCGAGTGTACCGTGCCCATAGAGCCTATAACATTCTAAAAATTTAATGCAAATACCAAGTATACAATCATTGAACTCATTTCAAAACACGGAAACCAACCGACCAACAAACACACACACACACACACACACACACTCCTACACACCCCCCACACACACAAATCACAATCATATACAATATACACAATTACTTGTCAGATATTTAGCGCAGTTTACAATGCAGCCACTTTAGCGTTGGCTCGTCTTTGTTCTTTGTTATACTTACGAGCAAATCTACATTCGGGAAGAAAACGCGAAAACCTTTTTATCGGACTCAAGAAGATGAAATACGCATTGAAAAATACATAGAAGCTGTTTATAATCGAATGAAATCTGTAGTAGTTACAATTAATATACATTTATTTATATATATTCCTCTATTGTTTAATTTTATTTTAGATTTAAAAATCTTTACATAGATTTATAAAACATTCGAAACCTTTAACAAAATGCTGGAGTAATCGCTAAAACAAAACAAATTAATCATTTGAAAATGCGTTGCGCTCAGGGTTAAAATAAATATAAAGTTTCAAAAAGACAGTTAAACCGAAATTATTATGAATACTTTGTTGCCGTTTTGTTTTTCAGTAAACTTAAAGGAAATTCAATCAATCTGCACACTCAATAATGAAAACAAGCAAGAACAATGCATGATTATATGTTATTAAGCAAAATAAATACACTTAATAAACCATAAACCATAACATGACAATGCGAATCAAAGCAATAAACTGTAAAAGACTTTAAGAGCAATGATTTAAATTTTTGAACTTTCTACTGAAAGGGGTTAAACTCAACTGTTAGTTAAACTCTGATTCCTCCTTTTTTTGGCAAGAAACTTTGGATTCCCAAGGCAATTTACAAATTTGAAAGTGTTGTTTACTTATGACGGAATCACAATAGATTAAAACTCAAGTGATTTGGCAAACAAACGTGCTCTTAGGTGTTACTCAACTTTTGGCTCATCATTATAATGTTTTGAGTATTTAGTTAGTAGTAGTATACGCTGTAGTAAAAACTGTGCGATCCTAAATAGAATCGCTTTTAGTAGCGGGGTTATTAGTTTAGTTTCAGAGACTACTTGTCGCTATTTATTTTAGTCTTTGGCTTGACAGCGAGGGCAACGTGCTTATTGCTAATGACTGGCAAAAATTCGGCTCAAGATTTGACTTTGACCCGCATGATCAAGTGATTAAGTGATCAACTCTGTCTGCTCTAAGTATACTTTTTTTTTGCTTCTTTTTCTACTGCTAAGTTTGTTCTACTTTAGTTTTGATTTTCCTTTATGCCAGTTGCCATTGTGGCCACATCTCGGTCATTAAGAGACTTTAAAAAATACATGTATCTTTAGATATTATCAACATTATTCGAATCCAGAAGTTGAAATCAAAACGATTATGAATTTCAAGTTCATGCCAAAATATCAGTAAAATCGATGCTAATTTTTTGTCTTTGTTTTAGTGTGTTAATAATTATGAAATACAGTTATAGTTATCACATTTGTTTCCGTCGCCTTCGTCACGCTGTCTGGTCAATATATAAATATGCATGTCTGTATATATCTGGCACAGACTTCAGCAAGCTCTATAGCTCTGGGTCAACTGCCTTTATGCTCTTCTTCTTTGCACCAATTCGCAGTTAATTAAATTTTTGTTTGTCTCTTTGGTTTAGTTTTTTACAGCCAGATATTTTACTGATTTATCTGGTCTAGGAATGTCTGGGCCAAATACTTTCACTCTCAATTGAAATCTACGCGATTCACGCAAACAGTAATTTTGAACATTAAATTTAATTTGGTAATTAGCTTAGTGGCTTTTAATACCCTATGCTTGGGGTATAATTAGTTTGTCAGCAAATGCGACAGAATGTATATTAATTTATATGCTAATTTAACTCAATTCCATCAAAGGTATTAGCGTAATGTTTTATCATTAAGCCCAGATATTGAACGATTTAGGTTCAGATCAAAGTAATTTCATTTTAGTGTAAGAAAAGCGATTTAATTATTTTAAATTAAAATTACCGGCAGTCGGTTATTTGGAAATGAGTTTTTTAATGTTCATAAAACAGATTTTAGAGGGAAAATTATAGTCTGCTATATCTGCTATGTTATTCCGCTGATTTTTATCTGAGATAAATTCGACGATAGCCCGACATATGCGGAAGATATGTGTATTTATTTCAGAGTCAGAGTTTGTTTGTGCATTTGCCATCGATGGTGTTGTAGTTCAATGTCAGAGTATCTTTGCATAGAGTTCAAGATACTTTGGTAAATGTTGTTGCTGTATACATTTATTTATGGTTTTCAGCAGCTGATTTTCGTGGTGCGTATAAATCAATAAAAAAAAAAAAACTTTTGAAACTTGTATTAAGCGGGCAGTCAAAGGCAACGGTAATCAACTGGTCTTTGAAGGTTTTTGGCGTTTAAGTGTTATGGTCAAGGCTAAACGAGCCCAGGGGCCGTTGCATGTACTTTGGTCTATACCTCATTGATTTCCAATCAGCGTGACAGTTCTTTTTTTTCTACTTCTCGTTGGTCTTTCCTTTTTGTAAAAAAATTTTGTTGCTCATAAATTGAGTTTTAATGTAGACTCAATTAGTGCGTCTATTGCCCAAAAATCAAGCAAACAAAAAAGTCGATGTACAGAATGGTTTTTTGCTACTGCTGTCGAGGAGGTTAATGAGTGACTACCACGTTGAGGAAGACGACAAAAGTGTCGATTCTTTGCAGACATTAAGGTTGGGCACCAATCGAAATCCCCCAATCATTATCATGCAAATTATGCCAGTTTCTCAAGTTCAAAAACATTAAAATCGTATAATATGCAAAGCAAACAAAAAGAATTTGCTTCAAGCTGGCGATTTTGGATTTTGACACTGTCAGATGTGTTGTAAAGATGTGATGCTCTAAAAGACAAGCAAATAAAAAAACATTAATCGAATAAGTCGTTAAAGTTGCGATACACACACTGGGTGTATGTGTGAGTGTGTCTTAACATGTGGAAGTTTGTGTCTTAAGTCATTCGTTTTCCGACCATCACAATACAACTGATTTAATTGATACATTTTTAAGCAGTTTTAGGCATGTTTCTCACTCGTATCTCGTTCAACTTGTTAGAATTACTTAGTGGACAAATGAAGCTATTGTATATTTTATTTTGTTTCTGCCAGATTGGTGAAGCACGCGTCACAATTCGTTCACCTGAGTTAAATGTGACGAACGTGTGACCAGCTACCAATTTTAATGAAACTGGTGCCATGCTACAATCCCCCACTTGGGCTGACCAAAAGCAATAACAACATGCATTGATCGGCGTGTACTGAACTGAGCTGAGCTGGAGCTCAAAAACACGCGCTTGGCATGCCAAAAAAAAGAGAAGCTTCACCTTCAAACTTGCGGAAGCTTAAGTCGCAACTGAAACTGAATCTGATACTGATTTGGGTAACGCTTGAAATCTATGAATGAATCAATAATGAAATCACATAATGGCTACAGTTTGGCACAGCATCACAGCAGCTGCAGTAGTTTTGGCTGTAGCTAGGGAACTAGAGAATCTAACAAGCAATTGAGTAATTAACTATAGGGACCAAGGCAACTATTTCGAGTGCCATTTAATTTGTTCGCTGTTGGCGGCACCGCAAATTGCGGTTTGTGCCGCTTTCGGTGGCAAATGTCCGTCTCTCAGTGCGTCCCAGACAGTTGGCTTCTTTATTGTGCTTTATTGTAATGGCTAGAAAAAAATAGTTAGAGTACTCACTGCACTAGCACTCATATTCATACAGTAACTGCACCTACATAATGGACACCCAGTCCCAACTGAAATGATGACGTTGCTAAACCGAACCCAAGTGGCCACTGAAATCTCAAAGTGTTTTACCGTACACTGCGACAAATTTGAAGCTTGTGTGTGCTAGAACATGTGTCATCTACATTTATGCTTTCACATAGAAATTTCTCAAGTCCCATAATATTAGTCATGGTGACTATACATGTATTCTTAATGAGCAACTGGTTCTATGCAAACTAGTCGCTCAGTTTTTTAGGTGTCTCAATGAACCTTTGGCTTGTTAAATGGATTTGATCTTTTCTTATACTACTGACATGGGCATCTTCCTTTAAAATTACCTACTAGCATTCAAAACTAAGGTACAACTAGAATAATTTGAGTTTTTATTTTATAAAACTTCAGATAATTTAATTTAGTTTAAAAAATAACAGTAATTTGGTTTATAGTTAATCTGATCGAACTCTTGCCTTTATCTTAACAGTCACATATATTTTTTCTGAGTGTACTGTGTGTGGTTTTGCAGTTAGCACTGTGGAGTTTTTAGTTTTAAGTTGGCATCAGGCAAGACACATTGTCTGCGCGTGTGTGTGTGTGTGTGTGTGTTTTGGGGGGAGGGGGCCATTTAATTGCGAAATAATTTGCGCACTCAGTCGACGGCAGACTGCAGTCAACAAATGGGCCGCAGGTCTGCTGTCTGCTTGTCCGCTGGGCTGCTGTTAGCCAAGTTGATAAAGCCCTGTGAGAGGCACAGATCTGTCATTCTCATGGCAGATCCAATCAGCTAAACGAAAATAAAAAATGCAATCAAAGTGTAAAAACAATTCGCTTGGGGGCGTCGATAATTATCGTCGAAATTATTGCTTTCTAATAACAACTTATGCATGTGCATACATTTAACGCTAATTATTGAGCGATAATTGTGCTTCTATAGATAAATAAAACTTCTTTTTTCATAGCTTGATATGTAAATATGCCTAGAACAACAAGAAGAAAGCCCTCAAAAACATGCAACAAGTGAGCATATAATACACACACAGATATACACACATAAGATACTTGAAGTTATACGATCAACACTCGAGTAGCTGATCACCTGTTTGTTGTGCGCTGAGAACTGTCTGTGTGTATGTGTGTAGCTGTGTGTGTAGCTGAATTAACAAGTTGGTTAACGATCGCGATCGCGATCAGCTTCGTAGCTCAGCTCGTGCGATCGCGATGTTGTATCTGCAAGTGTATCTGTGTGCCGTTTTGTATCTGTGTGTCTGCAGCGGCGCATAGAAGACAGCTTGCCGAGTCCGGATGTCGCTTAGTCTGTTGCCGGCGCTTTAACCGCAAAGTAAGCGCAAAAAGCGTGAAGTTGGCCAAGAGCAAAACTATCTTTTCCAACTGAAAACTGAATACTGAACTGTATATATATATCCAACTATATTCAAATAAATATATTTATTCAAAGCTGTTGTCGCATGCGTCGCGAGTTAAGTGAAATAAATAAAGATACATAAAATTGTATCTATCGTGTGTGTATCCAAAAGGATAAAGGACTCAAATAGTGTGTCTTGATTGTGCCGTGTGCAGTGTCGTGCCACAATAAATATACATAAATCTATTATTAACAAAACAAAGGCAAGTGCAGCATTAATATCATTAACATAATTTAATTATTTACTGTTCACAAATAGTTTGAAATTTTTGTTATCTCTTGAGCTCGCTTTTTATGTTGTAAATTTATGTTTTGTGGCTCGTTTCGAAAGAGTCTCGTGTGTGTGTGTGTGTGTTGCTGTGGGTTGTTGAGTTTGTTTGTTGTTACAAGTCGATTTGGATCGCATTCGATCGCATCGCATCGCATTGGATCGCATCACATCGATTCCGTGGTCAATTTGGTTGAATGAAAAAAAAAACTGAAGTTGTATAGAAAAATTGAAATGAAATCCCTAAAACGAGATTTCAACACTCTTGGCCGTGGCTGTAATTTACCATCAAATTTGGTCAAGTCAAGTCAATCCCCCTAATGTGTGGCGTATGTAAATGCTTTAATTTTTTAGTTTTTTTTTCATCTCCGGCGATTCGCAGTTGATCAATCGTTGAATGAAAAAAGCGCATCTTCGATATTGATCACGAATGCCACGCAACAGTAACAACTTGCTGTTAATATTGTAATCACACAAACACCAACACACACACTCACGCACTTATTTGCATATGTATATATTTGTGTACATTTAGGTAGATGCAACAGCTTTAAGAAACGGTATTATATCATCTTATGCAGCTACTAAATAAATCACATTTCTTCCCTGAAGCGTTACACATGTGAAAACTTGGCCAAGTTTCCGCTCATGTGCTAAATGTCAAAATACACTGTCAACTGGCCAACTGGCCAACTGGCCAACTGGTCGGACGGTCAACTGTGACCAATTTCTCATATTCGTAAAAATCGCTCTGTATGCCCTTCAAAAAAAAAATAAAGAAAAAATAAATAAATAAGGCGAAGACATCGCAATGGCAACGCATGCGAGCAATTTGTTTACACATGATTTTATTGTTGTTTTGGCGGCGTAAACAAAAAGGCTGCAGTGCTGCCAGAATTTTATGCTCTAAAATAGCTAAATTTAGGCCGAAAAATTGGTTGAAATAGCCAAAAAAAATCAGTTTGAAGAGCTGCTAAAAGCATCAGCTTATTTGGAAGTAATTTATAGCCAATGATCAAAAAAATTAATTTAAACCATTCGAACTTGCCTTTTGTTTTTTAATATAAATTAAAAAAATTCATAAAAATAATAAAGTCTTTAAATTTATTAAAATTATTATGAAGTTATTATTTATGTGAAAGCTTAAATCCGATAAACTATTTATTTTACATTTATTTAAATAAATTTATTATCCAAAATCTTCTGGCTTTAAATTTAAAGTTTAAAATGTTTATAAATATAGTTGCATATTTTAAAATATATTAATATTCATTTGAATGTATTTTAACACTTTCCAACTGCTTATAAAAGCGTTTAAATATTTTCCTTACTCTGTTTTGAAACAAATTTGATTTGTTGCTCACACTTTTGTCTGGCCTCTGCTGCTCCACTAATTAAAAATCTAGCTATTAATCAGCTAAAACGGCAACGCTATGAGGCTGCTTGACAATGTGACAAACGGAATGCCGACCAGTCAAATTATCTTTATATCAAGCACCCAAAATCTTCATACTCTGTCCATATTTTGTTGTGGTGTTTCTTTGGCCACACATCCGTTCGCACGTTGGCAAATTGGTAACAGTGTTGGCCAGAGTTGGAGTGCGGGTGTCGTTGTTGTTTACGAGCATGGCCTTTTTGGTGACATCTTGGCTGTGTGTGAAAAGGCGGTTTAATTTTCAAATCCAATTGGGGTCACATGGGTGGCCGGTCACACCTTCAAGCTGCGCAGACGCACACATCGTGGAGGGTTAAAAAATCATTTCATTTTGCATTTTTTTGTTTGAGTTTCTCCATTTTCTTGGACCGTTGACTTTTCAACTGACTTCGTTTGCCTAACAAGCCATGGTCGTTGGTCCAAAATTTGATAATAATGGCAAGGCAAACACCTCGGCCAAGGGAGAGCGAGAACAGCGAACCTATGAGATGACGATGATGTTTTTGATGACAAATGCAAATATTGGAGGCCAGAAGTTTTGACAGCTAGCCATAGCTAACTCTATGGCTAACTACAGAGCTAACTATTTTTTAGTGGCATTTACGAATGACTTGGTCAATCCAAAAGCCCTTGGTATTGGCAAATGATTTGTCAATTTGATTATTGATCAAAATTAATAATAATATTAGTCATAATGTTGTTGCTGATGATTCTATTGATTGCAAATAAATATGTATCTACAAATATCTACATATATAAGCAGTAGTCTGTGATTTTTCTTAGCCATTTAATTTTCCTCGGGCTCATGTGACTTGCAAATCGCAAACTCAAACGCAATTATCAACGTGCAACCTTTAATTTATTTGCATTTCCATTTAACCAATTCCAAACGAAAGACTTTGGAAACGAACTCTACACTTTTTGAGTAGGCGTTGCATTTTAATTTCAAATTAATTAACATTTTCAAAAAAACAATAAACAACAAAAACACGTCGAGCCACCAATGTGGTGACAAACAAAGAATTAAATAGGAAAACAATGGAGTCGCATGTTTTGTTTAATAGTTAATAAATATAAATACGGATCTATACCAGTTTCCCATGCACTTGATATCGAGCCACGAAGCGTTGAGGAAAATTCCCCTTTAGTAAGCCTAACTAAATGAATTGTTTGCTATTTGATCAGAAAGGAATGTGCAGCTTACGCCCAGCGGAAATGAGTTAATCAAGCGAAAGAGTCTTTGAATGCAAGTATTTATTTCTTTTTTAATCGACGCTTTATATGGTTTTTAAGTTAGAGTCACTAAGTAACTAACGCACTAGTTCAAGGTGAGTGTCGAGCACACACTCGCACACACTATAAACCTAATGCCAAAGAGCAAAATACAATAAAAATCCAGTTTGAATATCGCCAAAAATCTACATACGAGTTGGTAACCAAAATTTACGCTCTTTTGTGGAACCGCTAAGCGGGTTGATAACTGGCTGGCTAAATAGGCCCCGAAGTGACGTTGTAAATATAGAGTAGGGTAAGGGAGTGGTGGGGATGAATACCAATAAGTGGCTGGCAGCCTCAGTGCAACACAGATCATTTTGTTTCGATTGTGTTTCGTTTTGTTTCCTCAAAAAATCAAAAGACTGAGAAAACGTGCGACCTTGGCTACGAATTTTAATGCGTTGCTGTTGGTGTTGTTGTCGTTGCTTTTGGGTCCATTGGACTTGATCGATTCAAGCATTTGATCAGATGCTGCCGCCAATCGATTGACTTTGCTGATGAATTTAATGCGACGCACTTGTCAGTTTTTGTATCGGTTCCTACAAAAATAATACCAATAATTATAATGAGAACAATAGCAGCATTGACGATGCTACTTCCGACATATTTATGCATATATAATCGCTTATTCACTCAAAATAAGCAACCTTCGTTGAGTTTTTCTTATCAGAGCGCTCACCATTGCGTATACGCAATGTATGTGCGACTACCAAAGTTGGCAGCATTTATTTATTTATTCAGTTCTTTTTTTTTTCGTTTTCAATTATGGAAAACAAGAAGAACAAAACGCTGAAATGGAATTTAAAAATAAACGTGCGTTTGGGGCGATGGCAGCGCGTGTCTAGAATTTATCGTCCGACCCGCTGGTTATCACATCATAATAAGCGAGCTCAGTGACGTCAGGCGTGTGGCTTGAATCAAATTTCTATTTACTTACTTACTATACAAATTTCGCAACTCGCTGGCTTGGTAATTGATACTCGAGTTGCTTTCAAAAACAAAAAAAAACCCCACTTGTTAGTACTAAAACGGATTGCTTGAACTATTATGCAAAAATGGGTGCAAATATTTATGTGTATCTCTTTTTTGTCTTCTTTTAACTTTACCTCAAATATGATTGGGTGGAGCATATTGTTGAATTCATATGCAAAGCAGCGTTTAGAATTTTAAAGCATTAAAAATTCGGGAATCGTGTGAAAAAGAGATGGGGAGACTGAGTGAGAGGGACAGGGAGATGGAGACTGATTTGCATGTAAGGTTTTTAGAAAATTAATAGCAAAATAAATAAATATACAAAATTTACAGCAGACTCCACACACACACACACACACGCACACTGTTTGCACAGAATGAGCCATGAAGTTGTGTGTGTTTGTCCACAAATGTGTGTGGTGTTCATGGCATATTTTTATACCGAGAGACTGTCACATATATAACCATTTATTAGCAGCATATAACATTGGACTTCGGAGCCAAAATCAAGAATCAAATAAGTAGAATTAGAAGCTACCTTCGATGGAGCAATAAACGTTGAACTTGGCAATGAGAGAGAAGTGAAACCGGAAAGCCTTTTGCGGCTAAAACCGAATCGATTTCGCATATAACTCAGAGCATTATATGATTTGATTTGACCATTTTAATTAAACTAGTTTGATATCAATATGGTTTTACTTTTCAATTTGATTATATGTTGTCTGTTTTGTTTGCTATTTGTTTTTTATGTGGCATTTGTACTTCACAAACTTTTATATCCTGTTTGCAAGATTTGCACCTAAAATTGGTACGTAAATTGACTGCATTCAAAACACATTAACATTGGCAATGACATAAACACGATATTTCTAAAACCCGATGATTATTTAAGAGCAGACAAGTTTGCTTTTAAGGCAATATAAATTAATTTGAGTGGTTGTGATTTTAAATTTATTAAATACTCTGTGAAAGTAGATCTGTTTCAAAAGACTTGACAAGAAAAGCTTTAAGCTGTATTAGTTCTCTGTTTAAACTACATATTAGTTTAGCTGTGACTAATTTCTTGCTGTGTAGAACATCAAGAAACAAAAGAAAATAAACCGATTTGTGTGCAAATGCTCTTCAAAAAATTATTCCCAATTTGCATTGCTTTAAACCGGTTGATCTTGATTTAAACAAATATATGCCAAAATATATAATACCTATAGATATATATGTTACTTGGCTTTAGCTTTTTGGAGCACTGCCTATTCTGTACATTTCGACATAGTACAAGATTATTTAATAACTTTTGCGAAATGTATTTTAGCTTTTATTTATGACAGTCGATAGTCCAAGGTGACGGGGCAGAATAAATCGGATCAGTGATATATGTGTATATATCTGGGGTACTTTAAGTAATTTGGTTTATTCTGCACATGTATTTGATACAATTTGATTTAAAATCTTTGTGCGGACACGCCTATTCCATCAGTTCCAGAGCTGGACTCTGCGCTTTACTGAATGGGCCAAAATGGTGAAGAAAACAAAGTAAAGAAACAAAGTCTGCTTGGCTAAAGTGTTGCCGCAACTTGGCCAAGAATGATGACTGAACATTAACGTTATTGCAAATGGGCAAGAAGTGAAGTTGACTTTAGTTGATTCGTTGTTGGGGTCGTTTCAGTTCGTTTTGAGAATGACGTGCACTTTGTTATACGTGTGTACAGGTATGAATACAAGTACAAGTGAACGATTACAAGCACTCATATCGTATCGTTTGAATGTGCAACGCCTGCCACACGTTGCAAATGAGTTAGCGTCATAATTAGAACGGCCAGAAAAAAAGTACAAGTAACTAAATTTCTCACCTTAGTTTAAGATACTTGTCATATTTATTTGATTTACGGCCATTTGAAGTGTGTGGTTTATATGTTGTCGTTGTAGTTGTACTTGCTGTTGTTGCAACATTCATTGGTGCATTTGCAGCAAATGGCTATGAATGCATTTATTCATTCAGCATTCAACGTATTCGATTTGCATACGAAACGCTCCTTCAAACGGTTCAAGGTTGCCACTAAACTCAAGTGCGTAGGGTTGTCAAGTGGCAGTTAGAAGTTACTAATTTGTAGCTGTATCTAAAATATTGCTAGTAATAGCTTGTAATAGCTCAGCTAAATCTCGAAAAGGTTAAATGCAGTGTATACAGCTTGAACATTAAACAGATAAGCAGATACTTAATTATAGAAAGTATCTATCAATTAAAAGTCTATTGAATTATTGTTTTTTTTTTAGTGAAAGATTTTTGTGATTTGAAGAGGGAACTTTTTTTTATGTTATAGTTCCAGACAGCTACCTTAAATCGATCTACAACTTAGTCACAAGTTTTGTAATCCCCTATTTAGTCTCTTACTTAATTTCAACAATTATTTTAACTATCGAGATCAGCATTTCAAATTTCTACATGAGTCAAGTTTTACAGATTTTTGTTGCCATTTAAGAGTACGGTTATTGTCATTAATTTTTTAATTAAAGAAATATGTTGTAAATAATAGAAGCTGTTCTAGCTCTGCTTACTCTAGCTATAAATAAGCCAAAAAGCCAGCACTGTTTACAACTGCCAGACTTTAGAGGCACGCCACACAAAAGCGAAATCAAGATTTATATATAAGTGAGTCTGGGCTATTAGGGACTTGCACGAACTAGTCAATAATTATGATTGCTTCTTGGCCAGTTTACAAACGGGTTTTCTGTTCCTATGCGGGCAATGCCTGTCCTTGAACTATCCTGCTTCTGTTTCTGGTTAACTGATTGGGTCTTTCCAGCTTACACAATAAACTAGATGACAATAATGCGTATCGAAAAGCGACTAAAGACTCTGATATGAAACCAGTTTCCATCCCTGGCTTGCGTGTAAATTTTCGCCCAAAAAAAACCAAACCTTTATAATTTTACATGAGTTTTTTAATCTTTTTGGTTTTGTTTTTGTTGAGGCCAGCAGCAATTAAGTCAGAAGTATTGCAAAAAGCGTATAAACGGCAAAAGACTGAAAGACTGAAAATGGAAACCAAATGATCGTCGATCACTTTTCGCACACTTAGCACATTTGGCTGAAGAGGAAAAAAACTGTCGTCGGGTTAATGCCACGGAACTTTGTGTAAATATTTTGTGATATTTGTGAAGTGGCTGATTTACATGCACTTTTGAGATGCATTTAGAATTCTGCTTACACAAATAGTTTATCTGATTTGTATTGCCTATTTTGTATTTCGTCATATCCCAACCCAAATCTCATGGGTCGAGTGTGGGCGCGCCTTTGCCTTGGCTATTGCAAATTTGTATACCTTTGTGATTATCGGGCTAGTCAGATCAAATATATCCACATACGCACCGAGACTCGAGCCCAGGTGCTAATATAACAAAATTATAAACATTATTACCCAACTTCCGACAACAGTGAGAGAGAATGCTAATCTCGATGTTTATTTAAATTACAGTTGGCAAAATGTCGGTCAGACTCAACGAGACACAAACCATTGTTGACAAAATGGTCAACTTTTTTGTGGAGCACGAGGATCTGCGCACAAAGGTAACACCTTCAACTTGTTATTGAAATGATTTAGATATTTATGTAACTTTTCAATTTGATTTCTTTCTACGCAGAGCTGGTTCCTCTCGAATGCACCTGGACCACTCTTCATGATACTGGCCGCTTATCTGTACTTCTGCCTGTATGCGGGTCCACGCTACATGAGAGATCGCAAACCATTTGAGCTGAAAAACACTTTGCTCATCTACAATGCGGTGCAGGTGCTGCTCAGCTGGGTGCTCTTTTACGAGGGCTACAAAGGCGGCTGGGGCGGGCACTACAACTTCAAGTGCCAGCCGGTGACCTATGCCACAGATCCCATCTCCATGAGGGTATGTAGTCGTTTAAGCCGATTACAAATTGTATCAATTGAATGACTTTGATTGCTTGCAGATGGCTGGAGCTGTTTGGCTATATTATATTGCCAAGATCAGTGAACTGCTGGACACGGTGTTCTTTGTGCTGCGCAAGAAGGAGCGTCAGATTTCGTTTTTGCATCTGTATCATCACACTCTGATGCCCGTTTGTGCCTTCATCGGTGTCAAGTACTTTGCCGGTGGACATGGAACTCTTTTGGGCTTCATTAACTCCTTCATTCACATCATTATGTATGCTTACTATCTGCTGAGTGCCATGGGACCCAAAGTACAGAAGTATCTGTGGTGGAAGAAGTACATCACAATTCTGCAGATTGTAAGTTGAATTTGATTAAAATTATTTGTTGATTTTTAAAGCTTTTCCTTTCCCTTTTAGGTGCAATTCCTGATCATTTTCGTGCACACACTGCAGATTCAGTTCCAGCCCAACTGCAACTTCCCCAAGTCGATTGCAGCATTGCTGACCTTCAATGCCGGTCTGTTTACCTACATGTTCAGCGCCTTCTACGTGGCCAATTATAAGAAGGAGGCCAAGCAGGCAGCAAAGGCCAAACTGGCAGCACAGGAAAAGTTGGCTGTCAAACAGGAGTAAAGAGCTTTGAATTCTATTTAATTGCTCTAAGATCGATTAGTTAGGTTTATCAGCTGTACACACACACTCAAACACACTGACACACCCTTTAGGTATATACTATATACATATATGTAGATCATGTTGGGTATAATGTACATTTGGATATTACATTTTCTAGTTTCTAAGTTCGTTTCGTAGTATATCTTAGTCAAGAATGAGAATGTGGCTCTTTTGAACAGTCGCCATTGCGCAGTGATCATTTGCACTTGCTGTATTGGGAAAATATAATAGAACCAAATATATTAGTTTAATAGTTTAATAGTTCAACACTATGATTATGTATGGTATGTAGTTTTTATTTTATTGTTCGGAATGCAATAGAACTATAAGACATATATGCATAAACATAAATCTAAAAACAAAATAATTAACGAAAATTGTAATTAATAACAAATTGTTTGTCCACAACACAAAAGAAAAGTTATATGTACATAAAATGAAAACATTTTAAATAATAAAAGGAATTGTATATTAAAGACGCCGCCTGAAAGTATACTTTATTTAAAGTTGTGTGGTGACTGACTGCAAAGTCGCTAGATGGCGCACACGTGCAACTAAAAGAGATAAACTTGTGCTGCTTAAAATTTAAAAAGAAAATTTTTCGCGCAGCTGTTGGTAATAAAAACGGAAACTTTGCGAATGACATCGCTGATAATATGCGAGTTTCGTTGACTGTAGCTTGTCATGCTGTTAACAAAGTGGAAAATTAAGTGAGCAGCCTAAAAGTATGCAATGCGAAACTGATGTAGCTCAGGAAATATGTGAGTGCGTGCGTTAGTATGTTTTGTGGTGTGGTGGTGATAAATGCTGAAGTTGTTGCAGGCAAATTCGATTTGAAACTAAAACTCGCCTCGCAGTGTTGGCGAAAATGTGGTGAAGTGCAGACGCGTCCCTTCCGCTCGTACAGCGCGTTGTCGTTTGCGTACCAAGTGTTTGTTGTAAGTGTTATTATTATTGTTGTTGTTTTTGTTGTTGTTGTTCTGGTCGCTGTTGCCAGGTAGTATATAGGTTCGGCTCGCTTGACTGTTGGCGTGCGCATTTATTTTATTGTTTAGTATTTAGGTTAAATTCGCGTTCGAGTTCGCGTTCGCGTGTGTGTTACAAAACATTGGAAAGTGTGCGAAATGCACAAAACAAAAACAAAAATATTGCAAAAAGAATTTGCGGCAATTTTAGCTTGGAAATTTTTTTTGGTGACGTTGATTCATCCAAAAAACCAAAAGGGAAATCTGTGCAAATAAACAAAAAAAGAGAGAAAAGCTGAAAAAAGAAAGCGGGTTTTCGTCGCTGATCTAAATGAATGCATAAACAAGGAATCGCAAAGTTATTTAAAAATAGATACATACTTGTGATTGTATGAGTGCTTGCCTCAGAAACGCTTACTCATGCGCACACAGACGACAAAGCGGGAGAAAGACAGAGAGGTAATAAGCGCATGAGAGCGAGAAGCAGAGAGATGTCAGAGCAATGGGTAATTCCCCTCTGACGTTGCCATCCCTAAAGATGCAAGCGCTGCAGAGTTTTACATAGCAGTTTCAGGCTCATCTGGTGTTTCCTGTCTGCCGCCGCTTAGCAACAGCAAACGCTATCAAAACAAAAAAAAAACAGAGACGAAAAAGAAGAAGAAGTGACGTGAGAGCAAAAGACAAAAGCAAAACCGAAGCCAGGTTAAGAGCTCAGCTGGTCGCTAAGGGGGTGAAACAGCAGCAGCAGCAGCACAACAACACACACCTGAGTACCTCTGTGTGTGTGTGCGAGTGCCGTTAAACGAGATCTGTCAGATACATTTACATTGGTGTGCCGTTAAACGAGATCTGTCAGATACATTTACACTCAGTGTGTGTGTGTGTGTGCAAGCACAACAAAAGCCTTGCGAATTAAAACACAAAGCAAAGCTAAAACTCGCACTCACACACCCATTGATACACCTTCGTTACCGCGAGCTTAAGTGTGTGTGAAAATGTACCTCGCAATCGCAACTCGCGAGCAAATTGTCAGCTACCTGTTGATGAGACTGTGACGGTGACTGTGACTGTGATGACGCTCGTGACTGTGACTGCGACTTTGGCTTTAGATATCTGCTTAAAATATATTGTGATTTATATATCTTTATTCTTGCCAACTCATGTTGTTGTTGGCCGCATTGCACAAAAATGACAAGTGCTAATTTACTTATCACAAATTTGATTTGATTAAATTTTATCTAATTGCGAACGCACATGCGGTGATGTGTACTCACTCACACACACACATGTCTGTGACGCATACACATGTAAATTCATACAGCGCCGCTAAAGTTTCCCACAACATGCGCCTCACACACACACACACGCACAATCACACTGAGCACTAAAGCCAAAAGGTGCGATAAGCACAAGCAGTCACAGAAGCAGCGACGCAAGCAGCGACGCCAGCAGCGCTGAGAGAACGTGGAAGAAAACGCAAACTTGAAAACTTGTAGCTTGATCAGTTTGGCAGACAAACGCAAAGCGAACGGAACGTTTAAAACGTTTTCTTTGCCGTTTTGGCCCACGCGCGCGACTTTTTCAAAAAACGACCCGCAAAGCGAAAACAAAACATTACCAAAAAAAAAAAAAAAAAAAAAACGTCCGACACGCGCCCTTCTTATACCATTAAAAAATATAAAATAGAGTTAAATATAAACGCCTTTTTTGCACTCTTATTCCAATTGGATTTGATAGCCCAGTTGGTGGTGGTGGCTCGATTGGCTTTCGGCCCATTTGGCTGTGCGCTTTGTTATTGTTTTTTGTTTTCTTTACTGTATTGACGTGATTTCGCTGTGATTCGCTTCGATTTGTTTCGATTTGATTCGATTCGGTTTTTGGCTTGGCGTCACAATCGTCACTCGACGCGTCCATTTGAACACAAAACCATAACAACAACAAACAAAACCCAACCAAACCAAACAACAACAAAAAACAAAAGCAGTAGTAATAATAATTTTAAAATTGCTTACTAGTCAAGCTGAAATAACCAAAGAAAGATTAAATTAAGCAAGATAGATATTAAAATACAAAAATAATAAACTTCTTCTTTGCACAGTATTGTCTCGCGTGAATAGTGTGTGTGCGTGTGTGTGTGTATGTGTGTTGTGTGTCTCCTGAAACCAAAGACAGCTTCAACACAAAACAAAACACAGATACAGATACAGCTGAAGCTACAACTACAACTACAGATACAGATACAGTTGCAGCGGCAGGTACAGATACAGATACAAAAATGCTGAAAACAAAAACAAGCGATGACAAACTCGACACGCTGCTATCACGATCGGCGGTGCCCATCATCGATCTGGCGCATTGCGGTAAGTTCCACTGAATCCCCCAGGGATCAGAGTCTATCAAGTGTTAAAATAAACAGGAAATTTTCATTAGTCAAACTGCAAAAAATAATAGAGTTGGTTCTTTTATAATTTATGACTTAAAAAAAAATGATGCATAAAAAATAAAACAAATTTACTAAATTGTAATAAATTTAAATTCCTCATTCCGTTTCTAGTAACTTTAAATTGTTTTAAATATTTATTTAAATTTTATTATTATTATTTGCTGCAAAAATTCTTACTAGAATCAAGAATTCCCCACACGATTTAAGAATATTCAGAATTACACTCGCTAGAAAATATTTTTTATCTCGAATTGATTTTCTTACCAGTATACATGTATTTGTATTTGTATGTTTATGTTTATACTATGTGCTGATAATTACTATGCAGCGCCAACATGTGCTTGACTTTCAATCGCTGTTGCTAAGCTCGGAATTCTCAGCTCAAGATTCCGCATAATTAATCTAAGATCTGCGTCATGCTTTGTTAATAAACATATTTTTTATTTGCTGCTCAGTTTGTTGTAAATCGTAATTGCAATTGGTTAATTTTAAAGCGCAGTTAATTTAAGTCTTAATTATTGACAGCTGTCTACCTGTTCAGCCGTGTCACTTGTAATGCATTCAAAACAACAGGTAATTCCTGACTGCAAATATTACGTAAATTTGCTTTCAAAATTCCTAAGAGACACGCGCCTCTCACCACAACTTGGCTAAAACCGTTCTAATAACACGTCAACACAGATACAAATGACTACATTAAAACTAAGCTGTAGATAGATTAGATTATTAAATATATGAGATAACTTTTGGTTAGACGAGCAGATCAAGAGTGGGGAATACATAAAGAATAAATGTAAAAATGAGTTAATAACTAAATTAAGGGAACCCACTTCATGCTTACACAAGTTACTTTTATCAATTAGCAAATTAATCAAACCAGTTATAATATGTATATCTTTCCATAGTTCAACTTCATTAAATGACATACATTTATCTGGTAGTTAAATGGTTTAGTCATAGCCTAGTCACTGAATGACACTAGAATAATGAGGCTCAACAAATCACAGACAAGAGAGACAGCTAAATAAATTTCACAATTTTAAATAATTGTTTATACGCGAAAAAAAGTGAAAATAATTATAATAAAAGTATCATATACATAAATAAATTACTGTATGAATTTCACAGCTTGCTGAAGCCGTAAAAACCGTCAATGATTGTATTTTGTTCAGGTAATTAATGGTCTTCAAGTACAGTCGGTTTATTTATAGATATATATAGAACTCTATCAGGTAGACACAGTTGTTGATATGAGCATACTTTTGGCACAACTGTTTAGTAAGTTTCCATACATCTTGTACCCAATATGGTTATTTGTCGAGCTGATAATATGTTTATATGTATTTGTAGGTATTCAAAATTAACTGTGAAGTATTTAGCACTTTTTTATACAACCTTCGTGGATGAAAATTCACAGTTGAATTACCCAAAAATATACTAGGGAATTTACCCAAAATAATAAGCCAACTTGTAGCCAGTTTTGACCTTCGGTTAAGTACTTGACCCTCGTTCAACGAGTTTGTTTCCAAACATTGACCCCCAACTAAACAACAAAAATTGAGCTCAAGTTGTGTCAACGGAACTGGAATTGTAGAGGTTTTTGAACCACAACACACTGTGCATACTGATAGTTTTGTATTCAAACTCAATGCCAATCAGAAAACACTACACTTGATCAGAGTTAAGTTATGAGCACTCAGTTTATTGCGGAAATGCATTGCAATATTTACATTTATTTATAAATTTTTGATATTTTTGGAAGAGATTTGAGATTTTGATTGTTATTCATGTTTGTTGTGTCTGGGCATTTGTTACGAATATAACTGCTATATTTACTCACTACTCGAACACACAACTGAGTACTCGAAAAATAAATTTACTTAGTTCGACGTCAACCAGTAGAAGTGACGCATTTGATCAGTGAATTCCCAGCGGCGTCACTAGAACCCGCTTCCACTAGGCCGACTGCCAGCTTAATTGGAATCTGCGGCATCATGACAACAACAGCAACAACAGCAAACCACAACAACCACAGCAATTATAATAACAACATCAAAAATGAGAATGTCAGTGATATTAACGAGTTGCTCGGAAAACTGATTTAAACCGGCTTAAACCTGACTAGCATAAACAAGCTCGGCTAGATTTCAATTGTTGGCCAAGTCAACAACGAGATGCTCTTGCCAAATCACAGCAGTCAGCTGAGTTGAAAAATTAGCTGTGGTTTCGTTTGGAATTTTCCGGGGGAAATTCATAAAATCAAAATCAAATCAATTAACATTTTGGCTGCGTTGGAAAAATTCACATCTGGCATCGATTAACTTTTGTAATTGAACTAATTCAATGATACAAGTGACTATTGAACCATTTTAGCTAACGGAAAACGCTTTGAACTGTACGCAATTAATTTTTCTATAAATAAAATATAAACTGTTCGATAAAGGGAATGAATGCTTTTAAGCGCTCGACTTGAATTGTTCTATAAATATTGAATTGATTGAACGTTGGGTCAACTGCCAGTTACCCCAAGCCAAACAACAACAGCCAGCAAGCAGTGGCACCAATATACCCACTCTGCGTTTATTATACAGGGCATGCACAGCAATAGAAATTCCTAACATAGTTTAGCTTTTGAAAAATATACGCATTTCGCTCTGTTTATGGGGCTCATAAATATGAAAACATATAAAATTGCCCATATAGTAGATATACACTCGTATACTATAAGCAATTTGGCAGCCGATCGTATCGAAAGTAGCCAATCAGCTATACTATATAGCTGTCTATATAGTACAGTATTCAATTCAAAGCCAAAACCAAAATTGAGGCAGCTTTTTTTCGATGATCTTCAATGTTTACGTTACTCGACCTCCGCACTGAGTACACATTATGCTCACTAGCCGATGACTCTCCGATGACTCAATTAATTAGCCTCAATATAGATAAATTAGTGAGAAGTTAGCGACTATAGACTAGTGCGACATGTGAGCTCTAGGAAACTGCTAAAGTTGTGAAAATTGCGAAAATTGTCGCTAATTGAAATGTGCTCGCAATTCGCTTCGTTCTGTAATTGAATTGCATGTTAAAAACCACATAAGCTCAATTCATCTGAGTTCCCATCCAACAACTGATAATAGAGAGAGGGAGTGCGTGAGGGAGCGGAGACGATTGCATGTAATGAAATGAAATCGAAAGGCGTTTCCAGAGTCTCTTTGTTACGCTTCAATTGCTGCCATTCAATAGATGCCCTGACCTCATCTCATCATAATAAACTATAAATAATGATACAGAGTTGCTCTATAATCATTTGACAATACAAACACTGTTCAAAATAGTTTAGAAATTATCACATTGGCTTAACTGGCTTTTCAGTAAGATAATAAATATTTTTATAGTTTTAAATGGGGCTGAAATCGTTTTTATTAGTGCGAAAATTGTGTTAATGTCGTGCACATAAATCAAATGTCTTTTCATTAATAGTATTTATAGACTAAAAATAAATTTATTAAAATGCACGTAAGCAGTTGCTAAAATATATTTATTAATATATCAATTTGTCAATTTAAAAAAAAAAAAATAAATGAATAAAGTTACAGTAACAAATTACATTGGAATAATTTTTAAATAAATAATATTCATGTTATACATTATGTTTAATTCAATCAATCCAATTTATTTAATATCATGAGTTAATTGAAGTACAATGATTGAAACTTTTAACTTCATAGCAGATTTTTTAGACAAAAATTGTTTTTATTATTATGAACTTAACTTCTTAGTGGTCTAAAAAACCCCCCATCTAAACTGCATTGTTTGCGACACATGTTTAATGTTTTTATTAGTGTACTTACACATTTATGCAATTACCGCTTGGTGACAAAAATCTGTTTTTGGGTCCACGACACGCACTGATAACTACACAACGTAATTACTATTAACCGTGAATTTCCGCTCTTATCAGCTGAAAAACAGTGCGTCATGTTGTTGATTAGAGTTCTACTGGAAGTTTCGTATGGGTGTGAATGTGTGAGTGTGAGTGTGTGTTGATTGTGGTGGCTTGCGGTGGTTTTGTTGCTGCTGCTGCTGCTGATGTGGCGAGTGAGTGTGTGAAGGTGTTGTTTGGTGGCTTATTACTTTGTTGGTGGAGGGGGGCGATTAGCTGGTGGCGCGCGACAAACTGAAATTGGCAATTATTTATTTATAGATTGCCCATACGCCCCATGTACGCGTGTGTGTGTGTGTGAGTGTGTTTGCCAACGACATTAATGTGTGGAAATATTTCAAATTGTAGGTATTCATTCATTACCTGGCACTCAATGAACATGTACGTACATGTTTATATATAGAATTGTTTTAAAGTGTAAAATGCATCAAGTCATATCATGAGCTGTCGATGAGCAAGCTGGAAAGTGGGCGGGACTGTGCACTGCCAGTGCCAAAGTACATCCTTTCGGCGTCCAACTCACTCGCCTCCATTTCCGTCGCAATCTATTTTTATATAATTTTCCGCTGTGGAAACCCCCATTCGTTGTCATTGCTGTCATCGCTGCGGGCATTTGCCGTTCCATTGAAATTGATTGCATTTACCTTTATTGCATTTATCGAATTGAGCCAATGCAATGCCTTTACACCGCTGTTCATTATGGCAAATGGTTACTTTATGGTCTATTCTGAACGCTCTGTAATTGCACATTTTTCGTATCTAATTAAATGATTGCACAGTTCCAGTTTCAGTTCCAAGAGAACTCTGGCAGGCAGTCATTTGGCACGTGGATTTTGCCTTTGTCGTGTGGCATTTGTACAATTTGTTGTTTTGTTTGTGTTCGAACTGATATCAGGTATTTAGTGGGCCTCATAAAAGAGCAGGTTTGAGTTTTGTACCCCTCAATAATTGTACGCCATAAAATGAGCGAATTAAAATTTAATATTTATGATTATTGTCAGCAGCTGTTCGATTTGCTATTTCGCATTTGATTCCACGAATTGGCCACGGCAAAAAACCAATTAAAAACATTTTCATATACTATACAAGAACAAAATTGTTCAAGTGGCACTTCCGCTATATAAGTAGTTTTAATACATTCCCACGCCCACGCACTCTCAATTGATTATTAATTTTCTTTTTTTCCTATTTGTTTTTGCAGGCATTGAGGAGGTGCCCGTCAAATCGGTGGTGAATCGTGTGGGCCACCAGCTCCAGAAGGCACTGTCCGAGAAGGGCATGGCGCTGCTGGTCAATCATGGCATTTCAGACGAAAAGGTTAGTCAACTGAATTTTTGTTTAAAAGCGTTCAAGGCAGACCAAACAATATCTCAGTTTAAGACTGATTCATTACCCCACATGACTCAAGATCTGCTTCCTTTTAGCTAAAGACCGCCTGGGATCATCTGGATGACTTTGTGGACTTGGAGGCGGATGTGAAGCAACATTATATACGCAGCGATGGCGACAATCACGGCTATGTGAGTCCAGGCGTTGAGCGATTCGATGGCAAGACACCGGAGCTGCGACATGCGTTCAATATTTGCACACTGAATGCCCAGAATTTGCCGGAGGAGCCGCTGCCTGGATTTGCGGATCACATTAGCACACTAGCCAACGATTTTAAGGCATTGGCCAGTTTTATACTGCAGGCGCTGGCCGTCTCGCTGGACATTCCGCACACATTCTTCCTCGAAAAGCACTCACACATGTTGTCCGGTGATCACGACAATATGACCACCCTGCGCATGCTCTACTATCCACCGGTGGTGGACGATGAGCCTGGACATGGACAGAATGAGGTGATCAAGGGACGTTGCCAATACAGCTATCAGCGTTGCCTCTCCGATCAGCCAGACTTTCGACCCGAACACAATCCCCTCGATGACCTCAACGAAGTGGATGGTGTGAACAGCAATGGCAAAGATGGTGAGCTCTCGGAGCACAAGTTGGCCAATGGAGAAGTGATACGTTGTGGTGCACATGTCGATTATGGTACGTTCACACTGCTCGCCCAGGACTCAGAGGGTGGTCTCGAAGTAAAACTACCCGGCAGTGAAAAATGGCATCGTGTTGGCCATCTACCAGGTGCCATATTAGTCAATTGTGGCGAAATCTTGTCCATCTGGACAAAGGAACGGTATCCCGCCTTGGTAAGTAAAAAGTTAACTCTACTTTAGTATCTTTTTTAACTAAATCTTTGTGCTTTCTTGCAGGAACATCGCGTGGTCATACCAGAGCAGGAGCACATACGAAATCGTGGTCGTCACTCGATTGCGTTCTTCTGCCATCCAGATAATATAACAATGATATCTCCCAACGATCTGCCTCAAATGGATGGCGCACAAAACGCCGCGTGTCTCAAGCAGCGCAAGAAGTCCTTCAAGGCAGCGAAAGAACGGTTAGTTCTGAACTGTACCCCAAATATTTCACAGTGTAATTTAACGCTTTTTAATAATCTCCACAGCGTCTACAATGCGTATCAGTTAATACAGAAAAAGTTTAAGGATACCTACAGCAATAACAATCACTCTCAATGATCTTTCACCCCTCAACGCTTTTTTCTGTTCACCTCTACTCACCTTTCAAGTCGTCAAGTCGTCAGCTCGTCAATGCCTGAGAGGAGTTTATCGCTTAATGGGGGAAGATTTGATGATGTTTTAAACTTTTTATTTGTATTTTTACTTTTACTTTCACTATTATCATTATTATTATACATATACGATTGTAATTGCTTCATTTCTTTAGTTTGTATCATATGTATTTGATATACATACATACTATTTATATATACAAATACAATACATGCATACACCATACAAATATATATACTATATATGTTTTCTTTGACGCACATTATACATAAATATATATTATACATATATATGCCTACAATGATTATTTAATTGTTGTCATGATTACACTGAGAGAACGCACATATTAACATTTACTTAAGCGTCCGTGTGTTTTGCTATCTCTTTCTTGAACATAACAATATTTCCAAAATTGACTCAGTGTTGATATTCCTAATACCCTGTACACAGTGTTTAAATATTTAAACTGTTTTGAAACATGTTTTGAATACCAAAATTTGGTTCATCTTTAACCTGACAGTTACTGTGGTACAGGGCACCTCTAGTCGAGCATACTCTTGCGCTTGCTTACAGTTATGTAACCGATTGCAGTGATTTATGATGTGTGTAATCTTTTTTGTGTTTAATATTGTTACGTGTAAACTTTTGCAAGTAGTTTAACAAGTTTTTGTTTGCTGTTCTTTGCCTTAAATTATTGCTCACTCACACACACACACTCACTCACTCACACTCACGTAAACACATTTAACAATTACTTAATTTCTAAAGCATTTCGTAATTTCATTACATTGTTTATTAACTATGCTGTAGTTAAACTTTTGGACATTTACGAGCGTATTTGGCTTTCTCTTGATTATGATAACATTTTGTTACTGATCAACGCTAAATACATTCAATAATAACTGATCCTTTCTACTGTCTATACTGTCTTACACTATCGATCGTACCTTGTGTGGAGAGAAGAGAACAGTGTGTAATGAAAATAATCAGTCGTTAAACATAACTCAACACAGGCGCTGGCAAAAGTTAACAACAGCCAGACGTTCATTTAACCTTATCATTTGCCATTTATCAACAGCTGGTGTATAGACTTTTGCCAATAACTGTGCTCAATTTACTGTATGAAAATGATGAAAAAATACCGAGCTGCCATAACTTAATTATTTGCCTTCTTATTTGCGCTAAATATTTAATTTATTTATAACTGAAAGTCACATGCTCTCTGGACTGTCAATTCACATGCCAATTTGTTGTTAAACCAACTAACAATACATCGCATGTTGTTAAACAAATTCTGTTTCTTGTTGTTGTTCAGTTGGCCAGCTGAGTTGAGAAGTATATATGTGTATGTGTTTTGCTTAGTAAACTTTCAATCGGAGTTAATCAAACTGCATTACAATTGTAACTGACTCATAACTGTACTGATATCGGTAGATCTAATTTTGTCAGAGTCTTTTGACCGAGCTGCGCCCTGAACTGCAAACAAAGTGAACACTTGTGGCAACAATTTTCAAGCGATCAATGCACTTAATTATCTTGACATTATTTTGCTTTGTGCTGTGAGTCGATTGGAAACTCAGTTAATTGTAAAATAATGATAGCATGCGGCCCTAAAGCTAAAAATGTCACAATTAACAACAGAGTTCATAAATAATGATTTATTAATAAATTACTTAATCATCCGGCTAATTTCAATTCAAATTTGATTGAATTTTAAACCAGTTTTTGAAAGAGGGAGTTAAAAATAATCTGTAAAATGATAAAAATAGATAGATATATTTTAGTTCGCTTAAAAATTCACTAATTTAATTAGAAGCAATTAAAAAACTAGATCGAAACTGCTAAGTAAAAGTTGGTAATGGAAAATGGATGTTAATGTCAAATACAAGGCTAAAAGCCAGACTAAACTTTCTCATTGACTGCACATTTTATTATGTGCTCTGCTTTCCTCTGTGTGTGTGTGGGGGTGTTTGGTGTGTGTGTTTGCTGGCCAAGAAGTTTGCTTGTATTTGAAATTGATTTCGGCGACAACACGCGAATTTGTTAGCATTTTTGCAGGCGTTTGCATGTTTAATCAAAGTGTCAAAGTTAAATAAAATAAATATTGTCATATACTAAGAGACTGAGGCTCATTTGTCTATTGAATTGAGCCCTTAAGCTGGCGCTCTAGATAATGGCTATGATTCGGCAAACTGTGTGCGCTACCAGTATACGTACATGCTAAGTACATGTATATGTATATTTAGTTGTATATATTTGCAACAATTTGATATTTAAGGCAAACAAAGCGAACTTGATAAGCTGCTCGGTGTAAATAATTGCTTTGTTTTGTCAGTCGAAAATGAAAGTTGGTAGCAGGAAAAAGCCAAAAAAAAAATTGCCAACAGCTAAAAAACGTAACAATCTTAATAATTTATTTTGGTTTTTTGTTGTTTCTCTTTTTAGACCCCGTACTCTAAAAAGTAGAGGGGTCTATTAGGTTTGTCAGAAGCGAAATGTGCGTAACAGGCAGAAGGAGGCGTGGCCGACCCCATAAAGTATATATATTCTTGATCAGCATCAACAGCCGAGTCGATATAGCCATGTCCGTCTGTCCGTCTGTCCGTCTGTCCGTCTGTCCGTCTGTCCGTCTGTCCGTCTGTCCGTCCGTCCGTCCGTATGAACACCTGGATCTTTTAAACTACAAAAGCTAGAGCCACCAAATTTATAATGAAAGTCCGTTATTATCTTACGCAGGTTAAGTTTATTTCAAATTTTTGCCACGCCCCTTACCGCCCCCGCAATAAGCAAAAAACCAGACACACCTCGAAAAAAATGTAGTTTTAGGCCAATAACTCAGTAACTATGGCACTTAGGAACACCATTTCTGCTTGCTAGAGTTGCTAGAGACAGCCTTAATGCAATGCCATTCAAAATTTTGGCCTGCCACGCCCCCCTTTCTCATAAAAGCTAAAAAACTTTCAAAATTTGAAGCTCAAAATTTGCAGGATTTAGGGCATTTAGTCAAATAGTACAGTGTTTATAATTAATTATTCGAAGAGAGAAATATCATATCAATCTATATTCCCAGCGGCGTTAAAATCCGTCAATTAACAAAAAAGTTATTAGGTTAGAAAGTTTATGTAATTTAGCTGCAATTTCGCCGCCTGTGTGACGTCAGCGTCTGCTCGCAGACGCTGCGTCGCTGCGACGTTGCGACGCCGCCGTGCCGACCAGTGCTAGGCACGCATACATACATATGTGCATACACATAATTTTAAACGAGTGTGTACTTGTATGTATAACATGTAAATGCGAATAAGCGGAACATGCTTGAAAGTAGCGCGTGGTGCGAATGGTAGAGTTACGGCGCGATGTGAAAACGTTGTCTGAGGGTCGTGGGTTCGAATGCTGGCAATGAGAATTGCTAATTTAATTTTTTTAAATATCAATTTAAAATATACATATAAATTTTAATTTTTAAATTTCGTTATAAAATTTTAATTCAAATTAAATACAAATGCGCATTATCATGGGAGTACGGGGTCTTTTACAGTCGGCTCGATCGACTGTAGCCTTTCCTACTTGTTTTTTATTGTTCGTAATCTAAATGCAAAGTCAAAGCGTGCTTGGATAAGATTGTCAGGGCGAGTAGTAAATCAATATAAAAATATAAATACATATAAATATAGAATACAGATTTGTCTATATACTTAGTGGCCTGTACATAGATAGAGCAACTAAACTTACTGGCAGTCGAGAGAGAGAGAGAGTGAGAGAACGAAATTTGGTGAAGTGTGCCTTTATCGACAGTGTGTTATGTATGTATTCTACTTAGCAACTAATACGTACTAATTTTGTATTTGAGCGCTAACTAGACTTACTACAAACAATTAACTAATGCGCTCTAAATCGCGATGTGCTCAATTTGTTATGTAACAGCTTTGTTTTGATGAGACTTTAAGTCACGATTTCTTTTTGTTCAAATACGGTATATACTATATATACTTTTGGTATGGAGGCTACGATTAGAATGGCTAATAGACCCAATGGATATGTTAGTCGTACGACTTTAATTAGTATCTATACGTTGTGTGTATATAGTTGTAGTTGTACAAGTGCTACATGCACTCTGACTATACATACACACATAAGAAGACATTTCTTGTATCAATAATCATGGGACATCAAATAGCATCGTAAATGTTTTTCATTATATACGTATATCAAACATTCAATAACTATATATATATATATATATTCTGTATATGTATACCATATAAACATTGCACTAAATGCCAATCAAATGTTGCTTGAAATTGCCGGCAATTTTAGGAATTCTTTTCATGTTTCATTTTATTTAATTCATTTTCTTTTTTGTTATCTTTTTTTGGTTTTTAAATTTCATTTCTTTTTTTTTGCCCAACAATTTCTGTTTAAATTCAACTTGTAAATATTTCAATTATTTATTGTACGTATTCATATTTGTTTTTCTTTTCCATTTTATATTAATTTTTGTATTTTTTTCATTTTTTGAAATTTCATTTTGCACATCAATTGCGGTTTTTTGTTGAAGGCTTCAATTATTTCTGTGGGATTGTCGTGTTCTCGGTACAGTATAACTTTCTAACTGTTGCTTATAGCGTGGTCTTACAGTTGGGCATTAAGTATGTACTAAATATATGTATAGTTAGTTTAGTTAGGACAGCTAGCATATAGTTTAAAATAGGTACACAATAAGCACGAGTCGAGCATCAAGTGGGAGAATTAATAGCTTAATCAAAATTTCAATTTGATACGTTTCGCTTAATTGGTGTACAGCGGATGCAGTTGCTGCTGCTCCTGGGCGGTCATTGTGGGCGTGACAGCCCCTCCATATGAACGTCCTCGCATCACATTCATGTGTATCTCCGACGAGGCTGTCGAATTCATATACGCTGGCAGATCACCAGAGTTATTCCTGGCGCCATTATTCCTCCGATGTCCGGCTCCTCTTCCATTGGCATTGTCTCCATTTCTACCGCCACCACCGCCGGCAGCTCCTCCACCGCCAAATGCCCGAATGCTGGCGCGACAATTGATGAACGCATAGGGACAGCAGCTCTGCAAAAGAGACAGGCACACACACACACGAACACACCCACAATCAGACCAATACAAATAATATGAAAGAAGAGAGAGATGGGAGAGAGAGAAAAGAGAGAGTGAGTGCAAATAGGCAGAGAATATCATTTAGAAACTGTTTATTACATACTTAAAGGTTAGGCATATTTAAACGACGTCGGGGACAGCAGGACAGAGACAGAGAAAGAGAGAGAACGAGCGAGCGAGCGCGAGCAAACAGTTAGGAGAGACACAAAGACACACAGTTGGAATTTGGGTATGCGTGTGCATGTGTGTGTAGTGTGTGTGCTTGTTTGTGATAGACAAAAAACTTGAAGCTGGCATGAAACGAGAGACAAACGAAAAACATAAAAAATGAAATTCCTAACGAAATAAAAGTCCGCATTCATTACATAACAAAAGGAAAAAGGTCAAGTGCTAAGTGATCAACTGCAAAATACCCTGTCTATGTCTTTGATAGCTTAAGATGATGTACAAATTACTAAACCAGAAAATCTCAAGTCCTAAATTTTCACTCTTAGATGTCTTAGTATTTAAGTGAACTAAAATATATATTTTTAGATGAATGATGTGTTAAAATAAATTTGTATGTATAACATTTTTAGAATCCATACAGAACTCTAAAAAAATAAACTAACTGAATATATTATACACTCTAAGCCTAGACTTTTGATCAAGAATATATATTTTCGTTTGCTTCACGTCCAGTATACGCTCTGTGTGCGCTTAAACTAGGGTACAAAAATGAGAAATATAAAACAAATGGACCAGCTACGTGCGTGTATGTGTGGGTGTGTGTGTGTGAAAGAGTTGTGGGCAAAATGAAAAATTTGCAAAAAGAGAAAAACATGAAACGAAAAACAAAAGGGAAAACAAAGTGGATAACAATGAAAGAATAAAACATCAACAGACAAAATATGCACATTTGCAAGTGTTTCGTGTTGTTGTTTGTAACAGGTGTTGTTGTTGGCTTACCGCAAATAGAGCAACAACTACGCGTGTGTGAGTGTGTGAGTGCGTGTGTGCTAGTGTTTGTGTGTGTATTGACTACAAACGCATTCATATACATAAACATATGTATAACATACTTATAGAGGCGAAAGCTTTTCAATTTGAATATTACATTTTTGGTGTTGGACTTTAGCATTTGTTGAACGTTAGGCAACGTATCAGTAAGAAAAACGCCAGCTGTGCATGAAAAAGATGAAGATGAGATTAAAGATATAGAAGGAAACAAAGAGAGACAGCGATAGAGAGAGAGAGAGAGCAAAAGATAGAGCGTAAGAATGCGAGAGCTGCCAGCAGGAGTAGGGAATTTAGTTTTAAAGTTACATGTCTTGTGTGAAGTTGAAATGCAGCAGTTTCAGGCAGAGCGTGCATAGAATTCATCAGGCAATTCACAATTTGTTGGCAGCAATGAGAATCGTGACATTTTGGCAGGCAATAGCTGTAGCAGTTGCAAAGTTGTACAGTTCAATAGTTTTTTTTTTTTTTTTTAGTGCCACAGTCTAAAACTGTTATTGGCGCAGTCAGCTGCTAAGTATGCTACACTTTATTTAGTTTGGCTAAATGCTAGTAGGAGACGGCACTAGTTGCCGTAAATGCAGAGCAACGAAGTTAACTCATACCAGCTACCAGGAGCTACCAGTACACGTGCCCAGCCTGGCTGAGAGGCGGCCATTGTTGCTGCTTGTGGGCGTGGCTGTTGTTTGGCTTCCGTTTCGTTGCAGCAGCTGCACTTTTCTCGCACTAAGTCTATGACGAGAGTCGTAGGTTTTTTCGTAGCAATATATTGTATTGATCAAAGGACTTACATAAGACATTAGAAATACCCCTACTTACAAATGCACATAGATAAAGGACGCCAAACACGTTGGCCCTCACATCGAACTCACCTTGAGCGTCTTTTTGAAAGCAGCCCTAAAATCGCGATTGAAGTATGCATAAATAATTGGATTTAACGCCGAGTTGAAGTAACCAATCCAAAACAGTATGCCGACAACGATTCGTGGGGTTTTACAGCTGTCGCAGAGCGTGAAAGTGATGTACCTGGTAAAGAGAGGGGAAGGGAGAGTTAAGGTAAGATTTCATTTTCATTAATCCTACTGAGTTTCTGTAAATTAATTGCCAATTCTCAAGTGCAAGTGTTACAGGAACACTGATAAAAATTAAGGTAAAAACTTAAGAAATTATATAGATAAATCGTTTTAAAAATCAGTCCATGTTTATATTACTTTACAGACAGTAAATGAATCATATTTTGCTGATATAACTTCTGTGAGAATTGTTTTAAGTACTTTACTGTTAAAATTTAAAAAGTGATACCTAAGGAGCCATGACTTTTTTCAGTGTATACGCACCATAGGAAGAACGGCAGCCAGCAGAGCAGAAAGGCGCTCATTATGATGCCCAATGTGCGGGCCGCCTTCCGCTCCCTCCTCATTGTCGTTATGGCCGACTGTTCCACTTGTATGCTTGGCCGCGGCTTGGGTATTTGGCTAATCTGCAGATGCTTCTCCAGCAGCAGGGCGGCCACTTTGGATCTGTTAGACGCGTTGTGTACGTAATTAGCGTTAATTGCTTAAGTACGGCAAAATTAATTGTGTTGCTACTACCTGTAGACCAAACGCTCCTGACGGTCCGCCTCCTGGTAAATGCGATAATACATGGATAGCATGACAATGCCCGGTATCCAAAAGCTCATCGAGGAGCTAACAATGGCATATGCCTTGTTCACTTTGAATTCGCATATCTGAAAATCAATTTGATTTGCGATTAGATACGAGTGCGCTCAGCTGTAGTTCGTGCACAAATGGAAATGACTGTAATTTCTCGAAATAAATCACAATAATAATGGCTTAAAATGTTGGCAATAAAACGCTGCGGTTTCTTCATAATGGCCAACAATTGAGGGATACGTGGTCATATGCAAAATGCACTCAAATTAACTGAAATGAAATGAACTGAAATTGCAGGCATATGCATAATGTGGCGTATGCGTAATGCGATTATTGCATTCAAGTGGAAGCAATAAAAAACTAAAAACACAATTACTTGCATAGAGTTAGCCTGATAATAGATATGACAGTCAAGGCCAAAAGAGACGACACCACTTAAGGCAACAACTACACAAGGCCAACTAATCAGATTTATGCGAGAGTTGACAAGACGCTGCCAGTCGCGGCCTGTCGCGGCAGGCAGGCAGGCTAGCAGGCAGGCAGGGAGTACAACAAACAAACAATAACAGCGAGAACAACAACAAATTAAACTAATTAAAGTCCTACTTAAATGCTAATGTATGCAAAGGGCTTTCAATGAGTTGGCGCTTTGTGTGCGAAAGGCGAAAATTATGCACAGGCGGCGCAGGCACCGCAAAACACAAACGCAAATATAATTACATTTATTAATACATCAGCAGTTGTATTTGTACAAGTATTTCTGTGTGTGGGTGTAGGTGTAGGTGTGTGGGTGTGTACTGTGAGCAAGTCACTGCCCTGTGGCAACAGTTGTTCAGCATAGAATCACTTTAAGTCGCTTTGATAACTTGGCAAATACTTTAGGACGTGCTCATGTCGAAAACTGGCCAATATACGAGACCAATAAATATGCTGCCTGTCGGCTCGAAAGGCGTAAAAATGCTTTAGATGACACAACATGCGCCCCAGCACCCACACACACACACACACACACACAATCTCATAAATCAATTTTCTTTTGGAGCGTGCTGAGAGTTCAAGTCTCGAGCAATGACAGAATTTATTGCATGGCTTGTGGCAAATATGTGGCAACAGCAGGTTTTCCAGACACCTGCAAACCAGTGTTGCCAGACTTTCATGTGAAAAATTTACTGGAAAAGACTAGACGGCAGCTGAGCACACAAACATCTAAATTATGCATAGAATAATATTCATATTCAAACACTTGTAAGTTATTTAAAGCTCTCTTGAATAAATAAAATTAAAATTTTGCTGAAAATTTAGTTATTTATTTATTTTGGGATTACTAAGTGCATTGAATGAACATTATTTTATTAATAGTTTAGAAATAGAGTTGACTTAAGTCGTAAATAATTTACTTTTACTCTTAAACACTTAAATCCACATGACTTTCCCAAATTTAACAGTTATAAAACACTTTCTATTGTAAATCCACAAACACTACACAATGTGGCCACAAAATAGCTAAAACGTCAGCACTGGTGCACACACTCATTCCCGGACACACATTGCAACCAAATTGAAAATTCCCATGTGCTGGCAAATTGAATAAAGCATGTAAAACACAAACGACAACGAGGATATGAACTGTTATTCTAGCTAACTTACATGCGGATTTGACTTGAGATATTTCCAGTTCTCGTTGGTGGTATACCAGCCCGAGCAGATAGGCAGAAAGGATAGCAATGCCGGTGAAAGCCAGACCAACAGCAGCATTATAAATACCCGACGATGCGTCATTATCAGTGGATAGTCCAGTGGCTGCACAATAGCATAATACCTACAAAATCAGCAGAGAAAAGAATTTAAAAATGAAATAAAAACAGAGTTTGGTATGCAGTATTACCTGTCCACAGATATGCAGCAGAGATGCATTATACTCGCCGTGGAGAAGTAGACATCAAAGCTATTCCATACGTCGCACATGAGGGATCCGAACATCCATCTGCCCGATATCTCGACGGAAGCATTAAAGGTCATGGCACAGAGGGCGACCAGCATGTCGGCCACCGCCAATGAAACCACAAAATAGTTTGTAATGATGCTGCAAAAATAGTTGGAAAACAAGGAATCGGACGCTTACCGAGAGCTCTAAGTTAAGCAGAAATGTTTTGTGTGTGGGAATGCAGGAAAATGTACAGAAAGTTTTCCCACACAACGAGTACTTAGTCGAGTCATTAGGATTATCTGATTTGTGGTTATGAAACAAAAGTTATGTGTGCATTGCGCATACGCCACGTGTGACTGGCGTCTGGTGTAAATGAATTTTATGTTTTTAATGCCTTAATTGATAATTAAGTTAATATCATTTCAGCAGCATTAATAACAACAGCACGACACGACACGAACAGACACCGCAGCATTTCCTAACCCAATTATGTGCACACGGCGTATGCGCAATGTCGAAAAACTGATTACTGTTTTAATTTCCTGTACTTTTTAACTAGCAGGCAATTACATTTTCATATTTCACTTCACTTTTTACTAGGCCAATGAACCAAGCACAAGTAAAAAGCCCAAGACCAACAAAAAAAAGGAAGATAAAAAAAGATCTACCAACATCCAGTTTTTCTGCTCCCTCCACAAACAAACTTAATTACAACCAGCCGCAGTCGGCCGAAGACAGACGACCAGTGTGCCAGGAGTAGGGCGGAGAAGGAGCTGTTTGGGAGGAGCCAGGCAGATGCCAGTTGGCGGACAACTGATGGCTTGGTAAGCTTTAACTACCGCAAAAGTGCACAAGGCACAAGGCAAAATACCAACATTGCTATCAGAATGAATGGACCAACATGGAAGTCCACAATACTTTTGTAAAGTTGACTAAAAAATATCCTGTAGAATTAGCAAACAGGCAAATAACTTCGGGAAAGTATATTCTATTGAAAAACTAAGTTGTTTTTGGTGTTACTCTACAAGCCAGAAAAGTCTTTAAAGTAAGTTCAATTTAACGAATTTAAATTAAGAGCAAAGTTGACTTTTTTAATACTTAATGATTACAATTATTATTTTTGTTTTCGTAGACTAAAAATTTAAATTTTAAATACATTTTAAAAGCTGTTCCTGTTTCAAAAGTGTGCTGTTTAAAGGGTATTTATTGGTGTTGCTTTAAAGCCGATTAAAGCTGAGGAGCCCAGAGCAGAAGAGTTAAAAGGACGTCGTCGATTCTGATAGGTGACAAGTTTAATTAGATTTATGAGTTGTCAGTTTTAGCATTCCCAGTTAGGTTAAAAGGGGGAACCAGGGTTAACTGCGAAATGAGAAAACTTTAGCTACGATATAAATATTTGTATGCCAAGTTATAAACCAGATCACAGCAAATTTTGCGATGCTTTATAGCTCATATGTAGCACGGCTATTACAACTGGTATCTGAGAGCATAATTTGCTGGTAGTAAAATTCCTTTAATTAGTAGACCAAAAATTGTGCCTTGAAACTTCTAGTTTCGTACTCACGGTGTGTGTGTGTGTGCGTATGTTTATAGCCCTTATAATGAGGTCTGGTTAAATGAGGCCTAAATTATTGCACGACTTTTTGGGCAGAAGTTGGACGTGTGCTTGAAACCTGGACAAGATGTGGATTGAGTTGGAGTTCTAAGTACGAATGCTTGTTAAGCATAATTAGGCTTAATTTGCCACCATAATGATTTAAACTGCGCAGCGAGGCAAAAACATTTGAAATGGGGTCTACAGTCAGATAAAAATGTTCACTTCCAAGTAGGCAATGTGAGAAGAAAAATGTAGAAGAAGAGGCATTCAAATTGCCCGGCTTCATGCGTGAGCCCATGAGTTAAATGAGCCACACAAATGTCAGGTGCACGTCTGAGGACTTTGTCTACCTGTGCCAAGTCTGTTGTCAAGGCGATGGAATCATTTTCTTTGGCTGCTTTAAGAGTTTATGCCTTGACATTGAATGCCACGGGCATGTCAGGCACCTGGGCGTGGCTAGCTGTGTGTCTGTGTGTGTGGGTGGTTGTGTGTGTGTAAGTGGGTTTTATGCTGGTTAAATGCCAACCACAATGTGCGAGTGAAAACACATGAATTTACTGGCGTCTGAAACACGTACGAAATTATGGAAAAACCTACACCTTGGGCACTTCAGCTCATAGCTCTTATATACTATATAAAGTGCCTATATATACTATATATATGTGTATATTTTGACAAATTTTATATGGATGCTCGTAAATGAAATACCACGAGAGCGTCTGCTACTCTGGCATTTAATGTTGCTCACAATATTTTCATGTTATTAACATATTCAATGTAATTACGCACGTTTCTGACATTTGACAGTGCCACCAAAAAGTATGGTCAAGAAATTAAACAGGCACTCCCCGCCAACTGCGATAACGGCAATTCCTTTTGTCACGCAAATTGGCCAAAATATGATAAATGATGACAAAGTAATGGCGCACAGGATTAACGCGCCTACCAGTCACAATGTGGCCCACAAGTCGTCTATAAACCTGGCCAAATGTCCTTGCCTGCGCTGATGACAAGACACCATCGTTGTGGCTAACAATTCAATAATAAAACAAGAAAGAAAAGTAACGGGCCGCCCAACCGATAATACCCTGCATTTTTCCCCGGTTAAATTATTAAAACGGTATCAAGATATTACAATATCTAGTACTTGCTTTAAAACACGTTGAAACAAAAACAATCTAAGCAAAATCAAACATCTGTTTGTATGCGAATACACATACGTTTGACATTATATGTGTTTATACATGTACATATGCATGTGTGTATTCTGCCAGCGACTGCCGGCCGCGCTGTCGCCACACAAGCAGCGAAAACGTTTCTGTCTCGCTTGCACTCATTAGTGATATTGCGTTCAATTATCAATGTTGTAACGCTTATAGTTTTCTTGTTTATAGTCCGATTTCAATGCGACTTTTAGGATAGTTTTATATAATTAGCCTCCATTCGAATTATACAATTACAATGCGCACTATAGAACAAATGCGTGTAGGCGGAAGGAGTTATTTTTATGTATTGTGGGAAAAAGGGGCGTGGCAGTCCAAAATTTTAAATGCCAATGCATTTGCGCTGCCGCTAGGAACCCCACACCAGAATTGGTGATCCTAGGTGCCATGGTTACTGAGATATTCGCCGAAAACACCGTTTTTTCCGAGGTGTGTCTAGTTTTTGCTCATTGTGGGCGAATGGGGCGTGGCATCGAAAAAAAAAAGATTCTTGTATTGACTGACTAAATATGTGATCGATTGACACCAAGCTCGAACTTGTAGCTCTTACCATCTCGAAATCTGTTTGTTCATACGGACAGACGGACAGACGGTCAGACGGACAGACGGACAGACGGACAGACGGACATGGCTATATCGACTCGGCTGTATGCTGATCAAGAATATATATACTTTATGGGGTCTGCCACGCCTCCTTCGCCTGTACATACTTTTCACAAACCCAATATACTCTTGCAGAGAGTATAATAAACAAAAAAAAAGTACAGTCGGGCACGCCCAACCGTATAATACTCTCGCATTTTTCCCCGGTTAAATTATTAAAATCGGTATCAAGATATACAATATCTAGTACTTGCTTTAAAACACGTTGAAACAAAAACAATCTAACAAAATCAAACATCTGTTTGTATGCGAATACACTACGTTGACATTATATGTGTTTATACATGTACATATGCATGTGTGTATTCGCCAGCGACTGCCGGCCGCGCTGTCGCCACACAAGCACGAAAACGTTTCTGTCTCGCTTGCACTCATTAGTGATATTGCGTTCAATATCAATGTTGTAACGCTTATAGTTTTCTTGTTTATAGTCCGATTTCAATGCGACTTTTAGGATAGTTTTATATAATTAGCCTCCATTCGAATTATACAATTACAATGCTGCACTATATGAACAAATGCGTGTAGGCGGAAGGAGTTATTTTATGTATTGTGGAAAAAGGGGCGTGGCAGTCCAAAATTTTAAATGCCAATGCATTTGCGCTGCCGCTAGGAACCTCCACACCAGAATTGGGATCCTAGGTGCCATGGTTACTGAGATATCGCCGAAAACACCGTTTTCCGAGGTGTGTCTAGTTTTTGCTCATGTGGGCGAATGGGGCGGGCATCGAAAAAAAAAAGATTCTTGTATTGACTGACTAAATATGTGATCGATTGACACCAAGCTCGAACTTGTAGCTCTTACCATCTCTGAAATCTGTTTGTTCATACGGACAGACGGACAGACGGTCAGACGGACAGACGGACAGACGGACAGACGGACATGGCTATATCGACTCGGCTTGTGATGCTGATCAAGAATATATATACTTTATGGGGTCTGCCACGCCTCCTTCTGCCTGTTACATACTTTTGCACAAACCCAATATACTCTTGCAGAGAGTATAAAAACAGACAATTGCGTCGCACGATAACAAAGTTACACTGTTCGAAAGTGATAGCTGTTAAAAAGTTGAAAGTTGTGTATCGAAAGTAAGAAATTTTGGGGAAAACCTTAAAATGTTGGTGACATTGGAGACACAAGTATGAGGGGCTGAAAATATCGATTTGTGGTATATATAATAATTACATGATTGGACAAAAAATTAATTAAATTTGGACTTAAAAGCATAAGTAATAAATATTGAATGATGGATAGAAAAATTAAACAACTTTTGCTCTGCAAATATTTGTCATAAATTTAAGAAGTCTTGTAGTTTTCTTTTGAAAGACTTTAATGCCCAGTTTTGAGAACAAGGTCTTAAAATTCAAAACTGTTTGACAGTGCAAGCACTACCTTGTTGGCAGTTTATGTTTAGGTTGCTACTGCCGTGCTGTGTACTCAGACTCACCGTAATTTCCTGTGCCGCATAACGGACACAATCACCAGCATGTTGCCCAAAATGGCGGCCAGAATGATGAAACCAATAATGAAACACTTGACGATGACAAATGTTAAATGCGCACTGCCTGAATCGTCGACTGCAGCGGCTGCTGTTGCTGCTGCAGTCGCTGCCGCTGTCGTTGTCGTGCTGCCATTGTCCTGTATGGCCTGTGTGTTGTCCAGAGCTAGGGAACTGCTGCTGCCGCTGCCAATACCCTCCTCAACATCGATGAGTCCATCGGCAACGAAATTCAAATAATTCACATGCGTTGCCGTTGCCTGCAGCAGCAGCGACTTGAGTTGTGAATCCTTTGGCAAGCTAGCCACATCCTGAGACTCAAACATTGTGGCGGTAAGTATGTGTGTGTGCCTCAGTGTGTGCGTGTGCGAGTGTGTGCCAAAGTTAGTCCTTGGGTTGAATGCAATTATTGGCTTGCCACACGCTGCTGAATTGTTGTTGCACTTGTACTACAGCATTGTTAGAGTAAAATGCAGCACACAGTGGCATGCTGTTACCAATTTGTAATTGTTGTTGTGAGTTGTCGTTTTGCTGTTGCTATTTGGTAATATTTTTTTTATGGCCATTAGTATGGCAGTCAGTTGGCAAGTCTGCAATTGAAAAGATAAACGATTTATTAGTGCTCATATTTCATTCGATTGCCGCATTGTGTGAGTAACATCATTCGATTTGTATCAATTTGCCATTTGTCTATCAAAATGCCGTCTTACACTCCATTTTGGGCCCACAATTCATTGGAATGAAACATGTAAATGTAAAACCCGCCCATAAACACCTAGCGCCTTTGATGGCATTGTACAAATTGTTTAACCTCCGGCGGTTGGTTACCCAAATTCCAAATTCCTAAGCACAAAAGCCTTAGCTGGCAATACCAATTGCTACCTACACACAAAAATGGCTCTCAAGTTGTCCTACCAACACACCAAAAGCCCACGCATACAAGTCAGCCAAATCAGCCAACTCAGGCAACTCAGCCAACTTAGAGCTCGGCTCAACTCAATTGGTTTAATTTGCCATAAATAGCGTCAATGTGTCTGCTTCAGGCCAAATTCTGTGTTGGCGCCAGCAAACGCGACAAAATTTCTCCTTCCTTCCGTTCGCAGCGTTCCGTCGACAGCTGTTGCCTGTCAATATTTTATCCTTATCCTTATCCCAACACTGCTCAAAATGAAGAATAGCTACCAGAACACGTGTCTTAAAAGTTGCAATCTGTGAGTAAGACAGAAACAATAAAATGCGCATATTTATTAAGCAAAGCGTTCATTTAATTGTAAGAATTTCCAAGTGGTTTCAGAGGGTTAAATTAGCTTCTGTATATTTAAACACAACAATACTAAAATAAGCTTTGCTAAAAAACAAAGAAAGTTAAATTTAAATGACAAGAGGCTTAGTTATTGTTTTAAAATTTTCTAAAAATATTTTAAAAATTTTTTAAACAATACACTTTGATTTCTACTTTCCAAACTTTTGGACTACTAAAAATCATTATTATTTCTTCCTCATTAAAATAGTTTTGAATTGGAATTTTAAGTCAGTTTTCTTCTACCATTAAAAGATATATTTATTTGAGTAAAACTTAATTTAGTAACTCTTTTTTATCAGTGTTCTGCTTATCCACACTCCACACACACACACTCCCCACACTCATCCATATTTCTTGTTCCTATCATTAGCGTACGTCAGGTTCCAAATTATCTATATGCTCAGAGAAATAGATTTGCCATCGACGAAGCTAACAAATGCCCAATTGATGTTGTTATTTACCGTTGTGAGTGGGGGAGTGTGTGTGTGCTGGAGTATGTGTGGGAGTGTGTTTGAGTGTGTGTGACAGTGTTGTCTTTGATTTACTTCCGGTTAAACAAATATTTGTGGCTTCGACTTGTAAGTTCTTCACATGAGAGTGAAAGACCTTAGAGGGTTTTTTGTATTCGCCTGTGTGTGTGTGTGAGTGTGTGCGTGTGTTATGTATTTAAGTAAATGTATTCCGTGTTGACACGCATACGGACAAAAACGCGAGCTTGATTTCCATTTTCCCATTTGGAACACACACCGCTCGGCGCAACTTTAAATCAATAATGAAATTCAAAAAAAAACCAACGAACGAACGAAATGTTAAGAGAAATTCTTGAAATCTGTCATGTTGGGCTCATCTGGTTGCCAAGTGCTTTTGTCAAACGCATTGACAATGCTTTACAACAACCTCAACAAGAGCTGCTTGCAGCTGCCTCACAAGTGCTCCGATGGATGCGACGACCAACGGGGAATCACCGGTAAGAGGGTGTTCTATATATATGAAGTCAATTGAGATTTGTTGCCCATCAGCCATCTCGTCCATCAGTTGCTTTCAGGTAAGGACTTCCAAGACCACACCAGCAACCGCCAAGTTCTTAGCAATACAATTTTCAGGCTTTTCCCCTGGTTCCCTCCCAGTTGGAGTCCAGATTGTTCACGCTTTTCTTTTCTTTCACTTTTCGTTCTTTCCTTTTCTTTTTCCGTTTTCTTTTCGACTTTTATTTGTAGTTAAAGTATCTGGGATTTGGCTGCTCTTGTTTGCTCTTGGGCTTCATTCATTCTATGCGAGAAGGTCGCGATGCACAGTGGTCAAAATGATCAACTGCATAAAGCTATATCAAATGTTCAAAAGTTTAATTAATTGATTATTTAGAATATTAATTGCTGTTTTTAGTCCACTTTAAATCAATGTATTTTCAAGTTGGAGCACAACTACCCCACACGAATTTAAACACCACTTTGTTCCACTGTGCCATGTGTAGCGTGGGCTTAAGGTTAGGTCTGCAGGTGGGTTAGTGGGTCGTTCACACGACGCGACGCCACGCCACGCCACGTTTTATTCGTATTGTGACGGACCGTGATTCATTTCATTTCTTTTGGGTTCTCGCCTGTCCATTGTTGAGGTGCAATGGAGAATGATTCGCTGACTGGATAGCTGGCTACCTGTCCACCTTGCTCACCTGTGTTAGAGGCATTGCTGGCATCTCCAGTGTCTTGGATATTTCTTCTTTTGTTGGCTTATAAGTTATTTATTCGTACTTATTCTTGCTTATTTGAATTTGCCTGGTGTTTATTTACAGCTGAGCATTGGGGCAAAGAAGCCAAGAGTCAAGAAGCAGCAGCTACTCGTATTTACTTTGGATGGGAAAGAACAAGACCTAACCAAACCATGACCCACAAACTTATGAAGGATTACACACACAAACACATTCAGCTAGTAGAACTAAAATACGTATTTATAAAATAAGAAGAAATACGTGTACTTGTATTTGATTCGGTATTAAGTCAGTTGTTATTGGGCTTTAATTACTTTTCTCTTTTCTTTTTTTGTTCCGCTTTTAATTAAGTTTTTTATTTATGCAGGACAGCAGAAAAATATAAAGGAAAAAGTATTTCTGACCGATTTCTAATTTCTTCTTATGCTAATTGATTTTCCATTCAAAGTTTTGGGCTTAGCAAGGAGTCCAAAAAGGAGATTCGGTCATTTATCAGCAGAGTATTAGTAATGGGACAGAGAATGGGCAGTTGGACACATAAATATTGGCGGGGTCTTTATTTAGATACGAATTAATTGAGTGCCAAAGACATGGCGGAAGACAGCAGCTTAGATAAAAGGAAGAAGTGCACAACAAAACAGAACAGAAGCACGACAAATGAAATCAAGCGAACATTCTTGCCCAGCAGACAGCAAATCGAACCCAAAAGCGTAAACAAATCGAATGCCAACGAATCGAAACTAATTGGGCGACTCGAAATATGCAAAAAGATAAAGCGACTGCGGTCAGCCGCAGCAGCAAACGAGCCGAGCACAAAAGTAGATGGGAATGACACAAAAAACAATTGGAAAAAACATGGAAAAAGCGAGAAATTTTTCAACTTTTGTGTGGCGTATGGGTTTCCGGTTCCATATCTTATAACACCACCTCCCTCTCGCTTTTGAATTTGCCAGGCAATCAACTGTCAGTGCGGAAGTAACAGTTCAATTATTCAACCTACACACTGACTCCTATCCTCCAGTATCCTTCTCTCTCTTTTATCCACTCTCTGCCTTCCTACACCACAGCCACAACTAATTTGTTCTTTGCCTTCAGTTGATTATGACAAGGCAACATGCAACATTGAAATGCCACACGCACAGTGCACATATTACGTATACGTACGAGCCAACCAGTACTGACCAGCCAGTTGGCCATCTTCTTAGCCTCGAGCATTTACATTTTAAATTGCAGCAACACGATTATTTGCATTGCCTGCAAAATGGCCTTAAATACGCGCCACAAATTTGTGAACAGCAATTTGAATTTAGTTTGCATAACACTCACACAAAGAGAGAGAAAAGTCAGGGCAACATGCCATGATACCAGACCAGAGCAGAGCAGAGCAGAGTACAATTTTTCCAGCTTGCATTTTTGTGGCTTTTCACATTTGGCTGACGGCAACAACAACAACAGCAAGAGCAACCACAGCAGCAACTTCTGCGGCTCTGGCTGCGCTTGTCGGTGCGGATGACAACGAGGGTCAGCGGAGGTGGCACATAAATTTATTGCATTATTTAAGCATGATTTTACGGGAATGAGAGCTTATACCGAAAATAGAATTGCAAACAGAATAATGTAAAATGTAAATGTAACTGAAAATGGAAAAGCAAAGTTTCAATGTCATGCTGTCAATAATGCAGAAAAACAAAATATCTATTTTAAGTTACTGCAATTCATTTCTAACCAAAGTACACAAATTTTGTAGGTACTAAAATTAAATCGGTATAATAACATTGTAAACAACCAACACAAATTACAAAGTTAAAAGCAATCTCAGAATTGTCAATTAGTTGGCAAAATTGTTAGAGTTTGATTATACACAGATTTAAGCCTTTAACCATTAGCCAAACCAATCATTTCTGCATACAAATGTGTAATGAATGAAACGAATGTAACTTTTCACAAACAAATTCCATGTTATTTTATACTCATTTCGACTGTGACATTTGAACTTGATTCGCATGATTGCGCACACGTGTCGTAGCTTAACAACGACGCCAGCAGACGAACCTTTAAACAAGTTCAAACTGGATTTGGGCCACGGCCAGAAAAACCCCCAAATTAGCCATCGAAAACTCGGCCGAGTTTCTTCAAAAAGTTACACAAAATACTTGTGTATAACAGCAGAAAATGTGTGTATTTGGAGTAGATTTGTTGGAGATACCCTGCACATCGAAAAAGGATTCTTCGTTTTCTTCAAAAAGTTTCCCTATGAACATATACAATTTTATGTTGGTAATATTCTAAATATAGAATAAACTTTTAAAAGAGTAAACACAACTAAATCATATCACAATACCAAGTGAATTGTCATGATTCATTTGCTAATTTTGTCATTATTCATTTAAAACAAACATGCCTTTTTTTCACAACATTTTTTTGTAGTTTTTATAGCTCGAAATAATCGAATATGCATTGGAATTGCTCTTTTGTTGGGGGTTTTTTTTATCGAGCTTACAATCTAAATCAACTCAATTTAAAATAGCGAGAGAACGAGGGAAAAGGGGAAAAAGGGAGACAGGGCGAGAGTCGACATCTATACTTTGTTAATTAGAAACTAAATTAATAACATGTAGATTTAAAATAAAGCAGTGACAGTTAGACAAGTGGTTAAATGTTGCTAATGGGTTTCCCAGCTTTCCACTATCATGAAATGCCGTTTGTGTAATTTTTAATTAATTTCAGCTGTTGCACACAACTACATACACCCACACCCGCACAGACATTCTCAAAGGGTCTTACAGCTTTCAGAGATGGATCAGAATTCGTTTAATTTGCTCGTGCATGAAAATAAAGGGATTTTCCTACGAAAAATATGGAAAAAAATTGACTTAGTTGCAGAAAAATTTGCCAAGCTGGCTAAATGAAGCCCTTTATCTGCTGGTCGACGAACATCTGCAATCTGTGTCACGTTGCGCATACGCTACGTTGGCTCTTTGCCTTTTTACCCTGCATACTTTTAAGCGCAATGGTTCCGTGAAATCGCGTAAACTGTTGAATATTTTACCATATTTGCAGTTTTTATGAGTGTGCCAGAGGACGTGTGTGTTGAAGTGGGTGTGAGTGTGGACGGACGCGGTCAGCGGACACTTCTGCCTCAAGGCAATGTTATGCTTCCGCTATTGTTGATTTTGTGAGTTGTCATAACATATTTGAATAAAAACAAGTAAGAAAGGCTACAGTAGAGCGAGCCGACTGTGAAAGACCCCGTACTACATATACATATAAACGGACTTTAATTTCCAAATTTATTTATTACTAAGCAATAAATTTTACTCTACAAAAAATTTAGTTAATTCATTGTGTGTTGGCTATTCTAAGCCATAGCTCTTTCTCTGATATCAGTTTGTTTAGTTTGAATTTTGGATTTTAGATCTACTGAAAGTTCTGTTCGCTTGGTATTACAGCTGGATTATGCAAATTCCCAGTTGAATTCTCAAGCGAAAAGAAATCCACAGTAAGATACAACAGAATTTACAAGAGCCAAGTTTAACGTTATTTCAATGTTAATGTTAATTTAAATTTAATGTTAATTCAATGTTAAAGTTAATGTTAATTAACATTGTAATGTAATGTTAATGTTAATGTTAATTAACATTGTAATGTAATGTTAATGTTAATGTTAATTAACATTGGTAATGTTAATGTTAATTGACATTAATGTTAATACTTAACATTGTAATGTAATGTTAATGTTAATGTTAATGTTTATTAACATTGTAATGTAATGTTAATGTTAATGTTAATTAACATTGTAATGTAATGTTAATGTTAATGTTAATTAACATTGTAATGTAATGTTAATTTTTATTAACATTGTAATGTAATGTTAATGTTAATGTTAATTAACATCGTAATGTAATGTTAATGTTAATTAGCATTGTAATGTAATGTTAATGTTAATCAACATTTTAATGTAATGTTAATGTTAATTAACATTCTAATGTTAATTCAATGTTAATGTTAATGTTAAAGTTAAATAATTTTTGCTTAGCGACCTGCTGATCTTTCTGTTTGCCTGGTATTTCAGTAAGAATTACTAACGATTTTGGGCATTGCAGATCGCAGCGGTAAAGCAAAAATAATCCGTAAAAGCCCAAAATCGAAGAATTCTTGGTGAGAAACACCAGGCGATCAGAACCAGCAGCAAGCGGCAGACAGGGAGTTGAGTGCGGGAGCATACGTAAACAGTAAAGAGAGAGTGCTCCACAGGTGACAGCGAACATACACACAAACACACGTTCGTGCGCTCTGCTGGCGTCCGCGAACAATCACACAAACAGGGGCAGTGATCTCTGAGCGTCATTAGCGCAGAGAGTGGGATCCTGTTAACTTAATAACTTAAGAGTCAAAACTATGCAACTTTGATATTGAATATTTTAGGACTTAGACATCAGATTTTCGATTGGTATGACTTTTTGGACTCGGGAGGACAAGGACTATCGATTGGCATCAAAAAATAGCAATCTTAAATTTGGACGATTTTTGACAAAAATACAAAGGGGTAACACTGCAAAATTTGTCAAAATGGGGTCGATTTTAAAAATTTGACTTTTGGAAGGGAATTGATGCTACTAGTGGTCTAGAGTCTAAAAAGGCAACACGTTTCCAAATATCACTTCATTTGGCTGAGAAATAATCATTCAAAGTTGAAAATTTGAATTTATTGGTATTCCAATTTTCAATATTTGAGCGAAAGATCAGCAGTGTACCTAGTTTAGTCATTTTAGCTTTTTTAACTTGACTGATTGCTTTGCTCTACGAGTTTCTAAGAATATCAATTAATATAAAGCTTGGAAGAAAGCTTTCTTGTTCAGTGTAAAGTCAAAAAGTCAAAACTATGAAACTTTGATATTCAATATTTTGGGACTCAGACGTCAGATTTTCGATTGGCATGACTTTTTGAACTCGGGAGGACTAGGACTATCGATTGGGACCAAAAAATCGCAACCTTAAATTTTGACGATTTTTGACAAAAATGCAAAGGGGTAACACTGCAAAATTTGTCAAAATGGGGTCGATTTTAAAAATTTGAATTTTGGAAGGGAATTGATGCTACTAGTGGTCTAGAGTCTAAAAAGGCAACGCGTTTCAAAATATCACTTCATTTGGCTGAGAAACAATCATTCAAAGTTGAAAATGTTATTTTTTTTAATTTTAAGTTGAGTGGATACACAAATCAGATGAGGTTATTGCCGTTTCCATTATTTTTTCCGCCACTGTACGTAAGCAGTAAACAGAGAGTGCTCCTTGTTACCGCCACAGCTGACAGCGAACAAACACACAAACCGTTCGTTCGGACGGACAGACGGACATCGTTATATCGACTTGGCTGTTGATGCTGATCAAGAATTTGTATACTCCATGAGGCCGGCCACGCCTCCTTCTGCCTGTTACGCACATTTTGCTTCTGACAAACTTATTAGACCACTCTACTCTTTTTTGAAGTACGGGGTCTAAAAAAAGTGCCGAGAACTCAGTGGAAAGAAATTGTATGTGTAAATATTTAAACAATGAATGCTACACTTTACATTCACAAGTTTCCATAAATAAATGATCAATTAAAGCAGTTATGTTACCACAAATGACATCATATTACCCAACAAGTTACCATGCAATTAAAAAACCGTTAATTTCGTAGTTTAATCTGAATAAAAGTGGAATGGTGTAGCTAATAAATAGAGTCAAATTAGTCCACAGCTTACAGTTGTCAACATGGATTTACCGTTGTTACTGCTTCTGGTAGCTACGCAGCTCTCAATTGTGGTAAGTATTAAGTATTTAATTTAGTATAAAGCCACATATTCAGCTAATAAACTATACAGAGTGGAACTCCTGCAATTGTGTTCAAAACCACAAATATTGAGTGCATAACTTATCCCAAATATGCCGAAAACGCCAGTTGCTGGGTCAAGGCTATAAATTGGAATAGAGGCGTGGCACAAATGGACGTTGATCTCACAAGACCAATATACAATATATCGGTAAGCAATTTAAACTCGAGTTTAATAATCTAAAATATATTTATTCCATAAGGTGCGTAATCAGCTCTTCAAAAAGGGCTACAATAACCGATTTCATCCCTTTTTGGTCAACACTGAATTCAACTTTTGTGACATCATTTCTAAAAAAAATTTTCTTACCTACGGAAAGATAATGTTTAAAGTACTTAAACCATATTCAAATGTGAATCATAGCTGTCCTTACTCGGTAAATTTATTTGGTTGAAATTTTTAAAAACTTTTCCGTATAGTTTTGAATTTTTAGGGACATTTATTGGCACGAAAACTGGAAATTGATAGTGGATATTTTCCACCGTTTCCACTTGGATTTTATCTAACACAAGCTATATTTACTGAGAACTTTGCAAATGGCACCAGTGAATTTATTGGTGTGGTCAAATTCTATTTCGAGTCCATGGTAAGGGTTGAAACGAAACGAAAGCCAAAAGATTAATTTAATTTGCATATTATAATAATTCAACCATTTTAAACCATTTAATAATTTATAATAAAGTGTTTTCTAGATGCAAAATTGTGAAGCTTTCAACACACACACACAAATTTTATCATTTTAGAAAATATTTGCTATTATAGTTCATCAGGCGGATAATGAAACTGTTGTCATTGTATCTGTGGCAAGTAAACATGAAATTTACGCACGAACGAAGCTGTGTGGGAATAAATTTAAAATGTCAGGAAATTACAAAGTACGCAGAGTATGTTTTGCCGAAACTATAATGTTGACAATGGCCTAAAAATAAACGACCAGAACGTGTTCTTAACGCTTTAATTGATGCATAGGAGGGTCGACTTGCAAATATTTAGCATATTTTGTTGACAAATTATTTAGTCGGTGTCTTAAAATGCCGCAAGCCACAGACAAACACACACACACACACACACACACACACACCTGTCCCACTAAACATTTAAATATGAACATGTTTAGTATTTGTCACAGACAGACAAGTGCCGCTAGGCACAGTGGTACTGCAAAAACTTTGAAAAAAGTAGAAAAATAAAAATATTTTTTTGTAATTTAGCCATTTTACTTTAACCTTGGTTTGTTTGTGTTGGCCTTCAAAGTAAGTCAATTAAAGCACTGATTTTTTTACAGCAGAAAGTACACAAAAACACCATAGTACAAGGACAACAAAGGCGCAGCTGTCAGTTCTGCTCATGTGTCTGCCGCAGTGCGTCTGTCTTCCGCATGATTTTGTGTTTTAAATTATTTCCGAGTGCAGCTTAGCATAGGCAGACACACACACAAATACACATATTTGTACCTCAAATGCTGCTGGCTTTCAGTGTGATAGGGACAGCCAGACAGTGGGACAAAGACAGAGAGAACAAGTAGGAAAGGCTACAGTCGATCGAGCCGACTGTAAAAGACCCCGTACTCCCATGATAATGCGCATTTGTATTTAATTTGAATTAAAATTTTATAACGAAATTTAAAAATTAAAATTTATATGTATATTTTAAATTGATATTTAAAAAAAAATTAAATTAGCAATTCTCATTGCCAGCATTCGAACCCACGACCCTCAGACAACGTTTTCACATCGCGCCGTAACTCTACCATTCGCACCACGCGCTACTTTCAAGCATGTTCCGCTTATTCGCATTTACATGTTATACATACAAGTACACACTCGTTTAAAATTATGTGTATGCACATATGTATGTATGCGTGCCTAGCACTCGCAGGTCGGCACGGCGGCGTCGCAACGTCGCAGCGACGCAGCGTCTGCGAGCAGACGCTGACGTCACACAGGCGGCGAAATTGCAGCTAAATTACATAAACTTTCTAACCTAATAACTTTTTTGTTAATTGACGGATTTTAACGCCGCTGGGAATATAGATTGATATGATATTTCTCTCTTCGAATAATTAATTATAAACACTGTACTATTTGACTAAATGCCCTAAATCCTGCAAATTTTGAGCTTCAAATTTTGAAAGTTTTTTAGCTTTTATGAGAAAAGGGGGCGTGGCAGGCCAAAATTTTGAATGGCATTGCATTAAGGCTGTCTCTAGCAACTCTAGCAAGCAGAAATGGTGTTCCTAAGTGCCATAGTTACTGAGTTATTGGCCTAAAACTACATTTTTTTTCGAGGTGTGTCTGGTTTTTTGCTTATTGCGGGGGCGGTAAGGGGCGTGGCAAAAATTTGAAATAAACTTAACCTGCGTAAGATAATAACGGACTTTCATTATAAATTTGGTGGCTCTAGCTTTTGTAGTTTAAAAGATCCAGGTGTTCATACGGACGGACGGACGGACAGACGGACAGACGGACAGACGGACAGACGGACAGACGGACAGACGGACATGGCTATATCGACTCGGCTGTTGATGCTGATCAAGAATATATATACTTTTATGGGGTCGGCCACGCCTAGCATCTGCCCTGTTACGCACATTTCGCTATTTGACAAACCTAATAGGCCCCTCTTCTCTTTTTAGGACAGCAGACAGGGGACTAAAAAAAAAAGGCGAGCATTTTGTTTTAAATGCCAAGCTAACAATAGAAAAGAAGCATCCTTATCAAGGACACAAACAATTGCATGGTGGCTTGTGGCATGTGGCATGAAGCTCGCTGCAAACAAGAGTCGCATTCCCATAGTTGTTGCTATTGCTATTATGTGGGCGTGGCAATGCCATACGACGCTAACACAATGCTAGTAAAAACCTGCTCCCAGCACAGGAAAGTACTTTGCCTCAATTGTTGTTACTTTTGTTCTGATTGTTTGGGTGTGTACATAAGTGTGTGTGTGCGTGTAGTTGTGCGTGTGTACTGAGAGACAGAGGAAGCTGCTCTTAGTACGAGTGGATAGTTTTTGCCTGCAGTCTGCAACCTGTACAGCATGGCCCTTGGACCAGGTAGCATGTACTAGTTACCAGTTACCAGTAACTTGGTGCCAGGTGGCGACTATCAGTCGCATGCACCTTTTAGCTTTGACCTTCAGTGACAGCGCTGCTTAGACCGTCTGCTGCTGATTGCACTCGCCCCGAAGTAATACAAATAATAGGAAAAACACACAGACAAACAGTACGCGCAGCTTCATTAGCGTTAATTGATTACATGGCCCAAAGAAGTAAAAAAGCCACCTCGACAAAGTTACAGCAACGACATTGACAAACGAAGCGCAAAATTGTAGACAGACTTTTCAGCGAATGGAGTGAGAGGGAGGACGGTGGGCGGTGGGCGGAGGCTGAAGGGCAGCAAATTGCGGTGGGGCTGCTGCCGATGGTGGTGGGAGCTTACTGTGACTTTGGCTGTGGCGTGTGCGCCAAACCAAAACTTTGTTCAAGTTGCTCTGTATGCAGTTAGAGCCAAAGAGGACCATCATTATCAAGAAATCACGTATACGCCACGGTTGGCATTCCGTTCAAGTCAATCACCTAAGTCGAGTGACTTTGGCCTTTTCATGTCGTGAGACCTTCGTTTTCGTTTGCGTTGCGATTGAAATTGACATTGTTCCTTGTTCGGTCAAAGGGAATGTCAATTGGCATTTGCATTAAACACACATACACCCACACACGCACACCTACATATCGATTCAAATACATAAAAACGAGGGCGTGTGTGTTGTTCCAAAAATAAGTATGCTGCACTGATAAAAACTCACTGTAATGCTAAATTTATTGATTTAAAATAACACAGCACTTTCAGTATCTATTTTTGGTAAAGTTTTCTAACCATTCACTGATTAACTTTAAATTTTTATACAACAAAGTTGTACATAATTTGCCAATATTAACACAAATATTATTTAAATATGTTGTTAAGGAGCTCACCGAACACTATACAATTTTGTTTGGAGCAAAAATCTTGTTTAATTTTAAATTTTATTAAACAAAAGTGTTCCCGGTATAAATTTTTGATGACTTAACTTATTTTTGACTTAATTTATCTCAGTGCACGCTCCGTGACTTGACTCGACTTGGGTGAAACTTGCTCAAGCTTGTTGTTCTTTCCGCAATGGCTTTTTATGGCATCTGCGAAGCAGTGGCACACACACACGCACACACACACACACACACACTCCCACTCCCACACACGCCAAAGTACACTCGAGTGTGTGAACTCCGGCACATTTTATGGCATTTTGATGCCTAATATGACTGCAATTTTGTACTTATTTTATTTACTCGTGCCAAGCGAGTGCGTATGAATGTCTGATTGCGAACTGTCTGCCCTCTCGATAAGCTCCTCTTGCTCCATTTCCTGCTTTCACTTCTTTCTTACCCATTTCCAGCCATTAGCAGCAATTACGTTTTATTTTTCTCTCTCTCCCTTTTTTTACAAAATAGAATTTGATTATTCAAATAAATATTTAATTTTCAATTCATGCTTAAAATGGCCACATTTAGTAACTGTTTAAAGAGCTGAATTTAAGGCACAGCTTTGGATTTCCATGCTATTTATATAAACTAAGACGACTTATGTACTTAAGTCTCAATAAATTCATATTCAATATGCTCATGATTATATTGAACGGTCTGTTTGCCTTTTATGGTCAGTCCCACGCATCCCGGCCGTAAATAACAAATTTAATAAGCCTAAAATGTAGACTGACTCTAAAAAGGCAAACAGACGGTCCTAAAAATAAGAATATTAAATATGAAAATGCATGTCAAATATAAGCTGTTGCTTTTCCTTCTGTATTTTCCGTTACTTTTTAATATAAACGTATATTTTAAAGTGAATGCGGAAAGAGTGCTTGCTCATGCTGGTCAACTCGGGGAAAGATTACTTTAAAAGCAGTCTGTGCTTATTAAAATTTCCAATTTCATATTTTTCTGTTGTCTGGCAGACGAGTTTCCCCTGAAAATAATTTCAGCGAAATATGCATAACATTATTTGCAGGCTGATTGAAAAATTGAACTGTAAACAAATCAATTGTAATTTCCCCAAAAAGTATGCTATGCATAATTTTGTGCAAACAACGCGAAAGTGAAATTCAAAACTGACTGGACTGAAATTTCTAAAAGTCGGTGGAGTCTGAACAAAAAGTTGATATCTCTATATATCTGTAAAGCATAGCTGTAGGCATCCGAAATATGCAAATGAGAATGTGGAGGGGAACATTTTGTTGACACTTCATTTATATATTTGCGCGCGACGTTTGCTGTGCCCCGAAACTCAAGTAGATTTTTCTAAGTATGCGTAATACGCTTACGATAAGTTTGATTGGAAGCTGCAGAAAGAACAAAATCGAATTTAATATCTATTGTCCGTGTGAAGGAAGCAATTTCAAGTTTATATAAATCGCATTGGACACGACCGCTTCCCGTATACTGACCGAACGATTTCCTTGTCTGTCTCGCATACCCTTTTCATGGCCCTGATGAAATATTAAGAAGACAAATATGAAATCCCATATTGAATGCTCGGTATATGGCGCACAATTTAACTTTTATTGGTGCTGCGTATGTGTATGTATGTATATAATGTGATTTGGTCTCCGATTGTCAGCAAAGGTCATGCACAACTTAGTTTCCCGCCTTGATTTCGTCTCTCTGTCTCAGTCTCTGCCCTTTAATGTGCCTCGCCCACTTTACAGACCTTGCAAGGACTGAAAAGCATATTGAAAGGCCAGAGGAAGCGGGTGGGGAAGGGGAAGGGGAAGAGGATGAGACTGAGCTGCGCTTTGTGCAAAATGCTCGACAGCAAATACATATTTGTTATTTGGCTGACAGGCAATGGCAATGGCGATGGCGATGGCAACGGTAACGGTAACGGTAACGGCAACGAGCAAAAGAAAAATCACGAAATTCAAGCTGACAAGAAACAATACACGTACACACGAAAGCAACAACAATGAGAAATATTCACAACCCGCTGGGCTGATGCCTTTTGTGTGATATTCGATTTGCGGTCTATATTTCCTGCCCGCCAAAAACAAGAAATCTATAAGCTTTAAGCCATATATACACAACACTACGTATGGCTGAACCACAAGGCCAGCAGTGAGAAGAAAAGAAGCAAACTTTTGATAAGTACTCGGTGGCAGAGCTCATAAAACGGCAGCTGCAACAAAAGTGATTAAATTTATATTGGAAAAAAATATGAAGTAGACACATTGAAACTTGCCACCAAAAGCGAAACTGAAACTGAAACTGAATGTGAGTTCACTCAATTGACCCAAGCGACCCTTAAGAAGCAACGCACGCAGCGAGCTTATAAAATGGCTGCTGCACACGCGCCACACACAATCACAGTGCCACTTAGTGTGTGTGGGTGTGTGCATGTGTGTATGAATGCCTTTTAAGAGTTTTTCGGCGTGTGTGAGCGCCCGCTGGTTTTGGCCACGCATCATAACATGTCAATATACTTTAACTCCCAACGCCATTAAAGTCAAAAGCTCCACGGGGAATTTAGCAAAGCAATGACTGCCAAGGTGGTCACACCATCCAAAAGGACCAACGACCAAGGACCCAAACCAAGGACCTTCACTACTATGTAAATACCCTATAGTGTTGCTACAAATGGTATACACTTAGCTGTATTTGTAAACACTCAATGTTTGCCCATTTGAAATTACGTTTATTTCCCTTGTCAAACATTTTGTAAGCTAAAGAAATTGTTTGCCACCAAAACCAAAACGAACTCAAAAGGATACAAAAAGGATACGCTTATAATAGAAAAACACACAGCCAAAAATAAATGGTTTGTGGTAGAGTAGAGACACAAGTTAAAATGGAAGTAAGTAGAGGACACTAAATATTAATTCGAACTAAAATTAAGTGAGCAGAAAACTAATTTTAGGCACTAAATTCAAGGTCGTAAGTACGCTCGCTGAGAAAGGATTTGTTTTTCTTCATTTGAGGATTGAGAAAAGTTTTACTGGACTTCAAAGAAATAAATGCTGAAATTTTATGAGGCAGACAGTGATTGCTAAATGAAGATACAGATATAAGTACCAAGAAAAACAGACTTTTATTTAGAGAAAAAAGAGCTAAATAAACATTACATAAACACCAAAATGTAACTGCTTAGCTACAGCGACGGTTGACAACACAATTGTTTAATATGCGCTGATTTTTCGGTACTTTTCGCTGTAAATTCAAAGCAGCCAAATGGCACAAGGGAAAACAATGTAAGAAAGGAGTGTAAAAAAATGATGAGCAAATGCTGAAAATCGAATTTTGCAGCTTTGAATACTGTTGGCAGCTGAAGGCAGCAGCCCCAGACATGCCAACAATTGCTGGTGATGGCGATGGTGTTGGTGGTATTAAAGCATTTTGTTTGTATTTACATGCAGGTGGGCGACATTTGTTTTGTTTTTTTTTGTGTTTTTTATATAGTATTTGTATTTGTATTTGTATTCAATCAGCGTCAAGCGAGGCGCCAAAATAAAATAAAATGCAGAAGAAATGGACAAACGATTTAACAACAAAAGCCAAAAGCTGAACACGGGCAGGTGTGCGAGTAAATCGAATCAAATAAAATAAAATAATGGCACTGGGTCGTTGCGATTTCAACCTGACTGCGCGGCAGTGTGTATGTTAGTGTATGTGTGTGTGTGTGTGTGAGTTGGCGCTTGTGTGTGTGCCGTTTGCTGTCAGCCGGCATTTGAGTTGCCATTTGCCAATGTTGCAAGTTGTGAGCCAGCTTTCAATTTGACGCTGATGCAAAGATGACAGCAAAATTTCCATAGTGATTTCCATAGTGTTCTCCCCCCCTTCACACTCTTGTATCTTTCTGCCTTCTGCTAATGCACTCAATTTCTGTTAAGCGACAGCTTGATGTTAGTGAGCTAATGGCTATTATTTCGACTGTTGATTACAATATTATTACATTGTCCTCAGCATTAACGCGCGAACGAGAAGATGCCTTCTAACTATTCAACTGTAATATTGCCAGCAATAATGATGAAAATAAATAACTGTCTGGGCCAACAAGGGTTTGCCTTGCACACACACACATGTGTCCTAGACCTAACTCGCTGGCTTGGTTGGCCTTCAGAGGATTCTAAGCCCTGTGTTTCACCTACAGCGAACGGTCCATTTGCTCGTTAAGTTCATCGCAGTGGCCGTAATGAAGCTATAATTAGATAAGCGCAGCAGTAGTCTCTCAGTCGCTCAGTTTGTCAGTTTTTCAGGCAGTCAGTAAGTCAGTTTCTCAATCTGTTCTAAACCAGCTGCTGCATGAACACGAACAACATCACCGTCGGCTATATCTTTAGTCGCAGTCACAGTCACTGTCACAAACGCAGTCACAGGCGACAATGATGATGACGATAATGATGATGCTGATGGTGATGGCAATGGCGTTGGTGTGTATCTTTCAGATACACAACACGAACTGTCGCTGGCTTTGTATTTTTAGGCAAACAGCGAGCGAATTGTGGCAACAAAAACGTGCGACAAATGTAACCAACGTTGTGACTCTAACCGCATTCCAGACGACAGCCATTAGCAGCCACAGGATAAAGGACACACTAGAACTCAGAGCATAGCACATGAACTCCCGTGGAGCCAATGGACTGAGCATGGCATAATACGACTTACTGATAATCAGTCTTTCGCTCTTTATTAGTGTCACTTCAGTTCGTTTGACATTGAAATACAAAGATAACAGTGCGTATGAGTTATGTTAAGCAGACGCAGACTTCACGCAAAGAACTGCTAACATATGCAAATCAATTAAGTTAATTTAATGTTTAAGTAAATAATTGATTGATACTTGTAACAGGAATGCTTTAAAGCAATTCTGGCCTTTAACAAGCTGTGTTTTCTTTTAGCCAGGCTATATTTTATGACCTGCACAACTATCAATCAAACCAGAAGCTGAACTGAAAGCAATCTCTTCCTGTTTTGCTTCATACTCTTGCTGCATTGCAAGGCTAATTCTGTTATGTGCTGTCTGTCTTCCTCTCTCTCACCCCGTCTCTGTCTTCTCCCTTTGTCTGCTTGTGCAGAGAATCGACAGGTTTAAGTTGTTATTGCTGTTTTGTTGTTAATAGCTTGTTGCTGGCTTTCTCCCTTGCCATGTTGTGGGCAATTAAAAGCGTAACCAAAGGAAGCATCAATCGGGCAAGAAGACACACAACTAAGTGTTACATAGCACAATGGAAATCAGAGCACAGATTTTCTTTACTATTACACTGCAATTTAGCTTAGTGTTTTTTTTCTATCTCCCATCAATCAGACAATCACTTAATTACCTACTTCAGAGCAGCAACTTGAATAGACGCTGCAAAAAGTCGACAACTTTTTCAAGCTCTTTGCTCTTTGCTCTTCTCTGATTTTTAGCTTTTGCTTTTTTATTTATTTTTTTTTTTCCTTGAATTGTTTGCTGTGTTTTTGTGGCATCGATTGGAAAAGTTGTTCAACAATTGAACCTTTTAACTTCCGTTGATTGTGTGGAATTTTGGCAATCAACTCGTTTACCACAGAGCAGTTTAATTAAGTGCCATTGAGGCAATAACTTTCTACAATAAATCCCCTCTTCCTGTCAGTAAATTAAATATTATTATTGCACATAATGCAGTTCAAAGTTTATAACGAAAACACAAAGGATTTGGGTTAAACGAGGCCTCGGGTGGTTGCAACAAATTTGATTTATGGTAACAATATCAATTGATGGCATAGTTTCAAATTTAAACCAATCAACATATGTTAGTTGGTGTGTGGGCTTGTGGGGGTGTGTTTAGGTGTGGGCAGGTGTGGATTGTGTGTAAGTTGAGCTAAACGTAGCGAAAGCTATGAACTTTGTTTATACAACTTTCCTTAGCGAATGCTTCGCAATCCTATCGAAAAGGTAAATTACAATTAACTGTTGATTGGAGAGAGATAGAGAAAAAGAGAGTAAAGCGGAGAGGGAGAGGAAGATCTCCCTTAATGCACAATAAATCGAACTGAAGTACGTGACACTTAGCAGCTTAATTAAAATGAAATGCGCCATGGAAAACTCTCTGACACGCACATACACACTAAACACAACCAAATGAAAATGGCCAGCCAGGTGTCTGAGTACACTCCGGTTCAACAGCTTAGAAACAAGTGAATAAATACACTCCTAAGTAGCTTAAATTTTAACAGGATTAAACAAAAGTATTTCTAAAATATTTTCAACTGTAATTAAACGGTTTCCCAAAATCTCAAAGCGGATTAAATTATTCAAAAAGTAAACCGAATAATTGAAAAATACTTTTCGACACTAAAAACTCTCGAGGGAAACATAATTTCTAATTACATACATGGTTGCATTGATTACATAAATTCTGTTTGTTTGTACAACGCAATAAATCATCTTAAATAAAAATGCTGTGTTATTACAAAATGAAACTTTTTCCCGTCGCTTCCCCCCCAAAGAAACTTCGAGGGCAAACCTCTACAAAATTTCCATTACATGTGCACGAGCTATTTTCGTACGTGAAATATTAATTTTCTATTTTGAAAATCACTCTCAAGGATACGCAGGCACACCGTGTGCCTTGTGCTATTTAAAGCCCTGTTCCACAAAAAGAAAATAAATAGAAAAAATAAACTGGCGACCCAGAAAAGCGAGTAGCCAGACAGACTGAAGTATTGCTCGGGGCGGCCATTTAAAGCATAGGAAAACTATTAAAATTTATGCGTGAATGCTCTGGCGGGAGGGGACGTGACGGGGCTTGGTAAGTGGGGAAAGTTTTCGTGTAAGAAGCAGAGCAGCAAATGGAGAACAATTCAGAAAGCATAAAGACAAAATGTCGCGCCGACAGCGGTCGACATACGTACGTACACACAAAAGGGAACATGTTAATGCTGTCGACACGAGAAGTGACAAGGAATTTGGGAAAGGTGCCAGGAGGTGACGTCGGTATAGCAGTCGTTTTAGGTGTATATGTAGTATATACCTGGTGGCATGCCCCAAAGGGCCCAGGACACAGTCAGCTCGAAGGCTGTATTTCACAAATCCTAACCACGTAATTGTGGAAAGCACTGAAATAGAGATGCAGATTAGGATATGCTTTAGGACATGACAAAACACCATAATGATTCGATAACTCGCAGAGAGTCCCCAGTCACCAGTCAACAGCCACCAAAAAGGATAAGCATGAAAATGTTCTAAAAATATTTATGCAGGCTAAAACCTCTAAATACTAATACGATAAAGTTATCCTTAAAGCAAAGCCCACTCGAAACAATTAAAAGGCTTTGGGCCACAACAAAGAGGCTAAAATGCTTACCAGAGATTTTTACCGAGCAAACCGTGCAAACCGAGCAACCGAGTGGGCAACTTAATGCTTTCAACTTGTAAAACACTTAGCGGTTATTTGCTGTTTTTCTTCTTTTTTTTTATGCATATTTTTCTGCTTTTATTTTATATATATTTACTCTGCACTCTCAGCACACGGAGATACAAAACAGTAGAGCAGCAGAGGAGCAGCCGTAGCAGAGCATCAGCTAAGCGTAAACAACACACAAACTCACACACTCACTCAGCGAGCCAAACAATTTTGGGCAGATAATTTAAAGCAATTTAGGTGCAAATTTGCTACGTTTCTCCTTCATATTCCCTTACTTTTTTTTTCGTTTTCGTTTTTGTTAGCGTTTGCGTTTAGTGGAGTAGTCAGTCGGCTAAGAAAGGAAGCGAGCGCCAAGTGGCGCGCACAGGTGTCTCGCGACCAAGTTAACAAAATTTGTGTTGGTAAACTGAATGCACGTTTAGGCAGCTGCCAGGAGCGTGCACGACCGACAGGAGCAAAGGACAACGCACGACTGTGGCGCTGGCAAAACGAATGCCAAGCGATGTCCACGATGGTGACGAACTAGAAAAACCCGAACACGGCGCACACAGAACTCAGAACACAAATACAAACACACAAACACCACGAAACACACAGACGGCAGCAGTTGCTTTATAGCCCATTGGCACAGAGTCGTCGGCATTTGTTGAAAGTAAGTTAAAATATGAAAAAGAAGTAACAAAAATAGCAGCAGCAGCAGCAGAAGCAGCGGCAGCAGCAGCGTCGTCGTCGGTGACTCCTACAGCGACGACGGCAGCAGCGACAGCAACAAATAAATCGCTAGTAGATTATTCGTGCTGGCACTCAGTTCCCTCCAGATCCGTGCCCCTTTCCCACGTGGGCCCCTACAGGCCCACGCTCCGTGCCGGCACCAAAGTCACCCATTCCACGCCACTCCACTGCTTTTTTTTTCATTCTCTCCTTTTTTTGAAGCACGCCTGTGTGTATGCTATGAAAAATTGACAGCCACAGCAAAGGGGACACATTTGTTTGTGTGTTTGTTTGTTGTTGTTGCTTGCTTCTTACTGTTGTTGTTGCTGGTGCCTCTTTTGGGTAAGTAATTTTCGCTGTTTCTATTTAATTTATGACTCGTGTTTTTCTTGTCTTTTCTTCTTTTTTTTGTTGAGTTTTCTTTTATTTGCCTTTTATTAATTTGTTTATTTGTGCGAAGCGATGCTCATTTCCCGTTCGCCACTCACTTAGTTTGGTTTTAAAAACGTTACTTTTTATGCGCTTCGTAATAAAAACTCATAGACCCCAACACCAACAAACAAACCCACACACCTACAGTTTCAAGCTTATATAGACAGCTTTATGCACTGCCAAGCATTTTACCTATTCATCCATATAAGCGTGTGTGTGCCACGCGTGTCGCATCCTGTTGCTTCCTGTCCACAACGTGCTGTTATCTTAGACTGCACGGTGAGAAACAAGTGGGAATCTTAAGTAAATATCCGATAAATTAGCATAATAAAAATGTCGGCAAAAGATAAAAAAAATGTGTTCAAATAAAAGCACGGTTTACAAAATTTGTTTTCCAAAATAAAATTGATGAAATTTATAAGACAAACCTGAATGTTTTCCAATGAGGAGTACATTCAATAATTTTTTTTATCAGTGCAGTTATTGTTAAAAACTTAAGTTTATAGTAAAACTTTTTATTGAAAAATATATGTAGGAACTTTCTCTGAGTGGCGTTGTCAGTTGCGGTTGTCAACGTTTTCCTTGTCTAGTGTTATTCCAGTCGTTGGCAGTAAAATTGCTGATGGTGTTGCTGCCCCCTGTTGCATGCAGCTGATAGAAGACTTTTCCCTTTTGATTTTCTTTATAATGAAGCTCAGTTCGTTTCGACATGCTGTCATTCCCTCATTACTTCCTTTCCTCATATACACTTAAAACTGTTTTGTTAGCACTTTGTGTCATTTTTATGGTATAATGTTTGCTTCAACTAAAATTGTTTTCCTGCCAGACGCTTGTTGCTCACTTGTGGCAAATGGCATGTTGCAAGTGTAATGCTTCAAGTAAACCATATGTATGTGTTTGAATATGTGTGTGTGTGTGAGTGTTAAACAAGCCGCATAAAGATTATGCAGTACGTATTTTGATTAACTGTTTCAAGCCACTTAATAGACCACAAAAGCTGCGAAAAAACCATAAAGTAAACGAAGAGAATGCTATACCAACCAGCAAATGGCCACAAATGACACGTTTGGTGTTAAATGGAGGTCGCCTCGTGTGTGTTCTGCCGTATGAATGTGTGTGCGTGACTGCGTGTGTGTGTGTGTGTGTGAGTGTCACAGTTACAGCTAAATTGTTTGTACAACATTCATGCACAGCAAACATAAATCCCATCCAGGCAGCACTGGCTACGCCAACTAAACGTGCGACGCCAAACGAAGTAAACACAGTTCTGATACCCCTCGTCACACTCTGCCATCTGTCACTTTAGCCTGCCCAGCAGCAGGGCAATTAAAGCCCCTAGGTGCACATGTATGTGTATCTGTGTGATGGAGCATGTATGTTGGTGTGTGTGCGTGCGTGACGCCTGCGCTGAGCTCAAGTTTGTGTTAGCCGAGGCCTTTATCAGACTATGTGACACAACAGCTCCAGTAGCTCATTAGCGAACTCTAACCAAAGGCAAATCAACTTAACAACAACAATGTGTACGTTTACAGTAAATTGAATTCACCTACAAACACTCAACACACACACACGTGCATATGTTGCTCCCCACAGTCAGTCATACACATGTCATGACAAGTACACACATGCAAAGCCACCGTAGGCTCTCTGAAGCAGGAATAATCAGTTGTGTCTTTACAACCGCATACAGACACGCTTCACAATTTGTCTTGGTCTGAAAGCACCCACACAGATGCAGTTTAATTGCAGGGAATCGTCGCACACTGCAAAGACAGCAAGACAATGCAAAGCCGGTAATGACTCCCTTTCCGTCTGACAGCCGATAATGAAAAAGCTATCTGCTCTTACAAAAGGAGCGAACGAGACAAAAGGCGGCGGCGACGAAGCAATGAAGCTTTAATGCACACTTGTTGTGTTAACCGTTACAATATAAAGCGTTGCCAGATGTTTAAATTTAATATGGAACATTTATTTTCATGAGTTTTTTACTGCACTTGGCAATCATGAGCAATTGCGAATGGCAAAATATATGCAGCAACTGACTTCCAAGACTTGTCTATCTTATCCAAATATTCAAAAACTACTAAATTATTACCTCCATTCCATTTGACATATTATTAGTATGAGTGTTATTTAAAAAGTTATCTATGAATTATAATTAACATTTTGTGTTGCGGGCAGTGGTATCGATAAGAACTTATTAAAATTGTTTAGAATCGATATAATGAACCTATATATCGCAACCTGAGTATCGATACTCGAATAGAACAACGGCTACCATCTCTAAGCGTCACTAGAATTTTCTTCAGTAGAACAAATTTCGCCGAAGAGCTATCGATACTTTACTTGGTAAATAAGAGCTTCATTTAAAAAATTGACAAATTTAAAGCGCGGAATTTTGTCAAACATCGAAATAATACATTTTTTTTTTTAATAATCGACTTTGTTACTAAGCAAGATAGTGAAATTCGTTAACTAAATTCATTTCAGTGCTTGACATCAGCGCTTTGCTTTGAGGAACAACCGTTAGGTCGGCCATATTAGTTTTCGTTTTATCTTTTCGCAGCGCGTTCTGTGAATAAAGTACGAATTGATTTGGAAAATTGAGGTATAAATTTGATCAATGAGTTCGGAAGTTGGTACTATGCCCTGTGTAGTTTGCGGAAATGTGTCTGCATTGATGTGTCAGCGCTGCGGAGAACCTTATTGCAATGAGATTTGCCAGCGAAAAGATTGGCAGCGTCACAAATATTTTTGCATCATAATGCCGTAAGTAATAATTCGTTATAAATATGTATGTATGTATGTTAAACATACTATGTTTGTACGTAATAAATATATAAAGTGTGTGGGTGCAAATACAAACAATTCATTCATGCATTAGAGCGTTTCTTTTTTTTTTAACTTAACAAAGAAGACGCGCAACAAGTGCCGTTACTTCCTCGTGTGTACGGTACAAGTGGGTGTGTGTATGTAGATTTTTCAAATATCGAAATAAATAAATAATATAATAAATAATAATAATTTTAAAATAATTTCTTCCAGCCCATTGGTGACATTAAACGCAATTAAACCAGGAACAGCGACAGCACAAACAACGCTGGAAACGGGCAGTTTTAGGTGCAGCTTGGAATCAATACTAAACGAAGCGATCAACAAAAATAACTGTCCATCTGGTGTATCAGAAGCTTCGAAGCCAATTAAGTTGAGTACGGCATGGCGCGATCATCAAAATCCGCCAGAAAATGATTTTTTCGACTGCCTGGTGACGTATATTGAAAAGGATGGTTCCTTTTGGGTCGTTGCCGAGTCCAACACTGAGCGCTTGGAGCGTCTCACCGGTAATATGGTTCGCAGCGTGCAGAACAAGAAGCCGTGCAGCTTTGAGATGATTGATATTGGAGATCTAGTTGGAGTCTTGAATGATAAGCAAATGTATCGTGCCGAGGTGTTATCATTGGATGCAAATGCCAAGCGTGTTGAGGTGCGTCTTGTTGACTATGGCACCGTTACCATTGTCGATGTACAGGACGTTTATTTGGCTGTGCCGCGCATGGCCGAGATGAAAGCTTTTGCCTTTAGAGTGATGTTATCAACCAAAGCTGCCGTGGAGCCTAACAAGCGTCTAACATTGTGTCTATTGGGAAGCAATAATGTCGATGGCATCTATCAGGTGCAGCAGAAGATTACCAAGTCAATACCACTCAACTTGCCCGTACAAGTGCTAGCCAGCAACCCAAAAGTTGTCTTGATCAGAACTTTTGAGCACAACGTTTTGCTTAAGGAGCCACAAGTGGCTCTCGTGCAAATCAAAGAACCAAATAATCTTAACGATGAGCTAAACACTTATTTGTCTAACAAGTCGGGTTCCAATTTTACGGAACCTTTTCCAGAGAAACTACGAACCTTTTTCCTGGCAGCACGCACCAAACAAGGTTATCGCCGTGCTTTTTTGATCGACTTCATCGAGAAACCTGCGAAATTCTTGGTTTACGAAATGGACGATGGCCAAATTTCCATAACTGATGAGGTTCGCCGCATTCCACCTGAGTTTCTCGATCATCCTCTGGGAGCAGTGGCCATTACCCTCGCAGATGGTAACAAATGCTCTCTGAAACAGACACTGGCTCTATGCAATGGTAATCTGTCCATTAAGATTGAAAAGGAATGTTTACGCGAGCGAAATAACGATAAGCTCCGTTCGGCTAAGGCCACTTTGTTGGCCAACAATGACGAAGTGTGTCCCGTGCGCATAGACACGTTTATGGGACGGATCGCCGAACTTGGCTTGAAGTACTGGGAGGAACCAATCGCAAATGGAAGTTTGGTTTACATCTCGCATGTCCAGAATTACCACAGCATCTGCATCAGCTCAGTGGTGACCAAGGAATACACGGACATATTCAAAAGTCTCGAAGCGAAATGTTTGCCATTTGCTCCAAATAGTAATATACCAATTGGCTACATTGTCCTGGTAGTTTGTCCTCTTCGTGGTTTCTATCGCGCCGAGGCAAGTAACTGAATTTCCACCATTTTATGTCATTTCTTGTAATAACTTGATTTCTCGTAGGTTATTGCTGAACAGGAAAAAGGTTTTTACGGTGTGCGCAACATCGATACTACCAGTGCTCATCGGGTTCCTGCATCTCATTTACGCAAATCCTGTGCTTTCCTCGAGAACTTGCCAGTTAGCCGATGTCGCTCGAGTATTAAGACCATTTGCAGTATTCCGTCGGAAGTGGTTCCGCAGAATACAACGGCCATGCGTCTTTTGTTGAACCTTTATGAGCAGAAAACTACTTTGACTGTTCTGTTCACTGACTTGGAGTGCAGTTCTCTGGACTTACTCGATGCCACCGTCGAACCAGCTTCCCTCGTAGCTCGTATGCTGCCAATGATGTTCACGCCTTCAGCAATTGAACTCAAACCGGCTCAAAATATACCCGGTCCACTACTGATTGCTCCAGAAACGTTGGAACCGGTGTCCTCGAGTATTGTTGGTTTGCCACCACTGCCGCCATCGCCACCAAATACACCGACTGTCGAATCAAACAGTTCCAAGCGGATTAAACGGCACTACTTTGACGATCTTAAACGTGATCTGCTCCCGCTTGGAGAGAATATTAAAATTATGGTTCTGAATGCCATTGGTCTGCACGCGACAGGCCAAATAACCGCTTGTTACTTTCCCAGCGAGATGGTCGCCGAGACTTTCCAGAACTTACTAGATCTCGTGCTCAAAAAGGGAAGCGATGAAAGTATTTCGCCGGGATATCAGCCTGAGTAAGTGAAGTTTGCCAGTAAATATAATCTCTTTGCTAATCGATTGATCTTTAACAGCATTGGTGAGATGTGCTTGACACTCTTTGCCGAAGACAATTCTTGGTATCGCGGAGTTTGCCTAAAGGTGAAGGGCCATGAAGCGGAAATCTTGTACTGCGATTTTGGCAACTCTGAGATTGTGCCCTTAAACAGAATCAAGCCCATTCCGACCGAATTGCTGCAAACTGTTTATGCCACTAAGTGCTTCGTATTTGGTAAGTTTCTGGCTTTCTTTTATACTTGGAGCTGTCTAATCTCATACATATTTCAGGCTTTGACAAGTCAAAGGACTTTATAGCTCTGGAGGAATACCTTGCAGCCAAAACTAATATTGTATGCACTGTGCTGGAAGGACCAGAAAAAAACACGCGTCTGGTTAAAATACCAGAGTTGGACAAAATATTGTCACATGAATTGAATTAGTTGTAATCGACTTACCAAACCATTTCGAATTTGTTAACTGACGACATGGAGAGAGCGTCCTTTTGTTTTCTTTCAAAAATTTAATATACAACTATTATGTGTACGTTGTAGATGCTTATACCGAGTTTTGGAACTCGAAATAAATATTTGATTATGTTTAACTTGAGTTGACTATTTAGTAAAAGAGCTTATGTACTCTGATGAGATCTTTAATTTACTTGACACAAACATCAATAAGGTACAACAGCAATAACATTAACAACACAAAAAACATTCAGTTCTCCGTCTTCAGCTTGGTGAGTAGTTCCTCAATCAATCTTAGATCCCGCAAAGCAATCAAGCCATTTGCATTGCGCTTCCAGTCGGAGTCCGTTTTCACTGGATTCGATTTAGGAGTCTGATAATTTAGTGGCACGGCTTGCTGCTCGGCGATACTGCTAGCATAATCGAACACGTCACCGCCGAGAGCTCGTAAAATTGCTTGAGGAGCACAGGTGTCCCATCTGAATGTAGAGCCCTTGCTTAGCACGTAAACGTCTGCGTCGTTGGTGATCACCTTGAGGGCTTTGTGGCCCGCTCCCGCTGAGAAGGCCAACTGATACTTCAGATCCAGTAGGTGTTGTATTATTTTTGGGTTTTCGGAACTGGATAAAATGCAAATCTTGCCACGCTCCCTATCACCACTTGCCTCAAATTGACAGTTGTGTGCTTGAAGTGTGGGTAAGCTGACACCCCAATGCAGTAAGGAACTGTACACGTGCTCTTCGTGTTTGCTACCAAAAGGCTGAGCGACAACACCGATCACAGGGATTCCAGAGTCGCGTTCATGGACTCCAATTAGCACGGTGACGCAATCTAATCCGGTGGACGTGATGCCAGGGAAGTTGGTGAACACGGTATCGCCAGAAATGTACTCCGCAGTAGCATCTAATGAAATCATTGGGATCAGATCAATATAAACTAAAAATTCTTTACATCACCGACCAATGGGATCAATCCAAATGCCCAGATTGCTGTAGTCCAGTTCAGCGGGAAGCTCCGGAATGTCACCCAGTTTTGGGTCGTCATAAACGACCTTTTTGATGCACTGCCGCGGCCAGAGCATCGGCAGCTGACTTGTGCTCACCTAGAACAGCTGCCAGGCAGCAAGCAGTTTCCGCCTGGGTGTCGCCCACTTTAATGGTGACTTTTTCACCCAGTTTGTTGGTAAAATTCGGTGATTCCTCTCCCAGTATCGCATCCCTCATGTCTGGAAACAGTTGGCCAATCTCATGCTTGATTGTTTCCTGAATTAGCACATCAGCCAACGTTTTGAAATCGTGTTCAAAACGCTCATTTGCCTCCGATCCTGTTTTTTCCTGCACCAAGAGCGCCAATAGCTCTTCGTTGGAGCGACATAAGCGCGCTATATTTGCCGCCTTCTCCGCACAGTTAATAAGTGCACGCAACAGATTCTCCGTATCTCCCATTTTGTTACTTCTTTTACTTTATGCACTTCATTTTAATTAACTTTGCTTTTATGGTTTCATTTTTTACAAGTGTTGCTCGATAAATAAGCCGTACGAACACTGATATCGCTTACCACCACACAAACTGATATATCGATACTCGACTTTTGTATCGATACTTGCAAATATTGGTGTTTTTTAACATTAGTGGGACTTTAAATAACAGCTGTTATTCAACATTGCTGATTGGCGGTATTTTCAAAATGAAAATAATTATGATTATTTGTTTATTTTTAAATAATATTTTAGTTTCTTATTAAACTTTAAATAGAAATGAATAAGTTTCTGGGTTTACTATTGCTGTTATTATGAAGAAGACAATCTTATATTATTTTGGAGCATATTTTAAAGATGTAATTAATTTTTGCATCAATTTATGATTCGCTTTCAAGGGCGTTAAGTAAGTATGTATATTTTGAAGCTTTCACATCTTAATTGAACCAGTTTTAATTGGCAATTAAAAATTACGCACTCGCCGCCCATTTAGCGTATGCTGAAAAATCATGAATCATTTTCGAATGGGACTACACAAACATATGTACTTAAGTATGTATATTTGTATATACATATTGGGAGGCTGCTACTTCGGTTGCTCTCTCGCTGCAGCATAATTTGCACCCGATCTTATCGACGAGCATTGCTAATGATTCGCATTAATGATCCTGTATTCTCGCTCTCTCTGTTTCTCTGTCTCTCTCGCTCTGACTTGGAGTGTAACAGCTCCTGCATCATCTTATGAAATGAGACCATCAATCAGCCTGTGCCGCAGTCTTTTCAGTCTCTTAAGTCGCATCCCAACGCGCATTTGCATATAAATTGCTGCTAATGTCGCGCTATCAAAGTGACTGCATCACTGACGGACCGAGAGACAGACAGATGGACGGAGGGTTGCATTCCTGTAATACCCAGCCCTGATATGATATGAACTGAATGCCCTACGGGGCACAGCGTTCATCCAAGTTATTCGTGTATCGCTTGGCTTATGCTAATTTTCCCAGGCAACAAACAAACACACGCACACTCGCACACACACACACACACACACATGTGTGTACATGCAGTCCAAGCAATTGATGTTTGGATAACGTTGACTTGATGACTTTGCATAATTTACGCCAGTCTGAAGCGGCAGAAAGAACGCAAGAAAACATGTTGGCCAAGTTTGGGTTAATTTTTCACTCAAACACACGCGTTGCTTATAATGTGTTAATATTCAGCCGGAAAGTAGCCAACAACACATGAACACTTTTGTCGTTTTTCTTTTAGCCAATTTCAACTTTTGACGTTTCAATTCCATTGCCTGATCTTTTGGCAAACAATTTTTCATTAGCCTGGCCCGAAGCATTCGTCAGCTCCACGTAGTTTGTTTTACGCTTAAAAAAGAGCTCTTCCTCTACAAATATGCCCAAAACACAGAGCTGGTTAATTGGCTGTGGCACGCAGAAATCTTAGAAGTTTGCATTTAAAATTAAGAAAATTATATTTTATTGCAAAAAAAATATATTTCTTTTGGTTGAAGTATAGCTAAATTTCTGAATTAAATAAATTAATCCGTTTATAGCTTAATAGTCCTCAGGAAGGTCACTTACTGTTAACATAATTATACATAATAATATATAAATAATATAAATAACTGTAATAAATTTTAAGCAAAACAATTAAGATAAATAAAGAAATTATTTAATTAATCATTATTAAGTAATTGGGACACTTTTCAGTTCTCCTAAGAAAGTTTATTTTATAAGCTAAAAAAAATTGTGCCTAATTCGCACATAATAAGCTCTAAAGTCAAGAATTTTAATCTTATATTTGTTTACTACTTTTTATATTGCAAATATTTACTAAAATAATAATGCGATCGATCACTTCGAGTTGTCGCTGCTTGTTGCCTTGACAAGTTTGTCGCCTAAGTCTTTTGTTGTGGTGTCGGCTGGGTTGGAGAATAAATAGACATGTTCGATGTTTGTCATGGGTATTTGCATTGTTGTTCGCTTGTTCGCTTGTTTGTTTGTTTACCCTTTTGCATGTCTAACAGCCTTTTAATTAATCGCCAGAGCTAAACAAATTCTTAATGAGTCTTTAATTAATCGCCAAAGCAAAATGTAAAACACTCGTCGCTATTTTTTTTTGTCTTCTTTGAAATATATAAATATTTAAATTTGTTGTGACTTTATTTCTGTTATGGACACTAGTCGTTGTTGTTGTTGTTGTTGCTGTGACGGCTCCTCCCCTGAGGTGTTTTTAAAACAAGTTTCGACGCTTCCACAAATTAGTTTGGCTTTATCATTTTGTTGTTTGTTTGTCTTTGGCTTTGCGTTTGCTGTTAACTTGATTATTAAGTTGCCACAACAATGTTGATAACTGTTTTAAATTACGATAGAAATTTCCTTCAACTCGTTTAGCTAAGTAGTTTGAGGCCATCAATGGGGCGTATACGCAATGGAGCCAGCATCAAGTTGCAGCTAACTTCAAAATGTCTTCCCATTGAGCATAGAACAAGTCTGCACTTGTCTCGGATTGGTGCAGTGGGCAACAAGCTGGCAGTGGGAGTGGTGCAGCAACCACTAAAGAAGCTTTGTCATTATTTATTTCTTAGAAATTAGGTGGTTAAATTAAATGTACCTGTAATTTAAAGGAGAACTGGGTTTGTTGGGTTTGTCAAAAGTATACCATAAAGTATATATTGTCTTGATCAGCATCAGCATTCGAGTCGATATAGAACACCTGGATCTTAGAGACAAGAAGAACTACATCAATATTCAATTTCTTCCGGATCCAATAGCTCTAGTAGGCCCAATAGGTCGATAACGAGCGTTCACTTCTACTAAACAGTTTCCTTTAAAAAATCCTTAATAATTTTCCAACTTTTCAATAATCGATTCCATGCATCAGAGATGCGGTTTAATGTGCATTCACTTAACTGTAATTGACAGCTGTAGAATTGAAATTAGTTTCTGCTGTCTGCAGACAGAAGACTGAGGAATTGTAGACTGCAGACAGCAGCCAGAGGGCAGAGATTGAGCGGAAATGCAAACAAATGCATTGCCTGCTTGTCGAGTGCATATAAATTTTATGCATTTCGCGAATAGTTTGCCATTTTGCCACTTTAACATTATTGTTATGATGATAAGCGAGCGATCGTTGCGGCAACCATGTCGAACGTGCTGCGCTGTCTCCATGGACACAGAACAGTGTACACTGTACAGTGGACACTCGATGTGGCTGCCTGCAGAGCGAGAGCAAATCCAGGTCTCACCTCTGGGAAGTTGAATGGGAAATGGGATGAGTGAGGGAGTGGGGGAGTGAATCTCGGACTGGTGTCTGTGTGTCTGCCAATGCAGCGTCATGTTTAATGGCCCAGGGAACGCATCCTGCCAGGCTGCCTTAGTACACCTTTATGTAAGTTTTGTTCGCTGTTCTGTTTGCTGATCTCCTCGCGATCAGTTCAGTTCACTTCAGTTTTGTGTTTGGCTTTCGTTCGCATTTAAAACCATTTCATTGCCAGAGTGTGAATATAATTTAATGTGCGAGTAGTTGTGTGTGTGGGTGCCTGTGTGTGTGCCATTTTCAATATCGCTGTGTTACAACCTGTGCCCCTTGCTGCCACTCGCTGATATTATTTATTATGCCTGATTGGTTTTCAAGTGATCATAAAGTAAGTGATCGTCGTTTTGGATCGCTTTCGACCTGGCCCCAAACAGTCTGTGGCAATTGTGGCGCTGTCTGGGTCCGACCATGGCGTTAATATGTAGATTGTCTACATTGGAGGCGTTTGCTCAAGATTTATGCGCTGCCCAATTGTGCTGGATACTCCAAAGGGGTCAACTGAGTTGACCCGAAGAGTGCTTAGTGCTGGAGAGCGGGGGAGTGTTTGTGGATAGCTTCATTTGGCCTATAGACAGCTGGCATTCCAATGGCTTGAGTTGTATCCTGGTCAACTCCCACACGGCGTGCTCATCTCAACAATTTGGCATTAACATTTAATTGACATTGATGATTGCGGCACTGGACAAGTCTGAGAACGAGTCGTGCGTGTAGCGTGCGTGGAATAGCGAATGCCCAATGAAATTATTAAAAAATCATATCGGGCCAGTTGGAGCTGACAGTTGTGATGCGCATACGCCGAATAAAGCCAAGTCCGACTCAAAATCCGACTCCAAGTTGGACTCCAACTCCGTCTGGAACTGACATGAAGAAGACATACAAATAAATTTGTGGCACTTGCAGACAGCAAGCAGACAGCTCAACAAAGGGGGTGGTGGGGGTGGTAGGGGAGGGGGGGAGTTGTCTGTGCAGCCACTGAAAGCTGGAAGTCGCTGACTGGACAAGTATTGCGTTTCTAGCGCCAATCTCTCAAACTTGGCCAAAGTAAATGCTCAAAATCAACGCCAAGTGTTTTTGGCGCTACTTTCAACTCACAGACACACACACACAGACAGACAGTGGCACACACGCACACAGACACCTCTGCTTGGCTTGTTTATTAGCCCGTCTGTGTTTTGTTTTCGCTGCTTTAAATGAACGTTATTAAGAGATGCTTATCTCTGAGTGATTTATTCATTAAAAAGGCATTTATTAGCCAGAAACAAGCCATTGCCAATGACTCTATATTTATGTATATGGGTGTGAGTGTGAGTGTGTGTGCGTGCGTTTGTGTGCGTGCTAGCCACACTCACCGCTGCTGCTGCTGACCAAGTTAGCCGAATGCCTCGTCGCCTCATTTGAGCGGCATTAAAATGCAAAAGCGTGTTTATTCCTGGAAAACAAAGCCAACGCAGCGCGGGAGTGTAGTGTGTAGTGTAGTGTGTGTAGTGTAGTGTAGTGTGTAGTGGTCTGCGTTTGTTGCATGCCTCTGGCTTTTATTGACTTGCATATTTACCCGCACAAACACTTGCTGTGTGTTTGTGTGTGTGCGTGCGTTTTTAATCACTTAATTAGAGACTTTTTTAATTGTCTTGGCCAGCTAAGTTATGGCAAATTATGCAAAAGGTGTGCAATGTGCAATGTGCAATGTGTGTGATGTGCAGCCGCTCGCAGGAAATTGTGACCACGACGTGGGGCCAAGTTCGTGTCTTAAGTCTTTTGTTTCAAGTGTGGCGAAATGCGTGGAAAAGAGAGAAAGGTCGGCAGATAGCGAGAGAGGGAGAGAGAGTGTTCATTTCGTCTAGCTGCAGGCACAACACAACTTGCCACACACCCAAACTATACACCACTATTGTCACTGAATAAACTGATTTGCTTGCTAGCCAATTGCCTGCCAATAGAGCTTACAAACTGGCACAAAGGCGCAAGGCACGAGACCATCACATAAACACTAGTTAGTGTGGCGGAGTCACTCTGCAGACCAGTGTTAATCACCTACTCGCCTGGTTGGCCAGGTTGGCTGGTGGTGGCTTCTTCGTTTTGGTGTCATAAGGAAGCGTCTAAATGATTCATAATTTATGCCCAGCTCTTTGCCTGTCGTTGGCCATTTCCCAGCCATTCTCATTGCCATTCCCATTTCCATGCCCATTGCCACGGCCTTAGCCATTCCCAGCGTCATTCTGTTGGCCATTCAATGCTTTCGTTACTTAATTTTTTTTCAACTTAAGTTGCTGGCTTGTGCCTGCTGCACATACTTCCTACCCTAAGTGTACCCACTCCCCCTTCCATCACCCCTCCTTCTGGGCTGACAAAGTGCGTGGACGTCGTCGTCGTCGTTTGTCTGCGACGTTGATAGCTGAAAAAATTACTTACAAATTACATGCGTAGCTTATGCCCCCGTGCTGCCTTCGGCTTGTTTGCTTAATGTGCTTTCTGGCGGGTTACGAATACGCTCCCAGGTACCCAGTGTCCACTGTACAGGTAGTTACCCACCTCCCCATCTCCAACTGCTGCTGGTTTTGGTATTATGTCTCGTGGTTGCATCGTAAATTGCTTTTCCTAATTGAATTCTGAGCACTGTCAAGTCCCCTGACAAGTACAGTGGGTGTGGGCTAGAAAAGAGTGGATGTCTCTTCCCAACCCCAACCCCTTTTTTTTATCCTTCTCAGGCTTAGAGCTGCCACTTTTTATCTCACTCAAAAACTCATTTGCATACAAGCAAAATATTGTTGTAATTATGCCGCTTAAATAATGCAATTTCTACAATTACAATAATTATAATTGAGTTAACAAGGTTAGTCAAAGGGGCAGCAACAGATGGAGAGAGAGAGGGGGGAAGGGAGCAGCGGAATTTGGCATGCAACACGAAACTTGGCCATAAAGCGTAGCTGCGTTTAGCTTAACCAAGTCGACAATTTAAAAAGCCAATTTGCGCATAATACGGCGAACGTGAGCGCAAATCTTAAACGCAATTTGCAAACACACACACACATGCACACCCCAACACACACTCGTTCTCACACACTCCTCGCAGTGTTGACCTGATCAGCTTTAGCTTATTAAGCAAACATTAACACAACTCGACCCCATTTCCGATAGCATGATAATTTTAAGTTAAGCCAACGTTACCCAACACTGTCGCAAAGCTTGCACACAGTCTGGCAACTCTGGCCAACATATGCTACGTAATTTATGCAAATCATAATAGAAAATGGGTCGTCGCGTGAAAAAGGAGAGGAAACAATTCAATGTGGGTGACTTTGTGTTCGCCAAGGTGCGTGGTTTTCGGGCCTGGCCTGCACGCGTGCTGAGTCCTGAACTGTTTAGATCGTATTATGTGTACTTCTATGGCACTTGCAACATTGCACGCGTGCCAATTCGACAACTCTTCGAGTACGAGAAGCACAAACTGCGCATGGGCGACACAAGACAACGTGCAAGTCGTTCCTTCAAGCAATCCATGGAGCACATTTACAAGACGGTGGCACAACCCGACAGGGATCGTGGCTACTTTCAGGCCAAGGCGCAGCTGGAGCGTGAGCAAGAAGAGAGGCAGAGCGACAGCAGCTCAGAGCAAGAATCATCGCCTACTTCGCCGTTGGAACTGGTGGTGGGCAAGAAGTTGACGAAGAAGGATCCTGGCTACTTTCAGGCCAAGGCGCAACTGGAGGGCGAGCAAAACAAGCAGCAGCACAGCGTCACCCGCTCAGAGCAAGAATCATCGCCTACTTCGCCGTTGGAACTGGTGGTGGGCAAGAAGCTGACTAAGAACCTGACGAAGAAGGATCCTGGCTACTTTCAGGCCAAGGCGCAACTGGAGGGCGAGCAAAACAAGCAGCAGCACAGCGTCACCCGCTCAGAGCAAGAATCATCGCCTACTTCGCCGTTCGAACTGGTGGTGGGCAAGAAGTTGACCAAGAATCTGACGAAGGATCGTGGTTACTTTCAGGCCAAGGCGCAACTGGAGGGCGAGCAAAACAAGCAGCAGCACAGCGTCACCAGCTCAGGGCAGGAATCATCGCCTGCTTCGCCGTTCGAACTGGTGCTGGGCAAGAAGCTGACCAAGAAGCTAACGAAGAAGTTGTCCAAGAAGCTCAATCTGCCCCAGCTGCCCTTTATACACATCACAGGAGACTCCGATTAGGTTTTGGGACTGCCAATGGGATCTCAAGTTGGACGACGTTTGAGACTACGACTGGAATTTCAAATGGAAACTCAACTGGAACCCTTAAGGGGACTTCAAATTAGACAACGATTGGAACTGCGATTGAAACCAAGTTCAGTACAGAATCTTCTACCAAGTCGTCGTCGAAATCAGCTACAAAGTCTTATACTAAGTACTTTACTGGGTCTCCAGCTAAGTTTCCTACTTAATGTTATAATAAGTGTCCTACTGGGTGTCGAACTGATTCTCCTTCCAAGTCTCTTACTATGTACTCAGTGCCTTCTACTTGATCTCCCAACTGTGCTAGTACTGGAATGTCTCCTACCAAGTGTCCTACTATATCTCCTACTAAATCCCCTACTAAGTCCCCTTCTCACCCTCTTATCTAACCCTCTACTAATCCACACACATTTCCTCCTCTTTAAATCCCCCGTTTTTTTAGCTCTAAGTTAAGAAAGTGTTCAACTAATAAAGTTGTGTATTGTTTCTGTTTCCAGAAGATTTGCTTTAATTTATTTTGTGGCTTTTATCGCAGGGGCGTGTCCGTGGGCGTAATGGCCGCTGCGTGACGCATCACAGAAAATTGGCGCTAAACGAAAAGAAGATTTGAACACGTCTCGCTGGACAAGGCATTAAAAGCTGCAGCGACAGCACAAACCGAAACACCCCACGAATTTCCAGGGTATGGGCATAGTTTAGCTTAATGGCATCGTAAAAAGTACACACACAGTACAGTAAGACAAAGTTTTAGCCTACTTTTAAAGCTGTCTTGGCTTTAATTGCACAACAGCAGTGGGAACTGAGCTAAAGTGGCCAAGGGATTTGGTTGGAAAAGGCGAAGAGGAAGATGTTAGCTGATCTGGCACAACTATATGATAAACATAAAACATTAATAAATTATCGGCACCGCAGCGAATTAATCACAAACATCTGGTTGGGAGTTAACGAGACGAGAGTTGACCACAAATCAGATTCACTAGGCCCATCACAGGCTGTGCCTTGATCGCACTGATGATGCCCTGATTTTGGCTGGTTAATCCAACAGCTTGCAGCAGCTGCTTCGTGCTGCGTTGCATGTTGCAAGTCGCTTGTTGCACTCAGCTCATTTGCAGCATCCTTTCTGACAGCTGGCTGTGTAAATGTTGTCCTGTGTCGTTGCGGTTTGGCCTAACGAACAGATTTTTAAAGGATGCACTTGAGTCAAGTAGCCACCCCGCCCCCCGTCTGCCCCACCCTTAGCTGGTGCAGTAAAATGTCAAATTAATGTTACGACATGTCCAACAAACTTTTGATGGCATTTGACAATGTGGACTGTGGAAATTCCTGCAGGTGACGTAGTCGCAGTCACTCGCTCGCACTGTAATTTGCTTGGCCGCACGTACACTGGACATGATGGAGCATTGTCAGCTTGTGCCTGCCCAGCATAAACAAAAACAAAGTGCGCCGAGGGACCTGCAACTGTAGCAAACACTTTAGGCCAGTCTATGCGAGGAGGTGGGGAAGGGGCGTGGGGTACACACAAGCCAAGAGGTGTCAATGTGTGGGCATGTCGCACACACGTGTGTGTGTTTGTTTGCAGCCCTCTGGCCATAAATTCACTTAGTTTATATGCTGCAACCACGAAAGCCACACAACAAAGACACAAGTGGCAGAGGAGCGAAAGAGACAGACAGTGCGACCTGACTCTTTGGCCAATTCGCCGGAAATTTGTTAAGGAAATCAAATTAAAATTTGCTAATTTATCAGACACACTCGAATCGTGCCAACTGCCCACAAATTGTGGGCCACTTTTGTTTTTTGGTGGCGCTAATTGGCAGCAAATGCATTGGGGCAATACGGCTAATAACGACTGTCTTTATCGCCGGCAAACAAAGCATTTTTAATTAAAATTCCCAAGTGTCAGAATGCATAAATTTTGGGTATATAGAGTTGCCTATATAATTGCATCAATCAATTAAAATTGGCACAGAAATTTGAAGTGGAAATCGGAAAGGGAAGCGAAATGGGAAACGAATTGACTGCAGTTGTAATCGATGACTGATTGGCTAATGAACAGCTACACTGTGCTACAGAAGTCGGACCTAAAACCTATAGAAAATATATTTAAGTTTTATTTCAATTTCTTTATTTAGTTTGCTCTTATTAAATTGAATATCATAATCGATTGTTGTGTGTGTTGTACAGCACTGATTGCTTATCGCTACTATAACGATATTAATAAACATTTTTTGGGCTATCGTAAGCAACACTTTTTTTATATCGGTTTAGTTAAACAGTTTAACATAGGAAATAGTAGAAGATTTTTAAACTGATACGAATGTTTAAAAATATTAATTTTAAGACAAACGCAGAAAATGGCTATTTTTAAAAGTTCGGCTATTTAAAAATTACTTATTAGCTCAATAATGGGGACAAAGGAACCGTATTCTTCGAAAACATACTACAGTGCTGGAAAATGCCAGTAAGTACATTGTGCATTCCATTTAAATTTACCTAAAAACTAACTAGCTTTATTCCTATCAATTTGCCCTAAATTATTTTTTATAAAACACAGCAGAAATATTTTTTTTTAAGTTAATTTTAAATATTTGTTTGCTAGCATAAATTCTTGTTTCCTTATTTTGTAGCAGAGTGTAGCTCACTGCTATGGCGCACACAGAGCACAATAAACCATAATGAATTTGATAGAGTGATCAACCACTGTTTCCGTAGTTTCTTTGATTTTTATTGTAAGGGGGTAGTCGTGTCAATTCAGGGAGGAATTCATTGAGCACATGTCATTATAAGTGTATCACAAAGTGGTTATGAATCCACCCCTGAAACGAACCTCAACGAACCCTCTTTATAGATGTAAAGATTAGCAACTGTCATGTAACGATAGTTTTCTATATATTTACACAAAGTCCAAGTCGTTTAACTTTAGCAGACACTGTGGCATAATGAAGCCATAAATTGTTGAGGTTTACGATGGGTCAGCAGGTGAAAACGGCACGATTCGGTGCCATCTCAAGCTCATAATATACATAATTGGATGTTTAACATTTGGTAACACAATAATGCCCCCTTTGACCCCTCTCACCCACCCCCACCAACAGTCACCAACTATGTGTGTCAGAGGAGCGACTACATCACATCGATATGCAAAGCGTCAGGTGCACTCGTGCGCACAGTGGGTGGCATTATCAATGGCACACAGTTTGGTTGTAAACATAAATTGATTTGTGCCAAATGGTTAACAGCTTTTTAAAGCCACAACGAGCCAGCTAATGTGCTCTATGGCAGATTGGGCAAGCACCGGACACTGGACAATGGATTTACGGAGCGTATCACGATCGGTTTGGGCTAATTAAGTACAGCCAGAAAAGGCAAATTAACATAAAAATTTTGCATACTTTATTATGCTCATATACTGACATGGTGCTCTTTTTTATTGTTACTTTGTGACTAAATTGATTAATGAACTCATTCATTTGTTTCGATTGCTTTTCTTGAATTTTTATGACACGCTTAAATTATGACAATTTATTTTTGATTTTTGTTGTTTTCCTCCTCCGGTTTCTGCACTCGACATTTCGCCACATGTTGCACAATTTGCTAACCTTTTTTATGATTTTTATTGGGTTTTGGCTTTGGTTTGGTTAGTGAAAGTGGTTAGTAGTCATTAAATTTTAGCCATAAAAGATTTATTTCCGACTTTAGAGTTATTGAATTGAAGGCGTTGGCGGCATTAAAATTCTTTTTCGTTGGAAATTTAGTTTATTATGGAATTAAAAATATGCATAAAATTAACCTGATTAGCAAGGGAAATTTTTGATAGGCTAGGAGAGCAAAGAGGATTATAATTTTATTAATAAACTAAGAAAAATAATTTTCCTAAAAATTATTTTAATAACTCTTAAGCACAAAGCTGCTTAAATAAGTGTAATTAATTATTGAGTATAGAATTATAATTATTTCTAAATAAAATTAGATTACCAAATATATTTTAAGAACAATAAAAATGTTTATATAAAGAAAACCGTAACATAATGAATATATTTAAATTCTAAGCAATTAAATTCCACATAACTATTAAATTATTTATAATTTTCAATCCACTTAATCACTTAATCACCCATCAAAAGTTCTTGAACTCCAGTTGGAAGACAGTTGAATTGCTTAATAGACTTCAATCAAATGATGGCTATAAATAAATATTCAGTTTGCTGCTTTGGCTTTTTATAGTTGGCCAGAGTCTGTAATAAAACGCGATGAAAAATATATAATAACTAAATCGTAAAACGGGCCGTTAAATGCAGGCCAATTTGCGGCCCTAGGCAATCAAATGTTTGGCTTAGAAAGTGGATATTTCGTCAAATTTAACGACATTCTTAACAAATTCGACACTGGAGTTAAAGTTGGACTTGGAACCATGATTCCATATCGTATATACCCACTCCACACACGCTACAGTAAAACGTTTAGAAATGTGAAAATTTGAAGTCGCCCGTTGGTGTTCGGTCTTCTAATTAATTGATGGCCCCATATAAATTTGTGAAAGCCGTCGCCTTAGTGCCCACAATGAGCGTCTGTTATGTGTTTATAACTCTATTTACAATGATTGTTCAGAGGGGAAGGAGGGGAAGAGGGGGAGCGGAGGTAGCATACCCTCGATACGGTGTCAGTTCTTATTGTGTTTGTGCACGGTTTGTCTCTCTTTCTGGCTTGTTAATGGCCGTTTTTAAAATGCCATAAAATTGCTTTATAAGTTCATGTTATTAATATGCACACCAATATTGGACATGATTATAATATATTGAGTATCTAGCGCACACAAAAGCCCCACAAATGACCAAACAGTGAGACACAAAAAATGTGAGACATTCGAAGATTTTTGATTTTTTTATTTGGTCAACACCAACCAACCAACTCACACCCCGCGGCGCACATTAACAAAATTCTAAACAATGGGCTAACCAAGTTTAAGCCAGTAGTGGAGAGGGGAAGGAGAGGTGAGGAGCGGAGTGGAGGCTGCAGCGCACAACAAACATTTCAATTTGTATAATGAAACCAAGCTGCGTCTTTCCGCGTTGTCTTCTTCTACTGCTTCATCTTCTTGGATATCAAATTGCCGACATTTGTCAACGGAACGAGTCTTCCATAAATTAAGGGCTCGTTGGCAAGATCTCTGGCATGTACACATGTCTGTAGCAACAAGTCCTGCTGATAAAACTCTCTTAGCTAAATTTCAATGCCTTATCAAAGCACTTCATTGACTCATAACTAATTGTAGGCTTTTCCCTGGGGGACAGTGGAGTGATAAGGCTGCCAATGATAACACTGCTCACATTTAATAAATACTCTAATATTTATGACTACAAATTGTTGGGGGGTCAGTGGAGAAGTGTGAGAAGGGACAAGATTTTTCAGTCTTAGCTGTATACTAAGCTTAAGGAGTGACTTGTGATAAGTAAGAGTGATTTGTATGATCAGAAGTATAAGTTTGCTCATGAAAGCAATGATTGCTGTAGACGATCAGTTTACAGAAAAATTACCAAGGGGATTCCTGGAGGACAACAGGGGCTATCCTTTAAATAACACAGTTGTGTCGATTTATGTACAAATTTAAAATCCTAAATTGTCAGTTTTAGCCCAGTTTAGAGTACAAATTTAGACTGAGTTTGTGCTGAAGAATCAAGCTTAAATTAAACCCGTTTTAGATAAACTTATTAAGAGTTTAGTAGTCTCTTCTTGTGTGATAAAGGAACCAAAATTCCTGTATCAGCTCGATAACCTATCACTTACAGTAGCCACTGTGTGTACTTCGTAGCTTCTACTTCAACTGATCCTGCCTGATCAATGTTTTTTGAATATAAAGAAAATACTGATCGTACTGTTGCTGCTGCTAATGTTGAAATTGATGCGGATGTCTGCTGAGCTGATGTATTCATGGCAATATTTAGGCGTTCTTTTGGCCAGTTCAGCTTAAACTTAAAGGCCAACACGTCGCTCTCGATCGTTGCCAGATCAAAATTTATGGCCGTGCTGCATCAATTAGGGCGGCAGACCGACGACTTCTACCCAAAAAGACAATGGGTTTTTGATTTTTTGTGGGCTTCTTGGGACTTTTTGCTGTTTTTTTGCTGACCTGTGATCGGTGTTTAGCTTTGACGTTGCTACAACGATTTAAAATGATGTCGCGCATAATTCACTGATCGAGTACAAGATCGAGGGGAGCTAAGAATCGAGATCGTTTACGTTTTGCCAGACTTTGCGTCGTGCTGGAGACGCGCTCTCTCTCCCTCTCTCAGTCTCCCTCTCTCTCTCTCAGTCTCTCTTTGTCTCTTAGCTCGTTTACAGTTAAGTTCTTTTGTTCAGATCTCATAACCGATCGCTGATCGTCTGCTCGCACTTGGTTTACGCTCCATACAAGGGAGCAAGCAGCAGTACAATGGGTTGGATTCCTCGTCCTGGGTAGAAGGAATCGAGCTACGAGAATCGGGAATCGATCTACTGACCGATCTCGTTCGCATGCTTAAGTGACATTTTGCGGGACGACGTGGGTCTGTGATGGATTAGCATCATTTTGCTGTGAGGATAATGTGTCGTCTGCAATGATTTTGCTTGACATCTTTTCGTATTTATTTTCGCTTTTTTCCACTCTCTGTCTCTGAGGGTCGCCTCTCTGTACGTTGATTTCTTGGAAATAATTATGCTACTTTTGCGCAAAAGTAACAGCATTTTTGTACAAATTGCATAAAAATTTAAATTGGCCGTTGAAGTTTTTTGGGATTTTGTGGCAAACGCAGAAAATTGCTTAATAATGAAATGCCAATGGATTAAGCGCAATTTGTGCGGCATGCAGCGGACATTGCACAGTGGGCACCATTCACCGAATTCCACTTGAAAAATCTCCCTTCGCTAAAAAGAAAAAAGAAAACAATTGCCACGTTGAACGAGTTGGATTTACTTTACACCTACTCAAACAACACTTGGACGGTCTCTTTCTAACTCAAGAGCACCGCTCCCTCTCACTCTTGCTGCCCTGCAGCGTTTTCATTAAATTCGCTTAATAGCGCAATATAATTTAAACAAGTAGTAACATAAAATAAAACTCACAGCCCCGCATTGAAAGGCATAAAATGAAGCAAATGATGCCAAAGAAGAGTCCAGACTCAGTCTCAGCTCACAGACTGAGACTCAGACACAGTCCAGTTGGAAATTATGGCGCATGGGCGAGACTTCTTGCCGGGATCAGTCCAGTCAGACCTGGCCAGGGCCCCCAAGTGCAATAAGTTCGCTTAACGAGGGTTTAATTTATGATTTGTTATGTTTCCGGTTCGTGTTCTTCGGACCGATGCTAAAAATTATTGGCAATAAAGCTAAGGTGTGGATTATAGTTGGTTGGTAGCTTACGAGTACGAGTAAGCCAAGTTAACCAGTCGACAGCCACTGGGAATCGAAATTGGCGTTGGAGTTGGAGTTGAGGCTGAAATTGAAGGTGCTGGAAATCTAAGGTATATCAAGGCTTAACGACATCAGAGTAAACTGAGTTTACAAAATGATTAATAAAATGAAATGGAGTAGAAATCAAATTCAAATAAAATTCACTAAAAACAAAGAGTTTAGTCAAAAATAAACTAAAACAAAATCAAAACAAAATTAAAAATCAAATAACGCAGAGAATTCATCAAAAGTTTCAGATACTAAAAAATAGTTTTGTCTTAGGCACTAATAAGGCTTAATCCCTTCACGCTTACTGTGCATTTTAGCAGCAAGTAAGTGGAGAGGAGGTAGAGCCTAGAGGAGTAAGATATGAGAGGCAAAGGGGAGTAGGGAACGAGGAGCAAGGAGTACGAATAACGACGTACGTCGCATTGCGTTGAAAATCGATTTGTTTGGGTTGCGCCTGCGCAAACAACGCAGCCCATGGATAAGAACGGATAAGCAAAGACACCAAAAGGAATAGGGCTAAAGACAGAGAGGGAGAGGGACAGGGACAGGGAGGATAGGCAACGCCAACGAGTATCTGGTGGAACATAAATTACGCGACTAACAAGCAGCGCCCCATGCAGCTCAGATCAGCTCAGCTTTTGGCCGAGAGCTAAAAAAGATACAACAACAAGAACAACAGCAGAAAACACAACGTGAACTTGGGAACTGAAGACTGCGATCTGTGGACACTGCACAGAGAGAGCCCTACCAAAGTGAGTTGCACAAAATTATAAATGAAAGCGGGTGTTCACAGCAGCACAGAGCAGCTTCGAGTCTACAGCCACATCCATGTCCACATTCACATCCATATACACATCCACGTTCACGTCCACGATTAGGTGTAGCAATTTGGACGGGCTGCCTGTGATTGAGACCGAGGTAGTGCTCGAAACGAAGTTAAAAATCAAATTAGCGAATGTGTTGAAAATTAAAAACAAATTCACGGATAAATTGCATCTGCCAGATACGCAATTATTATGAGGGTAGACAGCCGGAGAGGCAAAGATATATGCAGTCTTAGTTCCACTCCAAGTCTGAAAAAGAGACAGAGCTAGACAGAGAGAGAGAGAGAGAGGGAGAGGGAGAGGGGAGCATTCGAGGCATTTGCGACTGACTTATGGACTGTCTTTTGGGTCTCTGAGAGAGGATCTGCTGTGGCTGCTGTTCTGGTTCTTTACTTAACGTTGCTGTGTGTGCGTACGAGTGTGTGTGTGCGTGCGTGTGTGTGTGCCCTCGAGGTGTTGCAATTTGACGTTTTTTACGCGCGTTTTTATTCCCTGAAATCCACATAAGCTTCCAAAGGCTGCAACAGCAGCAGCAGCAGCAACAGTCGCTACAGCCGCACGCAGTGCAAATACTTGGCCCTAAATGCTTTTTGGCGAAAAACATGTCGAATTAACACGCTCAACTTGGCTGGGAGTGCACTGTTCAAAAAATATCTAATTTAGCACTCTTACACTAGATTAATAGTATGGAATTTTAAGAAATTATAATAAAAACTAAACGTTTTATATAAGCGTTTTAAATGAAGTAAAACTTAAAGCTTAAAAAAATATTGTAAAATTCGATTTTATTTGTACCAAGTTCCAAAAATATTTAACATCAAAGTCAGCAGCATTAAAATTTATTTCAATTTTTTTTCCAATACAATTTTTTATTTACTTAACATACTTATTTTCTAAGCGTTTTTTAGTCCGAATAACTAATTTAAATATATATATATATATAAGTAGTAATTTTAATTTATAAAAGAAATAAAAATCTTAAAATTTAATAAAAAATTATTTAATTAGATTTTATTTGTGCCAAGTGCCAAAAATATTTACGTCCAAATTCAGCAGCATTAAAATTTATTTAAATTTGTTTTCGATTTAATTTTTTATTAACTTAACATATTTTCTATATTTTCTAAGCATTTTGCAGCCCGCATAAATTATTTAAATATTCATCTATTTTTATAAAAATAGTTATTTAATAATCGGACATAATTTTAAAGGTTTTTAAACTAGTTTTTAGTTAAAGTTTAAGTTTTCCAAGCGCTTTTTAGCCAAAATAAAAATCAAGCACCTTTCACTTCTTTTTAGCAGTGTATTGTCTTTGTGCATCTGAATGCGGATGGAAGTGGAATGTCAGTTTTGGGGCAGCTGTGCGAGGATCAGCGAATGTGGATCAACAGCAGCATCAACATGATGTGGCCAGCAACACCTAAGAGACTTGTGTATGTGACATGTGTGTGCGTGTGTGTGTGTGTGATTGTGTGTGTATTTAAATGTTTGGCAAATTAGCTTAAATTTTCTTTTGGCCACAACACAATTTGCATTTAGTGTGTATTTGTGTTTCTGTTTGTGAAGCGGGCCACAAAACATATAATTAGTGTTACTCTTTTTTTTGGTGGCAAGTAAGAAAGGGGAACTCTCAGCTGGCGCCGTCTGTGGCTGCCTGGCAAATAAATCGCGCTGCTGTTGAACTTTCAGAGCCTCCGGTGGACTAGAGGATGCTCTCGCTATGCCGACTCCCCTCTCATACCCCCTTTCGCTGCCACAGAACACTGGCAGAATGGCACTGCCAAGTCCGAGTCGTAGACACGCCCCTTGGTGTCCTGTGCATCGCTGGCAACTGGCAAACTGGCAACTTCTCAAGGCAACGACTCCAAGATCAAGTCGAGTCGAGTTCAGGCCGCCTCCTTTTTTGGATTTCGTTTGGTTTTCTTTTCGTTTCGTTTCGTTTGCTTCAGGTTCCCTCTTGTGGTCAGTTGGGTTCACGTTGAGCGCCGTAAAAAGGGCGCAAATTGTATGAGAGCATCGTTTAACAAATGAATTTACAACCGTGCAACGCCCAAATGTCTGGCGTTCAAATTCAAATTCTTTTTGTGCCAACAAAGTGCAAGAAGAAGCACAAGAAACAGACCTGAAAGATATGGCTCGAATCGGAGGCGTATGCGCTATATTCGAGCATGAAATATGTTTGGCATTTGGCCAAATGATTTAAAACAAATAGCAGCCAGTCATTCCCATTCCCATTCACATTCATTTATCCACCTCTTTATCCGCATACCTTTTGCTCGCTGCTTAGCCCCGGTTTAAGCCATGTTACATTAGCGCTTTCAGGCTCATAAATCCCTTTTAAGGCTCATAAATCGAAGTCAATCGCGTTTTCGTCGCTCCTTAAATGCAGTTTAATGAGATGCCCCAAAACTGAACTTTCCGGTGCGTGCTCGCCAACGGCTTCGATCAGCATTTTGGGTAATTGTAATTGTAATTGTAATTGCGTCTGTAACTGTTATTGTTATTGGCCAGCGCTTTCGGCCTGTCAATAAGTCTTCATGGGCATCATCATCCATAAAGGGAAAGCTTCGTCCCGACTTAAACTGCCTGCCTTATTATCCCTTTTTGGCCCTAATTTGTTAACTGCAATTACCGACACGATTCCAAACGACCGACGCATAAAACCGGCAATTTGCCAACTCGTGAGCAATATGCAAATACCTGACGAAGCTTCATTAAAACCAACATTGTAGCACTGACCAGCGTATTTAGCTTACTTAGTATGATCACTAATAACCCTGCAGATTTTTAAGTCATACGAATGTCTGTAATTAAGTCAGAATAGTTTGTATGCAAGTGATTGTCTACTCATGGGCACCCAGAGAGCTTCGGCCAAAAGCCGCTCCCAGCAAAAGGAGATCAGTGAGTCGAAGTAAGCGAGTGAGCAGTGAGTGAGAGCTTTTGCTCGTTTGTGCTCACTTGCTCAGTTGCTTAGTTCGTCAGTTTCTTACTCTGGACACTGTTGCTTACTTCGGCAAAAAGCCGAACGCTCACAGAGCCCCGGAGAGCAATCCGCCGCTCAACTAACTAAACGCAGAGCGAAGTTATGCGCCAAGCTATGTGTGTTCTTTTCGATCTCGTTTCTTTTCTATATGTTTGTCCCTGTCTGGCATTGCAGATACATTTCGCGAAGTCTTGCAACGGCGCATTTCAGCAATCAACTCACAGCAGGCTCGAGAAAATAGCAATTGAACGAATAAGTCATGTTTTCTATAGTGGCCTAGCAATGGTTTTAGCCCAGCCTCGAGATAGTGGCGAATTATCTCTGACTATTAAGTGCATGATAGAAATCACTCAGGTGCTCACATCGGTTTCCATAAAAATTGCTAATTTATATGGAAAATCGGCACTATATGTAAGGGGGCTATTGCAGTCGGCATGCTCGACTACAGGCTTTCTTAGTATAACTAAGTGTAAAACTTTGCATATGTACCATATTAATAACCAAGAAAATAACACTTTTATCTAGTTTTAAGACTATTGGGCCTATCATAATTACAGTCTACTTAAGTAGAGTGCTTGACTCCATACTGATGGAATTCAAGAGCAATTGTTTTCGTAATTTACCTGAAAATAAATTACCTTTTTGCTGCGCTGCTCATCAAGTACGCAAACTGTGTGCATTCCCACAAAAATTTCACACTTTCCGACTAAAACATAAAACATAAATTAAATGCATTTAAATGACACTGGGCACATGGTGATCCTGTTGCTCAGCTGCTGCCACACAAAAACTTGTTAAAAGAGTGTCCTTAAATGGCTGAAATAGGGACTGGGACTGGGACTGTCAAATGGCCAAATGGTCACTTGGAGTGGCACTTCGGAGTGCTCATTGTTTGCTTAATAAATGACTGGCCATTGTCAGTGGGCATAAAATGTCAAAAGGTTGCCTTTGACACCCCAGCAATGAGAGCAGCGGTCAACCGGCGACAAGCCGACAAAAAGACAACTGAAATACAATGAAATTGAGTCTAAAATAGTTGAGGATTGTGCTCTGAAATTGGCAGCACACTTGGCCAGTTTTGCAAATGGTAACAAAGCAGCAGGAACAACCCTCGGCGAGCATACACAGCGATCATTTAAGTGTCATTAAGACCAGAAGATAGAGACAGCTAGAGAGGGAGAGGGAGAAGAAGACAGCGAATTGACAACAGCTGGCTGCTTGTTGACCAAGGCCTAGAGCAGCTTTAGGCCGTCATTCAAGTGGCTAATGGAGCCGGGTTGCCGCCCACAGCGATTGCATCTTAAGGATATGATAAAGTTGTTGCCACGTTCATCAAGAAACGATCGAACGATCTGAGCGGAGCCATTAAGTGGATCAATTTGTTAGCAACTCGTTTGACGTGTTTGTCAATTAAATTCTAATTCGTTGGCATTTTTTAAGTTCCAGCTAAATGGACAACTAAATCAATGTTCAGTTTCGCTCAGTGTATGCACATGCCTATCATTAAGCACTTAGACGCGACTGCAATAACATTTAATCAACCAATAAATTCGTTGCAATTTATCAAATACAAGAAGAAAACGCATAAGCTCAGGCCAATCCACAAAAGTAAAGATGGAAAAAAAAAAAATCTTGTTTCTCCAAATTGCCTCTAATAACCGCAATCGATCGTTATGTTTTGTGGTTATTAATACGAAGATCGAGCACTTGAGACAGGCAACTGGCGAATGCGTGTTTGTCTGCCTCTATGCCTGTAAAAATCTGGCAACGGCTTCTCAGGTAGTTCACAAGTAACTGCAAATTGCTGCCGTCGATAAAACTCAAATTGGTGGCAGCAAACTGCGTTTTTGCCCCAGCCTCTGCCACTCCCCCTGCTCCTCCTGCGCCCTCAAGCGGCCTCAATCGATCGCTGAATTTGCCTAATGGCGATGGCCACTCAACACGAGACAGACGGAGTCATGAACGAGTCTCGAACGCATCTTGATCTTCAATCTTAGCTCGTCGGACTCTGATTGACAGTGGGTCCAAGGCCTAAGATCCTGCTCCTACTCCTGTGCCCACTGCACCTCCCTGTGGCCAACGCGATGTTTACGCGCGCATTTAGCATGTTGTAAAAGTCTGATGGCGTCCATTATAATCAATTGGCCGGGCTCGTAAAATTAAATGATCCCGCAGGAGAATTAAGCGCCAATTACGCGATGCAAAAGCAGCAGAAGAATACGACTGAAAAAGTTTGTATATATACATATATATATGTTGATGTGGATGTTCCTGTGCTTGTTGTTGTTTTTGCCATTGGCTCTCAAATTTGGGACGCGATCAGCGGAGTGCAAAGAGCGCTGGAGAAAAAAAAACCGCTGGTCTGACTTAATTGCAGCATTTAAGTTGTCTTATTGATCATAATAACTCCATAATGGCGGAACATGTGCGTACAATATAATAATCAGACGGCCACAGAGTGAAAATTGCAAACGGGAAATGCGATCGGCGGATTTGAGGGGGAAGTGGGGGGAAGAGGAGAGTAAGAGACTAAAAGGGTAGAGCCTCCAAACTGGTACAACTTTAGTATAGCGATCCAAACTCGATCACTCTTCCAGTGGCCGCTGTTGTTGTAATGAGAGTGTGAAAGCAAACAAGCAGTAAAATTAAAGCAATCGATCGGAGTTTCCCCCCCTTTTCCACTGCTCCCCAGTTCACCCTTTTGGCAGAAAAACTGATCAACTCGTAATGGGAAATGAGCTCAAAAACTCAACTCAATCAGCTTAATAGTCTGCCAAGTTGTTGCTCGTTGTAAGCCCGATTGGTCGATTGTTAATGGCCAGCTCCAGTTGGAGTTCCACCAAGAGCAACTCGATCACTCTGATCTTTAAACGGATTTTGCTTAAAACATACACAGCAAAGCGGTTGTTTTCGTTTCACTGACAGGTGTTTTTTTCCTTTCTGCTAATTTGTTGTTTTTTACGTTTTGCTTTCTTTTTGAGACTGCAACAAAGTCATGAAATTGCTACAACGAAAGCGCTGAAAATTGCGTGTTTTGAAAATCCAAGTGGGAAGCAATTCAAGTATTTGGTTTGTTGGCTGAAAACATGTTTATTAAATATTTTAAACTGTGTGCAACTAACTACCAAGTAATTTATTAAAAGTAATAAAGTTTCATAGAATTAAATTGGATAATAAAACAAAAGTAGTCTGAAGTATATAAAATATAAACTGTTATATAATAGTTCAAGACTTAAGTGTTTTTGTCACACAATAATAAATGTTAAATTGAAGCAACATTTATTATTTAAATATTTAAAATTTTGGGAATAATTGTTTTAAAGTTTTTAGTTAATTGAATAGCTAAAATGGTCAAATATATAGTGAAAGCTCCCTTGGCCGGACAGCCACGATTTCAGTAGTTTTGCCCGCCCAAGAGAGATGTTCGCCTAAAAGGACGGATTTTGTATGAAAATCATGCTGGGAATGTATAAAATTCGTCCGTCTAAGGGAGCTGTCTGCTTGAGGCAGCTGTCCGCGAGTAGAGCTTTCACTGTATATTAATGTTCACATAACTATTTTAAAGACAAAACTAAGTATTTTAAATAAATTAGTTTAGTTAAATAAATTAGTTTATTTATTGCTTCATATGCTTTCTTTTTTAAATGAAAGTTGAAGTAAGTATTTTTAATACACCTATAATTTAAGACATACAAATCTCTTTGTGACACATATATCTTTAATCACACATTACACACACACAAGCACACACACCAACTCACACCCCATTGGCGACATATTGCAAAATTATCAGATATTCCACTGGACAATCGTATTACAATTGGATTGCGAGCTCTCTCCTCTACACTCTTCACACTCCACCCTCCGTTCTCCCCTCTCTACCTACTCCTCCGCTGGCTTCTGGCTGTTGCTTCATTTTGGCAACGAAATGAAAGCAAACCAAACACAATAAATTAAGTCATTTAACATAATTTCGCTAGAGCTGCTTGCAACAGCTGCTAAACGAGGGGACACCACGCATGTGGCAAGATCAGATGATCGGAGTAGAGGGAAGTTGAGGGAGGTTTAGGCTGGGTTTCGGTTGGGTTTCGGGCACACACATGGCCTGGCTACCATTGGACAATGGACAATGGAGCGTGTGGGTGCAATCAACAACTGCAACGTTTGCGGGGTAAGGTAATTTACAGCACTCGCTGTGGCAGTCACACTTGCACACACACACACACACACATACACTGTGGCAACGGCATGGCCAGTTGCAGTTGCAGTTGCAGTGGCAATGAGTGTCTGAATAGCGCAACTAATTTTCAAAGGAGGCCCAACAAAAGTGCAATAAACGATGTCCACTTAGGCGAACAAAGAGCGCAACAAAGCGACAACTGTGGGCGTGGCACACACACGATCCACACTCAGTATACTACTCGAGGTACATCTCCATCTTCATCTACACTTCAATGCCCAATAAAGTTGACTCTCATTTTAATTAATGGAAATGCAATGACTTCGCTGCTGCCGTTGCTGCTGCGGGTTCCTTCTGCTGCTATCCGCGCTCAGATCTTGGCAGCTGTTGGTACCCAAAACCCAAGGATCTTATTGTCTACTCCCGACTCTGTGCTACGGCCAATGACAAATTTATAACAAATATTCACGCGTGCTTTGGCAGTCGGTCTTTTGTCAACTGCAGTACTGGCCCTTAGCCAGAGATACTTTTGTATCTCAATTATTGCCTTTCAATTGCCACCGAGCAACACCTTTGCTTTCCCACTTTTTTTTTTGCTCGTTGATTTCACACGAAATCGTAAGGACAACAAGCAGAAAAAACAAAGGTGAGAACAATCAACGGTTGGTTGGATTCATTGTTGCTTCGCTGGAAGCGACGGCATTCGAGCAACTGACAAAAAAAGAGCCAAAATCGTGTAGGAAAAAAAGTAGGAAAAACACACTCACATAATGGCAAAACAATTAAAACAAATTTTCAAATTGAATGCACTCGCCATTGTCCTGGGCAATGATCCTGATCCTGTTTTGTTATTGGATTTCATTGTACAGCTGGGGTGCGATTTCCATGGAATTAAAGCGTCAAATGCGCCAGTCACAACAACCAACTAGACGCAGTCACAAAGTCAACGAGTAGAGAGGGGATTAAAAGAGGGAAGAGGGGGAGAGAGGGAGGACGAGTGAAACAAAGTTGTGGCTAAATTGATTTGGTTCGAAGTGCTTGTGGAATTGCTAAATAAATGCTGCTAAAACTGCCGGACAGGGCGTTAATTTCATTTGGATTTGCATGCCAAAACCAACTGGTTATATTTAGCTGCCACTGCCCTGCACTTCAGAGCTCCTTCTGCTCCAAACTTTGGCTGCATTTCAGCGAAATCTCGCGATAAAATGCATAACAACTTCATTCACAGCAGGCGATGCCATAAAAGTGTTTTAAATCGTGTTAATAATTTTGTGCAGCGTTTGCCTGACCAATTTCTGAATTGCGAAGAGTCCTGCTGTGACCGGCATGTCGTCCACACTCGCACCACTCCCCACTGCCAGTCTCCAGCCGATCTTCCAGGGCGTCGACCATTGCATGTATTGGACCAACTCCTTTTCTTTATTTATATACACACATTTATGTACATATATATATATTTAGCATTTTTTGTTGGCAGCGTTTATTGCACTTTTGGTAAGGTTTTGTGGCGATGCCCTGGGGCCTTGGCGTGGCCTATTCACACCTGCAGTTTGCATATAAATTGCGCCTGCTGAAATGTATCTGCAGTCAGCTCAGGCTCCATCACGTGATCAATGCAATTAATTATAATTTGTCGTCAATAAACAGTCGAAAAAAAACTCAACTTGAAGAAAATTTGAGTGTGCGTGATTGAAACCGAGTGGTTTGAAAAAGTTCAGTTTTTTTTGACTGTGGCTTTCTGGAGTGTGGAAATGTTGATGACCGATAATGAGTGATAAAAAACAAACTCTTTAGGCAGAAAATTGGCGTCATCAGTGAGCCAGACTAATGCCAAAAAAGGAAGACAAATTTGGTATGCAAAGAGCCCAAAAAACTTAAACTCTTGCTGGTCCGGCTCATAATTTGGGCAATTTCTGGAGCGGAACTCGCGTTTATCGTGCAGCAGAGCTGGGTTAAGCCATAATCGAGTCGTTCCTCTCTCCTGCTATGAAAAGTTAACATTGGCGCAGGTCTAGGCATAATTTATATGGTCATAATGTGATAATAAGCATGTGCTGATATCCAGCGGAACTTTCGCAAAACCAAAAATTCAAACCTGGCCCACAAAATGTGGCACAATCCAGTGCTCGGGTGCTGAGGTTCAAATGTTAAGACGCTTTTCGTGTTGCAGCTCAATTGCTCAATTATTAGCGGGTAGTTTAGGGGGCGGTAGGGTGGCTAAGGGGCCTAGGTGTATGAAAATCATACAGCTGCGTTAGAAGAGTGAAATAAAAGTCTATTACAAATGAAATCAACAACTCATTGAGCCCATCGACATTCATAGAGCCACAGTCTAAGGCCAGTAGAGTCAAGTCGACTTGGTACTACCAGTTCCCAAGGCGTAGATCGAAGTGTGTGTGTGAGGAAGTGACTCCCTAGCTCGGAGAATTCTTGATTCTTTTGCCCCAATCTCTGTTGGCGATAAGCAGCAATTTTCCCGAATTGAACCCCATTAAAATATGATAAATTGCGTCTATTTTACGGAGTTGATTTTAACAAGACAATTTAACAAGCGTAATTTAATATTTGACAGAGCATAGAGATGGTCTACCGCTCTCACTCGCACACTCGCTATCGCGCGCTCTGTCTAACCGCAGCAACAAAATGGAAGCGACCATGAAAATGATGTAAAGTCGAACTCAGTTGTGTGTATCTTGTTGTTGTGCCGACGAAAATGTATCTCACCCTGGGGAACACTTAAACGCCAACCGAAAAATTGCCAGAAAAGGCAGCGAGAAAGGCAGGGGTAGGAGTGGGGGGAGCAGAGGAAAGGCGCTGACTTTAGCCGTTAATCTCGGCCAGCACGGATGGTGGTTGCGCAGCACATGGGGTGGATTTTTCTCCAAGTGCAGGAAGGGAGGGCAAGGGGGCAGGTATAGATAGATGCGGCGCATTCATGTTAAACATTCTAAATTAAGTGGCTCGCCGGCGATAAGGTAATTGGGGTGAAATGTGAGTAACGCACCGTGGGACGAGAGAGATGAGTTACCAGCTCGTTGAAGTGAAGTGACAAGCGGTAGGGCTGTGGGTAGCAGTAAGAGCAGGGGTTGCTTGCTACACAAGGGGCCGGGGGTTGCAATCAAATGCTAATCACATGTCTATGAAGCGCCATCTTGCGGTTGTTGGCAGCAGTCTCAGGGACACTTTGGGCCAAGCATTTAATGGCTTGATTTATGCGCTTGTTGCATGAGTTCCCATTATAAAACTTGATTAACTAAATTAAGCAATTATCACAAATCTTTGTGAGAAATAACAAAAAAACTGAAAACAACTAATTTATTTGCTGCTATTCTCGTCGTTCGATCTGTGGATTTCTCAGATTGACTGCTAGATAATTGCCGGCTAACGCTGTAGTTTTTGGCCAACTAATTAACCTGATCCACATCCAAACAAATTCATGGCCAATTTACGAATTTAGCCTGCCCGTGGGCCATAAAGCCAACTAAATGACCACAAATCAAAACTGATGTTAATTAATTAAGCGAATTAGAGAAACGAGGCAGTGAGACAGAGATGGAAGTAACTGAAGAGAAGATCGTTTTGTTAGCTGAAGGACAGTAGCGGAAATTTACTACACTTTTAAGTAAGCCAAGTTAGCTTTCTAAGCCAATTGTCTGAGGGAAACAATGAGTGCACAGTTTGTGGCTGGCAACCACAGACATGCAGACCGCACAGTGAGAAAGGGAGGAAAGAGCAGCGTTCTGTGTGAAGTGGTGCGAGGGGCACTCGAAATGTTGACAGATAAAAGTTCAGCGAACCGCAAAACGAAACCAACCAATGAGAACGCATTGTTTAATGGCCGCGATATCGAGGCAATTATTTTCAAATTGTCTCGTTAGTTTTTGAAATGCACAGCAATTACAATTACCGGCTAGATCTAGTGCGCTCTCAACCACTTTGAGTTACGCATCAACACACACACAGTCGAACACACACACACACACACACATGGTCACAGGAAGTACGCACTTAAGTAGACTTTGAATAGTTTCTAATTAACAAACGACAACTGCGAAATGGGGTTGACTGATGAATTGATGGCATGAAAAATTAATGCTACGGGCACGAAATCAATCCAAACAGGGCTGCAAATCGGCACCCTCTGGGTACTTCACACCACCAAAACTTGGCTTATAGAAAGCCAACACATTTTGAATGCAAATTCCCAATATCTTATACAATTTTGGGTGGCTCACAAACAGACAAACAGACAGACAGTCGGACAATGCAGCACCGCACACGTTGGCTGCCGTAAGCCGCATTGCCTTGGCTACCACCCGACTAGGGAAATGGTTAAATTCTTTAAAAAGCCATTAATGCAGCTTAATAAACTGATACATTTCCAGTTTTGTAAACGAACTTTAAGGCTACTGTTCGAGCCATAAGTTGAATGGAAATCTGCATTAGAATTGGAGCTATGAATTGGTTGAGGATTTAGAATACAAATTTAAATTCGAATTGAAGTGGATAGATGGCTGCTGAGGAAGCACAAAGAGACGCTAGAGGCTTCATAAATTTACAGGTGTTAGAAATGGATACGGAACTGGCGATCGTCATAAGCCAAGCGTTTGATTTATAGCGAAATTATAGCGCATTAAGATCAAAATATATATGTAGTGGAGTGCGGTAAGGCCTCCGAGTGGACTGCAGTGGAGTGCCGGGGCGTGAAGTGATCAGCAGTAAAGTGAAGTCGTGTGGAATTGAATTGAAAACTAGTTTTTGACATTTTAATAAATCGCTGGAAACACAACGAAGCGGATCGTTGACAATGTCTTAAGCCGATAATATTATTAACTCTGTGAGTTAAATCGAACGTTTTGTATGTTTTGAAGCCGTTTATCAGCCGCTTACGTTGCTGTCTTTCCACCTACCCCTCTCTACCCCACACTCTCCTCGCTTCCGACATTCCAGAGCGCGCTAATTTAAATAATTCCGAAACACACATTTGACTCGTTGACTTGTTTTATATAATTGAAAAGTCGCTTTAGTTTTTCCTCCACGAGTGAACTCCTTCTTGGCCAGGTCTTGGCCTGGCCTGTGATTTCAGTTAATTACATAAACGCACACAGTTAATGGGTAGCTGGGTGCTTCAGTGCGTCGGTAATGATACCTTGAGGCATCGTGCAATTATTAAATGAGCACAAAACCGAGCACTTGCCATACATAAATTAATGGACCACATGACGCGCCCAATTCAGTTACATATATGCATCTATCTAAACACTAAGCTCTTCGGAGGTCTCTGTAAATTCGCATGCGCTGGAAACTGGAATTGAAAAACGGGAAACTGGAACCTGTAGGATTTGGTTAACGCCCACAGTTATCTAAGTTAAATGTGGATGCTGTGTGGCTCAGCGACTGCGCAGTACATAAATCAGGAGTATATCTTCTATATACACAATACTATTTACCTAAGCTAAATGTTTAAACAATTGGAAACTGTTAGTTAATGAACTGTAACGAGTGCTAGTCGAAGTATGGCTCAATTTGGTTAATGAGCCGCTTTAAAAATAAACTGAAATTCAACCCGTTGCTGATTTCATCGGTTGCCACAAAGCGCCGCTCTTTCCTTCTTTATGAGGCATAAAATTGTATTTTTAATTCAGCATAAAATTTAAATATGTCCTTAAGGACACACACACACAAATTGCGCCACTTGAGCTGAGATTGCCTGTCCTTTTTCCGAAAGGACACGACGTCATAATTACATAAGCAGTGGAACCGCATTCGCTACAGCTACTTGTGATTTCAAATTGGGTAGTGGATTGCGAGTTGGGAGCACGGAACGTCAGCGGCACTTGAGTGGACCACACAGTGAATGAAGCGATAAACTAATTGTTTGGGAAGGCCAAGGGAAGGGGAGTTCCAACAGTCAGTGCGTCACTTAGTCAGTCAGCTCGTAAAGTATGTATTCAAATGCCACCAGCAGCACAAAGAGTCGACAAAAGGCGTTTTCTCATTGATTTTAATGGCACATTAAGCATACGCCTCGTTGCCATACAAATTTTTTTGCCCATACATTTCGAAACGAAGCATTTACGAGTCTTCGTTTGACACTGACTCATTTACATACTCGCACATACTACATACATTGCCACACGTTAAGAAATACATTAAAAATGCCTATAAAGAATTAATGCCTAACAATAGCCCCCCCAAAAGAATGGCAACAACAATGGCCCATAGTCTGAGTTAAATAAAAAACACCAAATTTTTATTGCAGCTAAGAGAATTAGACGAGTTTTGTGGTTTGAAACGCGTTTTAAAGTTGTCAACTTGGCGGAACCAATTTTGTTAATGATCCGCGATATAACCCAAAATGAACTAAAATAGTTGTAAAAAGCAATTTTATTGCTGTTCCATTTCTCTGTGTGGTTTTTGTGTAACGCATTTTTTTTGGAATTTCCGATTAATTTTTGTTTTGTATCTCTTTTGTTTTTCTCCTTTCAAACTCAGTCTCAGTCCCTCGCTGAAACATGATCTAAAACACTCGCTTCCTATTGTCGCCGCTCACACAATGCACTCCTAATGACAGCAAATTAATTCCGAAGGTTTTCTTGCCTAGTTCAAGATCTATTGTTCAGATTTGCCACATAAATCATTATAATATTGTTTTATTTGTATATTTAGCTTTTAGCTAAACGCTTTCCAACTCGATTTCTGGGCGTGGGCGCTGTCTATTGTTTATGTTATTTGTGTATATTTGTTTCACATAAATCATCATAATTATTCGAGAATTTCAAAGGTTTTGAAGAGGGTGTGGTTGGCCAAATGGAAGTATAGTGAGACATAAGCAAAAATCTCTTCCTTTTTATGAGTTTTTCTAGCTTTAAATTCAACTAATTTTAATACATTTTTTAAACCATTTCTTTATACAACAATTTTCCGTTATTCCTTACATTAAATTTGATATTTATTCATTCCTCTGCTACTTCCTTCTTGGCCACTTTCTCTGCTTATTTTCTCCGCTACTTTGCGCCCTTTACAGCTCCCTTGGCTAAAACGCAATCGAATCGCAAATGCGCAACGACAGCTAAACAAACATTAGTCACAAAATTGCCTGCCAACAGCGAAATGAACAATATCTATAAGCCGTAAATATTTTTGGGCATCTCGCTCACACTCTTTCTGCCCTCCTGCCTCCTCCCTGTGTGTCCCTGTGCGGAGTCTGGGGTCCATGACGACCCGACTGTTTACTTTCAAAACCGTTTGCCATGCGTAAATGACAAACGATTTTGCGAAATTATTATTGCCATTGTCATTGTCGCTTGGTTGGCTGATTTCACTACCCCGTCTCTGCTCCCCATGCCTGCCCCGCACCCCTCTGTGACCCCAAAATGTGTCAGACACATTCTCAATTTCAGTTGTTGTTGTTGCTGTCGCACTTTACGCTGCTCAATTTAGCAAACAGTCAGCCGTTGACGTTATCCTTCCGTTGTCGCAGCCAGCCAAAACCAATAAGCCACCAGCAGGCGGAGAGGGGTTTGGAGTGAGCAGGGCATACCCACTTCATCCCGTTACATTTACCACCCAGCCATGTTGCTAAATCCCACAGCAATTGCTGCTGGCAATGCGCACTAATCCTGGCAGCCATTTACTGGCAGCAGCCCAGCTCCAGCTCCTCTGCGCTCCAGGCACTTCCTGCTTCAAGTCCCCCGCCCCCTGCCACTCCTTGCACTTTCCGCCCTCGTAGCGTATTTATTTTATAACATTGCCAATCAAGATGGCTGCGCAAACATAATCGCAACGGGAACACGCAGATATTGACACAGAGACGAGCAAGGACTCGTCTGCTTTTCCTGCTCCTTACTCCATCTCCTTCCCTTTTCGGCTTGTTTGCATTTCAGCAGCTTTAGTCCTCCCAACACTGAAGGATCAATAACACTTTTGGCTCAATTCCGGGTCTCTCAGTCTACAGTCTCCACCCATTTCAACGAACTCTTGTCAGCCTTTTGTTGTTGTTTATTTGTTTTGCAAGCAATTTCAGAGGACGCTCGTCCCCCTGCCCCCTCTGAGTGTTGTTCGAGTGCATTATCCTTGCCCACATACATTCCGCAAGACACTTATGTGTGTGTGTGTGTGTGTGTTGTGTGTGCTTATGTCCTTTTCAATTTGTTCAATGATTCGCAAGCAAATTGATTCCCATTCAATTTCGCGCCGATTTCGATTCGCATGCGACAATTTCGATTTTTATTGGTTTTCTTTTCTCGCCGTTTTTCGGGCATTTTGTTGTTTCGCAGCGCTCTCTCTGTCTCTGTCTCTCTTTTATGAGTGTGTTTGTGTGTGTGTGTGGGTATGTGTCTCTGTGTATTCACTGTGAAAATATAATAAAATTGTAAATTGGTTTTCGTTCATTTATAGCTAGTAGTTGTGTATCTTTACCGTTATTGTTATTGGCCAACGTTTGTGAATTCCTACGGCAAATGGCAAAATGGTTTTGTGTGTGTGTCTGTGTGTGTCCTTTGCACAGGACAATAGCCATCCTGTGTAAGCAAAAAACGAGATTGGCTTGCAGATTTGGCTGACATGAAATAAATTAATTGAAAACTCAAATCGAGTGTTATTTATGCAAATTATATTAGTTTATTGTGTTTGGTATCTTATATAGCTGTTATATCTTTTAAAAAAATCGAGTCATAGCAAATAAATTACTCATTAAAATCAATTGTAGCTGGATTTTAAACACATATTCAGTCCAAGAAAACTGAAGACTAATTGATTTATGCCACTATAATGTTGGTAGTATAGAGCTCAAAACCTATCTTGTTAACACTAGACAGAACAAGTCTAATTGGAGCACATATACACTCACACACACACACATTCATAAGGGCAATTACTGAACTACCAATGCAATTGTAACTAATCACATACTAATTTCAGCTACCAACTTTGTAGATACTCATAAACTGGCCACAGCCACAGTCAGAGTCAGAAGTAGCCACTTAGCCGCTGACCAGTTGATCTGTATCTGTAGCTGAGTGGCTTTCGAGCAGGATCGTCAGACGAACAAGAATGTTTGTCACAATACATCAAATGGCCGCGGAATGACACAAAACATGAACGCGTCACTTTCCATCACTCCAAAGTGCCGAGTGCGAGGATTGCCAGCCAAATGGTCGGCTAACAAGCCAACAAGCTAACCAACCAGCCAACCAGCTAGCCAGACAGTGTGACGCAGCTTGAGATACCCACACACACGCAACAGCTACAGATACAGATACAAACTGTAGCTGAGATTAACTGCGCGCATGCGCAACTATTTGTGCACATTTTAAATGGGCCGTGGATCTGGGTACAATGCACCTTTTGTGGTAGTGGCAAGTGGCGAGAGGCAAGGGGAAAAGTCGAGGCAACTTGGTGACACTCCACAGTCGTCGCTGGGTCTGGCTTGGTCAGAGCAGGCAGTTGCTCCAGCAGTTGCTGCTTTAATCCGCCACGAAATGCGGCAACCATTCCCAAGATCATCATGATGATCGTTACGATGATGATGACGATGATCGTGGCGATTATTTGTAGCTGCTGCGCCCTCAAAGATACAAAACATATACACAGTTTTTTGTCGCAGCAATCTCGTTTTGACCAAAAACGACTAACGAGCAGAGCCAAGAAGACTGAGGACTGAAGACTGAGGACTGGGGACTGCAGAGTGGGGACTTTAGACAGAAGAAAGCAGCGACTGAAGTTGGAGTTGAAGCTGAAACTGAGCGACTGCCACTGTTGATGTTGCAGTGGTGCTACACTGACAAAAAAGAGTGTGGGAAATAAAGATTTTGGACTGAAAAGTTGGCAAACTTTTTGATAAAAATGTTGGGCACAAAAAAAATATTTTAAAAATATATTAAGTAAATATTTGTTTAAAAATAAAGTGTATTTTAATAAATTAAATAAATTTTTGTTAATAGTGTGAATTTTACTCAGTATAGCTGTCCTTTATTGTCTGCAACAGTGTCGCTGTTTGAATCTAAATCAGTTGGCATCATTAATCCTTTGCCAAGGTACTCGGTACTCGGTATTCGTATTTGTATTCGTATTGCTATTCGTTTTTGTATTCGTATTGGCAACACCATGTTTGCGATGCCGCTGCGCGTAAGTTGTCATGTTTTTGTCGCTTTATGGACTTCTAATCGTTCAATTCTATCAAAAAGCTTACGCACTAACAAACACCCAAATCCAGTTGTGTTTCGGTGCCAATTCAGTTTCAGTTTCAACTTTCAGGTAGCAGATTAAGATATTTAGATTGCTCCAAGACACACCACGAGTTGGTGGGGGGAAAGAGAAGGATTCCAACTGAGGACGATGGAGCTCGTCTGAGTGCAACTTTATTTAGCACTTTGGGTCCGGAGCGCTTGAGGTGACAATAAGCCGCAGTCTGAGCTCGAAATTGGGTTCAATTTTTACCTTTTTTGTGCACACGACTCACTTGATAGAGAAATCCAACTCCAAGTAGTTCTCAGTGCTCACTTCTCACTCCTTGGTGGTTACTTCTTTTGGCATTTGATGTGCGAATTTGTTACTTAACTGGGGAGACAGAGGAAAACGAAGGGCTTGCCCAACCGATTGAGGTGTGAATTGTGCATAAATTGAGTCGGTTTGGGTCTAAGATACATTTGTATCTTTTTTCTGCTACATTGATTTTCTACTGGGATTGGTAAGCGGAATTGATTTGGCTATCTATACGATATCTATTTGTTAAATTGTTTTCTAACTACCGTTTTGGGTACCGGACATAGATGCTCAGCTAGCTGAATGGATTGGAGTGAAAAAAAGGTAACACAATTGGCCAGGTGAAGGGTCATTTGCATGAGTATGAACTTTGACAACGGCCAGGCCAGCTCTGAGCTGTTAGCTGGTTATTTGCTGGCCCGATCTACTGATGAGTTATCGTAATTAATGCCAAATTGGCCATAAAACACAACATTTGCATGTCAAACAGTTTAGAAAATTTCATAAGCCAAAATTTTTGTCAGCCAAGAAACCAAAGGTGCATAAATTATTCAATTTTGTTGTTTGCCTCTTTTTTCTGGGCGGAAGTTTCCATTGTGTGCTCGACTGTAATAATTAAATATTAAATATGATTAAGTTTTCTCTTTGTTGCTCAGTCTATTCTCATTTAATAATATTTTTGTTATTTGTTACGGCCCACGCAGAGCCATAAACTATAAACTTATGCAAACCGGCAATGCTAAACGGCATTCAAATATAAATAAATGTCAAATTGTGCACGCTTTGCCATAATCATATGACTACGTCTCTGATTTGGATTCAGATTCAGATTCCGATTCCGACTGGGATTGAGCGGCGAGCAAAAAGAACAAAAAAAAACTGTTAAATGCAAATTAAAGCTCATTAATCGCGCAGATATTTCGAACAGCGGGACATTAATGTGCTTCGCACTTGGCCAAGAGACCAAATAACGATTCTCCAACTCGTTTCGCATAGAAAGTGAGTTTCAAACTGGGCTTGGGATCGAGTTGTGGACAGAGGAGAACGGGGGTGGGGTAAGGGCACGGGGTATGGCATTGCGAGTGCTCGTAAAACATGCTATGATTACTTTATTAAGCCAAATGTTTCATAAACAATCGCCATGTCGTACATAAAACTAAAAGAAACGAATTCGATACTTAAGCGTCTGCGCGGGCGTTTCACCGTCTCCAAGACCCAAATCTCAGCTCAGTCCCAGTCTCCGTCTCCATCTCAGTCTCAGACGGTAACCAGATGTTGGATGCGCGGGGAGCGTAATCAAGAGCTGAGCGCTTTGCTTAGATAAGTCACTTAAGATAAATCGAGTGTGTGTGTGTGTGTTGTGCGTGTGTGTGTCGTTTAGAAATTATGGGTTTCAGATATTGGAACTGAGATACTCGTATACAATACACTGCCTGACACAAAATAACAACAGTTCTCGCTGTTTCTACCCATTTAAAAATTCAAATTTTTATCGCTCGTCGCGCGTAGAGTTTAACTAATTTTCTTAAATTGAACATTTGTTAAATTTTGCTCGATTTTGAATTTAAAGTGGAGATAAAGCATTTGCAATTAAGCTAACAGTTTACATAATTAATTTGTATATCGTTTAATTCCTATGGGAACTGCGCTGACAAGGCCTTGATATCGTTATATAATTATCGCCAAGTGCGCTCCTAATGGATTTATAACAATATAGTTGAGTTTTGTGGATAAGAGTTCCAAGTACTTTACAGCACTTGAAGTACTTTTTGAAAGAGTCCATGAGTAAATGAAGCAGCTACTTATTGTTCCAACCTACAACTTTCTATTCTACCTACAAATTTTGGTATTTCCAAATGACTTTTCATTCACTTTTGTTCTCAGTTCCTGTGCCAATTTGGAGCCATCCCATTAATGATTCACAAACGTCATCAATTGATTGACGACGCATTGCTGTGCTTATTCAATTAACACATTTTATTGGTTTAGGCCAAGTGGGTGCCTAATTATGGCCAGAGACCGCCACACGCAGAACTTGATTTTATGTCTTTTGACCATAAAAATTCTCAACTGTCTGGCAAAATATCGCTTAGAAACATGTGTATTTGTAGGTGTAACATCATCATTATTATGAACAGGCAACGTCATCATCAGCAATCTTCAACTTGCGTTTCCTTTCATAATTTTTAGGCAGAAGAAAATTCTTTACAGCTTTTGACAGTTACAGTTGTTGATGTAATACCCTGTAAGTTGGAGCTATAAATGTTTAAAAAGACTTTCTAGTGCTGTGTACTGCGGCTAGAATATAGCTAAATATTTAGTGGTAAAGTAGCTAATATTTTCCTAGGGAATATATGATTTTAGGGAACTTGTCTTATGCTCAGACACAAAATTTCCATTTCACGAGGTATCTTACGGTCTATCACTGCCTGCTGCAGCATACCCACTTGTTTTATTATCGAACTCTGCCATCTGCTCCAACAGAACGAGCGTCAGCAGCAGGAAAGGAAAAACTTTTGCTGAATTCGCTCCACTCTCCGCTCATTGTCGCCATTGTGGCCAACATGGTCGTGTCTAGCGACAAATTTAATGACTTACTTACCTCATTGAGAGCTGCATAGGCCCAGCACACACATACATAGAGTCTCCGCCTTTATTGCTGCCACGACAAACAGCAGTTCCCCTCTCCCTTCACCCTGCTCCCTCCTTTCCCTCCAACTCCACTCCGCGTCTTTGCTTGGCAACTTAGCATTTTTTAATGACTTAATTTACGTTCGCAATAGGTTCCACCTTCCATGTTTATTGTTTTGACTAAGTACACACACACTCATACACACACACACACCAGGGTTAACTGCAGACAGAGTTGGCTTTATATGATGGCTTTATAGTTGGTCGTAGAGCGTGCGACGCCCTCGAAACTCAATTCGCGCCTTATCGTCCGCTCTCATCGTCGTCGTCGTCGTCGTCGCAGTCGGCTCAAATCTTGTCCGGTTTCCTCTTCAACGTGGGCTGCGAATTTGTGGCCAGCTGCTTTATAGGAATTGCCTTCATTTGTTTCACATCGATGCAGCAGGCGGTCTCCATCCACACACACTCACACACACTCAGTGAGTGTGTGCACGATAGCTTCGTTTATTGTTAATTTAATTGGCCAATTTCATTTGAGTGTTGGTGGTTTTGTTATTCGGTTAACTAAGTGACACTCTGGCAATTGCCAAGCAAAATCTGTTTTTGATAAGCCAACAAAGTTAAAGGCTTAGAGCTGACAAAATGGTGGAAGTTGCTTAGCAAGACCTTAGAAGATATTACTCATAGGTATTTAATTATATTGCAATTATTATAAATATATAGCTTGTAATATATTGCATTTTAATTGGCCTTATGAATAAATTTTTAATTGGGTTATTTTATTATGATTCGCTGGCAACAAACTTAAATTTATATTAGCTAGAGATTTGGGGAATACAAAGGGCTAACAGTGGCCAATCCCCCCAGGAGGACTTCTGGCTAAATCTAAACTTAAAAATATACTTTTAGTGGAGTTTGGCTAAGAAATTTATTAATTTGTTTTAAGGATATAATAAAGATTCTACTTTTAACTCGCCTGTATCTTAAAAAGGCAGTCTGCTGAATATATTAATTCATAAACTTGTCGCTTTTAATTAAATTTACTTTAAATTCATTAATTTTTATTGAAATATAACTTAAATTTAATAGCTCTAAACACACCTTTAAATTATAATATAAGCTCATGACATTCCATGCATCTCCCTAAATATGGAAAACCAATAAAATTACTAAACATAGTTGTGTGGTCGTGGGCTGGTCCGTTAGTTATTTGCTTGCTGGCTTACGCGGCGTATGAGTTATGTGACGTAAGGCGAACAAAGTGAACACAGAAGCGTCACGGGTTGAACAAACGGTTGAACGGAGTGCGGCACTTGATACGCAGCTTTTGAGCGGTTAGCTTTGATGTGAACACACAAATGTTGCTCACAAATTGACAGCTAACACGGTGCTAAATTAGATGGCACTTACTTATATGGAACTCTGGCAGCGAGTTGCTGCCTTTGCAAATTAAGTAGGAACAGCGGAGTGAACTGCGATAAGCCAGAGGAGCCAGAGGGAACAGAAGATTTATACTTTGACTGGACCCGTTGACATTTCAAGTTCAATGTCATGTGCTGATGTCTGGGAAATTTGTTAAACACGCTTATTAAATTCCACGACCGTTACCAAGAACAGCAAGAAGAAGAAGAGCACGCAGAGGAGTACGAGTTGGAGGATGTAGGAATGTAGAGTTTGGACCAAAAAAGCGTGTCACAAGTCATGTTAAGCGCGTGTAAACCAATCTAAATACGAATCTCCCAGCTGTCGTTGTGTGTGTGCCAGTGTGTTCCAGTGTGTGTTTGTGTGTGCTGTGGCTTGTGTTTTATTGGAGCAGTCAAACAAACAAAATGCATTTAAAAGCTACAAAACTACATTTCAGATAACACAAACACACACACAGACACACACAAACTGGGGCCATGGCCCAGGGCCCAAACAAACATGACTTGACAACTCATCGAACATTGAACACGTTGTAATGTGATACTTAAATGCTTGATTGGCTCGTAAATATTTTCACAATATAGCCAAGTTCCCAGTTCCCAGTTCCAAGTTTCCATGCACCGAAAGCTCCAAGTTCCGTGCTCAAACTGGAGCTGTCGTTTCTCTTGTTAACAAACATTTCTACAAAGTATTGTTGGCCTTTTTTTTGCTCACCCTTCGAGGTGAGCTGGTGTGTGTGCTGCGTGTGGTGGTGTGCGCCGTGTGTGTGTTTGAAAAAAGCGCCAAATCTTGCACTAAAAACACACCAAATACGACTTCAAAGCTATCGCTGCGATCGATCGCGTTGACAGAACCCATGAGCATCGTCGTAGTGTTGTCTTAGGACCCTATCCAGTTCTTAGGCCCAAACCAAGCCCAATCCAAGCCCCAATTGTAATTGTTGTGCACAATCGAACCGCACAACTGGAACTGGACCTGGACCTTTCAGTCTTTGACTCGGGGCCACACAAACTTCGTCCTCGTCCGCGTCCTTGTTCTCCCCTTCGCTCTTGTTCTTGCTCGCATCCTCATCATAATGTTAATGTAAATGCATTTTAAATGGACTTGCGTACAACATTTTTTTGTGCTCTGCGTCTCTTTGCTTCTCTCTCTTACTCTCTCACTGTCTCACTGTCTCTCTCTTTCTGAGGCGCAGAAGTATCTGCATTGTTGTTCTTGTTGTCGCGCGTTTTGTGTGGACAGTTCGACAAGCTGTTTGCAACACGATGCGGGCCTAGCAAAAATCATAAAAAACAAGCTTGGTGAATATAGCGAGGCATAAACGACTGGCAAATACCCTGTGACCAGAGAGGAAGGATTGAATGGGTTACCGTAGTAAACTTTGCCTTGAGAATTTATTAAAAAATCTGTACTATGTAAATAAATAAATATGTAAATATATAGCTATATATAAAGCGTGGCATAAGCGACTGGAAAATACCCTGTGCTCAGAGTAGATGGCCTGAATGGGTTGCTGAAGCAAACTTTACCTTGAGAATTAAGTAGAGAAATCTGTTCTATATAAATAAATAAATATATAAATACATATATAGCTAAAGCGTGGCATAACCGACTGAAAAATACCCTGTAGATGACTTGAATAGGTTTCCGAAGTAATGTTTGAACTTATTTATTTATTTATAAATCTTTTCTCAAAGCTGGATGTAGTTTATTGTATTATCTTATAAATTCCTCGAGTATAATAAGTGCCTTAGCACAAAAATGTATTTACTAAATTATATAACATATTTTCCTTACTTAGCTCTTCGTCCAAAGTCTTTGAAACATTCAGAATCCTTAAGAATAATTAATAGAATTACTTAAAAAGGCAAACTACCTTTTTAAAATAGCTTTAAAACCTATGTATTTTTCCATTACTATAATACCTACACTCTTTGGAGAAGAACCTATACGTTACATACCCCCAACCAATTGCCTACACCCTCCACACCGGGTATAAACCTAAAAAACCAACAAGTCAAACACACATACGATCGATGTATGTGCATATATTGGCCATATGTGATCGCATGTCTGGCGTAAAATGCGACTTTGTGGCATGGCCAACAAAACGAACAAAACGTTTTTAGTGTCTTACAAATGAAATGTGACAGTTTCGAGTTAAAAATAAAAATAAGCCAACAATACACAACCAACTAGCTGAAAAAAAACTGAAATTAACATAATTTAATCAATACTAATTCGCGCTTTCGGTTTTCCTTTGTCAGCTGGCAGATTGACAGATCGCAGTGAGATCAGATATCAAATGAAGTATATGTGGGCGCCCTGCAGGCTTACAATTGGGAGGCACTGTCTTTAGCCCATTTCCGTTTGGCTAATTGTGCGCTCAGTCGCATCTTTGTCCTCATTAATATTCTACTGGCATGCTACTGTCTCGGAAACAGGATGCTGCCCATCACCAGCAATCAAGGGCTCGAAAATGGTGTCTGAAATTTTTGTGAATGAGTGTCAAATAAACCTCAAACAATTTGAAAACAAGTTCATTAAGAAATTTAGTTTGTTTCCAGCCTTGACTTGATTTTAATCGATCTTTCCGAGGAGTGAAGACAAAGTGTGAATGAATTCAATTGAATTTTCAATGGAAAATGTCAGCAATAAAAGCAGACAGCGGCGCAGCAGTAACAGGGTCTAAATTCAATGCCCTTAATTAAAAGTGATGGTGATTTTTTAACTGCTTTGTTTTTCCCCTCTTGAGACCACGCCTCTGCACAACTATTTTCACATTTTCCCGCAGAACCTCGGCCAAGTCACGTACGCACGAGATTCTGTTTAAATATAGCCACATGCACGACATATTAAGCAGGCACGGGGCTGGGGTACTGGCCAAGTTAAGAGAGCGCCAGCTCCGATTTGGTTAGCCCAGGCGCACGAGCAGCACCGAAATTGGTTTATGACTTCCTTCTAAACAAGCTGATACTTTTTTTTCCCTCCAACTGATTTAAGGCTAACAGTCTTGGGGTATTACCAAGGCCAACATAAATATGAGACGATAAGATCAATTATGTTAAGTCACTTGGCGTTAAAATTATGTTGACGCATGTTTTCCAAAATGTTTAAGCACCTATACATGTGTTCGATTACGAGTATATATATAAAACCGATCTCTCAGTCCAACAGTCTCCAGGCAGCAATTATGCAAATCTCTTGACAATCATTTAAAGCTTTAAACGCATTAGCTATGCCAAATGTAAAGCGTACAGTGGAGGGTGTTTCACAGATGAGAGGGTGGAGGGGGAGAGGGAGGGCAGATGGAAGATATAAAATCCGAATAGCGCCAACGCTGTGTGATCGGAACGCACCTCTAACCCAATTTATAACGACTTATCGACAGTAATAAAAACAAAATACACATCGAACTCAAATTTATACACATGTTGCGATCGATAACGCCAACGCCTCATTTGCATGCTGGCCCAAAAGGCGTGGCAAGCAGAGGGGAGAACAGAGAGAGAGAGAGAGAGAGCACCAACTGGTATTCTGCCAACTTGTAGCCACTTGTATCTGAAAGATAGTCCGCTTGTTTATACGCGACATTTGACATTGTCAAATCGCGGCTTAATTAAGCAATCGATCTTCGTGGCAGTTGATCGCCAGTTTTTGGGGCCACCACAGCAAACATGGCCAAAAGCAAAGAGACAGCATGTGGGAAAGCTGTCGCGTTGACAATAACTTTCAGCTGGTATTGAAGACTTTTGCATAATCCAGTGCCTTTGTCTCACTGGCAACGCGAATGCCGTAAAGTCAACCGTTATGGAGCCTAATGAGTCGCATTTATCAGCTCCAACAGATCTCAGCCATATCGGGAATGGTTTAAAAACAAATTAAAAGCTGTATGCGCTGGGCCCGCATTTGAGAATTTAACTCTCTGAGTCAGGCATTGATTTTTGGGCTCCTCATAAATCATGCGGACTCTGTGACATTATCACGCTAATAAAATCGCATGCAAAAGCCGCCAAGTCGCCAACACTAACAACAACAACAATTGTCGCTCAATGACAGCAACAAATGATGCTCGACGCTTTTGTGGACATTAATGTTTGACATTAATTGAAATTAATATTAATTTCATATTTATTGTAATGTCGATTAATGGCCAATATGGCTGATGCGTGGGCGTCTGCCCCGCCCACACGCCGCACCTCTTTCAGCCCCCTTCTCTCTCTGTTATGATCATGCTGATGAATTAGCATATTTTTCTAGCCATAAAACGCTGCATGCTGTGCTTAACTGGTCCCAGATCCCACTCGCGCCTCTTGGCCAACTCAGCATGACAATTCGCATGAATGTTTAAAGCCAACAACTTAATTTGTAATCGCAGCATATTAGAATTTAAGTAACGCGTAATTAATGTTGCAAGTCACCTTAAAATGAGTTGGGGGATGGCGGGCTGGGAGGGGTTGTGGCAAAGGTTTTTAAGCTGCTTCTTGCCATATTCATATGCAATTTTATTTATTGGGATCTAAGTGATTTCCGATGAGATTGCAAAGAGCCAGCGATTGAGGCATCACCTGTGCGCAGCAGGTGGCAAGAGGAGAGTGTAAGGCAGGTGAGGAGGGTCTTAGAGGGGTAGGGGCTTAGCTATACTCCAGCCGAACTCCTGTTGTGTACTGCCTGGCGCATCAGGTGAGAAGCATTCGGTATTCAGCCTCCAAATGGATTTCACTTTCTGTACACACTCTCAGTATTTTGGGTGTGATATCATTAGCTCCCCTGCAGTCCATTTGGAAACCCGTTTGATTGCACGTTTCTACCTGAGATCACTCCCCGTTCTGACCCCTCTTCCCCAGCTGAGATGAGCTGAAATTTATATTATTAGCTGCTGCCGATATTTGCGCATCATTAAAGCCATCAAATGAAGCCAATTAAAAGTAAATAAATAATACATTTTATGAAAGCAATCAAATTTTCTCTTCTTTCCCCTTTCCACCCCTCCCTTTCCCTACCATTCTTTGCCTAAATTATGCACAGCGAAAATTATAAACTTTTGTTAAAACTTAATTAGGCACTGGCCAACAAAAAAAAGTCCAACACAAAATCCGGTGTATATATCGTTTGCGTTCGGAGGATTGGCAAATGAGTTTCATCTTCTTTTTACCCGTTTTCATTCTCTTCTTTAGTTTTATTTGTGGCTCTTCGAAGCGGTTCATTAATAAATTAACAGCACATAAAAGGGGCAGACAAAAGCACAGAAAAGAATTTATGGGACACCAGACAGAAACTGAGAAAGCCAGCAAGTTGGGCTGCTTCTAAGTTAAAGTGGTAATGGGACTGACTAAGGGATACCCTGTGAGTTAGAGTGGAAGATAGTAAAAGCAAAGTTTAAGCTAGAAAAGGACGAAAATCAGGAAGAGATGTGGGCTAGTTTAAGAAATAACAATACAATTTATGGATTTTAGAAGATTCCGATTTTTTTAATGTACGAAATGTGTGTGGAAGAGAGACAGAGAGACAGGGAGAGAGAAAAAGAGAGACGGAAAGGTAGAGGAAGAAAGAGGGAGAGAGAAAGAGAGAGGGAAAGGTAGAGGAAGAAAGAGGGAGAGAGAGAGGGAGAGAGAGAACGAGAGAGAGAGAGAGAGAGAGAGAGAGGGAGAGAGAAAGAGAGAGCGAATGAAAGTTAGATTGAAAGTGAGACAGAGGGAAAAAGAAATAAAGTTGAAGATAGAAAGAGAATGAAAGTCAATTATAGAAAGAAAGGGGTGTTAAATATAGGGAAACATATCAGAAATTCGTTATTAGTATATACAAGCTAGAAAGGTAAACATTAAGTTAGTTTATGATTATAGAACTAGTCCAAATTTAGTTTATAACTTAACTTACCTCAATTTTCCAGCTCTCAACAAAACCTTACCTTAGTCAACTCCCGCTCAGAACTACCTTCAACCTCTACAGGGTATCAAAAGGTCAGCATGTGCGGAAAATGTGCTCAAAATGAGATTGGTATGCGATTTAAAATCAATAAAATACGATTAGCGAATTTTGCCCCAAAAAAAAAACAGTTCTTGGCAAAAAAAAGTGGTTAATTCTGTGAAGTAACTTGAACGAATGAAATGAATATGTTTGGCGAATGATTCAATCAGCACAACTGATCTGTGTGATACAATCTATAAGGTGTGAAAAGTGATTGTTTCATTGAGTAGAGTGGAAGATGAGCAAATTAAAGTTGAACTGTAATCACATACACGTATCCTGGCACTGAGTGGAGTTGGACTCACCCGCTGTGTTATTTAAGTACCACATTTCACATGAGCAACTTTTGAAATTATTTACATGCAACACAAGAGCAACAGCAACACGAAGCAGCCACGAGTGTGTGCCTCGAGAGCTGTGCAGATAATTAATTGATTAAAATGTTTTTGCATATTATGGCCCGTATCATATTTCACATAAATGAGCGCATTCAACACGCTAAAGTGTCAAAGATTGTTCGAGGCCGTGCAAGCCAAGATTAGAGGGATCAGAAGGAGAGGGAGTGTTGGGGGAGAGAAGGTAGTTGTGGTAGGAGGAGCATACACTTGTTGCCACAACTTACCACCTAGGGGTAACCAAATGCACACCATCATCATCATAGCAAACACGATAATGATGATGACGCGGGTCCAGTCTAGCGTCCAGACTCTAGTCTAGCGCCGCATGTGGCAGCGAGACGACTCCAAACACCGAACAGGGTGTTTATGGTGATTTAGTCAGTTATGTGGATCGTAAACATTTTTGATAGCTAAATTTAAATAAACGACAGATATTTGTTGCTCGCTGCTTTATGAGCGACGTTTTCCAACCTCAACTTCAACTTCAGCTCCAACTCCAACTCCAACTTACAGTTGAATCTTCAAGATGCAGACGCTTAGTCATTTTCAGTAACTGTATGTGTGTGTGTTAGCCAAGTCGAGAATTTAAATTAATTTTATTGCATTGAGGTTTTTGTGTAGTTTGGCGCGCGCGGCAAGAGAAAATATCAAATTACTGTGGTAATATATTTGAGATTAATGTCGGATCTTTGGGCCAAAAGATTTTGTTACGTTTTACTTTTATTCAGTTGGTAAATTGGCCATAAAAGCGGGCCAACAATGTGGGCAAACGCTGTCTCAGTTTTTCCCATTTCTTCTATATTTTCTTTTTGGTTACAGTCCCAAGATGAATGCAACGATAAAAATGTATAAAAGAAAGCAACGAAAGCAGTCTACCAAATAGAGGTAACTGTAGAGCATCTCTGTCGCTGCTCAGCCGAAACATAAACATAAACAAAATAAATATTTAGTTTAAATTTGAACGTTGACAAGCGTTTCAAATGTCAGTGCGTCAGTCAACATAATTGGCTCTCATTTTTTGGCAATCAAATGTTGTTTATTTGTTTGGGAAATTGGCCCGATACACGAATACCTGTCCAAACTGAGCCGAGACCAAGATGTATACATAGACATATGTATATAGGACAATGGAGTACGAGCTGAGAGAGTCAGCGGGATTTTCGCAGTGTGTTTTGGCCTAAGCTGAGTTCAGTTAACAATTTTCCTTTGAGCTGGATTAGAGCAGAGCGAGCTGCACTAAGCCCACAACATGCACTTGTGGCTTAACTTTGGCAATCCTGTTAGGGACTAGGACTAGCAGCAGTTGGACTAAGGTCTGCGAATTCTTTCAATGAACGCAATCCTCGCTTAATCCTCGACTGCAGTTTGGCTGTGTTTTCAGCTTGTCATTGTTTGTAGTCGAGTTTTGTTGTTGGAACTGTGCAAAAGGGTTGCCAACACGCCCACACAACTACACCTAGACATATACATACACATGTATTTGCATGGCCCGCATTGACTTATGCCTTTTGTCACAAGTCCCAGCCACAAGTCAAAGCGTCTTGCATCGACCTGGCTCAGCACGTATATATATGTGGTATATTTAATAAGCACATAATGGCAATAATCATAATTTTACAGCGAACCAAGGAACGCAGCTCTGTCAGCGGGATGCCCTTAAAGGGTTTTCAGCAAGAGATACAGCTACAGCAACAGCTCAAGATACAGATACACAAACTGAAACTGGAAGGCGTTGCGCACATTTAATTAATACGTTTGCTTGCTGCTTAGTTCTTGGCCAGTTTGTGGTCTCCGCATGGGCGTGGCAACAGATGATTAGATTTTCTTAAAATTTCAAAACCAAAAGGGTTTCTCTGCGCTCAGTGTGTCATTTGCCTGACTTACTCTTTCACTTTTGATCTCGTAAAGGTAAAGCTTCGTTTAGCATCCTGCCAGGCGGCGTGTTTTTGTCTTGGCCAATTTCAACGGAAGCCAATAGACTCACTAAATGTTGCATTTGGGCTTGTGGTGTTTATGAAATGAGTTTTAAGCTGCGTTTCCACCGGGTTTTTACCCGCCAAACAAAAGACTTAGGCAACAAACTTGGTGAGGAGTATTGTGATTCCTTCTTAACTAACGGCTGTTTTATGCCCATTCTGTATCTTTTCCTACAAAAACTGATCTATATAGTCATACTTTCTTTAGACCTCATCTCTTTAGATACCGTTTACTTGATTAGCCTGAAAATTTCCTGGTAATTAGTTTGATTTCGTAGCGAATTTCATTGTTCCCATGGCACAATATTGACCCGAACGGCTGCCTAACGGTTTTACGGGCCATAAAAAAGCAGAGGGACTACAAAAAAAAAACAAAACAATCGAGTCAACAATACGCATCACCACAACAATTGCTGCTCAAGTGCCCTGGGGCAAATCACGCAAAACCATAAGAGGAATAATAAGTCTCAACCTCAAGTCAGGGTTCGTTTGTTTAAATTCCAATTAAAAAGAGCAAACACACAGCACACACACAGTACACTCACACACACACACACCTACGCCTACGCACAGCAGGTCAGAGTCAGTTCGCCTGGCATTATCATTATTGACATCACGACATGACTTGCCGTTGTTGTTGTTGTTGTTCTTGGTGTTAGCTGCTGCTGCTTGACAACTGTTTTAAAGAGACAGAGAGACTGAGAGTCACAGGTAGAAAGGATCTCACCTGACACTTGGCTCTGCGGCTGACCAGTTGGACGGTGCATCGAGGGTAACTGGTAAGTGGTAACTGCTGACTATTGACTGCACTGTCTGGTCAAGCGTGGTGCCCGTGAGTGAGGTTTCGGTACGTTTCCCGGAAAATGCCACTTGTCAATAGGCCAATGTCTGTCCCATTGTAGCTGTTATCTAAATTACGCCAAACAAAACAGCAGTTGCCGTAACGAAGAGCCCGTTGCTAGCTGTGTCTAGGTGCCCCTACCTACATATTCCCATATTCCTATAGGCCAAGCCCAAATGCTGTCAGGGGTGGGCTCTGCTAATGTTTTAATTTGATTTTAAAACGATGTTAATCATATATCCGTGGAAAATGTCAAAATAAAGCAGCTATCTCCCTGTCCCTCTCCGGGAGATCCCCTCGATTGTTTGATTAATTAAAAGTCTAAATATTTCTGCGTTTGGTGCTAATTGAAATGCACTTGCCGTCTCACTCAATTTCAATGAATTTTCCATTTTATTACGAAATACGCTGTCAAAATTGTATTGGATTATAGTAAGTTTTGTTGTTGTTGTCTCTCGATAATCTACGAGCATTATGTTGACAATATTTTCCTGTGAATTTCGGTGTCCATATGCCTCGGAGTGGCAACTCACGCATTTGGGCGTGAATACCACAAATTTATATTTAATTGTCGCTGCTCGTATAATTTCTCAATAATTTCCATGTCACTTCAACGATCTGCTGCTGCTGGAAATTATATAAAATTTGTGTGACAAATGTTAGGCGCTGACTGCATTCATTAATTTGCCCAATCGAGTGTGATTTGTTGTGCGTGTGTATGTGGGTGTGTGACGAATTGGCTATTTTGTAAATAAGACAACTCAAAAAGAACACAGTTTCATATAAGGCACATTTTTGGGCAGATACCAAACGAATGACTTAAGCAACGAACTTGATCGCAGCCAATAAAAATCCCAAACTTGTTGTACCTTATTTAAATGCGACAACAACAGATGATTACACATTTATAATTCGAAATAATTCTATAATTCTATTGAATTTGATTAATTTGGGAACGTATTCTAAATATCACCAATTATAGTCTCATTAACAGTAATTCAATTAAGTTCCAAGGTTGAATCATATACAAATTCTATATCGAATGCGATCACGTGCTGTTAATTCTCTGACGCAGCTCTATTTATAATACGGCTAAAACTGCTACAACACGAACTGGACAATCGCAAAAACACCCGCTCCAAAATGGCATATAGTTTTGAGCACATTTGTTTACGCTGCTAAAGCGACTAGCAATTTTCATAATGAATATTTTAAATTGGCTTTTAATTATACAAGGGGTGTGTGAGTGTGTGCGAGTGTGTGCCTGAGTTCGTGCCTTGAAACTTTGAAATGGGTTAATTGCCGCTGGATAATTGCAATATTAGACTGCACTTCTAATGTGCTGCAGTTTACAGGGTATGTGCAACAGGCGGTGCCTTTAAATGGTGGCAAACCCTGACTTAATTGCCAGCTGCTACACAGACAACTGATGCATGAATCGCACTCAAATGACCACACGCAATCAACGCATTTGGCAAGGGCGGGGCTACAGGAGGGGTGGGGGGGGCGTGGGAGGGCACCGACGGGGACTTTCAGCTTATGATAATTCAATAACGGTATGCATAATTCAACTCTTTACGCTCGTTAATTGATTGCTAATGCAGTTAAATAGTTAGGCGGGGTTTTTTCGCCTTTGAATAATTTACGCTTAGTTGGAACATGACTAACCAGCGTATGCATACTTCTGTGAACAACTGTTGCACCACAACAAACAATCAAACGCCGCGTGGGTGCACAGCAGAGGGGGAAAATCATAAAGTTGGCATATTTATGTGACTAATTTGAAATCAAACATAAAACATAAAACTCACCAAATAATATTAAGAGCTCTCAACTCAATTTGGAGACCAAGACGGAGTCGCCAGAAGAAATCGAGATGCATATCAACAATTAGAAGCATTCAAGACGCCCCAGCGAGAAATCGAGAAATTTGACGCTTTTACGAGGGGCACAGGCAGCATAATGTCTCTCTTTGATATACCAAATTAAAGCAATGAACAGTGGGACACTGCCTAGATAAAACACTGCAGAGTTTTGAAGATTTGTAGATTTGGTTTGTTGGCATCTGGTAATACGAGTACTTTGCATACGAATGAGTTGGCGCTGTGCCAGCTGGCGCCAACTGGAACTGGACTTACTCCCAGTTCAAGCCAGTTCAAGCAGGCAAACAAACATAATTGAGGCAATTAGAAAACATCAAAATATTTGGAGTTTTGGGCCTGGCCAAAGAAAATGCTTAAATAAATAAATGCGTACAAATTTTGATCTTAATTAAGCACTTGAGCGTTTAGCTCAATGTTTATGTAAAGTCTGCACTGAAAGTGGAACTCTCACAATGTAATTAAAGTCAAGTCTCGAGCGATGACAAGGCACTTTTTTTGGTATTGAGGGAGCTGGGGACCAACGCCCACCTTATAATCATTCAATTAAAACGCTTAGGAATTATTATGACAAACAAATGTCGAGACTTTTGTGTAGTTCAAGTGATGCCAATCGCACAGGAAGTCAGAAGGGGAGTGCACAAAATTACAAGCAATTGAAAGCTAGTAAATAGGCTAGAAGTCTGATCAATATCTGTTGGTCCAACTGACGGAAGTGAATTGGAAAAAGTAGTTAACAAGCGTGGCCGAGTTGGTTTTCAAAATGGCCAGCAAGTTCGTTGCCTAAGTCATTCGTTTAGACAAATGCCTCAACATGGACTTTAAATTAATTACTTAATTTAACACAACACACAAGGCAAGACTGGGTACAGGGCACTGGGCACTGCGACACCTTCGCTGACATCCCAAAAACGTTGACAACACAAAGCACTAACATTGACAAGGCTGAAAACCTGTTGCAGATCGAAGCGGGCCAAGTCAGGAGACGGTCCTCTGTGTGTCTGATTGTGCCGTGAAGATGGGGGCATAACAGATTAGTTAGCATATCCCATATCAGGGTAATTATTGTTAAATGCGATAACGATCTTGTACTGCGTTGACATTTATTTATTTTCCTTAATTTCGCTGTATTAATCTTCCTGGAAACACACATTAAACACATCACACTCGCAGCATCACACTCACACACACACCTCTACCTCTGTTAATGATCATTAGCAGCGCCATGAAAATCAATAGCTTCAATTTGGCTTTATTGGCAATGAATTGAACATTCGCTTTCGCTGTATCGTCATCGCCTTTTGACAATTTGCATCAGCCAAGCAATCGATCAATGCGATCAGCTAATTAGTAACATATGCTATACACTCATAGGCAGAGGGGAGAGTAGGGGTAGAGTAGGGGTGCAGGGAGACTCATCAAAATCAAAAATACGCGGCAATTAAGCGAACATGTGAACATGGAAAAGCAACTTTATGAGCCAAACAAAACTCAATTAAAGTCAAACAAGTAATACAAATAAAACAACAACTATGGGCAGCTGGAGAAGAAGAAGAAGTGGAAGAGTCAGAAGAGGCAGAAGGGGCAGCAGAGGCAGAAGGGGCAGCAGAGGCAGACAACAAATAACGTTCAATAGCCAAAAAGAGACGCAGCTAATTTAACCAAATTGGATTACTTAATAAGTTTATTGGATAAATAACTTGGCCGTAACAACAACAACAACACATTCACTTTATGCCTTTGTGGGCACAGCGTAGTGTTGTTGTTGTTGTTGCTGCTACAACGAAACCTTTTGTGGCATTCAAAATAAGCCACGAGGCAAAACAAGTTGTGTGTGTGAGTGTGTGTAAAAATTGTGAGTTAATTTCTCAGAATTATCAAAGTGTAGACCTTACACTCCGCCCCTCCCTTTTCCCTACCAGAGGGGGTAGGGTAGTGCTCCATAATGTGTGTTGTTCTAGGTAAACATTTCTCGAAATGATATCGTTAAGAAAACAGAAACAGGGCTTAGAGATAAGCCCCTCCAGCCCAGCTCCAAGTGCAACTGAAGTGGGCGTTGTTATTTATTATTAATTATAATCAACTTTTGATAGACAGCAATCGTTGTTTGTACCTGAATAAATGTGGCTCAAATGTGCGTGCCACTAAGCAAACATGGCTCAAACTGTAAACTGTGAATACAACTTGGCCCAAGCACTTAATTTGTTCTGCTGTTTGTATTTTATAGGTAAATGCGATTGAAATCAGTTGACTGCTCTGTAATTTTCTTAGCTGATTGATGCCCCACTGTACTTGGCCCACTGTGCACTGTGGGCCACTCTGCGCCCAGTGCACTTTACTTATGCAAGCAGACAATTTAGTGCTGTTAACAGTCTGTAATTAGCCTCAATATGGCTCTTAATTAGCCATATCAATTGGCACCCATTGCACTCACCTGCATTTAATTGTGTTTTTTCCCTGTGACTCGGAATTGCCGGTGCTTCAAACGCATAAATTGTTTAACAATAATCATACATTTCAATTGCAAATCATTAGCACACCTCAAGTCAAAGGTGCCGACATTTACCATTTTAATTTCTAAATCGAAAACGAATCGAAAACGATTCGAAATCGATTCGAAATCGCTTCGAAATTTCCATTTCGTTTGCGGTTTTGGCTTGCGAATCCATTTCCATTTCCAGTTTTGGTAACGGCACCATCACACCTCCCAACACCCACCTGGCGAGGCCCTACCCTACCGCCCCCCTACCTACCCCTTTGGTACGCCTCTGGCACTCGATCTCACACGAGCTGCGCTCAATTAAATTCTACAATAAAACACGATTTGCATTTTAAATTGTGCAATTAAAATGCTTATGAAATCTATTAAAATCGTTAAATGCATTTTATGGACTCCTCTTTTCTGCTTCTTCCTTAAACAACAAGAGGTGTAGGGCAGCAGCAGAGGGAGGGGCAGTAGGGGAGGGAGCAGGCGAACGAGGTAACGCTAAATGTCACACGTTAATTAATTAGCATCGCATAAATTAACGCTGACAGCGTTGGCAAGACTCTAGCTAGAGGTATAGTCACAGCTACTAAAGCTGCTAATAAAGCAGACTAGTTAGCTTTATGGTTAGTGTAGCTAAAGTCATTCTTGTTGTTGTTGTTTGGCCTTTCTAAACGAAAGCTTTAATAAACTTTATAAACTTTTATTTTACTTTTAATTGTTGACAATTTTGACGCTTTTTTCCGTCGGTAAAAATTAGTTACACATGAAGTTGAACTAATTTAAAGATTTTAAAATATAATGGAAGCAGAAATAAATTTTTAAAAAATGTTTTCTGGAAGTAAAATTGTTTTTCTTTTTAAAATTGTTAAAGAAAAATAATAAAATACTCTTGAACGCATTAAAAAAAAATTATTTTGGAAATTAAACAGTTTCCTAAGTTTAAAAGTATCCTTAAAACTGAACCAAGTACTCACAAAAAAAAATTATTTAGAAAATTAAACAGTTTTCTAAGTTTAAAAATTATTAGAAAACTAAACCATAAGCCAAAATAAATTTTAAAATAATATCTTTATAAATTAATCTTAGTTAAATAATCAGTTTAAAACTTACCGAATTTGTATCCCTGTCTCCCCTCTGAAAACTTCCCCAATAAAAATCACTTTCCATTTATATTTGTTTTCTTGATTAAGAATATTTTATATTTTATATAATAATATTTTTTTGTAGCAATTTGTTTGTGGTAATTCTAACGACTTACGAACTAAACACGCTTAACTAAAGCAACTAATTGAGTTGAATGTTAACTAAAGTTACCGGATTTTGTGGACTTAGACTAAACATAAATACAGTAATTAACATAATTAGATGCTAAAGTTGATGTACTCGAAATGAAGTGTATAGAAAGTACGAGTTAATTGTGCAAGAGATTCGCTAATTAAAATTAATGTTTTTTATTTTTAGTTTTTTTTTTGCGCACGTATCTTTTTGCTTATTAATTGTTTTTCCTTTTTTTTTAGTATTTTTTTAAATATTTACACGCTTAAACAATTTAATTTGTACAATTGTTTCTCTCTCTCTCGCTCTCTCTGTTGCTCTCTCTTTTACTCTCTCTTCTATAGCTGTCTCTTTAAGCTTTACTAAATTTGAGCTCAACTCGTTTAGGATTAGAATTTGGACGAGGGACGTCGACTGCCTTGGATTTGGCACAGTTTGGGGGCGTGGCAAGTGTACGCCCCTCGTCGCGCATATAATACTTTAGCAGGGAGTGTTTTTACGTTGCAGTTATACGACGAGAGATAATGCTATATATACATTAAGCCTAGCGCTTCTCATTTTAAGAATATATCACAAATAACTAAGTTTAAGTTCACACACACACACCCAGATACACACACACTCGCACACTAGCAACGCTCAGCAGTTTTGGCGCTTCTTCAGTAAGGAACTCACGGATTGATCAGGAAGATATAAGTAGGAGTTAGGAGATGGGGGCGTGGAGCCTAATGACTTGCATCCAAATCGTGCTCATCATCACTAGCACAATCGTCCATTTCCATATCGATGAGCTCATCATCGTCCTCATCTCCACTGCCATGATGCATATTCCGCTCTGAACCGGAACCGCCTCCCTTCTCATCCTCCTGCTGCATGCGCTTGTGCTTTGTGCGTCGGTTCTGGAACCAAACCTTGACCTGTGTCTCCGATAGATTCAGTGACTGTGCAAGTGCTTTTCTCTCCGCACCCACCACATACTGATTGCTCTCGAAGGCGTGCTCCAGCTTCAGCAGCTGTGAGGGCGAGAAAGCGGTGCGAATTCGCTTCGGCTTGCGGAACGGCTGCAGGAGAAAGTCTGCAAAGAGCGGAGAGAAGGAGAAAGAGTTGGTTAGTAAACTGTGGGGGAACTTGGAGTAGTCTTAGTACTTACTTCCTGGAAAGCGGTGCGGGAAGATGCGTCCGTGGCGACTCAGCAGCCAGGGGTACAGCGGATAGCTCTCTCGCGGCATGCCGGGTTGGCCCATGAAGGTGGCAGCGGCGTGTGGAGGCAAACCGGCTGCTGCAGCAGCGGCTGCCGCTGGACCCAACACATGACCGGCCTGTAGAGCAGCAGCCATTTGGAACTGCGCGGCGGCAATCAGATGCGGATTGTGCTGTGGTGCCAACTCTGGCGGCGTGTTGATGTACGGCGGCAGTGCCTTGATGTCCGGCAGACCGGGCTGTCCGTTGGGCGGCGGTGGACCACCCGGGCCCATGGGGAAGGGACGTACCAAGCCGGCTGGCGGCATGCCGGGCAGCATCAGAGGATTGGGGCCGGGCGCGGAGCCTGGACCGGCTGAGGGATGCATTACCGGTGGCTTGGCGTAGCTGGGCGGCTGCTGAGGCTGGTGCTGCTGCTGCTGCTGGGGCGGAGTGTTGTGTGGACTGCTGACCAGCAGTGTGGGCGAAGAGGAGGGCTGCGAGGATTGTGGCGATACCGATTTGGGTGGCGTGTGAGGTGGCTGCATGCGCTGAGCAGGATTCTCACGCTGCTCGGCACCTGGTGGAGCCGGCGAACGCTCTCGCTTCAGCGAGACGGCGACAGGTGAGGCGTTGACATCCCCGAGGGGAGAGAGACGGGTTTGGAGTGGACTGAGACTGCTGGCAACGGCTGCGTTGTGATGCAGACGCTGGAGCAGTTCCTGTATATCATGATGTGACTTTGGTGTGCCCTGTTGTTGCTGCTGCTGCTGTTGTTGTTGTTGCTGGAGCAGCAGATGCTGGTGCAGTGCGTGCTGTTGAGCTGGAGATAGATGTGGATGCGGATGTGGATGCGGATGCTGAGCCATATGCGGTGACAGTACGTGAGCTGCTAGATGCGATGGTGGTGCCATGATGTGATGCGGTGGCGTGGGCGTCGCTGGCAGCATAGTCAGTGCAGCGGGTGGCGTTTGTGGCGGTGAGCCGGGTCCATTACGGTCCGGTTGTGGGCTGCCGGGCTGCTGGTCTGGATTGCCGGCAGCGGCTACAGCCGTCGCATCGTTGCCAACAATGGAATCGATGCTGAAGCCAATCTTCTGCTTGGGTGTGGGCAACATGACGGCTGAGGTGGGTACCGGCGGAATCATTTTAGTCATAAATACGCGCGTTGTGTGTGCGGGCGAGGGCGAGGCGGCGATTAGTTCAGCTATGTTGGCGGCTTTTCAGTTAATCCTTTTGTATATTTAATTGATTTTCTTTGATAGTTATTTAGTAACTGTGCACTTGGCCCAACATTTGAGCGCTTTACACTTTAAAACACACGAAGCAATTTAGTAATTAACACTTGCACACTCTTTTTGTGTGCGCTTTGCTTTTCGAAGGGTTTGCGTTTGGACGGGGGGCGTTGGGAGCGACGGGCGGACGTGCGTTTAACGTAAACAACTTTCTAGCGAAAGAAATTTTCAAGTTGATTTAGCGATCGACGCGCTCGTTACGTGTTCACTCGACGACGTTCACAGTCTGAATAATCGAGAGAATTAACGCAGAGCGACCAAGTGTAGCCACTGGGAATTATATTCAATGCGCGCACACAACGAAACACACAAGTCAACGAAATGCCTCATGCCTCTCTCTGTTTGCGCTCTCTTTGTGTGTGCGCTCTCTTTCTCGCTCGCTCTCACAACGTTTGTATTTGTGTGTCTGACTCTCGCCTGTGCTATGTGCACTGCGAACACGTCAAACCGGTTTCTGTGAGTGAGCGTCACTTGTGCTCTTCTTTCTGCTGCGCTTGGCTGTGCTCAAGAGTGAGAGCACTGCATGCAGAGACAATTGCATTGACCAATGAGCGCTCATCGTTAGCTTGCCATTGCGCTCTTGCCTTCTTGTGGATTTTATCTGGCCACGCCATGCTGTCTCATTATCTGTCCGGGTCTGTTGTACATGCTATACGCCGTAGAGGCGTATACAATTTAATTCGCCACGTTTTTCGTTTCAGTGTATTTGTGTATTTCTGCATATGGCTTCCGTTGAGCTTCTCTGCTGCTGTCGCTGCTGCTGCTGCTGGTGGTGGAGTTGTTGTTGTTGTTGTTGCTGTTGATAGTGGTGGTGTTTGTGCTGGTGGTGGTGGTGGTGGATGGTTGTTGCTCACTGCTTTGTTGTTGTTATTGCCATTGTGGCTGTCTCTGTGTAATTTGGCTTAAACTGCCATTCATAGTTTTTGTGGTTAGTCTCGTATGTTTTTATTTTGTTTGAAAACATGCGAAATGTGGCTTAAAATCTCTTATACACTAAGCAAAGCTAGTCGGTTGTATTAACGTAAAATTAATGCCATTATTCTAAAAATAAAAGTAGCATGGTGGTCTTGTGAAATTAGATTTAAATTTCTAAAATTCAAATCAAATGAAACATTCCGTATACATATATTTATAGACTAAACAACATTTGGATAGGGGCTTACTAGGAACTTTGCGTGTATTCGCTTATTAATGAGGTACATTTTGATTATTTATACATGTATTTCCAAAGTTATCCACATTTTCTAACTTTTACTTTAATGGGTTTTTTCTTTAAATAAGTTATTTATTTTTATTAAATGGTTTCATCTGAAACTCAACATTCCCAAGGTTCTAGAATGTGGCACTTTATCGGCTTGTGGCTCAACAATTTCTTTTTGAATGCTGATAAAAATGAAAGATGTTTGTACCAAACTCAGCAAATTCTGGAAAATATAGAAATTAATTGGAAAACATTTTAATAATTTAATTATACTGTTTCTATTTAAATTTCTTTTCTCTTTTGCAATCTGATTTGTTAAATCACTTCTCTAGAAATTATTTATTTTTAAAGTTTGTTTGATTTGTATGCTCCTCTTAGAGCTCTATGTGTAGCACATTGAATTCTGATTAAATGTAACACTATTTTATGCTATCTTGACAAATTTTGTATGAAAATCAATCACATTATAAATTCCGCACCACAAATGCACTTCAAAATTGCCACAGTCAATATAAATCATGTGATCGGACAGTTTTATTTTAGGCAAAACTATAAAGCATTATACATTACAATTTAAATGTTAATTTCGATATTGTTTGCATTTGTTTTTTTCATGTTGGCACACGACAAAGTTTGCATAATTTAAGCTCGATCCAAATCCGAATCGAAATCAGAGCAACGCTCAAAAATTGCAAAAACGTGGAAAACTTTTGAACACGCAGGCGCTAAAATCAATTAGTAATCAGCTCAATAAATCATTTAAATTATGTTCACACTCTGTTAAATTTATTATTTTATTTCATTTCATTTCGTTTAATTTGGCTTACTTCTATATGTTTTGATAATAGTTTGAGCTGATTAAACGTAGCGAGGTTATCAGCATTTTAACACGGCACCAAATTTATGACTTGTGAAATAAAATAAAAATATTTAAATTTATTTTGTGTTGTGTTTTTTGGCTGCTTTACAGATTAAGATCGATTTAATGGCCAGCTAATGAAGTGAAATGCACAAACATATTAAATACTCTATGGCATAATTATGAGGTCTAATGGGACTCATTTACAAGACAAATTTATATAAAGTTCAGAGTGTGCGCTTAATGGCAGAAACGTGTATTTAAATGTGTTTCCAAGTGCCAACAAAAATAAATGTTTTGTTTCATATTGAAATTTGTGTTTCAATCGGGGGTATCAAGTGTTGGAATTCACACGCCCAACACGACGAAATCCAGGAATAATCAGCAGTAACAACAGTGAGTGCTCACCGCAGGATCTATGCAACAATTGTGTTGTTAATGAGCAAATAAAGATATCTACATGACCAGCAGCATCTCGTCCTCATCGTGTTGGACTAAATAGATGTCCGACTTAGCAGCTGCCTGGATAGCGCTCCCGCTGAGCACCCAAGTGCACACAACACCCACACAAGTCGACGCTTGAAATACCCTGCAAAACAGCAAACACAAACAAACTGTAGCTCAAACCCGACTTACTTTGATTAAAGGAGTAGTCAAAAAGAACTGAAAAATGTAATAAAATAAATTTTAAATTACTTTAAAATATTTTTAAAAACTCCTACAAGTGCTGATCCTAGTAAAAACTGCCCTCATATACCAACTAACCCTTCCCCTACAGGGTATGCGCTTGCAGAAAGTTCGCATGGCGCTCGCAGTGACTGTGACTGCAATTGAAAACCATAAAAAATGCAAAGACAAGGGCAAAAGGGAACAAACAAAATAGAAAACAAAACACAGCACAACACAACACACAAAAAACGTATTTATTAGATGGAAATAAAACGACGGCAGCCTCCGAGCACAATGCGAACTCGGTCCAAAGGTGTCAAAATCAACAATTTTCGAGCTGCAAACAATTCCACAGAAAACAACGAGCACAGCGTGATGCAATTCTGCCCCTGTTCCTCACTCACTCACTCACTCTCTCTCTCTCCTTCTCCCTCTTGAGAGCCACAGTCTCTGAACTGGGGATTGTTAGACAATTTTTCGGCTGAAATGATGAAAAAATAAAATAAAAACAGCAGTTTCACTTTTGCTCGCTCTCTGACTGTCTCCCTGTCCGTCTTGCTGTCTCTGCCTCTGAGTGGAAAACAATGAAAAACGTGGCAAATTTCCCTTTGTTTAATTTAGTGGCAAGAAATTGTTGAGCAGCAACGAAAATGGTCGAAACAACATAGACAAAAAATTGACTTTAATGATGATGAGTTGGCGATTAGAACTCTGCCAAGTGTTTCGAGTGACACTAAATTCATTTGAATTGTGTCTCCTTTTCTCTCAACGACTCTCTCCCACTCTCTCTGTTTTGATGTTTTCTATTTTTACGCTGAAAATGGCACAATTATGTAGAAATCTCTATATTACTGTGTGTGGGAGAGCCAACATTTAAATGTAATTAATTTACAGTACTTACCTTGATTGCAACTGGAAAGGTGTGTGTGAGTGTGTGTGTGAGTGCGTGCTCGATTCCCAGAACTCAGTCAAGATCTATCAATTTCACAGTTCTTATAATAAGTTCGTTTTCCCAGCGTTGCACTCATAATTTGTATGCTTGTAAATCCACGCGGCTCACAAAATTATGATCGATGATTCTCTGGCTGCATTTTCACGCTTGGAAAACGGGAGGGAGCGAATTTGGTAGCCGAGAAAAACTCAAGCTGACAGGGGAGAAGTGTGAGACAGGGAGAGCCGCTCAAGTCGCGGGGGCGCGTGTGGAATAGGAACATCAAACAACTGGACTGGGAGTTCTGAGAAAAACCCTACTATGCTCAGGTGATTGCCAACGCCAAGGGCTAACAAGGGGACTCAGTGGAAGCGGGGGAGAGGAGAGGGAAAAGGGGTCAAGGATCAACTACTTTTGCGCTTGATATTTCAAACAGGCCACGTAGATCGAGGCCAATCAAGAAGAGCTACGAGTGCAACTACAATAACTACAAAAGGCCATCAAATCATATTAAAACACAATTTTTGGTCAACTACAAAGGGGGGAAGAGGGAAAGGGGAAAGGGGCTAAGGGACTGGCAGTCATAAAACATTTATATCTAATCCTTGACAATCATAAAAAATCAGAAAAACGACATGTCAACGATAACGACAACGACAGTGGAAAATGGAAAATGGGAAATGCTACAAACATTGCTTTAAATTGTCGGAAAAGTGCTCAAATGGTTACCAAAAACTACCAAAGGAATGAAAAAATATAACAAAAACAAACAGTAGTCAGTGGAAATGTCATAAAAATGTCTGGCTCCCAATTTCCCACTTTCCACTCACCACTTGCCCCGCTGTACGTGTGTGCAAAACATTCTAAAACTATCCAAGAACCTGGCATTTTTATGACACTTTCCGTAACGGGCAAGGACAGTCCCATCCAATCCGTACTCCTAACCCTAATGCCATCCTTTCGACCAACAACAAACGAATATAAAACTAAAGGAACAAAATCTTAGTGGCTCAAAATAAAATCAACGTAATTTTTATGTGTTTTCACCGCTATTTTTTAGTACCTTTCTCCCTTCACTCTCCTCTCCTCTTGTCTCCCCTCCTCTCCTCTGCTCTGCTTACTGCCCACTTTTTGACACTCAGCCACGTTATATTTTGGTTGACAGGCGATTTTGTTCGTGTGTCATTATCGTTAGACGGCATCCGTTTGGAGTAGTACCAGTAGTTTTGGTAGTAACTGTAGTAACTGCAATTTATGAACCGGCGGCATGAAACAGTTGATCCTTGGAACTAGATTGGGTAGATAAGTATTTATATCTAAGGCATAAATGTGGTACTTGATAGGGATAGCTACAACTATATCGACCTTAATCTTAACTACAAACTGATGGAAGTATAGAGCCATGAAAACAGCTATAAATTCTTACTTAAAGGAAGATATAATGATGTGTACACAGAGAATAGGAATCTTATATATAAAATCTAAGCTAGCTTAGAAATATAACTCCAACTTATGTAACTCTCTTAACTAAACAGAATAATCATATTATGCACCTCTTCACATATTATATATTTACCCAACTAAATTCTATATAACCTATTAACCTCTTCTACCTTCATCTGACCGTCAAAAGAGTCCCTGGGTAAAAAACGTTTGTAAATGAAACGCCCACACATGTCAGTGGCACTTTACACCCCATTTAAGCATGCCACTGCCTCCCCCACTCCCTCCACCACTCCCTCCACCACTCCCCCTTCCCTAGACACTCCATCGTGCATGCATCAAGCATATCGAAACTAATGATGACACCCAATAAAAAATACCAACAAATGTGTAAATTTGTAAAAATGCCCGAAAATGTAAATGTAAATTTAAATAAAACGAAAAAAAAGATGAAATGTTGGAAATGTCAGGGAGGGAGGAATTGAAATAGGGATACGGATATGGTTGAGTGCGCTGACGAGGGACGAAGTGCGAAGGGCCAGGGATGAAGACAAACGATAGAAATTTGTGCATGTAACTAGAAAATGTCGCTGCCAAAAAAGAGAACACAAAAAAAATGAGCACAACAATGATAATGGGATTGGGAATGGCTAGAGCTAGGAGGGGTGGGGAGGGGGCTGGGGTACACTGGCGGGGCGCATTGCAGATGACTCAATTTACACACAACGAGCGCTGTAAATTGCGCCTCATTTTGTGCGCAATTTTTCCTTTGGCATTTGCCAAATGTCAAATGTAAAATGCTCCGTCTCTGTCGCTCTGACTGGCGGGCAAACCCTAATAAAAGCGAAATTAGGAACAGGACGAACTTGATGAGCCGCCATTTTGTTTGGCAAAAGAGTCGCAAAGAGTCGCACAGAGTCGTTAAACAAATGAATTGCCATAAGCGCTGCCTGATTGCAATGTCACTTTAGATGGGTTTTATAATAAGCTGCGGCTCCCTCTCTCCCCCCTGGTCCTCGTGGTGTTCCTGGCAGCTGGCTGCTTGGCAACCAACGGGAAATGATTTCGCTGGCAAAGCGCCCAATTTCAACTCAACCCCTTTGTGCACTACTAACAACAATGACAACAGTTTGCACACTTTATGAGGCGCATCATTATGAGGCTGCCTCGTATCCTGCGAACGTACGTACAGTGACTGCCATTATTATACGCCATTTAAATAATTTTTGCTTTCATGCTGTGCCGCTGTCGCCTGCCACTCGCCGTCTGCCACGTTTTTCGAGCCGAGCCACCCTAAAGGACTCGATGCGGAGTCACCCCAAGCGGCGAGTGCGTTGTTCTCAGCCAGTTTGAGGCACATAATCAGCGCACATCATCAGCATTTGATTGCGACAAATAATGCAGCCACTTTGTGTTCCTTTCACATGATTTTTTTGTCCTACCAAAATGGCGCCCAACGTGGCGAGAGAGGCTAAAAGCGCGCGTGTGTTAAATTAAAAGGATTTGTGTGCTGATTAAGTGCAGCAGTACTCAAAAGGGGTTGATGTTAACGTCAGCTGTACGAGACGCCGAAATAAATTAAATATACACGAGTTAATGGCATTTCAAATATGAAATTTTGAATAAAGGAAAATATGTCTTGGAAATGATTTTGCTACCTAAGTGAACAGTGGCAACAGTAGCGCATCGTTCAGCCACAACTAAGCCGATCTAACAATAAGATAATGTAACATATATGAGCTTCAAGGACCAAAACAAGAGCCGACAGTAGCTGAGCTAACTGTAACTGGATCAGAGCTAAAAATCCTGCAACTGACGGCAGCACAATGAGTACGGCACTTGAGTCGGTAGACAATGTGAACATGGAGGTGCTCAAAGTTAAAGGCAAACAGCTGAGATCTACTGCTACTGATCACCTAAAGATCTTCTCCTCCCTTCTGATCTTGTTACAAAAGTCAGGGGCAGGCAATACGCGGGCGTTCCTGCACATTTGGCCGATTCCCAGTTGAGGCCCTGATGCGGAAAGAGCCAAAAAGTTAAGCCACAAACATACAAGAGGATCAAAACGGATTTAAATACAAAGTGGGAAATAATGAAGTACCGCTCCTCATAGGGGAAATCAGCGGCAGCATGTGGAAATGAAAGAACTACAAAAACGAGGGTTGTCCGAGCGGTACCGCTTGCGTGTCTTTTGCCTTTTGGCTTATTAAAGTTATAATTAAAATATGTCCATGTCTGTTGATCTATGCATATGCATATGTACCATAACTACCCTGTTTTTGGGTATGGGTATTGTATAACGATCGTAACGAGTTCTAGTTTTCTATGAATTCAATTATAAAATTCATCTCCTTTGTATTTACATTTTAATGGATTCACACTTCTTGAGAGAGTTCTTTTCTGGGAGAAAACTCAAGTTTTTTCGATCAGAGAATGCCCTTTTTGTTATACCCTTTTCAGTTGTGAAGTAGAAAGACCTCCCAGCCGTGGACACATCGTTTAAATTCATTAGGATTACGAGACAAAAAAGTCAACAAGATGCCAAGATGTCAACAATCACTTCGAGCACCCTTCAGTTTCAAGTATATCCAGACCCTTGAGGAAAAGGATAATGCAACTCATATGCGAGCATTATTAAAGTTATGGAAAGGTAGAAAGGGATGGGTAGAAAGAGAGAAAGAGGAGAGAGCAAGACTCGCCTCACATACTTGACTTAATTTAAGCCAATTTAGTGCTCATTGAACGAGCGGATTACAGATTGGCAGAGGATGCGAGTGCATCTTTGATCCTTAATTGTTTTGGGAAAACTAAACACACACCCATACACCTACACACACACACTCACATATGTGTGGCTTTACTTTGTGCCAAGTGGAACACCCGCATGACTTTTCTTTTTATCTCAACCTGGAACTTAACCACTTGAACCATGTAATCGTAGTCCCAAAACTAGCTCAGTAGCTGCACAGTAGCCACAGTCGTAGTCGGTGTTTTTTGGGATTTGTAGTTTTCTAGCTCTAAAGGAATGAAATTTGCGCATGCCATTATGTAATTTGCCCTGTCGGTTTCCAGTCAAAGTCGGCTTCTTTTCTTCTTCTTCTGACGTGCCCCTGAAGCGGCACTTTCTGTACTTTGTATGCCACTTCATGTAATTCGATTTGTGCCACTTTCCAGTGCGGCACTTTCATGTGGTCAGCAATGCAAATGATGTCTTAGTTTGGCTATAAAAAATTTATATAAATATATTCTATAAATTGTAAAAAAAAATAATCAAAATTTAGATTTTATGGAAATATATTTTATTAAAGCTAGTAGAGCCGACGAGTACAAGGCCCGTGCCGAAATTCCAGACCCAAAAAAAATTGAAAAATAAAATAAGAAATATTTTTCATAATTTATTGAAATACATTTTATTAAAGCTAATTGCGCCGACAAGTACGATATTGAGTACAAGGCTCGTGCTGAAATTCCAGAGCCCAAAAAGTAGGAAAATAAAATTATAAAAAATTTCCATAATTTATTGAAATACTTTTTATTAAAGCTAATACGATCGACAAGTAGAATAACAAGGCCCGTTCCGAAATTCTAGGCAAAAATACGAAAATAAGAAAATAAAATAATAAAAATTTTTCATAATTTATTAAAATACTTTTAATAAAGCTAATTGCACCGACAAGTAGTAGAACAAGCCCAGTGACGAAATTTCTAAGAAAAAAAAATTATAATAAAAATATTCTATAATTTATTGTATTATATTTTATTGAAGCTAATAGCACCGACAAATAAGACTTAAGTACAAAGCGCGCCCCGCAATTCCACAGCCAGAAAAATAGCCAAAATATAGAAAATTCTGAAATTTATTATATTTTATTTTATTAAAGCTAATTGGGCCGACAAATACGCGTCCAGTGCCGAAATGCCCGAGCACAAAGCTGTTGATAAGTACCACTGTCTCGGGGTCAACACAATTCCACTGCATTCATATCAATTTCGATTTCAATTTCAATTGATGTCAGTGCACGTTGTCCACAAATTTGTTTAAACATTTTTTGTGTCTTTTTTTATATTTAATAATATTTTTTAATAGACCCCGCGGCGGCTTTTGCTTTGTTTTTAATCAGCTGCCACTTGGCACAGACCTCACACATGAGTCGAGACTTCGAGTCCGACTCCAAGTCCCAGTTCGAGTTGATTCGAGTGCCTAATTAAAATTGATTTGATTTCTCTGACACTTTTCAGTGTTGGCTAAATCAAAGCCGCATTGTTCGGCATGCCAGTCAGTTCTCAGTCCACACTCAGTCAATCAATCAGTCAGTCAGTGAGTCAGTTAGTCAGTCAATCATGCGCTCAATAGTTTCAATTTCACATTTGATTGATATTTTTGTTGAAACCAATACACAGAATGCTGCTGCACGCTAATTAAGCCAAGCGGCGCTAAGCTCATAATTATACAAAAAAAAGAGGAGAAATACCTGGGATAGAAATTGGAATTGGAATGGAGACTGTGTCGACTTCGGACTAAGGTATTTGGTTGTCATCTTGGCCATATATCTTGTTATGGCCACGGCGCATGCGCGTCTCGTCAATTAGTTTGGCTGTCAAAAAGATGATGAACTCGTTGCTTGATGAGGGTTTGCACGTCGCTGCCCTACGAACCTACACAGCCCCCTCCTACCACGCCCTCTTACTCCTCTTGTCCACTGACTTATCACAGTTTCAAGCGAATTACGACGCATCGCAGTTTGTTTTCATCCATTTTTTTAATAGTTTTGCCAGTTTGGCGTAGTTTTGGAAATGCCTGAAATATGAGTAACATTTTGAGATTTGTTACATTTTGGACATTTTTTGGCTGCTCCAGAGATAGCATCGATATGGGCGGGTTTATAGGCCAGTCGTGGTCTATGTGTGTGGTCAAAAACTGGCGTCATGTCGTTGACATTTGCGACAAATGCTCTGACGCATGTCAAGTGGATCGAGTGGATCGAGTGTATCAAGTGCTTGGAGTGCTTGACAATGCCACTTAGACAACAATCAGCAGCAGTTGCTGCTGTGTGTGGTCTGATTTGGTTTCAGATTCCGAGGGGGAGTAACCAGAACATGGTCCAGACTAATTGCACAACCAAATCTACGACTTGTTTTGAGTCATAAGTGAAACTGTGACGGTGACTGTGACTGTGACTGCGACATGAACTGTGACTCAGTCGCTTTACAGAGACAAAAATATGGTAAACATTTATGTGTTTATTCAGTCATCGCTTGATAATCAGCTAATTAAGGTCAACACATCATTTTAATTATTTTCCAATGTCGGCGCTACACAAAGGCATCCGTTTTATGCGATTATCACTGTACTACAGTCCAACTACGAGCTGATAAGAGCAGCCATGTCTTTTTAACATAATTGGCGGCTACTTTAGTCACTTTGTTGATTTTGTAATGGAATTTAATTTAATTGCATGAATCTCCACAAATCAAACACCAGATTTCAAGAGGTCAGCGGGTTAAATTCGAGCAGCTCAACTCTCCATTGGGTCGCCTCTTCTTCTTCTTCTTTTGCATTTCTCATTTCTCCCGTTTAACAAAGGTTCAATTTTGTGTGTTTGTGTGTTTAATTATGAAATTTCACCGCGAGGACTGTGGGAAATATAGCATGAAAAGCAGACATAACTGCGGCCTGTGATTAATTTGAATTATTTTTGGAACGCGGTGAAATGCGAGCGCTTCGTGATCGTCTGTTTCACTCCCTCTCTCCCCTCTCTCTCCCCTTCACTCCCCCTCCCCTGCCTGCTCCATAAAACGTTCGTTTTACTTTTGTTTTTCCACTTTATTTATTTGTTTGTTTTCGTTAATTTTGTTTGAAACATTGTAATTAATTACAGTTTTTATTGCCACGACTTGAGGCTTGGCTCGTACTTATGAGTACTCACGATTACCATATTTTTGGGTGCTTCTTTCTAATGTGATTTATATGGGAACAATGCTTAAGATCTCGTACAAATTTCTATTTACTCGCTGGACTTTTGTGTGTTGAAAGTGCCATAAAATATTTGAGCTATTCGAAATGCTCGATCAATTGTTAAAGTCAATTCCTCAATTTCATTTTATTAGCTGAGAAAATAAAGTTTCTTTTTCATCTAGAATATTTGTGGGTTGCGGAAAAATAAATAAATATGATTTTGAGTTCAGTTTGAATGCGTGATAAAGTTGGGGAATGAAAATTTGTATTTTTTTAAAGAAATAAAATAACTTGTTTAGTTTTATGTCTTTTTGGCTCATTTATGCTGAATTTTCCACAGTCCAAATATTATTTTATGGCTTAAAATGGTTTCGATAAACTTTTATTTAACTACAGTGGAATCCGGTTATAACGACTCCGCTTAAAGCGTCCGTTCGGTTATTGCGACGAAAATTCGATGACTTGTTTGGTCCCCATACAAGCTTTTTTTCTTTGCTCGTTTCGGTTATAGCGTCTACCGGATATAACGACGTAAAATCGTCGGTCCGTTAAGTGTCGTTATAACCGGATTCCACTGTAGTTAAAAAAGTAATACTATTTTTATACTCTCTGCAAGAGTATATTGGGTTTGTGCAAAGTATGTAACAGGCAGAAGGAGGCGTGGCAGACCCCATAAAGTATATATATTCTTGATCAGCATTACAAGCCGAGTCGATATAGCCATGTCCGTCTGTCCGTCTGTCCGTCTGTCTGTCCGTCTGTCTGTCTGTCTGTCCGTATGAACAAACAGATTTCAGAGATGGTAAGAGCTACAAGTTCGAGCTTGGTGTCAATCGATCACATATTTAGTCAGTCAATACAAGAATCTTTTTTTTTTTTCGATGCCACGCCCCATTCGCCCACAATGAGCAAAAAACTAGACACACCTCGGAAAAAACCGCTGTTTTCGGCGAATATCTCAGTAACCATGGCACCTAGGATCACGAATTCTGGTGTGGAGGTTCCTAGCGGCAGCGCAAATGCTTTGGCTCTTAAAATTTTGGACTGCCACGCCCCTTTTTCCCACAATACATATAAATAACTCCTTCCGCCTACAGGCATTTGTTCATATAGTGCAGCATTGTAATTGTGTAATTCGAGTGGAGGCTAACTATATCAAACTATCCTAAAAAGTCGCATTGAAATCGGACTATAAACAAGAAAACTATAAGCGTTACAATATTGATAATTGAACGCAATATCACTAATGAGTGCAAGCGAGACAGAAACGTTTTCGCTGCTTGTGTGGCGACAGCGCGGCCGGCAGTCGCTGGCCGAATACACACATACATATGTACATGTATAAACACATATAATGTCAAACGTACTATGTATATTCGCATACAAACAGATGTTTGATTTTGCTTAGATTGTTTTTGTTTCACGGTGTTTTAATGGAAGTACTGCTCATTGTAATATCTTGATACCGATTTTAATAATTTAACCGGGAAAAAAATGCAGAGAGTATTATACGGTTGGGCGTGCTCGACAGTACTTTTCTTTCTTGTTAGTGCCTACTTTACAGTTAGTTTCCACTCATGTTCTAATTTCAACTACTTAATCAAAGGTTAATCCCTGTTACTAGTGAAAAGTAAAGTAATTTCTTTGTTAAATGCACTTTAATTGCAGATGACAACAGGTAAGCAACAGGTAATGTTAACTCTCTCTTAATTGCAGTCGAACAAAGCTCGAGCAGCTCAACTCCTGATGACCCATTGGACGGCACTTTTGCATGCTGTCAACATGCTAACCCCGCCCCTCTTACCCCCTACCCCAAAGTTGGCAATTTGCGGGAACTATGTTAAAGAAAAGAGAGGAAAAAAAAACATTTCCAACTAAAGTGCAAAACACATGCAATGCTGGCTAATTAAGCCGGACCGAGTCGGGCCACTGCATTTGAATAAAGAGCGGACAAGTCGACCCAAAAGCCGGGTCAGCGCTTGGTCCAGAGCTTGGCTTGGTGTTGGCCGCGCCTCCTCACGGTAGCCCCTAACGGAAGCCATACTTCAGTTGGGCCACTGCGAAATCTGACAACTCGCATCTAAGAGATGCGCGACGAGAAACAAACAAAGCAACAGAAACGAACTAAAGCAGTAGCTGCTCCTCGCTCAGGAAGTGGGCTGCCAACATTACTGATACGCCCCGTGGTCCGTTTGCATATTGAAAGCAATAAAAATTAATTTTCGCATGCTAAGAGCACAATCAAAGCAAAGTTGACAAGCGTTTACAAAGGCGGCTCATCTGCGACGCGTTTATCGCCGAAATATTTCATCTCGGGGATAAGAATCTTTTGGGCCCCAAAATGCACTGCACAGTGGAGCGAAGTGTAGTGAAGTGTGGAGACTGGGAAAAGGTGTGAGACGCAACGCTCAAGTCGTTTGTCATCACCATTTCCGCTGAAGAAGTGGGGTCCCACTCTCCTCCTTTCCCCCTACTGTCTCTCTCCCTCTCTCTGGAGCAACTGTCATATCTCTGCGCATGCGCGACAGTTGCTAATTAGTCGCATGAATGGAATTGAAGCTTAAACTCGACTCACACCTTCACGCTCGATGCTCATGTGGTTTTAGTTACGGATTCAGATTCAGTTTCGGCTGCTTTTTTCTTTGTCTTTTGGTCGTGCGAAATTTTAATGGTTCGCTTTTCGTTTGCAGCTCTCGACGGATAACATCAGTTATTTGTAGTTTCTTTTTATGAGTGCCCTTTTTTTTAAGGGGTTCGGGGGCTCTTTTCGCTTTAAATTTAATTATGTCCAGACTAGAGTGCGCCGTTTGCAGCCACTGTAAGTGAATCACGGTGAAAACACAGTGAGTTATGCCAAAGTTTGGCCCAAATTTAGATGAGTCAAAGAAATGGACTTGAATTTCTAACCAGTTGATTCACATTGAATTTATGTTTATCGTTGCTAATCAGTTGACCTTACTCAATGCATTAGTCACTGGCTTGAAAGAGCTGCTTCCGTGTGGCGCAGAAACGCATTTGCATTTTTATTGCACCCAATTAAAAATCTATTTAATGCCGCTTACGCACAAGGCGTGTCAGCTCTGCTCTCCCTACCCCTCTCTCCCCCTCCCGCTCTACAATTTGTACCCGTTTTCGCACTTGGCTTTTCCATTTTCCGGTCGAAATGCGCTTTTAATTGCTCGCCATAAATCAAATTCGCGTCTCTGCGCCAAATGCATGGCCATAATAATAATTTATACAGTTCGATATCGAATTCGACTTCGACTTCGAATTCTTCTACATAAATCAGCGCATTTGTAAACTGAAAATCCATTCGCCTGGCAGCTCGTAAAACTGCAATGTTGGCGGCCATTTTGTTTATCTTTTCGCATTATTAATTGTCGAATTGTCGCCGTTTGTTCATTTGTTGTTCATTTATTTATTTATTCATTTGTTTATTTATTTATGGCCAGATTGTGCTTGGAACGAACGCTGTGTCTGAGCCAAGCCAAATTCAAATGACACGCATTCAATTACCAAACAGTGACTCAACAGCTGTCCCTCTCCAAGTGGTGGGGAGAGGGGGGTTCTTTGGGTGGTGCAGTGGTGCGGTGTCGTTGCTGGAATGCAATCAGCTTCAATCACAGTGGGTCTGTTATATTTATCGCCTTAAACGAGCATAAATTGTGGCTTAAAAGTTTCCTAGAATTGTGAGTGCATGAAACCGAAGTGCAACGTAGGTGGAGAAGCAGTTTACACTGAGAGAAATTTACGCTTGATTAGCAGTTGGGATCGTCTCCCTACTGTAGGCTTTCTTAATTCACTTTTTTCGGTTTGTTCTTTAATTTTCTCAGTGTATTCCCCTGAAAAATACCATGATTTTCAATACCAGTGGCGTTTAATTAAAATTGTACAAGTGTCAAGTCAATCGTTGTCAATTCAGTCAACTCCGAAATGTCTCCCTACCTCTCCCCTACTCTGTGCCTTTGTCAAGTACCTCGGCTCTGTCAGTGTCTGCGCAACACGTTAACAGCCCAAACGTGACAGCTGAGGACGGCCCACAGTTGCAATGGATCCTCTCTAGCAGATCGAGTGGATCGAGCTGATCGGTCGCTGATCGGGGCCTGATCGGGGTCTGATCGGTGTAAAGTTGAGTCGAGCTGATCGTGTGATACCTAAATGCCTTCGCCTGCGCCTTCGCGTTGTCTCAATTGTCAATTCATAAACGACTTTTGGAGTTTTCTTCGATTTTTGATTTATGCCCATGAATCTCAAGCAAATGTCAACGCAGTGGGCGGGGAGGGTAGGGGAGGCGGGACAGCAGCAATGGCCGCTCAAATTGAATGTTAATATATGCAGTTAATAAGTTATTTTTTTGTTGTTGTGTTTTTTTATGAAATTTTTTATTTTGTATGCCTGATTTTATATGGTAGCCAACGGGCTGTCAAAACTCACACAAGCGACTGTCAGCGCGGATAATTGCCGAGCGGCCCACGCGATGCGTCTGGTCTGGCATATTAATGGGTGAGCAATGGAATCCAAATGAATGCAGGGTATGCTGTAGAGTGGGGTATGCTGGTAGTTGGGGGGAGCAGGGTTTACGGCGGAGACAGAGTGACGCGCTCGGCCATGTTTAGTGCATGGCTGACAAGCTAATTTGTTGGATAATTGTGTGTGATTTTTGACAGTTGCAATTGCAGCAGCGTTGCCAGATCAGCGCCCGAAACAAAAGTCAACAAATCGCCGCGTCTGAACAACTGACAGAGTCGACCCAAGACAGTTTGACATTAAACAAGTTGTAATTCGATACTTAATTGACGCCTGGCTCGTAAATTTGCAATTGCTCGAACGCAGAGCCAGTCACAAAACATGGCCCAAACCAAAGGGCCCAAGCAACCAATTCCAATTAAATAAGGCCCAAGGGGCCGTCGCATCGTCTGTCGAATTTAGGTACATATGTAATGTTAAGAGTGAGCTTATTGCCCACACACAAAGTCCAGCAGGAGGCGGGGTGTAGGCCTGTAGATCCCCCTCTAGGGGTACCCAGGGGGAGTTAACTGTTTGCTGACCTTTTGCATGAAGACGGTCCAGTTTTTATTTGCTTTTGGCCCATTTGTTTTAAAACGCGGCCCATGACAGTTTCATTGTGTTTGCGCCGTCACAGCCGTTGACTTATTGCACTTGGCCAATAAATTTTGGCACGCAGAAAACTGTAACTGTCTTCCACTAAGTCTAAGACTTGGCACTAACTTGAGTAGTAACTGTAATTTTGGGTGTAACTGTAACTGGCGCTAAGTCGAAGTAAAGACATTGTTGGTCCACGGGGTTTATGGCCCAGCGCAGCATTAACGCCAGCAAAGAGCGCTTGTTAAGCACTCCCCAGGGCTAGCTACGAGTATAGTGTGGTGTTTTGGTACCCCTGGCCTGCTTTCTATTGAGAAAGTGTAACTTTTACTCGACGCAGTGTCGATTTTAAAGCCATAAAAAATGTTTTATGTCTTTGACGCACATATTTTCTCTCTCACTGTGGCGCTAAAGCGAAAATTGCTTTACACCTTTACACGTCGGACTTACATAGCTATACCTACATATATATAGATGTGTGTACATAATACATTGTAGCACTCGGGCGACATCGCCGTTATGGCCGCAATTTATTTTATTGCAAATTTGATAGGCTTTGAAATTTGATTGGGCCTTTTGCTCGGATTGGCAATCGGTTTTTGGTAGCAATCGAGTAAAATATCGAATTACAAACGAATTTGATTTGAACTTCGTTTCTGCTATTTGTTTCCCTCTGTTTTTAGACCCCGTACTCTAAAAAAGGGTAGAGGGGTCTATTAGGTTTGTCAGAAGCGAAATGTGCGTAACAGGCAGAAGGAAGCGTTTCCGACCCCATAAAGTATATATATTCGTGATCAGCATCAGCAGCCGAGTCGATATAGCCATGTCCGTCTATCCGTCTGTCTGTCTGTCCGCTGTCCGGATGACCACCTGGTTCTTCTAAACTATAAGAGCTAGAGACACCAAATTTGGAATGAAAGTCCGTCTGTATGTCAGGCAGGTTAAGTTTATTTCAAATTGTGGACATAACTTGGAAACGACTACAGCTTTCAGTACCAAATTCATACAGTATGTGAGTGGTGCTATGTTAACTATCCTCAGCAAATTTAATCCGGATCGGACAACTATAGCCTATGGCTCCCATAGGACAACTCGGAAAAATAAAGAAAATTTGTATGAAGACATGTAGTTTTCGTTGAGCTATCGCAACCAAACTCATACATTATGTGTATAGTACTATTATAACTATACTCACCAAATTTGATCTGAATCGAACGACTATAGCCTATAAATCTCATACGACAAATCGGTTAAAAATTGCTCATATGTATGGAAAACCTCGCATTCAAAAGAGTACGGGGTCTTTTAAGGTCGGCTCGCTCGACTGTAGCCTTTCTTACTTGCTTCTTTTTATGAGTGTGTCAATGGCTTGGCATGTGGGCAACTACTGTATATGATGGCATGGCATGTATTACTGTAAACTGTAAACTGATAGCTAAACTCGTTACAAAACTATTCAAACAGTTGGCCTTAAATACAACAAACTGTGTGGCAGTCTGGCCAAGAGCTAAACGATTGCATTTTTATTTAAATAAGCGAGGAATTCGGGACTTTGTGGAGTAGAGTTGGAAGAGATGATTCTATGATTCACATCCAGATAAAGCAGCTTCAAACCTACCTATTGGAAATAATTAAAATATTTCGTGTGCCGCGTGTTGAATTCATAATTTTGTTTACCTCCAAAAATACTTGAAACAAACAATTACTTTATGAGCGCGACAAATATGGCCACGATCATAATTAGTAAACGGCTACCAGCCCGTTTTGGCCAGAACGAAAGTGACAGCGCTACATCCGCTTGAAAGCCACGAAAAAAACCAATTGGAATTGAGGTGCAGAGGTGTCGCTGTCAAAGTCGAACATGACAAATTGCTAGGAAGTTTACACCATTGTCGAGCTCAAGATTGTGGAGTTGAGACTCCACAAAGGGCAATGTAATTGCGGCAAAGTGCTCGGTGCCTACAATGACTTCGTCCGGGCAACGCTAATGGCCGGAAAGTCGTCAACGATAAAAGGCGACACGTGGGCGTTGATAAGGAATCCCCCATACTCCAAACTCTACCCCAACCCTGTGACTGTGGGCGGATATGAGCGATTTGGGCCAAGCTTTTGACGCTTTCTGATTGCAGTTGCCAAATTGCCGGCAACGGGGCAAAATTTAATGTCTTAATTAACTAGCAAGACGCGATTAAACTTGATTGCTGTCGATTTCGATTGGGTTGGGTTTAAGCCGACGACTTATCTATAAATTGTAATCAGTAATTAAGTCAACAACTAACTCGGCGCACGCGCTGCGACCCGACTTTGATTGAAAAGAGCAGCTCAGAGAGCAGCTGAGATCCAAGAACTGGAAGCTGAGAACTTTGGATGTGGAATTGGAATTGGGAGCAGCTTTATGTGTGCTGTTATCATGTGTTGATTTACATGCGCTTTGTTGTTGTAATTTGATTTGCCTGTCGCTCCCATCGCTTCCCATCTAATGGGAGTGCTTCAGACTTAACAGTTTACACAGCTTAGAGTCCCAAGTCTTCTTAGGATTGACGCTGCCGATTGAATGCCCATGATAGGCAGCAATTTAAATAAATAGATGATGCTCAGATTGAAGTCTGGCGATAAGACTGGCTGCCAAAAGAGCTGACTAACGCCTCTGCCTGGGAATGGGGCAGCTGAGTGAACAGTGAACAGTGGGACCAGATAGCGCAGCAAGGAGCCAATTAACCAGAGCTCACCAAACAGCATGACAGCATCAGAAACATAAAAATCAAAATAGAAAAGAGTTCGATAGAAATTAAGCCATTACTAGCAGGTGTTTATTTAAAATTCAACTTAATTTTTAAATATGTAAGTTTATAGTTGTTGGTAAACAAAACCATTTCTGTGAGCATATTAAATATTATGTAAATGTAACACAACATCAACATAATATTTAATTTTCTTTAAACTATTTAATATTTAATTTTTTTAATTAAAAAAATGTTGTTTGTGGTTAGTTGTGCAATGAATTATTCATAAAATATATGAAAACTTAATATAGAAATATATGTTCAAAACAAAGTAGAGCTTTTAATTATATATTTAAATAAATTAAGTTGGTTTACAAAACCAAAGCTCTATTTGCGGACAGCTCACTCAGGCGGACAGCTCCCTTAGTCGGACGAATTGTACAGTTTTTCAGAATGATTTTCATACAAGGTCCGTTCTCTTAGGCGGACAAAAATACGGGAACCGTGGCTGTCCGTCCAAGTGAAATTTTACTCTATATAAAATAAGTTACCAATACAATATTAACATAATTTTTTATATAAATCTCTTTGAATTTATAGCCAATATTTAATTGATAGCTTAACATGTTCACTTTAAAAGCTTTTCAAAATATTTTCTATTAGTCTCTATTAAATTTTATTATTGAACAAATTATTAAAACATAGAATTTTTAATTATATTACAGCTTAAATAACTTTAAAAGCTTTCAATGTCATCTAAAATACTTTCAAGATTCCATCAATGAATCATCCCACAAAAACTACAATTTCCCAAAAAAAACTCTTCAATTGAAGTGTTGCGATTTTAAATGATTTTTGCAGTTGTTTTAATTAAAGATAGAAATCGCTTTACAGACTGTAACTCTCAATCAAAGAAATAAAAGTGAAAAAAAGTAATCAAATGCTGTTAAATGTTGCTCGACGATTATTCAAGCCAGTAAACAATGCAGATTGCATAATTCCTAACGAAACGCAAAAAAAAGAAACAAAAAAAGCAAAGAGTTAAGAAAACGTTTTGTGGCAATTTGGCATTGTTTTTGGCAACAGCAAAAACAAAATTTAAATTTTTTACGACTTGAAAATTGCAACATTTAACAATAAATCGGAGCCGCAGCCAAAGGGACAGTAACAGAGGGTCAAAACAACAAGAGGGTAAGAAAACCAACCGTAAAATTAAAGCACAAAATGCAAATAAACGAAACCTAATAAAAGCAATTTACTAAATTAACTAAAACGCTTTACCCCTTCACTAAACAAGAATTTAGCTAGTAGCAGCAGCTAAGGAGAGGGGAGGGAGTGGGGGGGGGAAAGGTGGCGAAGCTAGTAACTAAACAAGCAAAAGCTGTGCTAATTTTTTGTAAATAAAACTACCGATCTGGCGATCTATCAAGCGATCAAACATTAAAGCGATTTGCCAGCCACACCACAGCACCACAAGCTACCAAAAGCGACCACTTGGAAAATCAACTGTGAAACTGCCACGCAAACTACACAAAGAAAACAGCAGAAAATGCAAATCTGCAGAGCTGCAAACTGCAAACTGTGCCAAATTGCTGGCAAATCGTGAGGCGCAAGGCGCAAAACAACAGTTGCAAATCAAATGGAATGCAAATTCAGCCAGTCCCACTGGTGATTACGAGCCCCAGCAGCAGCCAGAGTAACAGCAGCCACAGCACCACCAGCAGACGACCCACCAGATTTCAAACAGACCCCAAAAAAGAAACAGCGAAGAAGAAATAAAGAAGCAGAAACATTAGAATCTTCTTGCAGCTCTCGATGGAGCTCACAATTGCCGCATATTAAATTTGTGTAAGCTGCACACACACACACTTACAATGAGACTTAAGCACACACTCACTTACACACACATTAGCTACAAATCACAAATACACCGTAAAAAAAAGTAGCAACAAAAATGGATTGACAAAAATCACCGGATAAAACTTCCCTTTAGTGGCAAATTATTTTTTAAGTGTTAAAAAAAATAAATAAAATTATTTCAACAATGAATTAAAATACAGATAAGTCTTCTAATAAAAGACAAATTATTTGTTAAAGCCCAACATTTTAAATAAGATATTTAAAATACAATTTTTAATTAGTAAAATATAAAATATTAAAAAAAACATATTTTAATAAAGTTAATTTTTTATTAACCAAGAAAAGTTTGAACAATTTTTTGTCCCTTTATTGGAGTCAAAATAAAATATTTAATTTAAAAATTCTTTACTTGCTTTATTTAATTATAAACTTTTTGATTAAAATTGAAAATTATGATAGACTTCAGTTTATTTTTAATGTCAACAATACCTAAAATTCTTTATATAATTTAATAATAATTTTGTAAGCCAATTAAAAACAGCATATAAATTTTCTTTGTATATTTATTTGATAACAAAAAATTGTAAATTTAAATTTAATAGTATTTATTAATTTAATCTAAATTTAATAGTATCTAAAAATTGTTTAAAGCTGTAGTTCGCGTACTGTCTTAAAATTTAAACAAGTAGGAAAGGCTACAGTCGATCGAGCCGACTGTAAAAGACCCCGTACTCCCATAATAATGCGCATTTGTATTTAATTTGAATTAAAATTTTATAACGAAATTTAAAAATTAAAATTTATATGTATATTTTAAATTGATATTTAAAAAAAATTAAATTAGCAATTCTCATTGCCAGCATTCGAACCCACGACCCTCAGGCAACGATTTCACATCGCGCCGTAACTCTACCATTCGCACCACGCGCTACTTTCAAGCATGTTCCGCTTATTCGCATTTACATGTTATACATACAAGTACACACTCATTTGAAATTATGTGTATGCACATATGTATGTATGCGTGCCTAGCACTGGTCGGCACGGCGGCGTCGCAACGTCGCAGCGACGCAGCGTCTGCGAGCAGACGCTGACGTCACACAGGCGGCGAAATTGCAGCTAAATTACATAAACTTTCTAAGCTAATAACTTTTTTGTTAATTGACGGATTTTAACGGCGCTTGGAATATAGTTTGATATGATATTCCTCTCTTCGAATAATTAATTATAAACACTCTACTATTTGACTAAATGCCCTAAATCATGCAAATTTTGAGCTTGAAATTTTGAAAGTTTTTTAGCTTTTATGAGAAAAGGGGGCGTGGCAGGCCAAAATTTTGAATGGCATTGCATTAAGGCTGTCTCTAGCAACTCTAGCAACCAGAAATGGTCTTCCTAAGTGCCATAGTTACTGAGTTATTTGCCTAAAACTACATTTTTTTTCGAGGTGTGTCTGGTTTTTTGCTCATTGCGGGGGCGGTAAGGGGCGTGGCAAAAATTTGAAATAAACTTAACCTGCGTAAGATAATAACGGACTTTCATTATTTCATTCATTATAAATTTGGTGGCTCTAGCTTTTGTAGTTTAAAAGATCCAGGTGTTCATACGGACGGACGGACAGACAGACGGACAGACGGACATTGCTATATCGACTCGGCTGTTGATGCTGATCAAGAATATATATACTTTATGGGGTCGGCCACGCCTCCTTCTGCCTGTTACGCACATTTCGCTTCTGACAAACCTAATAGACCCCTCTTCTCTTTTTTAGAGTACGGGGTCTAAAAAACTCGCTGCCTATTTTTTCCAGTGTATTACACACACTTTGGCAGCAATTTTGTGGCATGTCTGCCTGCAAGTCACGCGTTGAGACGCTGTCTCTGTGTCTATCTAACTGAGCCCCCCTTGCCACCCCACCAACTCCCCTTTGCCGCCCCACCCCCGGGGTCAGCAGTTGCTGCGCTGATTATTTGCTTAAATTGCTGCTAATAACATGACGTGGTGGCATTCAAAGAAAGAGACGGAGAGAGAGGAGGAGGGAGAGAGGTGTAGAGGAGTAAAGGGGGTGGGGAGTGATCGCCCCCCAGTTGTTGTACGCTCCATTTGCATGCGAATACACTTCCAATCCGAACTTGAGTCGACGTCTGTCCATCATTTGTTAATTTCTTCATGTTTAGTTGGGGAGCAGAGTCAAGAGGGGGAGAGCGGGGGTAGAGGGGGCTTTGGGGGCAGACATGTTGCCACCGTTTTGCCAGAATGCCAAGTCGACGTCTGGGTTTCTCAGGCCAAATTGCAGGAAAATTAGTTGGACTGTCTATTAAACTACATGCAGCTCCAATTGCTGGAGATGCTGCCGCTGCCGCTGCCACTGCTCTACCGCTGTTGCATGCCACATTGTAAATGGCAAATGTAAATGGCAAATGCTTCAGTTAGTTGCTCATAACTGCAGGGTATGTGGCAGCTACACAGACACACAATCCGATTCTGATTCAGATTCAGATCCACTTGATTCGCATGTGGCAATTATGGCAACAATTACACATCCCCAATCATCCAATTGCTGTTGCACCTGATCTATAATTTTCATATGGCCAGTGAGTTACTTTTCACAGCTCGCGGCATACATTTTCCCAACACACACACACACAGATACAACTGAGCTGAGTGTGTGCAAGTGTGTGTGCATCTACACAGAAGTTGCAAAAATAAAGGAATTTAATGAAAGAATAATAAGACGAGGTGACATAGACACGGCGTGTGGTCGAAATCTAAGCCACAGGCTGAAATCCAAGCAGTTTACATGCCAATGCACAACAACAACAACTACAACTAAAACAACAACAACAACTTGTGTGTGACATGCAAATTGACACAGAAAGTCAATGAGATATCACAAATAAACATTGAATGGAATTTCACAATAAACGGCAGCAGCTCTAAAAACAGTTAGCATTTGCCATGGCAGTGAAAACTCAGTGAATTCACATTTCACATAAGCTTAAAATAACTGATTTGCGTATGAAATACCCTGTAGTAATGGGGAATTTGGGCAGAGTCAGCTGGTGAAATACATAGAATCAGAAATTTGGTCTAAGTTATTTTTTGTGCATTTTAACTGAAAATTTCAGAAGCTTAAGAATTTTTGTTGATACCTAATCGTTTTAGATACCCTGGAAAATAGAGAAATATTATATGTTACAATGAAAATAGTTTATAAAATAATTTACTAAGTAATTATTCATAAACTATGTGAACAATCTCTGAAAAAGGTTCAACTTAAAATGGCTTTGACTTGGCATAACCTAATCCTAAATTCAAACGTTTACTACTACTAATAATAATACTAATACTAAAACTAATACTAATACTAATACTAATACTAATACTAATACTAATACTAATACTAATACTAATACTAATACTAATACTAATACTAATACTAATACTAATACTAATACTAATACTAATACTAATACTAATACTAATACTAATACTAATACTAATACTAATACTAATACTAATACTAATACTAATACTAATACTAATACTAATACTAATACTAATACTAATACTAATACTAATACTAATACTAATACTAATACTAATACTAATACTAATACTAATACTAATACTAATACTAATACTAATACTAATACTAATACTAATACTAATACTAATACTAATACTAATACTAATACTAATACTAATACTAATACTAATACTAATACTAATACTAATACTAATACTAATACTAATACTAATACTAATACTAATACTAATACTAATACTAATACTAATACTAATACTAATACTAATACTAATACTAATACTAATACTAATATTAATAATAATAATAATACTAATACTAATAATAATAATAATAATAATAATTATAATAATAATAATAATAATAATAATAATAATAATACTAATACTAATACTAATGCTAATAATAATAATAATAATTATATTAATGATGATAATGATAATAATAATAATAATTGTTAGTTGGCATTCGAAAATCAAATTTTGTATAGAGAGGTTAATAAGAGCAGATTCCATCCCAACTCTTTCGTTAAACCGTCGCCAGTCACTGGAGTGCTACATTCCTTTGGAGATTACTGTCGCTCGTGGACAAGTTCATCTATATCAAAAGCCAGACACACAAGCAATTGTTGGCTGTCGACTTTGGGAAGCCGTTGTTAAGCACAACTAATGAGGGAACAAGCCCCAAAAAGTGTCAGCCAACACCCACAATGAACCCAAAGTAAGTCCACAACCGAAAACCAAATCAAGAACCAACAAAACCACAAAACAAATTAAGCAAAACATTTTGTAAATGTCGAAGACTCGAAATTAATTAATTGCCAACTCAAAAAAGAAGAGAAAGAAAACCAAAAACAAAAGCACAGCACGTGTATCTGTATCTGTGAGATACATGCGTCCAAATAAATCAAAAGAAAACTTTGTGTGTTTTTCCTAAGCAAGTTGGATTTGGTCTTGGCGCCATGCAGCTTAACAATAGCTATAGATACATTTACAGATGCAGATACAGATACTTTAACACAAGCAGATGCTGATGCAGATAGCAAACGACTGACTGACACTTTGTTTAGCCTGGGAAGCTTTAACCGTTACACAGTTGTTGTTTTCTAGCTTTTTCTGGCTTTTTTGGGGTAATCTATGCCATGATCACTGTTTTGAGTGTTTGGAGATCAACGATCAGCATGGCGCTAGCAGGGATTATGATGAGCTCACGACTCTCCACCAACTGTGCTGCCAGATACTTACGGGTTTCTTGATCACCCTCGCAGCTCGCGTCGTGCAGCATCCGAGTGCAACTAATTGCGGCACGTTCGCACCCAATTAGCGCCCAAAGAGTTAGGACGAGGCAACCAACTAAGTGCAGCTATCAACACTTGCAGCTGCAACTTGCGGCAAGTACCAGGAATTATGATTAACATTGATACACAGCACACTACTTATACACAGTCTGTGGATATATGTTTCACCCGAACATCTATTGATTTACACCCGTCAAAATATTGAACAGATCTACAAAAATCCTCAGAAACAAAAGGGGAAAAAACTAAGAAAAAACGGTGGCCTCAGCCCCTAAGTGGGGGGTGTTGACAAATGTCTTTTGTGTCGCGACCGCAGACAAGTCGACCGCAACTGCAGTCGCAGCAGCAGCAACGACAGCGTCAGCGCCAGCGACTGCGACTGCGACAGCAGATCGTCGCCCTTCACTTTCCACACGGACTGCACAGTGGTGCGAGCTCTATTGTAAAACTCATAAGAATTAAAACATAATAATAGTTTAAGTTAAAAGAAGTTTAGGAAAAATATCAGTTACATTATAGTATAAATTAAAGTGGATAGCATAAAGTAAATGGTTACAGATAATAAATTTTATAGCTTCATTACCAAAACATTAAAGTTTTTAAAAATTTCTTTGGTCAACATTTGATAACATTTTAAACACAATACTATAGAAATGGAATGTCTGCATTTCAAAGTTGGAACAGTCCTTACCTTTCTCACTTAATTATTTATTAACATTTATTAAAGGAATTTAACCGCAATCTTTCGCTATTATTAGCTTAGTTTACTATTTGAGATTTAAATAGATAGAATGTCCATTATTTAACATTTGTAGTTAGCAGTCAAAATGAAAAGACCATTGAAATTTTAACATTTATTTTAAAATCCAATTAAACTACTAACTAAATAATTTGTAACCCTATTCTAGTTCTATTTGCAAATACATTTCATTACCAACACTTTTCAAATGCCTTGCGTCACTGTGCAACAGCAGCGACAACAACAGCAGCAGCAGCAGCTGCTTGTAATTTTCACGCTGGCTCAAAAAAAGGAACACACAAAAAAACAAGTAAAAAACATTTTTCACTTTGCGGCGTTTAGCGGGGGCGTAACCAGAGACGAAACACGGCCAAAAGGTTGTAGCTGAAGGGGCAGAAGGGGTAAGAGGAGTGGGATGAAGGGGTAAGCGGGACAAAAATGCCATTTGTATCTATCAACGCCGTCAAAGTGCAATTGCAACCGCGTGGCAGCTACGCGTTCGTGGCAAATGCAATTATGAGTCGACTTCGAGTTCGACTTCGAATGGGAATGGGAAAAAACAACAAAATTGTAAATGAAAATGAGAATCGATAGTCAATGCATTTGGCAGCAATGATGAGTGAATGTGAATGTGAATACGAATGAATATATTAATGAGCAGCGATTTGTCTGTGCTGTGATAATGTGCCCCCGATCTGCTCCGATCTGCCCCGATCTCTTTGTGGGACTATTAATATAATGCTGAGTAATGTGTAAAATCTGTTTCCCATTTTATTCGTCTGCTTCGACATCGTTTAATTAATAGCGCAGTGCTTTCAGTTCTATGCCTATATAAACATAAATAGATTAAATCCCCTTGAAGTTAAAATCTGAATCCTCGGATTGATTTCTAGGCAAATAAAGCCGACGAAATATTTGCATTCAGCGCCCCCAGTAAGCGTGACAAAATATTTTGGATCGAACGTCAGAATCCAGATCAAATATCTGATCTAATCTGATCTTAGCGAAGATCAACACGAAGTTAGTCCAGCTGGCAAACAGATCTTAAACCGGAATACAGCTCAAAGTTCTGATCGCGCTGATCAACGTGTGTTTAGTGCGGCAAATCCGAAACTTAGCTAGGAATTTGCGAAATTTGTGAGTCCGAAAAGGCATTTTGAAAATCCAAGATCAACGCTGGACTAGCGAGGTAGAGGATTTGGAGAAGATCTAAGGAACGGCGGATCGGCGGATCAACGAAATCACCGGATAGCGCATTTAATCCAATTAACGATGCTTGCAAATCGCGAACTGGCCCAAATTGTGGGCGGTTGAATGGCTTAAAGTGTGAGTGACATGGCCAGCAGGTAGCCAGGTAACCACACGCTCATTGTGATCGCTTCTCAGAATGCTTTCGGTCCCAGTACGGGTACCATTCCCAGTCCCAGTCCGCTCCGATCTCCGATTCCAAAATTGTTTCGCTGCTGATCTTGGATAAGTTGATTAATTAAAATTTCGCTCAGCTTTCAAAACGAGGGCCATTATTTAATGAGTTTTATGACATGCCTCTGGGTGTGGCAAGTGGCGGACAGTGGGCACAGCTCTACAGTGGGCCTCATATTCAAATTTTTGGGATTCGAGGCGCGACAACTGCCGCAAATTAGCGCAATTCGCTTGAAGCGTGGGATGCACGCCAAATATTTTATTAGCTCATTATGCAAAGCGAATCGGCATTAAAGCCGCAACAACGGACAAAAAGGAAAGGTAGAAAAAAGAGTTAAGGAAACGGGGTACGAGTGGGGCAGGCAAGTGTTCCATAATGCGCAAATCTTGAGCGTTTAATGAGCACGTTAAATTGCCATAAATGACGTGGGGAGCTTTAATGGCTGATAGATAAGTGAGTGAGACAGTGAGAGAGTGAATGAGAGGGAGAAAGCGAGACAGAGATAGAAACAGAAAGAGTAAGCGCTTGATAAACACTTGCTGACAATCATAATTAATCATGAAGCAAAAAAATGGAGAGATTTGAAGGGTGTTTATAAATAAATATTACACAAATTTAATTTTCAGAAAATTCATTATTTAATCATAAACTTAAAGTAAACAAATTTAAGCAGTAATTAAATAATTAGCTAATATTATAAATTTGTATTAAATAAATCATTAAACTCACTGACTTAATTACTTCTTATTTTTTATGATTTAAATTTTATTTTTAGAAAGTTTATTATTACACCAAAAATCAAATATTAGCTAAATGACTAATTATTAACTTTAATTTTACAAATTAAATAAATCAACTATTTGAACTTGAAAATAAATATAAGAAAAAATTTAAGTCAGATCTATAAATATTACTATAATTAATATTATATTTCCAGAGTGTTCACAATTTAATTATAAGCTTTATTATTAAAAAATCATAAATTATTAGTTTTAATTTTATACAACTTAACTATTATATAAAACCATAACTATTTTTATTTTTCCCTTAATGATTAAAATAAAAAATTATTTATTTTTTATATTTTTAATTTAATATTTTTTATCATTTTCATACACACAATTAGACTCAATTTTTGTTTTCAACGCTCCTTGTGTTAACCAGCTGTAGAGTTCTTGCAAGTCTTTAGTTCAGGTAGCCCAACCATTTGTGCGATTGGCAACGGTGAAGGCCGGAAAACCGCATTGAAATTACGCCAGGACCTGCCCAAGTTCCATAATTGCGGTAATGCCGATAATCTGTTCCTCGCAGTTATACGAATTCTTGCCACGTCCTGCTCAACTCTTCCACGAGTGCTACGAGAAAACTCAACGGTAGCTAAGGATCTACGGCCTGCACATTATGAGCGTATAATCCTTGGGTCCGCCCACTCATAAAGTTGAGTCAGCTTCTAATTGTTTGGCACAGGGAAAAGGGACGCGAGCAGCCATCGATAATTGGATTAAATGCGCGGCTGGGACAAAACTGGTGATCCTTGCGTTAGTCCAGCGCTGATCTCGGATTTCCAGTGGCTTTGAGGCGCACAAATTCCAAGTTAAGTTTCGGATTTGCTGCACTAAACATACGTACAAAGCTGCCCCAGAGATGCTACCCAACCGAATGTGTCCTCGTGGAAATAAACGCTGAATTGGCCGTCGCCTAAATCCAAAATATTTATTTGCATTTAATTAAGTCGCGAGCTTAGCGACGGCACTCGGAAGTTGAGCATTTTAAGCGGTATGTTGTGCGTCGTGCAAATCCGCGCAATTAAAATTCAATTTAAAATTTCCCCTTTATTTTTTAGTGAAAAACAAACAAAACGAGCAAAACCCTTTTACTGGCCCACCAAAAACTGAATAGAATACAAAATTTTAATTAAATCAGTGCACACGGTACCAAAAATGCTCAATTACTAAAACAAATAATGCCAATTAGTTGTGTCAACAGCGAGAGCACCAGCATCCCTCTGACAGTTTGTCTGGTCCTCCCAATTATGATCCACTAAACAGCCAGTCAGAGTCAGGCGGACATCAGCCAGCATCGCAGTTGCTTTAATTGACACTCTGATGCCGCCGCCATCATCGCCATTAACTGAGCGCTCTCCTCATTCCACGAAAACAGAGAGTAGGAAGAGAGCAGCAGAGAAATCAAAGATGAGACAGACGCTGGCTCCTCATTTGTGCGTCTAATAAAAACGCTAACGAGACACATACACACACATACACATACAAACTGCACACATTAGCACAAAACTCTTAGGCGGCGCAATCAATTCGCTTCTGATTCCAAAATTTATGTGCCTTAGTTCGTGGAGCAAGCGAGCGAAAGGGGGATGCTGCTGCTGCGGCTGTAACTGTAACTAGACAGTGACAGAAATAGCCAACCAAATATTACTGCTCACTCACACACACACACTCGCAATGCGCCCCACTCTCTCTCACTCTCTGGCAAAGCCGTGCAAAGTACTCTTCATAATGAGCTCCATCTCGTTGGCAATTATTAAATGAATTGGATTTATATGTTGCCGGCAGCAGTAACAACAACAACGAAACTCCCGCTCGCTCTCTCATAACTGCTGATAGCCGCCCCTTTGAATTGTCACACACTAGCCGTCTCTGTCGCACAGTGCCGCTCTCTCGTTTAGCTTCATGTGCTTGGGCAGGCAACCAATGGCAAACGTTTGTGTGCTGCTGGTTATCTACGCTGTTGGTGTGGAACGTGGAATGCTTGTGCAGTGGAACGTATTCGACTCTGCGCACCCTGTGCTGTGTAGTGGCACTAAACGAGAGAGTTTTCGATGCCAACTAAGCATGTGCTGCTATTTGGTTATGTACATTATTATTTACTTGATTATGTGGTTTAGGCCTGTGTAATGGTTTCCATGTCCATATAAAGTCGTTAATTTAAAACAAAGTGGCTTTAATTAGTTGCAAAATGGACACGTTCGTTGGGTATTTTATTTTGTTATTATTTTTGTGTTCATTTTCCAGGTAACGTCAATTTTGATGCTCTTGGCAGTGGGCGTGACGGCAGCACAATCGAAGAATCACATGCAAACAATAAACTAAAACTTAATCACTGCTCTTGGCTATGAGCACGGTCATATTTCAATTACGCTATAAAGGCAAGAAACACGCCCCCATTCCATGGGCATTGCGAAATCTGCATGACCCAACAACAACAACAACAGCAGCAGCAGCAAAAACAGCGATAACCTTTGCTGAGAGCGCCAAACAGCAATGGCGTCGTCAATGTCGCTGATGAGAAGAAGACTAAGAAGAGTGCTGCAAAGATGTAAAATGCAAAGAAGAAGAAGAAGAAGGAGGAGAAACACCCGAAGAAGGCGCAAACTCATTGTCTGACTAATTAAATGATTTATCCCGAAACGTGAGGCAGCCAACACTTCAGCAACAACAACAGCAAAACGAATTCAGCTGCCCCAGCAAAGCAGCAACAAAAACCAATTACAATTACCGCACCCAAAGGTGCCACAAAAACATATACACACACACGCACACACATGCACGCACGCACACAAGCAAACGCTGCATTACTGCAGCTGAATGCAACAACAAACAAAGTACACAAGTACAAGCGAGAGAGAGGGAGATGCAGAGGCAGAGCGTGAGAGCAGCAAAGGAACAAGAACAAGATCGGGAGAGCAAGAGTGAGAGCAGCGACGACAGCAGCCGACTGAACAAGGAAACTTTATCTAGATGCATACAAATCCAGCGCAAAGCTCACGTCAATTTATTTGCCAGCCTCGAGAGAGGGAGAGAGAAGCAGATGAGTAAGTGGGAGGGGGGGGCACAGTGGTCTGCTCATATATATTTACCTATGGCACTGCCAATGATGACGATGTCGAAGTTGGCGCTGCATGTTTTATGCCTCCTCTGCAGCTTTAACGAGGTGTTTATTTTCACAACTCTCAGGGCCAAGGAGTCTGCATGCATGTGTGTGTGTACTCACATGTGTGTGTTTTTGTGTGTGTGTTGTGCGATTGCAGTTGCTCTTTATTGAAGGTGCAGAAAACGAGGGCCCGCCCATTTTTATGTTCGACTCTTGGCCCGCCAACATGATGAAGATTCGATGCCCGATGACGATGCAGTTCGTGCATTACTTTGTGCAGCCAGGAGTGGGGAGTGGGGGCAGTTGTGGCAGTGTAGAGAGATGGAGAGAGAGTGGAGCCACTTTGACGGCGGGGCGTCTATGGAAATAAGCAATGATGTTGACGCCGTGGCAGAAAGGTGAGTACAGTGGTTGCAACTAAATTTGTTTGGAGTTAAACGAGGATTAGATTGTGGACGATTAGAAATTAGTAAACTAAGAACTAGACTGATATATATTAATAATTATTATTCTCAATTTATTTATTCACATCAATATAATCAATGTTTTGCATGTGACTTAGTTAGCAAATCAGTTGATTTTCTAACGGGTTCGATTATATTAGTAGTATAAAATTGTTTTGCGAACCCGACTTACTTTGGTCAAATTCTCAATTGGTATAGCTTATAAATTTAGTGGAGATAGCTCCTATTTTCTTAAACCCTCAAACTCGATTTGATTATGGATTCTAAAAATAGTTAATTTAAATATATTTATATAAAGTATATTACACAAACCACAGCTTGACATTTCTACTACACCACCAAACCCACTTTACCCTAGCCAATAGTTTTCACCTACTTTTCACACACCCAACAACCAGTGTGCCCCCAAAACTGCTGACTGCCCACTTTCCAATACAGCTGCGCCCCCTCGCTGCCTCCTGCTCTGGCAACAGCAAGTTAGGCACTAAAACCACAAACGCTTTAATGATGCTGTTTTGTTTAGCGCAAATTGTTTGTTTCGCTGTCATAAACTGGTGCGAAAAATGGCCAAACGCTGCCCGGCGGAGAGAGCGCACGCTGCCTGAGAGCCAGAGAGCAAGCGAGCGAGAGAGTGAGAGCGCCAAATGTGGACCAGTCTAAAGGCGAGTGGTCACAATACAAATACGTGCTCACTCACACACACACACTCACACAAAGGAGCTTACATAGCGTCACATGGTTGGGAGCAGGTTTGAAAGTCTTATTTATCTGCACTGCTTTGGCGCATGCGCCATGCGCATGGGGGGCAAGCGAGACGGCAACAACTACAGCACCGTTGGAATGCCAGCCGAAAAATAAAGCGACAGCCAGTTTGGTTTTTCTGATTTTGTGTCCGACACTCGAGCGCGCGCGTTTTGCGGCAACCGCCACGCCACGCGACGTAACGCAACGCAAAGCAAAGCAATTTAACGGCACACAATTCGCGATATTCGAAACAACTTTGCCGACGCCCCCAACAAAAAGTGAGGCAGAGACATAGCGAGAGCTAGAGAGGGAGGGAGAGGCAGAGAGGGCAGCTTGCTCTGCTGGCAATTAGACGCCTTTAGACGCTCGCATAATGCTAATGGCGTTGACAGTGCTCATCAACGCGACGACCGCAATTGACGGACGTTGTCAACGCCGCTCCCGCTGCCGCAGCCGCCGTCAATACGCCAGTGAAGCGCGTCGGTTACGCTTAACGGACAACAGCAGCGTTATCGCCATAACAAACGTAATCGTTATCGGTATCGAGCACACGGCACAGTTTGTCACTGTCAACGGCGGATGCCAATCGTTGATGCATTAAAGCCAACTCAATAAGCGGTATTAGTGTGTGTGTTTGTGTGTGATTTCCCATTGACTGACCATTGACCCTTTCAATTTTTGTTGTCTGCCGTGTGCATTGTGTGACCCTCGTGCGGTATTTCAATTAAACGTCTCTCGACTCCGGACACTCCTTTCACAGTTGGGCCAAATGGTCACGTGCGGTCGTCCGACGTTCAACATGCTGCCAATGGCGCCGACGAATCCTTTTGTGGTGTCCGTTAGCTCCACATCAGCGTCTGCCCCAACAGCATCCTCAGCGTCTTCCATGGTCAACTGCTCCACCGTCAGCGGCACCAACAAGCCAAAGCTGGCCTTCAGCATTGACTCCATCGTGGGTGCCGAATCCCATTGTTCACCCTCAAAGCCACCGCCTCCACTGCGGGTCAGCGTCATCGCCTCACCAGCGCGTGGCGACAGTCCAGGCTCACCCATTGTCGAGCGGCGTACACCGCGCGGCTTTATATACTGTCGACGTCGTGCGTCCTTAGATGATCGCTCGCGTAGTCCGCCAGCGACCACAAGTCGCTCCCCATCACCAGCTGCTGCAGTTGCTCCTGCGGCTCCCAATGTGCTGCCAGGTCTGATACGTCCATTGCCGTTGCCAGCGCCCACAAATCTAGCTTTACTTAGCGCTCCACGCTCCTCGGACAGCGCCTCACCCACAAGTGCAGCTCCCTCGGCAGCAAATCCTTCACCAGTTCGACCCACTGCTGCTGCACCACCACCCTTTCTCGCTGCACAGTTCCAAATGGCCGCCGCTCTGGCGCATCATCATCATCAACAGCAGCAGCAGCAGCAACAACAACAACAACAACAGCATCCTCAGCTTCCGCCTGTGCCAACGGGACCACATCATGGTCCACCACCGCCACACCTGGTGCCGGGTCATCCACTGGGCATTTTCCCAGGTGGTCCACATCCCGGACATCCTCCGCCGCATGGCCATCTGCCATTTGTGGCTGCTCCTCATCTGATCCGTGATAGCTATCCGCTTTATCCCTGGCTGCTTAGTCGCCATGGACGCATCTTTCCACGATTTCCGGGCAGTAAGTATATTTTGTAAACTACAAATTAAACATAAATAGTTCCGAAACTTCAAAATTTTCTTTAGTTTGGTTCAAGGTTTTTGGAAATTATCCCATATAATTTGTTGTAGGCTAGGGAATAAATTATATAAAAAAATTAAATTATTTAAAAAAAAATATCCAAAATTGTATAGTTCCGCTTTCTTCTCTGAACAATTTTTTTTTTAATATGAGTTCAATTTTTTAATATTTTTTTTACTTTTTAATTAATTTATAAAATATATAATCAAACATTTTTAAGTCTAGAATCCCAGCTAAAATCTTAAACTTTAAGCTCACATTTAAAGCCAGGTTTTTGTAGATTTTTTTAAGCATCTTTTTCCGTTCGTTTTCTTTTATCCACAAACTAAAGTGATTTGATTATATATAATTAAGCGCCATAATGAAATCTGCAAACCAGTTCCCAACTCAGAACCCCTCCAAAAACGCTTAAATATGAATTTATTTTTGTTTTTATCTCGTTTTCTACTTCATCTGAAACCCAATCCTATCTGTATGGTAACCGGTTAGATTTGAATTAATTCTGGAGATTAAAGTGGTTTCCGTTAAAATAAATTAATTTAAATATCTGTTAATTATAAATAAAAATAAGTGTGAATAGTCTAAGCGAGATTAAGATCAATGAAATCCTTTAAAGCGCAATTTTATTGATTTAACTAGGAAGTAATTTAAGCACTGCTTAATGACTTAATGAGCTTAAAGTGTTTTAGTTAATGAATGAAATATAAATATGAAAAAGTTAAGAAATAAGTCATAAGATCAATTATTTATTTTATTAGTTTTATGATTACCATACTTTAAACACGTTTTAAAATTCTGTAAATTGTTAGCCCCATAAGTTCCCGATCTATGAGTATACTCAACTGGGCGTTGTCCATTTTAAAGCGATCTATATGCAACAACCGTTGAAACTATAAATTCCAACATACGATCTATAGTAAATATATAATGTATTAAAGACCAAATGACGCAGTTACTCACTGTAGTTGCTGCACCTTATAATTAAAGTTAAATAAGTAAATTGCTAGCATTTATTACAAGTTAATTAGACGTCTATCAGGCACATCGTCATCATCATCAACAGCACCAACATCGTGACTACTCTGAGTAGTAAGCGGTGGGAAGGGGAGGGGGAGGGAGTAGAGACTAAAAGAGGTAGGGAGGGAGATACGAAAGAGAGTACGAAACCAAACCCAAAACGAATTCAAGTCAAAAACGAAAACGAACCCAATTTGATAAGTATTTTCAAACAAATTACATTTTAATTAAATTGTTTAAACAACATTACACACATCGTTAGGTCAAGCAGCGTACCTAAATGCCCAGCCAACTGTGTGTGTGTGTGTGTGTTGGGTGTGCGTGTGTGTGTGTGTGTCAGCATAGACTCAAAATTACCAATTAATGGCGCTCGCAAGCGACGGCGCCACTCGCTGAGCGAAGCCCCTACGGTGAATGTGTAACACACACACACACTTCCACACACACACACTGGCACACACACACACTGGCACACACACACACTGGCACACACACACACACTGGCACACACGTACGTCGCTAAAAAGTGCAACGAGTGAAATGTTAATGCGTTTTTAATTGAGGTTTTGGAGCATCCAAGCAAACAAAACTGAAACGCAACCCAGCAGCAGTTCCACTCCATTCCCTTACCAGTGCCTCTATACCCGGCGCTGCCCTGATCCTGCTACACTCCAGCAGCGGCATCCCAACCGCATGTGCTCCTTGAAAACATTGTCATTTATTATTTAACCTTTTTTTTTAACATTTTTTTATGCTACATTTTCCTGTTGTTGTTTGCTGCTCTCATAATTACAATTTGAATTTTCATTCAGCGCCATTTCTCACATGCTAAGTACATGAGGTCAAGAATTACATATTTTTTTCGATTCACCTTTTTTTTTGGGTACATAATTTTCGGCACACTCACACGCCTTTCACCTGCTTTCGACGGCACTTCGTTACGCCTTAATTATGTTGTATGATGTTCCATTATAAAGCAGTCCGAGTGTGTGTTGTTTTACTTCCTTTGAGTGCTGTAATTTTCGCTTGATTTATGAACCTGAAAATGGAAATGTCAATGTTTCGCATAACGATTTCATTAATTGTAAGTGCCTCAGTTCAGTTTAACCCGTGCGCATAATTTTGTTGAAGGGTGTAGAGCCCTAGGAACGCTAATGATCATAATGATAATGATGATGACAGCTCAATTGCAGTTGTTGCAGCAGGTGAACTAGTTCCGAATTAGAGATTGGAAATTGTACTGCAGAGTGTAACCGAGATGTAGGGGGTTTTACTGATGTTCAATTGAACTAGTTCAGCAAATTAACCGAGGGCTGTAACATAAACCAAGTACTTTAACTAAGTTTAAAAGATTTGGTATTTGAAATATAAATTAAATAAAAAATATGTTGAACTCAACAAGGTTTCTAATATGAAAATGTAAGAAAAACTTTTTAATATCTTTTTAAATTTATTTTAAAAACCTAGCAAGATCAATAACAAAACAAAAACCTATACTGATTGGTCTAAAAAATTCGAATTAATTTATTAAATAAAATTTTTAAGCTACAAATCCATTTAAGATAAAAAATTCCAATTACTATATTAAACATTATTATTTCAGCTACAAATCCAATTAAGTTAAGTTCCCCTTCCCATTTCCATAACGAACTCTAGATCTTTAAAGATTCCCCCATAAATCCCTGCACACAATGCCCAAAATCTGTTATCAATCTCCGAGTGATAACGCACTCTCTTTATGGCCAGCACAATAAAAAACAACGCACATCAAAAACTGACAGAAAACTATATGATTTCAGTGCGCAATCAAAGTCAATGTCCTGCTGGGTAATTGCAATTCCTGCAACGAGGCCCAATAAATTAATGGAAAAACTCATAGGAGCAGAAAACTTGAGCTGCAAACCAACCAAAAAAAGCAACTAAAAACGAAACAAACATAAAAAAAGAACAATTGCAGATAAGTGATAAATAATAAGTTGAACAAAAAGTAAGCGCAATGATCGATCAGAGATCGAAGGGAGGCAGCGCTTCAATCAACGTAAAAAAAATAAATAAATGACAGCTGACAAGGGTGTGAGCAGCAGCAACAACAACAACAACAGCAGTAATAAGATACAGCAACAGCAACAGCGGACACATCAATTAATTGTCAATTGCGCGTATTTTCGCACGGCGGTTTCTTTTGTGCCAAAAACAGCAAAAAGGAAGAGGAAAGAGGAAAGAAAAAAAAAGAGAATGAGAAACTCAACGAGCGACCCGCGCAGTTCATTCAGAGAAACGCCGAGTCTATGAAAAAGCGAGAAAAAAATAAATAAAAATAATTAAGTGGCCATTGTGAGCGCTGCACTATCAATTATAAGCCGCATATAGAAGGCACTCGCACTCGCAGTTGCAGTTGCAGTTGCAACAACTGCGCTGACTGTGTATCTTTCAGTGACTGTGGCAGTTGCATCTTGTTGCCGGCGTTGTTAGCTGTCAAATGTAACAAATGTCAAGCAAACGGTGGCATAAAAAAAGTGGATCACGGCTCATGATGTTGATGCTGTGGCAATTGTTTGTCAAGTTCATAGCAAAAAGCAGCACGCAGCGCTTGCATCTGTCAGATACAAACACACAACTAAAGATAGAAGGGAAGAGAGAGAGAAAGAGACGCACTGCGTCTGCATTTATGAAGTGTCAAATTGACAAGTTCGCCGTCTTTTCTTTCGTTCTTGTTGTCGCTCTGTTGTTTTGCCAAGCGTTGCGCACTAACAAGATACAGATACTCACACAGCCAGTTACATTAATAGTTTTTCCTTCTCCTACCTTTTGGTTCTATTTATTTTTATTTACTCTGTGCTGGCTTAGCTTCTGTTTTCTTGTGTGTAATTTTACCCTTGCCCTTTAATCTGCTGTGTCAATATTGATTTTGTAATGTGAACAGTTTCGAACAGGTGTTTAGTTCACACATAAATACCTCCAGCTAATACTAATAGTAATCATTATAATTATAGCAGAGTTGTGGTAGGATCTCGGGCTCATCTTGGACAGTAGCGCGTGTTGGGACTGAGCTGCTGGGTGGCAGCTTCTGGGAAAGATACACTGAGGAAAAGACAGGAAAATTTAATGATAAACTGAATTTATTTGAAACAAAATCTTTAGTTTTTGGGTATATTATATATGATACTCCAGACCTCGTTTAGACCTGATTTTTTTTTATACCCTTTTGTTTTTTTCTGTGTACCGCCGCTGCTACCGCTGCGTATCCATAACCATATCAATATTCAAATTGTGGCTCAATTGAAAATTTGCTAACTCCTCGGAAGCCCAATCCCAGCCAGCCCACAGCAGTCTCTCAGTCTTCCAGCCAGCGATTCATTCCAGAAATCGTGATAAACGTCAAAATATCACGTTGTGTGCCGGAGGTAGAACAATGGACCACAGCAATGCTGTGTGTGTGTGTGTGTGTGGAACGCTTTCGCAAGGAGGCGTCGTTGGCGGCTTTTGTCGACATTTAGGCGCGCTAAAGTGTTCAACTTGGCGTTCAGGAGAGCACCAAGAGCCGGTCTTGGTGCCAGTATCCCAGAACCGAGCGACCGACTGCAGCGACTGCAGCGGCTTCTGCGCAATTGTTTCGCTTATCAGCGATGTGGAGACAAGGCAGACACAGCGCCGACTACGACGACAGCCAGAATAAGCGGCACGATCCATTGGCCTTTGTTTTATGCTACACTGGATTGTGCTGTGTTCCATGTCTGGAAATTTGTTTATTGTTTTGTAATGAGTTTGCTCCATGTGCCAGAATGTGCGGCATCTTTCAGTGATTCAGGCATTCGCGGAAATCATAAGCTGCAAATTGAAGTCCATGTCGCCTAATTGGCAGCACCCAAACAAATCGCACCACCATCAATAAGCCAAAAGCCGCCATCTGCCAGCTGGTTGGCCATTACCACGCAACTAATTAACAAATTAAAGCGCCAAAAAATTATATATACGTATATATAAATGTGCTTTCGTCACGCTGAGTCGGCCATTGCGAACAGTCGGCCATATTTGAAAACATTTCCAACACTTAATGACAACACTGAAGAAAACGAGACGAAAACGAGAGGAGAATTCGCTTCGTCATGCCTGGAAAAGCTGTTGATTACCAACAACTCATCGCGACTTGACAGCCAATGGAAGTGTAAATACACGTATTCCTGATAAATGGAAACTCTGTAACTGGGCTCATTTAAGCGAGTTTGGGAACGTAATTAGTCTGAAATATGTGCATATAATTATGGGAAATTTTGGTCTAAGAAAACAAGTAATAAAAGAATTAGTTTTAGCTTTTGTGGGCATAGCAAAAAGTAGTTAATGTCTTTAAGCTATTAACTTAAGTAGTTATACTATCAGAAAATAAGCTATAAAATTTTAACATTAGTTTTCTTTCGATGTATTGCTAAGAGCTTAAGAATATTGCATAGTAAACTAAAATTTGTTAGAGTTTTTTGAAAAATCAATATTAAACCCAATATTTGTTATTTATTTTTTAAAGAGTTTTTATACATACTATCTGCCAGATTATATTGGGTTTGTGCAAAGTATGTAACAGGCAGAAGAAGGAGAGAAGAAGAGCAGACCCCATAAAGTATATACCAATATTCCTGATCAGCATCACTAGACGAGTCGATATAGCCATGTCCGACTGTCCGTCTGATCGTCTGTATGTCCGTCTGTCCGAATGAACAAACAGATTTCAGAGATGGTAAGAGCTACAAGTTAGAGCTTGTTTAATATCTCTAACTTCATTTCTGGTATTTCTTAGGCAGGCTCATACAGGGAATAATCTAAGCTGATTGTATATTCTCTAGAAAATTTATAGGCACTTTCACTTCAATGCAGAAATTTATGGCTTAAGCTTATGATAAGCTTAGCAATTATATAAATACCTTAGTCAGAAATATTTAATTTTAATTTTTTCTGATCTTAAAAATAAAACAATTTGTTTGAAAAACCTATCTGTTTATGGTCCCTAAACAGACTTTTCAGTGCATATAAATATATATATATATAGTATTATTTTTTACAGCTCGTTAGTAACTTTTATGTTTTAGACTCGTTTCGAAGCCTAAGTATTTACCAGATATCCAACACTCTACCCCTCCAAAATAGCCCCCAATTGAATCGAAAGGAGTGTAAAATAGAAATAATAATAAACTGTTAAGTACTTTATCTAATGTGCTCATTTCTGCTTGAACCCTTTTTCAGATTTCCTGCTGCAACCGTTTCGCAAGCCGAAACGCGTTCGTACCGCTTTCTCGCCGACGCAGTTGCTCAAGTTGGAGCACGCCTTTGAGGGCAATCATTATGTGGTGGGTGCGGAGCGCAAGCAGCTGGCCCAGGGACTAAGCCTAACAGAGACGCAGGTAAGCAGGCGCAGTAACCCCCTCAGCTACACGCTACCCCCACTCTAAGAGGGCAGGACAACCCTTGAGGCGTTGCAACCTATCAACCCTCTTGATGGCCGCGCTTAATGCGCATCAAATTCAATAAATTCCTTGCCCAATTGGGCTCGAACCACTGTAACTGCCGGAGTGAAGGAGCCAACCCTTTGGGCAAGCGTTAAGTGATTGCATGTCAGCTGGTCGTTAGCCCGACAAGTGCCGGGAGTTACCAAGTTATTAGCCCAACAAAAGGGGGGGGTGGTGTTGGTGGCGTTTAAAGGGTGTTCACGCTACACATTCACTGGAGGCAGGCAAATAGAATTAAAAGACTCGTTAAATTTATTTACGAGCTCAACTCACACCGTCCCACCCACCACTAATGTCTTTCTTCTCTGTACAGGTCAAAGTCTGGTTCCAGAATCGTCGCACCAAGCACAAGCGGATGCAACAAGAGGGCGGTGATAGCAGCGATGCCAAGAGCAACAAGGGCAGCTCCTCAGGCGGCGGTGGAGGCGGAGATGGTGGCGGTGGCAGTGGCGATGGTGACGAGGATGCCAAACATGATGGATCCCAGCATAGTTCCACCGATGTCGAGGACGAGGACGACATCGAGGAGGATGACGAGGATGAAGTCATCGATATGGATGATTATGGCAGCGAAATGGACGCCGAGGAGCATCAGCGTCTGCGGGAACAGTTCCAGCAGCAGCTCGCCCATCATCAGCAACAGTTGCTGCAGCAACAGAGCGAAGCAGCAACAACGCTGACACCGCAGCAGCAGCAACAATTGCTGCAACACCACCAGCAACATCTGCAGCAGCAACATCAGCAACAGCAGCAACACTTTATGCAGCAACAGCAAATTTATCTGCTCGAGAAGGAGCGGGAACGTCAACGGGATAGGGAGAGGGAACAGAATCAAGAGAGGGACCGGGAGAGGAATCGTGAGCGGGAGAAGGAGCGCGAGAAGCAGTAATACTCAATAAACTTGGAGTTGATATTTGATGCACTTAAGTGTCAGCTATTTTGTGTTCCTTTCGTTTGTAAATTAATTTAAACTGTATAAATTTATTTAATACATTACTTAATGCGATACTTAATATGCTAAATGGATGGAAAAAATTATGAACATTTTTTGAGGGGAGTTTTTTGGCTTTTGAGCTAAAGTTAACGTTGTTTCACTGAGAAGTGAAGAACGAAATTTCTTAACTGAGGAGAGCTGGAAAAATAGGAAAACAGTCAGGGAAGACAACCTAAAATAGAGGGTAACGACTAAAAAGGAATTTAAAAATAAGTAAGCATTTTTATTTTTTAGCCAATTTTACAAATACACTAAAAGCTCCCTTAGCCGGACAGCCACGGTTCCAACACTTTTGTCCGCCCAAGGGGTATGTCCGCCCAAGGGGTATGTCCGCCTAAGAAAACGGACTTTGTATAAAAAACATGTTAAAAAACTGTAAAATTTGTCCAGCTAAGGGAACTGTCCGCCTAAGGAAGCTGTCCGCGAGAAGAGCTTCCACTGCATTAAATTTATTGCGGTAAAGTTCAGTATATTGTCCGCCAAAGGGAGTTGTCCGCCTAAGAGAACGGACTTTGTATGAAAATCATGCTAACAAACTTGTAAAATTCGTTCAGCTAAGGGAACTGTCCGCCTAAGGGGGCTGTCCGCCTTAGGAGGCTGTCCGCTTAAAGGAACTGTCCGCGAACAGAGCTTCCACTGCATTTAATTATTTGCGGTAAATTTCGATTTCTTTAAAGCTAATTTTAGAAGCCAAACATAAAGATGTCATAGCTTCTAACAGTCCAATTTCACTCCTAATCTTTTGCTGCAATTTATTGATACGCTAGATGAACTCACAGTTACACTACTCGTTAGTAATCCCACAACTAAATCATTATCGATTTACTGCTATTTATGTGCGTATTTATTTATGACTGCATCATTCAATTTACAGACAACTTTCCATGACTGCCAATCGCTAACAAGGACCTAACCTTATTGAGTTGTTGTTGATCGAAAGGCGCTTAGAAAAAAGAGGGAACACGGGCAACCAAAATGTTGACAGTAAAAATGCAATCAACAACTGTGAAGTACAAATTACGAATTCCGAGTTTTCGGTCTCATAAAGCGGCCAGCAAATAAATGTCAGTCAATAAACGAGCCCCGAATTGATTGGATGCCCAGCAGACAAACCCAAAAAAAAAAAATAACTGAGAGAGACCCTGTACTGATTTGAGCCATGCCAAATTGATATTAAAATGCAAACGATTGACTATAAAAATAATTTACAACAATGTGAATTAAGTTAGTTGGCCCTGAGGGGCGATATATTTTCCAGGCGCAATATGCATATGGAGCAAGCGGCTAATGGCCCAGCAATTTGGCGTCATTTAAACTGAAACGTGGAATAAACCAAAAAAAAAATTAAACTGACAAAGAGACAGACAGGCAGGCAGTTAGAGAGAGAGCAGGAGAGGAGTAGTGGGAGCGAGGGAGAGGGCAAATGCAACTGACTCGTGCCTGGAAGCCAAGTCAAAGTACAATATAAATAAATTTTGTTTTTGATATGGCAAATTGTCTTCCACTGAATCCCCCAACTTTTTTGAATCCGAGACGAAAAAGTTCAAGGTAATTGCCGTTGTCAAAGCAGCGCAACGAAAACGGGGCGTGGCAACGTACAAACTTGGCCAACAATTTATGGGCCACTTGAGTACAAGCAAAGGGTGTTGAGGTTGCACGCGAGCAGGCACTAGAACGAGAGTGGTCTCGGGGAGAGGGAGGGAAGTGGGAGTGGCAGGGAGGTAGAGAGGGGGAGGCAGCACCTAGACCGAAACCGGAGTGTATGAAAATTCTCGTATTTTGCATAAACGATGTGAGAATTACTTAATTGCCATTAGACTGGGAATGAGTCGCCGTCGTCGTCGTCGTCCTCGGTTTGGTTTATCTGGAGTGGTTGTCTTACAATGGCCCAAATGTGTGGGTTAGTTGGTAGCGAAATTTATGAACCTGCTACGTTTTAGGCCAGACAATGAAGTTGTCTACAACAACTGGCAACTGGCATGGCCCATAGGCACCAAGGGCTACAAGCAGCTGGCTAAACTACAGAAAAAGGCATAAAAACAAAGGGGAAGATATAGAAATACTTGTGCAGTGCATATATCCTCTTCAGCGTCACGACAGATAGTCTAAGGAATGGTTACAGGACAAACTGGCGTTACTCAACACTGATGAGGAAAAAGGCTTTTAATTGGAATAACAAGTGCACTTGGGTTAAGACCTGGTTTCAGATATGAAAGTGATGTCTACTACTGTCCTCCAAAACTCTTTGTAAGTCAGCGATTTGTTGAATTTGTTTGTTGAATGAAAAATTCAAGTGTTAATTTAATGCCATATAAATCTAGCAACAAAATGACTAACTGAAATGATCTTAATAGCTGACAAATAACGACTATTTTGAGTTGGCAAGTAGTGAGTAAATGATTTTATAAATATTAAAGCGTTAAGGCTTTCCATAAACTGACTGCTCAAAAGATTTTTAAGATTCCTTGGCATATTGTAGCATTTACAATAGTGTAAAGCTTACAGTGAGAGAAAAATCAATTACTTAGTCAGAGCACATTACTCAGACCTGAAGTTTATCTAGTCAGTCGTGATTTAAAGTTCTGCCAGCATGAAACAGTTCAAAAATATTTTGTCATATTAAAGAAAAGAATTTAAATAACTAAAGTCAAAATATCTGACTTAAGTTTAAGTAAATAATACTAATTAGTTCTTCTTCTATTGGTATCGTAATTTTTAGTAATTTACTATACAGTAATAAAGGGACAAGTTAAAAACTGACCAGAAAAATTTCAAATCCGTTTTCTCTGCTCTTAATCTTAAGTATTATATACATTTTTCGGGACAGTTTTTAACTTGTCTTTTTATTGCTATTTATTTACCAATAGTTTTATAAATTCCTTTTTTCCAATTCATTAGCTTTAACTTAAAAATATATGTACAAGCTTAGAACACATAATGTCTGCTTGTTGACCAGGTTGTGTTGCAGTTGGTTAGTTTGTTTTTAGCCAACTGTTTGCCTCGTATACACCTGAGTTCGTGTAAGTAAACTCAGTGACTGCGGCAAAGAAGTTCGTTTGATTTTGGCGTGTCTACGGCGACGGCGACGGCGACGACTTTGAAAACAAATTTGCGCAAATATAAAGAGTGGGAGGAGTAGAGAGAGAGAGAGAGAGAGGGGAGGTGGGTAAATGCCTTTCAGCCAAGTCAACAATCGAAGCGTCAACGACTGAGAGCCTGTCCCGGCACTTGGAGCATATTAAGGGCGTCATTAGTGCAGCAGGCAGTGCAAATTTGACAAGGGCAGGTAAGCGGAAGGCAGAACAGGTGAGAGAGGGGAGAGGCGCTTGGGGGGTGATGGCCTGACACATGCTGCAGTGCAGCGGACGTGCCGGCGACAGCGTAGGCGTCTCAGTTGTTTTTTGTTATTTTGTTGTTGACTTTTGCTATTTAGCGGCCATTTGTATGGCAAAAGGTGGCAGCAACAACAGCAACAAACAAATGTAAACGGAATTGCAGTTTAAACTTCATTTGGCGCATTTTATTAGCCAACTCACAACGTGGGCGGTCGATTAATAAACCAGTGCCATAATCAGCCCAGACTTACAACTAGAAATGCTTTCCTTGGCACAACTGCAGACACCCAAACACACACACACAGACAGGCACACTATTATTGGCTTGTAACCGTTTTGGCCATAAATCAGCTAGCAGACGCTTGGCACCTATGTTGGCGCCTCCTGTTGGTCCATAAATTCAATTGAAATGGGCTGAGATCTGCCAGCTGAGAGCTGAGAGCTCAACTGAGCGCCGGCAAGTCGGCAGTTTTAACTGCTTTTTGGGGTATTCGGGGCCAGGCCCAAAATGCCCAGTCTAGGTCTAGGCGTCAATTGGCAAATTGGATTCCATGACAGCCAAGTGAAAAAGTTAATTTGCAGCAGCCATAAATAATACAACTGCAAAAGCAAAACATCTTCGCCCATAAATGAAATGTTCGAGAGGTGAAAGCTTAATGGACAAACGGAATGCGATCACCATTTGCCCTATGGCCAAAAGACCCAAAGGTTCAAGTTCTAAACGCAGCATTTTAATGGACTTTTAATCGCCACTGATCGAGCCGGTAACGAAAGCTGCAGATCTGCAGATCTTCAGATCCTTAAAATTCCACAATTAATGGCAATTTAATGACGTCTACTGCAATTACTAAAATACAGTTATAAATGCACTGGGTCAAACTAATGAAGTAGGACATTAGTTTCGAACGGATGTTTTTAGCCACTATTTAAACAAATTAATATAATTGTGGCTTGAATTTGTTTTAAAGACAGACAGTTTACTTAGCTGATAAAAGTTTTAAGGTGACTAGTTCAATTTCCTACAAGCTTGCAGGCACTAACAGTAGGTTCTAGGAGGTTGTGTAACTAAATACAAGAAGCTTCCATTTTCTACTCATTTTCCAGTTCAAAGAGAGTAAACAGTCTCATCGGCTTACGTTCTCAGAATTTTTACCATTTTGTACCGATTGTTCCTATGGCAGCTATATATGGTGTGGAGTGATCGGATCTGCCTGAAATTTAAATTGCATATGGAGTTTGCTACTAAAAGCATAACGAGTGAATTTGGCTTAAATGGAAGCTTTTGTTTCCACCAAATGATCCTAACTGAGCTACATGAATCATATCAGCTGCTTGAAGACATAATACAGTGAAAGCTCTACTCGGGACAGCTACCTTAGGTGGACAGCTCCCTCAGGCGGACAGCTTCCTTAGCCGGACGAATTTGACATTAGTATGATTTTCATACATTCTCTTAGGCGGACAACTTTCTTGGGTGGTCAGCTCCCTTAGCCGGACGAACTTTATACAGTAGTTGATTAGTATGATTTTCATACAATCTCTTAAGCGGACATCTCCCTTGGACGGACAAAAAATACTTGAACCGTGTTTGCCCGGCCAAGAAAGCTTTCTGTGTACATATATGTACCTAGTTCCAACAAGATAGCTTTTAAAACGAGAGACGAACTGACAGACACGGCTATATAGACTCAGCACACGATGCTGATCAAGAAAATATATGCTTTATGGTGTCGGTCACGCCTACTTCAATGCGCTGCCAACGGCTTGACAAAAACATAGCACCCTCTGCAAGGCATACAAATAATTTATTGTATTCTAAGATTTTTACTAATTTAATTTGTTTAAAATTGTGCGGTATTAGTTGAAAAATGCTTAAATGATATGCTGCTCGTGTGGAAAATTGTTTTCTGGGGCGCGTGCATATCGTGAAAATGCACATTAATTAGCCGCAAAATTTGAGCACGCCAACGCGGCAACAACAACAATTTTAATTTAATGTCTTTCGGTTTATTTGAAAACTAATTTTCTGAAAATTAATGAGCACTCATTTGGCTGTGGAACTGGCCACGCCCACAAAGCGCACGCAAGGCGGCGGCGAATGGCGTTGTGGTTGTGCTTCATGTTTATGGTTATGGTGAGTGGCCAGCGATGAGCTTTTTGTTGTTGTTTTGTTGTTGAATCTGCCTTAGTTATATGTATTTATTTATAAATTAATGACACAAGACAAATGGCAAGCGATTTATATTAAAAGGCGCCTTTCAAGAAATTGGGCGCCGGTCTCGCTAAATGGCTTTTGGTTTTGGGTTTGCTGCGGTTTCAGCCAGGTCAGGGGTGGTCCCCATCGGGGCCAATAGAGCAAAAGACGAAGCCAAACGCATGAAGATCCGAAATGGGTGTGCTTCACTGTGCTCCACTTCTGTACTCCACTCTCCTCTCCTTCTCTACTCCTCCCTTTTCTTCTCTTTCTCCTCTTTGACTGACACTGACGGATACTTAATGTGATGCCCTCAAAGCTGCTTGTCCAACTACAGGGAGTGGCATTCCCAATGCCCATTTTCGCTTATCAATTATAATTTAAACCAAATTGAAAATTCCCTTCCAACAGGCACTGACTAATGATAATGGTAATGCTAATGTTAATGATGATGATGCGATCTCATTGTGTAACTGTATCACATTGTAATGAGTACCAGACATTAACAAATAGATTTAACATAAGTGCAAGCTATTAATAATTGTAGCAGTTTGTCAGTTTTTTATCGACTAACAGAAAGTTTTTTAAATTTATGGGAACTTTAATATTGAATTTTAATATAGGTATAGGTAGGTTAATTATTTTTCTTTTCTCTTTAAGAATTTTTATAGAATAATTGCTGCCATATTAAGAGCCTACACATTTTCTTGGCTGTCAAAATAGTTTAAAAAAATTATTAAAAATTTAAAAGGTCAAAAATACTAAAATATCTAAAGAAGTAAATAAATTTAAGTATAAAACTTTGTTTTTAAAGGAATTTCCCAAGGTTTAAGCTGCTCAGTCGAACCACTTTGAGAGTTCAAGTTCATTGAATGCGAACAAGTTGTTCGATCCATTAGGCAATTAACCTTTGTCCTGGCTGCACACAAGGAGCCAAAGTTGCCAATAACAAAATCAATAAGCGCACACTGTGGCGTAGTTGTGATGTGGGCGCTGGTTACGCCCCTGCGCACACTACCCACTACTACCCACAGCCCCCCTTTGGCCCACTCTCGGGTTTGTAGCTCGCGGTGAGGCTCAATTGAAAAGCCATTTCGCTTTGTCGCCGTCAAGTGCTGATGTTGCCGAACAACAGTAGGCGTTTGTAAAAGGCAAGTGGGCGTGGCAACAACAACAACAAATCCAATAGGAAAGAGAATACGAAACATAGTCAATAAATCTAGGTAAAAGTTGTAAAACGACGTCGCGTTGGGCAACTAATTTAAAATAATTAGTGGGTGCAGCCAGGCAACTGAACGTCGCGTCGTCTTCTGGCCTGACAATCGGCCAAATTATGGGGTCGTGTTCCCAATAACCCAACTCTTGGCGGAGACAGAGCGACAGGTAATGCACCTGGCTAAATGAAGGTTATTGTCGAGTAACCGTACAATGGAGCGCAAATCAGAGTCGAATAGTTTGGCACAGTGGGCTTTACACTGAAAAAAATATTAAAATTTTTTCAACAGAAATAATAAAAGTTTATTTATAAAATAAGCATTTAAAACTAATTAAATAATAAATAAATTATTTTTACAAATTATTTTTAGAGTAAGTTTTTTTTTCAGTGTAGCCAAATTTTGTTGACTTTCCTCGGGTGTGAACTGTTCTTGGCCAGCAAATTCTATACAAATAAACTGGGGTTAATTAACTTCTGGCTACATTAATTTATGCAGCATGATTAATTACACTGAAAAAAAAAGAAGTTGACTGCGCCATAAGGCAGGCGTCTGCAAGTTTGTAGTCCGACTGGGCTGTCAGACGTCTCAGCTACCGGGAGGCAAGACTCGTCTTGTCTTGTCTTGTCTGTGCTCGTTTTGGTGGTGCTTTTGGTGGTGCAATTTGCACGCATTTTGAGTGGGCACAGCTGCGGCAACCAGTTTAAACGCCATTGGTCATTTGCAACTGCAACAGCGCCGGCCATTAAAATGACATAGAGCCACAGCCACAGTCACAGCCACAGCCGCAACAGTTTGCATGTGCAGTGCTATGCAGTGAAGTTGGCTGCACTTGGATCAGCGTCCGCTGAACGGGATTAACCATTCAAACCAAACATGTGAGCTGAGCGTGTGCGCTGCCGGCGCACAATTATTAATGCAAACACATTGAATGGCAAACTGAATGCGTTGCCAGGACTTGCAAGGCAGTGGAGGCAGCAGTGATCCCAGGGGAGACCAGGGGGCACTCCTAGGGGTATGGACATGTGTTAATGCGCGCAGCAGCAGCTACAATTAAATTCAAATTAGCACAAAACGCACACAACGCTCCATTAGGCAAACAATAAAAATTCATTTATTTTCCAGCTTAGCCCTAAGTGAAAAAGGCACTAACTTTAAGGCAGCAACAATGTGTAGTTAGTCCACACATAGTTGTAAACAAAAAGTATCTCAAGGATATAAACAATTAGCTGTGCTCCTAAAAGTATGCAAGCAAAACAGGGGGGAAATTCAGGAATTTCTTTAACCAATAGGTTAACAATTATATAATTTAACTAATAGCAAAGTTGAGCAACCCAACTGTAATCACCCTGTACTTAGTCAAAAAAAAATCACAAAAAATAATATCATGGGATTATTTTAAGGTCTAAGTAGATATTTTTAAGTAGGAGTTTAGTCAGGTCTTCAATAATATTACCAACCCCCGTTGTGGAGGATAGATAACATATAAATTATTATTATTTGGCGACCTAAATGGATGTGGTTTGAGGAAAAAAATACCTATTTATGACTTATAAGTCCTATTGAAGCTACAGGATATAATTTTTCAATACCAGACAAAGACGGTGAAGCTATAACCAAGTAGAAAAACAAATATGAACTGTATACAGTGAAAGCTCGCTTAGCCGGACAGTCACGGTTACAGTATTTTTGTCCTATCTAGAGAGATTTCATCTTAAGAGAAGGGACTTTTTTATGAAAATCATGCTAAAAACTAGAAAATTCGTACGTCTAATGGAGCTGTCCGCTTGAGCTGTCCGCGAGTAGAGCTTTCACTGTATATGACTAAGAAATCACTTTATGCTGCCTAGTTAGGCTGCTTCGGGAACGGAGTTGTACAAACTGCTGGTATCTCAGGCGCTTAGCATAACTCCCAGTAAATTAATAGATACTAAATAATGTTTACTTTACACCTTAGAACGTTAGTTATCCGGCTTTCAAACGGATATCGCTATTAAAACTCATCTGTTGATACAATTTTTATGTGGAAGACACGTTGTTCGTTAAGCCCTTTCCAAACTGAAAAAACCCCATTACAGTGACTCTAAATAGTTTCCCTCTAATATAGTAATTAACACCCAGAAATGCAGTTTACAAGTGCTTACACTGCCAAGCCAATGCATAAATTAAGTCAGCTCTTTATGGCCAAACTGCAAACTGGCCAGAAACACAACGAAAAACAAGTTGTTGGCGGATTTTTGCGTGTTTTAATCCGGGCGAAAAATTCGCGCTGGCAATCACATCACATCGGATTGCAGTCAGTCCCTTTTAACTGCTTGCAAATTTATGTCTCTGCTTAAGAAAACACTAAATGAGTGCCATGCATTTTTTTATCGCACGCAGCAGCGGCAACAACAACAACAGGGCTACGACAACGGTTGTCCAGGGACCAAACAACTAATTAGACATGTTAAAGAACTTGTTCGAGTTATTGTTGCTGTTGTTGTTGCTGGGCATTAAAATGGTAACACCCGAACGTGAACCTGAACCCGAACCTGAATCAGTATCTGCATCTGAACTCGAAGTCGAACACAAAGCCAAGCAAACACATTTAAAAAATGCTCAAGTTAATTAATTGCACAGCCAAGGGAATAGGCCAGGTCGGTAAGCAGGCCCAAAGCCAATGACTTGATTTGAACAGCACGATAGCAGGCCACAAAGGGAACTACCTGACTGAACGGGAGACTGAGTCCGAGTCTGTTCCAGGACTGTGTCTGTGCCTGTGCCTGTGCCTGCGTGCGTTTCGCTTTCATTAAACAAATATCCAAACACTTTTGCCGCTGATGCGTTGACACAGATTAGCATAATCCCAAGCAGTCAACAAGCCACTAACCCAACTGGCAACTCATTCGGGCAGACGGCGACAAAAGGTCTGCAAAAGCTGCGAGTCCTGCCCTCGAAATTCCACTGCAATTTGGCAGACATACTAACTTGGGCCATAGGGGAAAGTTACCAATTGAAATTTGGTACGATTTGTAGGCTGCTTGGAGAGACAACTTCATTAGCCCATGCCACGCCCCCACAGCCAGAACAGCAACAATCAACGAGAGATGATTAATTGACCCGTCGAATGTAGAAGAGGGAAAAAAAAGAGGAAAAACACAATCAAATTAAGGCAGCATATAAATGTGAGCCAATTATTAAAACTTAATTTTGATGTAGACACCAGCAACCAAAAAATTTGTAAGGCCCCCACCTCCAAATCCAAATCCGTCTAGAAATCCATCTTGAGATGATTCCCAATTTCACAGCCTCCTCAGCGGCAGCAAACTAATGAGCCACATGCACTTGGCTGCCAAAATTGATGTTGTTCTGCTGCTGCTTTGTTATTGTGGCTGCCTGAGAGCCAAATCGAATAAACTAATCAAGCTGTTCGGGCTGCCAACTTTGATGCATTTCCCAAATTGATGCCCCAGATTGATGGGGCATGCGGCGCTGTCCCTCTCAGTCACTCCCTCTCTCTCTCTTTCCCTCTGTCTGTCTGACCACTGACATATGCAAAACATTTTGTTTGCCAGCACCGAGCTATGAGCATACAGTCTAAACAAATGGCCAGAAAATGCAGACAAATGGCTAACAAGAAGGTGAAGAACTTGCCAGTTAAAATGCCCAAAAGTGCGCTTAGGCGACGCGTAAATGAGCTGCAACTGAGGAACAACTTAATGATAGAGGGTTTAAGTGGAAAACCTTTAGTTTAAATTGTGATTTAAGTAAGTAAATATTTATGTTTTATATTTTTATTTTGTTTTTAATAATTTTTAATTTTAGTTATAAAACACTTTTAAAACTGATTAAATATATATTTCTTACGCAAAAATTAAGACGCTTAAGTTTTTAAAATTAATTCCCTAAATTATTAATTATAAAACCTATAAATCACTTATAAAAAAATATTTCCCTAATTACTAATTATAAAAATTTAAAACTACTTTTAAATATATAATTCTAACCCAAAAGAACTAATTAAAAAACACTTTTAAAACTACTTATAAAATATTTATATTTTTACCCAAAATTAAAAAAAAATAATATAAAATAAAATCTTACCCAAAATTATTAATTATTAAACACTTTAAAATCTACTTCTAAAATATATAATTCCTATCAAGTTCGTAGCCTTAAAAACTCCCTAAACTTGCTCATAAATATCTAAAGTAAATGAATTAAATCATCTCCATTTTCTGTCCATATTCTTGGCCTTAACCCATATGCCCTGCTGTCATAGTTTCGTGCAGCGCAGTCCAAAATAAAATAAAGATATACAAAAATACAAAAATACAAAACATATTTCAATTTCGTTTGTTGTTTGTTAGCTCAACTCGCATTGAACTGCGCCAAATTAACCGCAGGCATTCATTTTTGGGTTTTCGTGTTTAAATCGAAGGAGAGATAGAGAGGAGAAGAAGAAGGAGGTGGAGTTGGAGTTATGTTTAAAGTCAGAGACGGAGTTAGAGAGCTCGAGCTGAAGTTCTTTGGGACCGAGGCATTTTGATGAGTATTGATGAGTTTTAATAAATTGCTGATGAGTTTTCAAGCGCGTTTGGTTTCCCAAGCACAACAACATATTGATATTTGTACATCTGTTCGATGGCTCGATATTTGAAGTCTTCACTTGTTTTGGGTATCTGTAACGACTGTGTGCACTCTGGAGCCGCATAACAAGAATCAACGCCTTACAGCATTTGAGTGATGCGTTTTTGAAAGTGGCGTCGAATTTCTCAACCGTGAAGCGCCATGCAGAGCAGCCGTAATTGAGACGCTGATGCTGATGTTGATACCGATGCCGATGCCGATGCCATTGCCGATGACCAACCTGATACTGCAGACGCAGAGCTTGAAGCGTGTTGGATGGTGCATGGTGCTCGCTTGGTGCATGGGGCATGTTGCATGGTGTAGTCGTTTAATTGCCGCCATTATTAAACTCATTTATCGTGTTTTAATTTTAACGTTGAGCTTCAGCAGCAGCAACCGCATCAGGTGTCTGATGGCAACGGGGCATCACATTGGTTCGCATGCCCAGTGCCTGCTCCGCCCCTCTACCCCCTCCCCCTTCCCTACACCTATCGCTGCCCCAACCGTGCGCAGTATAATTAGCGTGGCAGACGGCTGCATTGCGGCAACTGCAGCTGCCATGATTTGGCGCTGATGCAGCAATTTACAACAAAATTATGTTGTTTGCTTAATTAATAAAAGTAGTTTTTAATAGAAAGCCATAAGGCAGCCAGTCAAGCAAGCAACGAACTGACTGCATGATCGATGCACCTAGCTGATCACTGCAGCTAGCAAACCAGCTAAAATTTATAGACAACTTTTAGCCAAAAGTGTTGATTTTAGCGCCCAGTCTAAGACAAACTGCTAGACTTTTCAGCCATTCTTTCTTTAAACTTCTGTCTCTAGCTTTTTCGGCTAATGGTGGTATCGCGTTTTGGCAAGCTTGACTGAAGTTGGCCAAAACAACTCAGACGTAATTATAAACCGTATGTCACACTTTCGAGTTCATCAAAGTCGTGTGTCGGCAAACCTGAATTTCCTTCATCTGGTTTTCTGCCAAACTGTCGCATAAAATAATATAATTAACATAATCATAATCAACAAAGTATAAACGTTAAATTGAGGCTAATTACTTTATAACCGACACTCAACTGCGAAACATTGTCCATGACGCTGACAACAACAGCAACAACAAAGTTACTCAAAAAACATGATCACTTGTGGCAAACTCGTTTCAATTATGAAGAATCAAGCGGTCTAGCGAGTGCTTAACATAGGTACAACAGCAGTCCCGACCCCAGACCCCAGACCGCAGACCCCGATCCCAAGCTCTCCTGGGCACGTCAACAGCCGTCCAGCAACCGGATGGGGCAGCAAGACGCGACAGTTCCACATGCGAATGAGATTTGATTTCATTTTCGTCTAAATGAAGTTATGACCACGTATTTTACTCAACTTTTTATGTCTGCTTGTATAAACTGCAGCAGTAACATGCACTGAAACAAACTGGGAAAACTTCCAAACTCTTTTGATAAAAAAAAAGTTATACAATATAATTCGATTCCATCTGCCTCAAAGCGAGTAGTCATTTGATTAAATACTATAGTAATCAAATCAGTTATATAGTTATTCAATTATATGTAGGAATCGTTAGTTGTTGTGTTTGAAGAATTTGAATGGGCACACTGTAAAAAACAGGTGAAAACTTTAACAAAAAAAAAGATTACACCACAAAATTAATTCTTTTATATAAGCACTACTATTAAAATATTATTTTAAACGATTTTTAATTTCACATAAATTATACAAATGTTATGTTTTAAATATTGTTGCTTAAATGGAAATAAAAAATTCGATTTAATTATAAATCTTTTAAAAACTGTGCTACATTTGAAATATTAAATTATTTTTCCTCATTTATTTTTCAATTATTCAACAGTTTTTTCAACAGAGAAATATAACAAATATATAGTAGCGTTAATCAGTTTAACTAGTCAGTTTACCTAGTGAATGCGACTCCTCACATGCACACATTATGGCGGCTAGCTGCCAAAGATAAAAAGAAGCCAAGTTAAATGTTTTAAGTATTTTTTTGCCTTTTTATGACAAGCTCATGAAACTGTGTGCAATTGTAAATGCGCCATATAATTTACAGATAATTATTATAATTACAGGTTATTTTTCAGTTAACATACAAGTACAAGATTGAGTCTCAGTTTGAGTTGAGTTGAGTTTAAGTTTCAGTACTTGCCACAATTGTTGCTGTTGGTGGAATGCCCGCGGGCGTCTATCAAGTTGTATTTGATATGCCAGTTGCTGTAGCTGCCATTGCATACATATGTATGTATATAACTGGCACGCAATTAGCCGGTATTTCAGTACCGAAATTATAAAAATAAACATTTTAACGCTTTAATTAGGTTTTGTAATTTGCCATGAAATTATGTATTTATGGTCTAAGCTTATTGCTTAATACGAAGTTGGTCAACTAAATGATAGATGATCAAGTATGCACAAGTGCAATTATTCACGCATATCAAAAGACTTAGGCAACGAACGTGGCAGCAAATTAGAAGATAAGATGGTGGAAAAATGTCTAATATGAAAATGAATTTAAAGAATTTTTTAGAACCGAGTTTGGTAGAACATTTATACTCTATAATAGGAAACTTTCAATAAACTTAAATATAAATTTAATGAAAAATAATTTTGTCAATCAAAATCAAAAGACTTAGGCAACGAACTTGGCAGCAAATTGGAAGATAAGATGCTTGAAAAACGTCTTAGATGGACACGAATTGAATTTAAAGCATTTTTTGGAAAAAATATTTTTCAATCAAACAAAAACTTACATGGAGAAACATTCTGTAAATTTAAATATAAATTTAATCAAAAATAAATTTAGTCAATCAAAATATCAAAAGACTTAGGCAACGAACTTAAAAATAAAAATAAATATAGATTTTAAATTTAAAACAAAATATTTTTTTACATATTTTAAAATAAATTAAATTAAAAATTTAAATTTTAATTATTTCTAAAATGCTTTAAATTACATTTTTCTTGTAAAATTTTTTACACTAAATAAACTTTTCCATAGCTGAAATCAAAAGACTGAAGCGACAAACTTATTATCCAATTCATTATAAGATCAAAAGCGGAAATAGAAACTTTCAATTAAAAGTATTGTTAAAACCAAAAAAAAGCACTTAATAATGAAATTTGTAATTGAATTTTATGTTGCCTCCAACTCGAAGACTTGCCTTAATTAAAATGATTTTTATCGGGCATTTGGAATACGTGAGTCATTTGGTTATTCCGCTCATCTCATAACTCGAGGGCCAATTATGCGTTATGGTCAAAGCAAAAGCTGAAATATGTTTGCACTGCTCATAAATAAATTTGACAGTCGCAAAACACAAGAAAATAAAACTAAAAAAAACTAAAAAAAAAATACCTTACAATCTATGGACGTTCCAGGGCCGGGCGCGATAAAAATCGCTGGCAATTTGTTAAATTTAACGATTTTTAGCATAAAAGCAGCAACAACAAGAAGAGCGAAAAACTGTGCCGAAAGTTGAGCTGACCAAAAATGGCGCAAATGGCCAAAAACAAGAAAGAAAGAAAAAAAAAAATAAATAAACGTGGCCGGCAACAGCCTCCGCCTGCTTCGACTGTTTTATGGCCAAATAAATAATTAAAATGATGCGTGGTGTTAAGTGCCGCCACGTCTCCGACTCAGTGCAAAACGATGCAGAGCCACACGCAGCGCAGCGCAGAGCAACGCGTTCATTTCTTTCCTTTGAAAATTTGTCATAAATTTATAGCTTTCGCGCGAGTTCACTGTACCTGCCCAAAAAAAGCCAGAAAAAAGCCAACTGAACTGGGGACAGCGCACGTACGCACTCTGACACTGTACCGCCTGCAGTCCGTCCACAGTCCGCTCTAGACCCGGCCTGAACCAAAGCTTAATTGCTTGTCATGTGGCACACATTTCCAACGCAAATTGGCCGACAGATATGACAGACGTGATGCGACCACACAGCGTTCAAATCTACAACTAGTGCCGCCAAAAAAAAACTAATTTTCCCTCTTGTTTTTTTTTGGCAAATTTCAGCTTAAACTTGCGCCAGTTCTAGGCCCAGCTAATGGGCAGCGGTACGCCCTTTTTAATTGTAAGCCAGTTCCAGGCATTGTCAGGTAATTAAAGTGAACCGCGTTCAGTTTTAATGAACTAACTGAGGAACATTAAACTAATATGCTTTATGGCTGCTCGACTTGTGCCCCGAATGTCACTTGTTGCAGCTTCTTGTCTTTGAGATCTTTCCAAATCTCTTACAGAAATCCCATTTTGATGTCACTCGTTCTTTTGCTCGTTAAAAACGCAACTCTGTGTCGCTCTCTTATCCAGGGAACATTAAAATCTTATCAGAAATCTCCGCTTGAGCACTGAATTTGTCCTTTTCTTTTGCACCGCGTAGCACAGTCATTGCTGCTGCGATTTTCCCAGTAAATGCTGTCAAAATTGCTCATTTTTCTAGAACATTAAGTACATTGGGGACTGTGGAAAATGTACTTACTTCATCAGCTGTAAAAGAAAATTCCCAGCTCATTTTTAACTTGAACGAAAGTTTCCCAAAAATAATTAGACCAAATGGTTTGCTCTGCGTTATTTAATATATATTTAGATAGAACTTTATAGAACTTTATGCCACCTTAGGACAATTGACTGACAAATCTTGGCATATGCCCAAAATTTTTTCCAGCGTTCCAACGACGCCGCCCAACAAGCCAGTAAGTACATTCGTCACAACCTGGATCAACTGAGCACCTGGGAGACACGAAGGTATGAGACTGCCCAAGCCTGCCAGATCCAGTGTCTTAACTTCATTGGCAGCAGCCAACAGCACTTGGCTAACAAGCTGCAAAAAGGCACAAATAAAGCTCAAATAATTCAGAAAATATTTAGTAAAATATTTACCACAATGAAAGCGATTTTTGTTACAATTGAAGTCATGTTGTAGTAGAGAAATTGAACTGTCTACTGTGGAGACAAGTTGCCCATTTATACACAAATTTTAAGCACTTAAACTTAGCTAAACTCACGATTATATTTAAGTTCGGTCACGTTTAAGATAAGGCGGGAAACGTGTTTGCTAATTGAGTCACTAATGAATCGAATTGTATTTGCAATAAATACTTTCAGTTATCAAGGCAAGTCCAAGTTTTATGACTCTATTAGCAGAGTTCTTACGAGGCCACCAAAGACCATAAAATTAACTACCTTCCACTTTTTTTATACCAAATACAGATTTGTGTATATATAGAGTCATCTCCCTACGCGTTGAACAATTTGTTGAGTCTCCAAACATAAATAATATTTTATTGGCAATTTAGTTGGAAAATTAATGTGCATACAGTTGGCAACTTTGGTAATTTATGCAAATAAAACGATCGTAAATTTGGCATTAAAACGCTTATTAAATGATCGTTTATTAGCCAAGTAGACAGTGTCTGCAGTGAATTGAAGTTGGCCAAAAGGATAAGCTGTCTTTCGACCCCTTTGTGCAACAAGGTTGCGATTTGTAGCCGCTGCATAAATTAACTGATTAACAGAATTATTCTTAAATGCTGGCAGCTACTTACAAGATACATTTTATTTACGATACACTTTAAATGGCCAAAACACATTTATATACCGAGTAAGCAAGTCGGACATAAAAGTGTCTATAACTTCTGGGAAATATATCTGTCTGATGGTCTGTCTGGCTTATTGTATAATGTATTAGCTGGCGCATTGTGTGTTAATTTGACAATGACAGCGACTTGGCATTCCTTGGGAAAGGGAACGGCAGCAACAACACTTCAGCCGAGATGGCGACAAACGAGCCTTGTTCCTGTCAAAAGTCTGATATATAACCATATAAAATCAGTCGGCATGACCATTGAGCTGCCTCACTGTTTGCCACACTGTCCATCCTCATCCCCATCTCCTTCAGCTTTAATCATCATCATCATCATTATGATCTTCGAGAGGATTAGTCGCTTCGAGCCGCCTTCAAACATCTTTCTGCACTCGACTAAATGAAGGAAGCTGCGTTCCAAGCTGTCAGCGCTTCGAGTCCTCAACTTATCAGCCCAACATAATCAAACAATTTTGCTTCTTTCATCACATACACGGAAAAAAAAACTTGAAAGATAAAAATATCTAGCTTAGAACTCAACATGAAATCTTTATAAAGTCAAAATCAAGCAAAAGTTAAAGTTAAAGCTCACAAAGAATAAAAATAAAACACGCCGTTAAATGCTAAAGAGCTAAAGAGTTTATATATCCAAAAATATACACTGATATTAATCTTGCCTAGATACTTTCTTTAACTCCATTGTGTGACGATTGTTGTGATTTCTGTGACACGGCTTAAGAGTTCGAATTATGCATGGAATCACAGCTTTCTTAAGGTCTATATAGATTTTTTGTGTGTATATTTTTGGGTCGTAGTCAGAATCGAAGAAATTTCTCATTCATAAGCCAAGAGATTCATTGAAGCCACTCGTTGGTTGATGATGATGATGACTTAATAATTGAATTTTATCAAAATAAATTAAGCAAATCGTCTTTAAATTTAAATGCCACATTAATTACAACGTCTTAGAGAAGCATTTAAAAAGTGCCTGACAAATGGGCCAACAATTTATAACGACTCACAAAGAAAGGCAGAAAGAGAGAGGAAAGAAGAGAGAGTGAGGGAGAAGATAGAGACAAAATAACTGAAAGAAGCCAAGAGATTTCTGTTGGCTGCCCACAACACAGATTTATCACTTTGGAGTAGACAAAACAGTTAAGAAAGAGAGAGATAGGCAGAGAAAGAGACAGCTAGACGGATTGCCAGTGATCACGGGAAACTAGAGCCCTTTCAATGTCACAACTGAGACCAATAAATTGTCTACAATTTACAACGGCCAATTCATAAATTTATTAATGAATTAAGTTATAAGATAATTTACAGTTGATGGCGATCGAAACGCAATCTGCTGAACAAAATGATCATCACTGCTGATCGCTGCAATATATCAACTGCCGACATGGCCCGAGTCGCGACCTAATCGAATCGAATTGTAGCCCAAGCAGAAGCAGAGCCCAAAAGGAAACACGAGAGGAATGTGCAGAGGAGTTCACGCGACTATAATATACCCAGTGTCTTCTTGGCAAGCGACCTAGGAACATTGAAATTTGTCATTTATGCAGAACTTTGTTACTGAACCTCTTTATAATGAACTTTTAAATATTTTGATAGTGATTTTTATGAACGCGAAGCATGACTTCTATGAATTTAAGGACTCTGCTTTTACCTATATGTTAAAGAAGGTTACACTCCAAATTTCATGCATCTAGCTCTTGCCATCTCAGAGATCTCTGCATTTAAACATATACATTCTGGTGAATGACTTTAAATATTTTACTTATTTACTTTACTTACATCTACCAAATCTATAACACTTTCCACACTGGGTATTAGCAGCAAAAAGGGTTAAGCAGAAGCCACAAACTGCAAAGAATTCTCAGAATTGCTTCGGCCAAATGGGCAAAGGCTGCAAAAAAAATAAATTTAAATGAAGCTGTGGCTGAGGATCGATATCGAGCACAAAATGAGACTCCGAATGAGACTGAGACCAGAACTGAAACTTGAACTGAAACTGAGACTCAAACTGGCTGCAGTTTGTCTGTTGGCTTTTATTGGCAGGCATTTCTATGCACAGCAGATGATTAGCTGGAGGAACTCTGCTTCCATAATCGTTATCAGCGGCACCATCGGCAGACAAGGAGGAGTAGGAGGATCAAGAGGGAGTAGGGAGTAGATACAAGGCACATGAATGGGCAGAAATGCCAGCTGAATGCCTCTTGAGTTTTGCATTTTATGGCTATCGTTTCGTGTGTTTTTTGTATTTTTTGTGTATTTTTTGTTGCTTATAAATTGGAATTTAAAATTAATTAAGTTGTCGTTTTGCGCTTTTATCCAATTTATAACTAATATGACACCGATTATACGAAATATGTTCGCTAATTAACGAACAAACACCGCAGCCAACAACAAGCCAACAAGCAACAGGTAACAGACAACGGACAACAGACAAGAGGTAACAGGTAACACAACAACAGGTAACAGTCTGTGTTACGGCAGACACCTTCTATTTCCTGCCCGTTGCTCCTGGTTTCCCTACATTCACCGTACTCCCTGCTCCCCTTACCCAGTCCCAATCCCATTCCCAGTTCACTCATCTAACTGCGCAGCGAGCCAAGGCAGACAGACAGGCAACAGTGTCGTGTCTTCGGCTGCCTCTTCTTCCTGCTGCTGCTCCTCCTCTTCCTGTGCACTGCCCCCTCTTCTCTCCTTGGGCATCGTGTCCTCATGCTCGTAATCTGCTCGCTGAAGACGCGTTGTAAATTGTCTGACAAAGCTTATTTTATTAATTTAAGCCATAAACGTTGGCTTGGCTCTCGTGTTGTTGTTCCTGGTGTTGCTGTTTGTTTGTTGGCAACTGCTTTTTGCATACGAGCCAACAACGAAGCCACAATTTATTGGTCATCGTAAAAAGCCGTTTGCGTTTTAATAAGCCATGCCAAACACGCGGCAAAAGTTGGTAACGTTCTTCTTTCGTTCTTTTAGCCACTTCTGCGGTTGTTAGCAAGAAAAGGCGTCGATCTTGACGACGTTTTGCTCATTTGGCTTTAAGACTCCCCTAACCTCCGCACCCTATGCTCCTTATGCATTCCTGGCCATAACGCAAACCCAATTTCAACTGGAATTCCTGGTCAGCAATTGGCCAATTGAGTGACATTGCTTTATGTGGCTAAGGGCAAACATAACGGCTTTTAATGACGGCTATAACAGCTTAGCCAAAGCTTACAGTTTATTTAATTGAGTTATAACTCTAAAGAGCTCTCAGTCACTTAGTCTTTAAAAATATTATCCTGAATTTATTGAATGTAGAAAAATTTTTTGTAGTTACTTAAGTTAAAGTTAGTAATTTTAGTTTATAAATCAATAGTTATAGAACAGATATACTATATAGATATCTATATTCATTTATCTTTTTAATTCTAAAATAATTTTACTTCAGAAAAATCATGATTTTTTAATACAAAACTTTTTTTAAGCAGTTAAGTCCTTTGCCTGAATAAAATATAAGTTACAACTATAGAAAATTTTTTTTTAAATCTAGTAAATTATTACAAAAATAACTTTTACAATGCTTGCTTTAATCTGAGTAGCTAGAATATTCTATTACTGTTATTTTCAATTAAAATCGTCTATAACTTTTGAAATACTTTCGTTTAGACTAAGATACTAAGGATATGTTCAAATTCTATTTTTGGAGCTTCAACTTTATTTCTTTAAGTTACTTTGCCATTTTTAAAATCACACTGAATTTGATTTCCTTAACTTCAACAATTTTATCTACTTATCAATCACATAATACCAATTAACCACATATTTCTGGCTTGAGCCAATTATTTGGCCACAACATAATAAAAATAAATGTGTCAAAATTAAGTAAGCAGCCACAAAATCGCACAACTGTTTGTGGCCATAAAAAAGGCGTTGAAATCTGTAAAAATTGCCCAGGGATTGGCCTAAGCAAACAGAGCGAGAGGGCGAGACAGGCAGAGAGTGAGCGAGACAGCGCACAAAAATCGTTTACAAATAAATCAGAAAGCGATAAATAAGGATTTTGTCTCGTAATAACTCAGCGGGAGCCATTTAACATGCAATCATAACGAATCGATGCTGAACGCTTTAAGGAGTGAGGAGGGAGGGGAGTGTAGAGGGTTAGAGGAAGAGAAAAGGTAGAAGTAGGGATGGGGAAGGGCTTGGAGTTTGTGGATCAGACATTGCAGTGGTTGGCAGCCAGGAACACGCTTTCACACCAGGCAGCCTCTTAACAACTTGGCAAGTGTGTGTCGAATTGTTGTTGACTTGTTGCAGTTGTCGTTCTTGCTGATGTTGTTGTTGTTCTTGCTTTTGTTGTTGTTTTCGCGCCTTGGGCCTGATAAATAAAGTTGCAAACAAGAACGTAAACTTCGTCAGAGCTGCAAGTCCCTATGACCAGTGCCTGTGCCAGTCGTTATGCCCCTTTCTTCCCGTTTCCCAATCCCTATTCTGCTCCTGTTCCTTTCCCTGTCACTAACCCCTTGCCACTCCTCCTCTGCTGGTCAGAATGACAGGGGCGTTCGTTTGGTTTTTATGAGCGACGTTTTTTATGCCTGCCCCTATCAAAAAACACAAAAAAACATAACCAAAACATGCACTTGGTTGCACTTCATAATTTGAGAAACGACACTCCCGATTCTCCACACCCGAGACACACTCCAGTAGTGTCTTGGGCTGTGTTACCGTTTCGCCCGCTTCAACCGTTTCGCCCGTTCGGCTCATGTGCATGTTAAGAATGCGTAAGCAACAACAAGCCGGCTTAATTATGTTGTAAAACAATCAGCCATCATTTTGGCCAACAAGTTGTGCGCCTAACCCAACACCCGCTTAGCCTTTGACCCCCTCCTCTCGCTCTCTTTGAGGGAAGTAATTAAAATAGCAAAAGCCGCGTTGACGCTGGTCCCACAAATATGGCTGACAGACACGCAGGCGTCTACACGATTTCTATGACTAATGGCCAGAAGTGTGTCACAGCCAAGTCAGCCAGGAAACCTGCAACCAATCCTGTACCCACTTGGCTCATAGCTGACAGCGACAGGCGAACTGCGAGCTGCCAGAACTGATGTACTCCAACTCAGAGCTTATGGGGTCAGGCACGCATAGCTGCGAACTGCGCACGTTGAGCGTTTTATCTTGATGCAAGTGCAACTGCAACTGCAGTTAACTTGGCTAACAAGAAATTAAATTCCATTACGCGCGCGTAAGTCAATAGCCCAGCGCTGGCAACGAGGTAAGTCATGACTTAAGCACAGACCAGCACAGTGGGCAAAAGTAAGCAAACATAGCTTAAAACTAGTATGAAAGGCTACAGTGGAGCGAGACGACTGTAAGAGACCCCGTACTCATTTTGGGAGCTATAGGATATAGTAGCCTGATACGGTAACTACATAAATTTAAGTAGTTTCCACACAGTTGGTCCCACTGTGCACTGTGCGTTCGCTGGCCCAAGTGGGCACGGCTAATGAAGAGGTGGTAATTTATGTGGCTATATTCACCTGTGCCTAGACACGTTTTAATAAGCCAGTCAGCCAGCTAGCCAGCCAGCGACTGAGCCATGAATGGAAACGAGCTTGCTGGCCAAATGGAGATGTGGACGAGCTGAAACTGGCAGTTTGCCTACGTGGTACTCCGCCAAGATGAACTGGACGGGACGCTGTCTGCAGGATTAATTAATTGCTGCTGTTCGTTGGGTTGTTGTTGCTGTGTTTCGCTGTGTTTGCTGTGGCTGATGATGCTCGCTGGCACACATGACGTATACGTGACATTTGAGATATGTTCAGCCGCTTAATGTGCGACATTTTTGTTTGTTTTTGCCAACAATAACCGCTAACAACTTTTGGCAGCCAGAATGTCAGCTCCAATCACAGCTACCTATCTCTGTCGCTCCTTTTCTCTCCCCATCTCCATCTCCTTCTCGCTGCTTTGCATATTGTGCATTGAGGCAAGAAAACTTATAATGATGAGCAGTCAGCATCGTCAGTCGACAGCGTTGTCAAATGACTTGCGTAAATTTATCGTAAATGCCATCAACAGTAGCGACACAGCTACAACAATGACGACTCCTCCAACTGCTCCTCCAATTCGTGGTCAGATTCGAGTCTTGGCCTGGCTAATCCTCGTTAATCCTTTTCACTGTTGAGCTGCCTTCATATAGTTGCCCATAAATTTAACCTGCTCTTGTTGTTGTTGAGGTGTCACCCCCGCCAACTCCTCGCCCACGCCCCCTTCCCCCTCACGCCAACTCCAATGTTATGCTAATGAAATGCAACTCAGTTCTCAGCTCCTTTTGGCCTAAAGCATGCGCCACTTTGCATGCAGCCAAAACGAGTACTCGATTTGGTTTGGTAGTTGGAGTTGGAGTTGAAATTGGAGTCCGGATTGAAGTGGTAGTTTCAGTTGCGTGTTGTGGCTTCGTCTGTTCTGCTTGACACATTTAATTGGAAGTCAATTGGTTTGCAGGAAGTGAGATACCATAACGCAGATTTGCTTACAAATGGCAAAAGGCACAAGACACAAGTCAAACGCAAAATAATCGGAGCAGCGAGTGGACAGATTTGATCGTTATCCCAACAGTTTAACTAATTGTCAACATTTATTTACGTTTTTAAAGAACAATTAAGAGCTGGGGTCAATTTAAAAAAGGGATTTGATTTTATAGAAATTTATGGCGTGTAGTTTTGACAGTTAAAAGTGGTGTCTTGAAATATAAGAACTAAAATGTATAAATTCAGCATAGAAAGACATTTTGGGCTCCAATTTATATAGCTGAAAAATAGTAATTTTAAATAATAAATTTAGTTTAAACTTATTTGATGATCATATCAATAAAATGTTAGTTTCAATAGAAATCAAAGTCGCTTAATCATATGTTTGGAATATAATCTAAGTGAACAATTGACTATATGTCTGCAATATTTAAAAAATTCTCGTTTAAAAAAAAACACGAACTTTTGTGTTTCAAGTAAAACAATGTTTTTAATCAGGTTCTTAAAAACATGCACTTGCTTGCACTTAATAATTTGAGAAACGACACTCCCGATTCTTCACACCCGAGACACACTCCAGTAGTGTCTTTGGCCGTGTTACCGTTTCGCCCGCTTCAACCGTTTCGCCCGTTCGGCTCATGTGCATGCTAAGAATGCGTAAGCAACTACAAGCGGGCTTAATTATGTTGTATGATTAGAAATATTTGTAATCTTTCCGTCGATTAATTAGAGAGTTGGTTATAAAAACAATATTTGGATTAAAAACTGTGATACCTTAAAGCACAAGTTATTTAGATGCCAAGCATACAATACACACTTTATCTTACTTCAACAAATGTGCGATAATATTAAAAATAAAAAACTTTAAGGGCTTACCAATAAAAAATACCTTTTGGGGCGCCAAAACAGTCATGTAGGTCAACAAATTCAAAGGTACTTAAGAAATGTTTGCAGAAATATTACAAATTTTTGGACTATGTACAAAGAGGAATAAGTAGACCGAGTGGAATCTATAGCAGCCAAAGGATGGCGGCAAACGGCGCTTCAGTTGGAGACAGGCACACACAAAGACACACTGATACACACGTGGTTGTGTGACATTCAATGGGGATCTCGAACTTGTAGTTTGTGTCTCATTGTCATGCCGGGCTTATTGATTGGAATACAATGGATCCTTAAAGTGTGCTTACAAGCGCCGTAACTCAAACAAATTGCAGCCGCCTCGAACGCCGGTGAAGGAGATGGAGGAGGGAAAGGAGGGGCAGTAGGGAGGCGGACGGGAGTCAGACAACGACGATGGACAACGACACTGATCAACAGGCGTGGACGCAACCAGGTAAGCAACTGAAACTTGGGCTGGGTCCATGCGTTTTACATGATGGCTACACGACAGGACAGGACGGAACAAGACAGGGTGGGACAGGAGGGAACGGCAGGCAACGGTACAGAACAGGAGCGGCAAGACGATCGTCTTAGCCGTCTTAACAAGAACAAGATAAGCCCGCGCCCTATTGCCCCGCTGCCACTTCCTCCTCTGCTCTTTGTTGGCTTTAAATTATTCCAAGCTTGCCACAGAGACACGGACCAGAGGCGCTACTGACGCGCTTATGTTAAATTTACCAAACAAGCGATTTGTATGCAATTTTGCGATTCCCAAATGGGTAGAGGAGGAGACAAGGGACGGGGTGGGAGGTAAGAGGGTACGGCTGCAGTGATCAGACTGAAATCCAAATCCCAGCGAGACATCATGACGTCGTGGATTTACACAGCGCTGCATTCTCATTGCTATTGTCTTTGTCGCTGTTTCTATCCCTTTCTCCTCTCTATCTTCTTTGTCTCCTTCTTTGTCTCCGTCTTTGCTTTGTCTCATCCCCATTCGCTGTCTGCCTCACTGTCTGCCTCTGCTGCTGCTGAACTGCCCGCGTCGCAATGTCTAGTTTATTGGCGTGATTTTTTATTTGCATTCGAAATGTTTTTGCCTTGTTCAGCTTTTGTTTTTTTAGCCAGTTTTTTAGCCATAAGTTTTCGTGGCCAGTTTGCAATTATTTGCGGAATTCCTTTTGGAATATATATTGACTCACAACTCGCTGCTCACTGTGAGCTGACTGTGGTGCTGTGACTTACCTGTAAACTGCATGCCTCGCACTCACTCACTGACAGCCAAACAAGGAAGCTTAACCCACTGCCATAGCGCTCTCCTTGTCGCACTTTCCATCCCCTGGCTCTATCTCTTTCATTCACGTTGCCCACATTTGCTTCGCTTCTGCTGTTAATTTGTCTGAAGTTTTCGCTTTGAGTGCATTTTTTAAATAATTGTGATTTGTTAACACTTTTTTTAGCATTAAATGCTTTCAAGTTCATACTATGGAAATCCTTATAAATGTTTGGCTAATCAATCAGGTTTGAATTTAGAATTTTAAAGGTAGCAGAATTTCCTTGACACATTTTCAAAGACTGATTTCCAGGAGGAATTAAGGGCGAACCTTGATAATTCAATACTGGAAAAATAATTAAACGTTTTCCGCAAATAATTCGTTTCCGTAGATAGTTCGTGGGGTCCCTTGAGCAAACTAATTATCCAGAATCAACCTGTACCAACTCTTTTTAAGGCTGTACCTTTATATTGATTATGATTAATTTTTTGAAGCTTTGGAAAATTTGTTTACTCATTTTTTATAAATTTAAATTTTTCTTTTTATTAAATTCTTGCTACACACTTACCCACTTAATTCACAGCTACTCCGTTATTCAATAAACATTCGATAACTGCAACCTCCCACACAGCCTAGCACTCATTGCAAATGCCGTTTATCACTTGGAATAAGTCAAATAGTTCAGTTAGGATCAGTTTCCTCGAGAAATGTGACCAGCTTCATTCGTATGCAGAACATTTGCATGCCACAAGAGGAGGCGCCTCGTGTTGCACTACCTGTCCGCCTGCGAGTCAATTGTGCAACTGCCCCAAGTGTCAAATTAGACAAAGAGCTTGCCACAATCAAATGCTGCCCCAACTTGCAAATGAAATGCTCAAATGCAGTTAACAATTTACAAATTTACAATTTACAGTTTACAGTTTGCCAACCTCGCTGCCGGCCAGGTTAACAACAACAACAAGAACTGAAACAGAGCAAAAGTAAAGCTGGCGTCTAATTTTCAGCGAGTCGAATTCGAGTCGTAGAGGGGTAGCAAAGGGGGCGTGGCGACGCGTGAGGGGGCGGCTTAGAAGTGGCTTTGATTTGCATTTGCATGTGGGTGGTCAGCAAATTGCCAGAACGTGAGCACAATTTTTAAATTAACGGCAAGTGGCTGCAACAACAGCAGCAAAAGCGAACGGAGGGGCAGTGGGCCGCACAGTGGGGTAGACGTACGCACAGTGGGACAGACGGACGCATTCCAGCCGCAAAACTGTTGCAATTAATTGCATAAAAGTTCTAACTCGTCTGTGCTTCCCCTTTGGCCCCTCTTCCACCCCCTCACCCCCTCCTTCTCACAATAGAACAATGGAGCAGCTCTTGTGCAAACTGTGCAACTAACTTGGCCATAATCGGAGCCACATCGTCGTCATGGTCGTGCCTTTCAGTTTGAAACGTGATCGATAGACTGACTACCAACCTGGCTGGGTTTCTGGCCAAAAGCAACAACTGCAAATTGGACGCTCCATGTTACCAAATGTTCTTATTGTTGTTGTTTTCTGCCTCCTTTTTCTCCACTCTTGGTTTTTGGTCTTAGTCAAATTATGTTCTTTGCCTTGGTTGATAATGAAACGGCAAATTGCAGTTGTTGTTGTTGTTGCCACTCACACCGTCTAGGGCCAAGACTTTGGGCCACGCTAATGATTACGTGTTATCGTGTTGTAATTTTACATAAAACTCTAATGACGACTCCGATGCTTCACTGCTCCAAAGCACACATCGAGTCATCCACCGAACAAACCATCCTTCCAGCCAGCCTGCGATCCATCCATCCACCCATCCATCTAGCGATCGATTTAACGCTTCGGGTTATATGGTTTAGATCATGGCAGCGGACACTAACTGGGCTCATCATGGAGCGTTAACAAGCTCATTTTTCTCAAACCTGACGCGCTCAATGATCAACTGAATCGCAGTTCATCGTCCAGCTAAATTTAAACATTAGAAGAAAATGTTTAAAGGAATATAGTATGTTTAAGAATAGAGTTTTATAAGAACCTAAATTATTAAATAAATTGCATACTGATTGTTTTTTAATATTATTGCAGTTCCAAAAACTTTTCAAAAATAATTAAAGATTCTTGTCATCTTTATCATTAATTGAATTAAAATTTATGGTATTGATTTAAAATAAATTCTTTACATTTTTACAGTGTTCAGATCCTTAGATCCTTAGATTCTCTGGTTCCTAATCATTACTTGAACTAAAAAGTATTTTATTAAATTAAAATTATTTATTTGAAATTCTACAGTAAAATAATTCTCTTCAATTTTCAGAGTGTTCAAATTTCTGAACTTTTTCAAAATTAATATAATTTTTAGCTCCACTTGAGTTTTAATTAAACAAATTATATAATGAACTGATTATCTTTGTTAATTTATTGAAAGCTTAAATAAGTTTTTGAACCGCTTAGAATTATTTTAATAGGGGTAAAAATGTTATAGCTTTCCATAAAGTGTAAGGAAATTTTTTTGATTTCATGTAAATATTTTTTGATTTAAATTTTAAAAATTCCATTTCTGACGTCATAACAATTTTTACACCTAAAGAAATCCGATATGCTCCTACTTCGGCTGAACTACACCCACATTTTAATATTTTCCAACGATTTCGACTGCACAATATCATAATTTTCCCTTAATGAGCACAGTGACAATATCAGAAAAGATCACTACATTTAAGAGTACGAAGAGTGGGAGGACGACAGCGAAAGAGAGGGAAGTAGAGACAGTTAGAGAAAGGTAGAGCATTTGAAGAACATGTTTATCTGCAGTGATTGAACTAAATTTTCATTAACTGATACCCGTAGACAAAACGTTTTCCTGCTAAAAACGAAAACAACTCGAAGAAACTGGCTCCAGAGCATATTAAATTGAATTTTTATGTTCTCACAAAAAGCATTGGAAAAGCGTGGATCAGTAATGGGAGCTGTAACACTCGTTACTTAATGTGTGTGTGAGAGTGTGTGTGTGTGGGTTAATAAATGTAGCTCGATGCACTAGGAGACGAGACGAGACGAGATGAGTTGGGAAGCGATGCTAAATTATGGTTATTTAAATAAACAGCACACGATTTGATTTGGCTGAGCAAAAGTGTTGCTCTGGCCGTGAAATGCGAGCGCCTCTGAAATTGCACTGGAAAAAAAATAAATATATATAAATAAAGAAGAAGAAGAAGTGGAGGAAGAAGGACCATGAAGACAGCAGAAGAGCTGAAGATGCGAAGATGTCGGTAAAATTATGTTGTAGCTGCACCGATCGTGCCCAAGTGCTGGCGATAGATTCGTCTTGGGGGTTGTGCCATCAGGCCATGATTGAGTAACGCCCAGGACTGGCACTGGAGCCGTCTAATTATGACTGTGCACTGAGCACGCTGATTACAGACAGCAGCAGGAGCAGTAGGAGGAGGAGCAGCAGCAGTTGTACCCACAGTTCTTCGTTCACTTCATTAGCTGATGAGCTGCATTTGCTGATGGCTTTGATAAATCAAACACATCAAAACCAATGTGCGTTTTGGCCCAAAAGCCCAAATGCCCAGCATGACCTTTAGCCCCCAACAGACGTCGCTACCAACAACGACTTTTTGACCAAATGTTTCCTTACGGGCGTTGCGGCGTTTTGTTTATTTTGAAGCTATAATTTAAGCCGGTAATTGCACGCTGGCGGCCAGAATTTGTAACTAAACTGCAAATTAGCAGCCAATTCTCCAGCCGATTAATAACCATAATTATTGGCTCAAACGCTGACGAGCGAACGTCGCAACGCAGACGCAGTTCAGTCCCAGAAACAATGTTGTTCCTGCGCATCTGAATCTTGATGAGAAGGAGACGCTGCCTCTTGCACTCCACACAAAATTGGAGTCCGAGGTGGAGTTGGAGTCTGGCTGGTCTGCTCAATTGCCAATTCGTGATACAGATACACACGGAGGTTGATGAAGAGGCGTCTGGTCGGGGCAAACGGGGCAATTTAAATTGTGAGCGCGTCTGGCTTAATTACATAACATACTGGCAAATACCAATGCAGGCAGAAGTGATGCAGCGTCTCTGGAGCTGGCCCCCGGCAGACTCATCATTGCTTGGTTCCATCTTGATGGACATGTGTCTAATGAAGGGGCCTAATTAATGTGCGTAGCTAACGTATCGTTCGAGCCAGTCTCAAAATAAACTGAACATAAACTAACGTGTTGAAAAGGCTGTGCCCAAAAGGATTTCAACTTCCGCCCGAATGCATAATGATGGTCGGTCTGGTTTGGCCCTGGACAAATTAATAAACGTCGATACTCAATTAAACTGTCGGCCATAATGCATGCCATCAATTTGCAACAACTGGGCCCCCAGTTCGAATAGAGACATCCCAAGCGGGCGGGTTGGCAAGCAATTATTAATAAAAACCCAAGATAAAAACTATGTACTGTGCAGCGAGGTCAGCTAGACGAAGAAAAATGAAGGAAAATAATGGCATTAACCGCTGCAAAGAATCAATAATGTAATGGTAAAATCGAGCTGGAAATATATAATTTTCGAATTAATAAATAGTAAACGCAGCAAGAGCATAATTTTAAATAAAACGAACTGTTTGCCGATAAACATACAAATCGACATCATAACAGGTAGTTATTCGATCAACAATTTAACAGTAGCTCTACGTTGCGTTAGCAGACTCCTTTTGCGTTAACAGACTCTGCGTCGCGTTAACAGACAGCTTCTTTGACTGCTGTTAAAGTTGTGGGTCGTTGCAGAAATACTAAATTTAAAACATTTTTGTGTTCGATAGCGCATACTTGTTTATATTTTCTTCTATATTAAAAACATTTATGTACGATTATATATAAATAAAATTCAATTAAATAACAACATAAATAGCTGCCAAAACCATCAATTGGATGGAAATGTTGGTCGTTGTTAACAATATAGATTTGTTATGACTTTAAACATTACACAGTACAACAAAATTACAAAAAAATTGCGGAAATATAAAAGAAGAACAAATAGCTTTAAAGTTTTTAGTTTCGAGAATTAACATTGAATGTTAGAAGTAGAGGGACAGCTACAAACAAAGAACTAAGCAATCAGAATATTGGCTTTCAAAAGGCACTTTCGTTACAGACGTAGATTTGTGTGAGTGTGTGTTATGTGTGCGTGTGTGTGTGTGTTTTGGAAAGCTTTACATTAACCACTCTTCTTCATGGTCATCTCGTGGGCAGTGCGCAAGCGACGTCGCAGTTCATTGGGGAAACGTTCGTAGCATTTTTTGCACACGGGCTTCTCGTCGTACTCGTAGAACTTGGACTTTTGTGTCATCTTGGTGTCGCACACGGAGCAGGCAAAGTGATGCACACACCAGGCCTTGTTCAAGGCGGTAAAAACTACAAAAAGGGCAGAAGAGCCCAACAAATGAGTTGCTGTTTAGACAGCTTTCAGCTCATACTACTCACCATCTCCTCCTATGACCTGATTGCAGACGAAGCACAGGTTTCCAAACAACTGATGATAATGCGTCTCGCAATAGGCGAGTCCACGTTTCTCGTAGTGCCGATGGCCCAAAAACGGTTTCTCACACTTGGCACACACGAAATGCTCCACATGCCAGTGCTTGCCCAGCGCTGTGACCACGCGCTCCTCGATGGGTCGACGGCAGGCACCGCAAATGGGTATGCCCATCTTGTCGTGGCAGCGTAGACAATACAATTCATTCATGTCATTGGCAGCTAGACCTGGACGACTCTTGACTTCACGCGCCGTGGCATCCAGCTCTGTGCCACACGCGGAGCAGTTGAAATGATAGCCATGGTAAACCTCACCACGGAAACGCAAGGGTTCCTCATCGATTAAGCCGCTAAAAGAAGCACACAAATTAATCACTTGGTTTAAACTATTGACACGCCTACTTACTGACATTTTTGGCACACGTAACGACCCGTAATCTCCGCCTTCACCTTGGCATTGCAATCGTGGCAAAGAGCACGATTCTGGTTGCGTATAAAGCCGCTATCGGCCAATTCTTTGGCACACAACTGACAACGGAAGCACTGCGGATGCCAGCTGGCAGACATGGCCTTGATGACACGTCCGATGACGAACTCACCGCACTTATTACAGCATGGCGCAAACAGCACATGGAAATCCCTTTCACAGTACTTGCGACCCTCGAACTCGTAGAAGATGCCATCCTGGAATGGCCGGAAGCACTGAGCACAACTGAAATACATTTTAAATTAATATGCGCACATAACGAATGTCTGCTGTACGGTGAGGACTTACACAAAGCACTGTGTGTGCCACAGTTCACCATTGGAGTTGACAATCTTCTCGGTGGGCTCAAAGCCATCGGCGCATCTCGTGCAATGCATTGCACCCAACGACATGTTGATGGCCTGAACTCTGCAAAGCATTAAGAAGAAAGATTAGTTAGATTTTAATACAAGAGATTAGCGAATTAGTGGACGGATTACACTTCAGCTTTGGAGTACATCATGGTGGTGATTCAAGCGTATGTAAAAGCCAACTGGAGACGTTTAGTTTGTTTGTCGCTTCGGGTTTGGATTGCTTATCAAGCGATGTTGACATTGCTGAATCATATTTCTGACGAATACGAAAAAAGCTTTGCATTCCTTGTGGCTTGAGTGAAACGAGTCGACTCCAATGACTTTTGGGAGAAGCCGAGAGAGTCGACAGTTCACTTGCAGTCGCTAAGCAGTGCGGATGTGCGGAAGGGCTCGAATGCAGTACATTTTGCTTAAGAGTAACAGGCTTATCGCTTCATAATGGCAGTAGTAATTCTAAATACTCGCCAGTCACTAAAGATTTCCATTTTCTTTAAAGCTCCTGCGCACTTAAGCAAACTCCACTGTAGTTCAATAAATTGAATTTGCCGCCTTAGCGCACACACACGCACTCACACATACAGCAATAGGTAAACAACAAACGCACACACACATGCGCACAAGCAGACACACACAGATGAGTGCGGGACGGCGGCGTCTAAAAATAAATTTGAATGTGACCATGACGTCATCGATGTAGTAAACATCTGGCGCGTTAACAGTATGAAAAGTGCAACTTATGCGGGCAACAGACATCCAGCAGTTGCACTGCTTGGCATCAATGGAGACAACAACACTAATGATTTGCATAATTGTAGTTAAAGTGCGTTTTACGAGGTGATAGCTTAGCGTGATGAATGGAAATTTGGGTCACATTAAGCACTGGACCACATATTAAATGTTACGATGATGTAATTTTGGTTAAAATTCTATGTGAATCGTTCTGCACGGTTTGCTTACTGAACGGGTGGCATTTCTGGACACTATTTGGCTTTCACTTGTTGCACTTGCAGAACGCGTCAATCAACGTCTACGTACGTTTAGCTTGGCTGAAAACTGCAAACAAAATATCGTAAAAAACTGTGTCGTCTGTTGGTTTAGTGCTGCCAGCATTGGCTATTTTAAGGCCAAATCCGGTTTCACAACATAACTTTTAGCGATTTTCTTTACATTTCGCTTATGCTTAGAGCTAAAATGGGCAACACTTGAACTTGTATTTAAGGCAAACGACAACACAGGTCTTGCCAAATTGGGCGTACACGCAAAACTTGCATATCTTATTAAATCCACCTGATTCGTGTTCATTTCATAGTGGTGTATTATGATACACTTTTTATTTACCTATGCCAAACACTTTTTCACGAATTTCTTTAAGATTTATTATCTTATTAATTGAGAATCTCACTTAGTTAAACTACAATCGTGTTAGAGAGAGAAGAGACAAGTTGGAACAAGTTCCAAGTTCTTTGAGCAGATCAAAATAACAGTGTCCCTGGTAATTGTTCACTTTATGAATCATGTTTAAATTAATAATATAAACTTTATGTTCTTCAACTTTAATAAATGTCATGATACTTTCTGCAATATGCAAAAATTGTTTTTAATTTAGCAAGATGCTATTTTGTCTAGCTTTGGGTATTAAAAGAGCGCGAACTGGTTGACCACTGTTATTTAACATTTGCTGTTGTGAATCCAACGCAGGGCTGCTGAAACCTATCGATTTATGTTATCGCTTACAAATTGCGCGCCATATTTTGAATTTGGCGGAGCCAGTAAACAAACCCATATTGACTCTTATCACTTAATTTATGTGTATAAAGTTCTTCTGTAAATACGTTTAAATGTCAAGTTCAGCGCAAGAGGAAATCCCTGCACAATATTAATCACAAAGTTAATTGTTTATGTTTACATTATTGCATAATTTTAAGAATATTCGATACGCTGAATTTTAATATTATTAAATGGAATACACTTCCGCCAATGAAAGCTGCAATTTCAATTTGCCATTTTAGTTTTGCAAACTTCCGCATTGAAAAATTAAATGCTTGTTATTGGTTGTTGTCAATTCGTTCTAATAAATTACAAGCTTGTTATTTATGTATGTAGTAATTAGTATTTATAAGCCTTATATTTTATGACGCATCTCAGCTCACCTTTATCCCAGCGCCATTAGCTTCCAGACGTGATTCGATCAATGGACCTTTGTTTGCTCATATCATCGCCACCATAAAGAAAACAAACAAAGCGGCGACGAGGCCACCAAAAAAAAAAAAAAAAAAACGGTGCCAACGAAAACAACACATAAACAACAACAATAACAACAGCGAGAACAACAACTTCTTACATATACATATGTATATGTCGCACAGTGGACGACGCCTTACAACGGTGCTTGTTTTGCGAGACGATTGGCACGTAGCAACAGTTGGGAGACCCCATAATTAAATTACAATTCGTAAACCGTATGATGATTTTATGCTGTTGTCTGTCTAGAAAATTCTGGTAGTCTTATTCAGACACTATATTTGTGCGACTCTTACCGTTTAATAATAAATCTCTTAAGATACAAAAAAGTATCTCGAAACAATACAATTGCTGCAAGCGGATACAGTGGGTGTCTAAATTTAACTTCAATTATGCTATTTATTATTGCAGCTGGCGCAAACCGGCAAACAACAACCAGACAAACAACATACTCGCCTCCAGTTGCAATCTGTATGTTAAATAAAACTATACACACACAGATACAAATGTATCTAAGTATCTGTAGATATTTATGAATGCATAGTGAGCTCGTCAAACCAGTTGGTTGCAAACTGTTTTGTTTTTCTCGTTCAGTCCCATTCATAGTTATGCTTTTTCCAACCAAATATTCCAAATATGTGGGTACAACTTTTGGCCTCTTATCGGTATCTGGTTTTGCTGCTGTTACTGCCCTTCTTACAAACTTTTGCCTTATCGGGTAATTTCGGAATCCAATTACATAGTACTTAAGTTTTATTTTGTTGTGCATTTCAAATGCCATATTTCTTTTCTGCTCATATCAGTAGGCTTTTTGGGACCGCTTTGTTTTGACAGCGTTTATAAAACGGCAGTACATTGTAGCTTTATCTTATACTTCAAAACTATAATTATCGCAAAAATTGTACTCTAGTTTTCTACGCTCAACAAGTATTTGCTAAAAATAGGAGTAATGAAAATTATTTTTTATAAAGTATATTTATGTTTTTAAAAGAAAACTTTATACGCCCTTTTTTTGTGACTCATAGATAAATTATTTTATTTAATTTACTTGTTTGTCACAGCTGTTTTTAGCTATCAAATATCATTGGGATATTTTATTGCCCTGAAATTGTATGAGTTTATCATGCCCCTGGATAAATAAATATTAATTGAATTTAGTCTACGTGGGTGTAAAAGTGAGAGTCAGCCCACGAAATAGATATGCATATAACTTGCTAAACCAACGGATGCAAAATGAAACTGACGTGGCAACGACGAAGGCGACGGCGACGTCGCCGATGGTGGTCGTACGTGTTCAGCCTTAGTGGGGGCAGGGGTAACCAATTGGAGCGCAGCGGTTGGCTATAGCCAAAGCAATTACCATTCGTGCATGCATACATACATATGTATGCACATAAGTCAGTGTGTGTGTGTGTAGGACTGTGTGCTGTTGAGTAAGGCTTAAGTTCGTTTGATAAGTCGAACGAAGTCTACGACAAAGCAAAAGGCGAAAATCAGTTCGCTTGGCAACAATAACAAAGACGAGCAGCAACAAAAAAAAACATACCATGTGACAGGTGCAGTGTGCGGTTTTACTAATACCAAGAAACAGCTGGTTAGAGCGGGGAGTTGAGGCGACGGTCACTCCAAAAGTTCCACGACCTCCCAATCTGCAGCTGGCTTACTTGCGTGACCACCCGCGCACATGAAGAGGTGTATGTGTGCGTGTGTGTAGTTACACACATGCTTACAGACTTGCAAGTGTTACGTTGTGTGCGGCAGTATCATTAGCACTCGAAAAATAACGACTAAGCAAAAACAACAGATAGTAGCTAAACAAAAATAGTAATAATCACATCTTTTTTAAAATATGAACGTATGTTTGTGTGTTTGCTTTTAAAAATAAACTATTTAACCTTAGCGATGTCGTTGCCATAGTGACGTTAGTTCTAAGTGTGAATAAAAAAAAGATTTTTTGCAATGCACTCGGAGAATCAAAAGAGCACAAAACGGAGAAGATTGCCTGCAGGGAGAAAGAGAAGGAGAGATAGATAGGTTGTGCAAGTTGGAGCGGTGACTGTAGTGGGGATTTTGAACGGGACTGTTTTGCTTTTTGTTGTGGTTCTTGCTATTGACAATTAAGAACAACAACAAAAGCAAAACAATTGAAATGGAAGGCAATCAAAAAGCAAAAAGCAACAAAACCAAATAAAACAGGCGCCGAGCAGTTAAGCTCTGTGTATTGTTGTGAAAGAAGAGGGGAGAGGAGGATTGCGATAAACACATACATATACACGCTATTTACATTAGAAACTTTATTTACATATGTATGAATATATGCAAATGGCGCTAAATGTTCAAATATGACAAGCTTCCCAGCTGAAATGCTGCCAATATTCAAGGTGAATTCTAGGGCAAATGTGATAAGATGAGCAACAACAACTATGTTTGTGCTTATATAATTCAGATCTTGCACTAATGATAATCCTCTTTTGTAGTCAGGTCTCGTGATCAGCTCAGCGGGGCCTCTCACACCAAGTAAATAACAACATCAGTGATTTGATTAACAATTTCGTTTAATTTTATTTTTTCGTTTATGAATTTTTGCTTAGTATTCACCAATTTGTAGTATTACTTACTAAATTTATTGTATAAATATATATGCCAAATAAATAACAAAGCGTAGTATAATTACAACTTAAGTGTAACACAATATTTATATATGTGTATAAAGTATATTATTATAAATTTACATATTATTTCTCTGCAGCAGTTTTCCCTCCCAGTTTCGTTACTTCTATTTACAGTTTAGTATATAGTTTACCTGCAAATTGTTACATTTTCACCACTACGACAATTAATCAGAGTTTAATTTTATCTTTAAGAACTCCGAAGACAACTAAAAATAGTAGTAAATATGCAACAATTATAGCTATATACTAAATGAAAATAAATTATCAGTTAACTATGCTTATCAAGTCTTTCCTTTCTTTTGACACATACATATTTTAAACGATCTATGCTAATAGTTGGTTTATAGTAACAATTACCTTACAAAACGCTAAACAATTACAAATTTTGCAAAAAGTATTTCCAAAACACAAAAATCAAGAAAGGCAACTGTTGCTTAACTGTTACTTAGGTCTAAGATGTAAAGCATAAATTGAGCTATACCCAAAAGTAACTTAAATATAAAACATAGCTGTATCCATAACTGATACTTGTATAAAAGGCACATGAACAAAGAGAATAAACAACCGAATCTAATAACATATAGTATCTGTGTATGAGTATGAATGTATATGTAGTATGTGTATGGGCTCCCTAAACATATGGATGATAAATTTACAAAAACTGGAGACTTGATTGATAGCTGTACATAATGTGTGTATGTAACCTAAATACGATACAAGTTTAAACTTTGTGAACAACCCTCGCTCGTATAGAGTACCAGCCCTCTCAATTGCTCATTTGTAGGCCACCGCTGCTGCGACTGCCTGTTGAGGAGGAGCCGCTCAGTCCAAACTGTGACACGAGCTTATCATAATCCTCCAGCGATGTCTCGAACTGTTCCAGCTGCCGGGACAAATCATCCATGCTGCCATCGATGCCCGCACTGTTGCTGGCCAACGCAGCTGCTGCCGAGGCTGAGGCGGCAGCTGTTGCACCACAACTGGGCATGGTCGGTAGTTGCAGTTCGCCGAGTCCTCGTAGAGGAGGTGCGTGATAGCATTCCCTATAGAATTTGGCCAAATCATTGACATGCGATGTGGGCGAAGCGAAGGGGAAGTGCAGCTCCTTTAATAAACTATCATCATCGCACAGTTGCTGTTGTTGTAGTTGCTGCTGCTGTTGTTGCATTGACTGCTGTTGTTGTAGCGTCGAGGCAGATGCGCTGCTGGCGGGTATAAGCAGACTCTTGATTGGTGACGTTGCACCCTGTGCAGCCAGTGCACCCTGTGGCGCCTTCTCGAAGCTCTTGAACGCAGTTGAATTGTTGTTGATATTGTTGTGGTGGTTGTTGTTGTTGGTATTGTAATTGTTTAAATTATTACTGCTAGCATTATGATTATTATTATTACTGATATTATTGATATTAATATTAACTGGCGATTCGCATTTGATGCGATTTAGTGACTCAATGGAACCACTTCCGGTGCTCTCCTGGCGATTTTTTCGCAGCAGCCACTCGAACGGCGGCGTCTCCGGCAGCACAAAGTCGTGTTCCGTAAACTGTTTAAGCTTGCCGAGATCGGTGAATGCTCCCGGGCGCAATGGTTTCTCGATGTCGATGAAACGCTTGTCTGCCGCTGCTGCATTACCTGTATAACCTCCGCCCACGCCACCGCCTCCCATGGCTAGCTTTACGGTAGACAGCTGGGACTTTGGTGAACCGGTATCGTTGGCTGGTCGGAAATGATCCGACTTGAGCATTATGGTATTCTGCTGGTCTCCTGGACGAGCTGTTGCCGCAGCCGACGCCTGATGACCTGCCGTTGGTGATATGGTCAGTTTGGTGCGATAGGCAACAGACATGATGAGCGAGCCCACGATTGTGTTCAGTTGTCCGATCTTCACCTGCTTGTGACCCTCGCCTAGCGTATGAACCTGCGGTCTGTCCACATAGATGCGATAGAAGATGCCATAGGATTCAGGACACTGACGACGCGACAATTTATAGGCCGGTGTGGTGCGGGTCAGGGATATGAGCGATTTGAGCATAATGCCCATGCGATTGTAGATGGCATGGGATGCCTTCAGCATTGGATTTTCATTGCAGGTATTTGTATTTCCTCCCTCTGCTTTGCAATCGTCACTGCCGCCGCCAGCTTTGCTGTCCACTGGCAGTAGATCCAGTGACCACACCTCTAGTATCATTTGATCACCTTCTGTTGTCTTAAGCGATATCTCAACGCACAATGGCAGGCGCTGCAAAATGCTATCACCTGGCTTAAGGGCCAGCGCACGTTTGGTTTCATCGAGGACATCCGGGTGGTCCTGTACCACAATATTAAACCAATCATTGCCAGCTAGTGGATTACATTGGGTTTGTATCTTTTCGCCGAGACGCGACTGAACCACGACCTGTGTTGTTTTCAGCGCCAGGAATTTGATGAATTTCTCCAGATCCTTCTCGGCTGCATTTAAACGTTGCGTAGACATTTTAGACATTCACTTGGTTTACACTTTTGCACTTGGCTCTGTTTTGTTCTTCTGTTTTCTGTTCTGCATTCACTTGCACACAAGCACACACAGCAGCGTACAAAGTTCGTTTTTGTTTTGTCTTTTCTATTTTACACTGCTTCCGCGTATTTGTCTGCCTCCTCCCATTCGCAGTTGTATTCTGTGGAATTTTCCTTTATTTTGTTTTTGTCTGCACACTTATCTGTTTGCACTATGTTCTTTGATTTACATGCGTTTGCTCGGGCATTTTATTAAACACTGCAATTCGTAAAATGCCTGAATTGTTTGTCGACCGAATTTTGTTTCTTGATTTGACACGACTGAGTTATTTCGCTGTAAAAGCAAAACAAAGATCACTCCCACTTTTTTCATGAACGTCCGCCATTAAACTAAAGCGAATGCGACGTGCTGGTGTTGCCATACACTCTGTTGCGTGGGCCCGCCAACAGGGTTGCCAGACATCGTCAAAATACTACTCATGTAAAACAACACTGTTACTCCGCTAAATTTAAATTTAATTAATGAATAATACGCTGTTTAATAACATTTATCCTCTTCTGTATTTATTAAGCGTAAATTTATTGATTTTTTAAACAATAGATGCTTTCATGTTAAAATTTTTGTCGTGTTTTGTGGTTTGCGTACTATCCTAAATATTTGTTTACTATTTTTAAACTAGTCCGGCAACTCCATGCGTCGTCTGATACACGTCACGTACGCACAGTGGGCGGGTTGGGTGCCTTCATTTGAAATGCAATAAAACGAGGGATTTTCCTTCAGCATCATTACGCGTTCGGATTAAAATAACCTCCGTCCAAGGTTAGGTAGGTTAGAATTTCACTGCGTCCCTTTTTGCCTGTACATTAAAACGTTCACGATCTGACTGCGTAAGCGTGTGCTTGGGCAGGTAACGAAGCACCGAAGATGGAACAGAACTAAGCATTTTAACGCGCTCCTCTTCAATTTGGTTTTGCAACTCGGCTTCTGTCTTGGCTTTCATTTCAAAGAATTGAACATTTTCCGCTGCTGCCTCGGCACGTTTTCGATTGTTTTCTTCGATCATGGACAACAACAGCGCACCGTGTGCCTTCCGTTGTTGACGTTCTCTTGCTAAATCTAACTCATCTTTGGTGTCCTTGCAGTCATTAGTTCTCTCAACGATTTGCTTCTGCCGGAGTCGAGCTTTCTCCAAACTACGCTCAGCCATGTCCGCCCGGTAACGGTCTAGTTCTTGTCGTGCACGCTGTCGCTCTAATTGCTCCTGCTCAAGCTGCTGCCGGAAGCGTTCATCGTCCTTGGCCCTGTACTCTGCCTGCAGCAGATCCAGCAACAGATTATCGCGCTGGCGTTTTCGATCCTGCAGGAAAGAAAAATAATTTAGTAATTCTTATTTAAACTTATATGGACCATACGAACTCACCTCAATTTCAAACACTTGTTTGCCTATTTGCAAACTTATTTGCTGTTGTTTGCGTCGAGCTTCCTGTTTGGCGGCTTCAACCCTTTGCTTTTGCTCCACCATCTCCATTTGCTTCTCGAATGCTTTGGCAATGTTCTCATTCGACCGTGCCCTTTGCAGCTCCTTGTGCTCTCTATCTTTCTCAATAAACTCCAGCTGATTTTGCAGTTTAGCTCGCTTTAATCGCATCAACTCCAGTTGCTCCAATCTGTCTTCCTCTTCGATTTTCCTTTGAATGGCTATTCGATCCTCCCGCTCTGCCGCTGTCTGCACACATTCCTTTTGCCGGCGTTGCCTTGTTTCTTCGATTTGCAACGAGAGACTTTGGCGAAAGTTGTTTTGGCGTTCCTTTTTGATTCGCTCCTCCTCCTTCTCTTTGGCCAGCTGCTGCAGTCTCTCGGCCTCGGCGCGTTCGAAGCCCTTGGCCTTGGCATCCTTGTTTAATTGTCGCGCTCTTTGGCGTTCCATTAAACCCTCGTTGAGATCTTTGGTAATTGCTGCTAATCGCAGTTGTTCGGCTAATTCTCGAAGTTCCTCGCAATCATTTCGAAGTTGCTGACGCCGCTTGCGATCCACATACTCTTGATGCTTCAATTTACTAAGCTCATCGGACATTGCGGCTTGTGTTTGAGCAGCTTTTTGGCGCAAAGGATTTTCTTTAGACAGTTCAGTTTTATACTGTTGCGTTTCCTTCATAATATCGCAATAGAATTTGGAGTGTAAATAGACCAGGTCGTCATGAACATCAACTGAACCCTTAGGTCGCCCTGTGATACGAATTGCGGGGAGAGCGTCCCTCGCATTTGCTATTATCCTTGGAGGAGTTGTCATGGTAACAAAATCGTGTAAAAAAAAAAAACAAAACTAAAAAAGAAAAAAGTAAATAAAAGGAATATAAATGTTGTACTCCAAATGAACACAACTGCTTAACTGATTAATATCGATAATTATGGTTGTATCGAGAAAATAGACAGGATTAATAAAAGGATTGACTTAATTATTAACAGATTTCATACACTGTTCATATGCATTCAATTCATTTATAATAAATAAACGGCTTCTATATAATAGAAAAATTTCACTTTTTCAAAATCAAACGTATTTCAGTATTGTTTAGCTCGATTATTATATATTCGATAAACAGCTTAACGATGTTTACTGTCCGACTATCGCAGAACGGTGATGCCACATTTCCGAATTTATTGACGTCCGAAAAAATACCAAAAACAAATCACTAACGTTTTGGTGATTGTCAACCCCTCTGCAAATAATTATTTTTATTATTTTTGTTTATTTTCAATGTAAAATACACGGAAAATGTTTAAATAAAAATGTAAACGACGAAAGTTAAGCGCTTCCTACAGCCAAAGCGTAAGTGAGAGTTGGTTGAGAACGCATCGAAATCGCCATTTTTCTCGTCAGACGAAAGTGAAAAGCTGGGAAAACAGAATAGAGAAAATAGCAGTGCATTATTTTTCCCATATCTGTGTCAGAATTAAGGTTTCCCCTCAACCGACTGTGTGTGCTCGTGTGTTTGTGTGCTTATGTAGATATTGTGACATTAATAAACAATAGCAAAAATGTCGGAAATGTACAAAAAATCAAAACAGCAGCCTTCGCAGCAGCTGCAACAACAACAAGCACTACACCAACAACAACAACAACAGCAACAAGGCAGCATTGGCATCTATAACAATAAAATGAGCGTAATACCAAATTACACATTGAGCGGAATGAGCTCCTTTGATGCTGAATCTTTGCCTGATTATTCAGAATTTGATTCCGAATCGGTAACTTTGGATTATTACAAGGAAAGGTACATAACAAAAACAAAAAAAAAGAAAACAGAAACAACAATGATGTCAATAACAACAACAAAAACAATGATAAGCTGTATTTTTGTCTACATTTTGTTTTGATTCCGTTTTACTCGCACAGTTTTACTGCTGATAGTTGTTGTTTTTGACATTTTTCGATTTCGTGCCCCAATTTTGTTTGTGCTTGTACTACATAAATACACATACATATGTATTTTTCATTTCGCTACCCATTAAAAAACAAATTTGCTGATCCTGTTGCCATGCCCCCATCGCACATGCCCAGAAATTCATAGTACATTTTGTTTTGCACAAATCTTTTGAGTTTCTCTCAATTGTTCGGCTATAAATAGTCCAGACAGACACCATATCTTATTTGTTGTGGCCCCCGTCTGTGCTATAGAATCAAAATCTAGCTGAAATTGGCCAAATTTTGCTCACTTTAGTATATGAAACTGTCATCCGCTCTGCTTATCCCCTGGATTCCTTAAATGTCTGTTGACAGCTCATGCACATATATATAAATATATATATAGAAAGAGAGATATGCATAAGTGCAAGTGTGCATGTGTGTGTGTATCTTCTTGACATTTCCTTATGCATAATTAATGATAGGTTTGTGCATTGACTCTTATGCAGTTTTACGGTTGCTGCCGCCCGCCTACACATGCCACGCCTACACAGCTATCACGTTCACTGACTTTCCTCATTTGGCTTTAATGGTTTCCCGACTGCCGACTGTTCTGCATTCTATTTAGTTATGCTGCGTGCACACTGTGTCACGGCATTGTGGTTGCAGTGTGAACGTAGCATAATTCCTTTGCCATGTTTAACTACGAGTAGCAAATAAATATTTGTTTACCAAATCTTATCTATGATATTTGCGTATGTCAAACCCTGTATTTACACTAGCCTGTGCAATAAAAGCTTTTTATGGTCGCAAGTTTAACCATTTTGTTGACAAGTGTTGTTTGATGAACTGAAGCAAAAGTTATTGAAGCGTGACTGAATTTATTGCCCTGTTTTTATAGTGTTTCATAGTTGTTTCAATCTATAATCGTAAAGTGTAGCATTTGTTTTTGAGTTTTTTAATATTAAACAAAGAACAGCAGAGAGTCGATTGAAAAATACCCTGTACTTGTAATGAAGCTTAGTTTTACCCAACTTAGCGGACTTTAAATGACTGACAAATCTTACTTCTTTACACAATTATTCCAACTACAGAGTCTAAACCAGTCGATTGCTTGGGAATGTTGCTTTTGCATGTTGCTGCTGTATGTATTTTGTTTTCTCAGCTGATTACTATTAGTTTGTATTGAGTTTTTGTTATGATTTCAATGCCAGACACAGACACAGACCGTAAAACACCCAACAAAAAAACTATTATTGAAATTACACTAATCGAATGTTACAAAATTTTATTTATTTCCCTCCATGCTAAACGAAAAGATGTTGAAATAAAGCTAAACATTAAATTGAAACGCATTTGAGAGAAAATATCACATAATCGCAGCCGCTGCAGCGCTAAGAATTAAGCAATATAAGTGAAAATATAAAAATTATTTCCAATTTGTTATACAATACTTATACCAAAAACAAAAGCCAGAGTTATTGTTACTCCACCCATAAATACTCCACATACTCCATATATATAAATATTACTAACTAAAAGCATTTGAAACGCATTCCAATTAAGTATTTGTGCGGGCAGACGTTTTGCCTGATTAGTTTTTAAGGTAAGTCCGAGCACCTGTTATTATTTGTTGAATTGCCTTTATTTAAAGTTGAATAGATTATATTAAATCGTATACTTATTGCTCATCTCATAGTGTACTACGTCCTGGAGCGGACAAAATGGCGCCGACAACGACAATTGAAACCATAACAATCACAAGACCGCTCAAGGTTCGTACTCAATACTCCTCCTTCAATCTACATTAGCTAAAAATACTCCCATTCTGCAGGTGATCGCATTTATATGCGGCGTCATTGTGGTGGTCCTGATGATCATGGCCCTCGCATCCACAGACTGGCTAATGGCCGCTGGCTGGCGGCAAGGACTCTTCGTGCACTGCATTGAGGAGGACTCGGTGCCGCCGTTGCCCTTCAACATACAGGATCCACCTGGCTGCTACTGGACACGCGATATTGGTAGGACCTATCTGAAGCAGTAACTTGATTTTTATGCTTACACTTTCGTTGACTTCTAGGCTACATCAAGGCCACCGCAGCGCTCTGCATTATCACACTGATTACAGACGTAATCGCCACAGTGTTGACCGGTCTTGGCCTCAAGACCCAGAATCACAACATGAAATACAAATTCTATCGAATAGCAGTGCTCGTAATGCTCGTCTCATGTAAGCCCTAAAACTTATGAGGGTTTAAATAGTAAAACTAATAACATTCTTTTCATTTAGTGCTGGCTGTACTATCTGCTTTGATTGTCTATCCAGTCTGCTTTGCAGGCGAACTAACAATGGGTAAGTGGATGCCATACTACTCCTTACAAAACTAACATTTCCTTTGAAACATAGCAAATAGACGAGTTTGGGAATTTGGCTGGGCCTATGGCGTTGGCTGGGGCGCTGCTATATTCCTGTTTGGTGCGGTGGTACTGCTGCTGTGCGACAAGGAATCGGAGGAGATCTACTACAAGGAGAGGAAAATTGTACATGAAAACCAAATGCGCGCCTAGGCAAGGCCGCACGACCTGCCTGACGTCGTTCTTTAGACATAAGCATCTAGCAAACAAATACATATACACAGACACTCACACACACCAACACACACCACACACACACAGACGTAAATTTCGATTAGAATCAGTATCAGACTCAAAAAGAACAAAACTACAGAAATAATTTTCAAATTACAATCGTTAAAGATTTGAAGCCAAATAGAGAATACGACAACGACTCCCTCTTCCCAAAGTACTGGGTATTAGTTTTTAATAATTTCTTTATGTCCCCCCAAACATATATATTGTTTCGAAAGGTAATCTATCTTCCAATATCATACATAACACACACACATACACACTCTTTCACACACACACACATACTCAAACATACTTGCGCCGCATTTCACATGTAATCAAATATATAAACTTGAAATCGTGTCCAAAATACCCAAAACTACCTATATAACTACATATATACATACATATATATAATGGAAAATGCATAATCGTCAATGAGTTTAAGCGAAAATTGTAGCCAATCCTTAGTCAGCTCTCTATCTCTTTGGCATAACGTAATCATAATCGAGAAACACTATCCAAACAAGCAATTTATATGGAATGCATAAAGCCGCATAGTCATTTACACATTATCTCCACTGAATATACAAGATATATGCATATAGATATATATGTAATCTAACTATAATCGATCATTCGAAATCGCCCCATAACATTGATCAAAATTCGAAATAACAATCAGCTCCCCTTAAAAAACGATTACGCTTTCAAAACAAACGATTTCTTCTGTGTTTCCCAATTTGCTACAGTTTAGTTAGTTATGTTTTGTGTGTCAGTGATTACTTAGTTCCCGATATACTCGAATATATATTGATACCTGTATAATTTTACTAAACTCCTATTGTAAAATACTTAAACCGTCCCAATTTGTCACTCAACTTGTAATAGCTTTTAAGTTTTCCTATAATTTGCAATATTTTTCGGCAGCTTTGTGTTTTTTTAACAATTTTATTTATTTTACTACTACTACATAATTTTATGCATATTCTAATTTATTATTGTACAATTGAACTGCGTTTCAAGCTACACTTACACATAGATACATATCACAGCCAATTTAAGAATAATAAACACGTTTTTTGACACCTTTTGTTAACAACTTTATATATATATTTTTTATAATTATAATTATAATTTAAACAATTGTTAGTTGAGTTCAATGCTCAGTTTTTCAACTTTGTTTTGCTATATTAAAACTGTTTTTCAAACGACCCAAAAACCATTTTCCAAATTGCTCAAAATTCAAAAAGCTTTTCGGTTTCTTTCGGTTCTCCGACAATTGACAGAGTTTTTAGATGGAAAGAAAAAGAAATTAATTAATACTAACACAAAATTAAATGAAATTGAACGCGACTTAAATGACAACAACAATCACAATTACAACAAAATAAAATACACTTGCATTAACATTCATAAGAAGAAGAAAGAAAGAAAAGTCATTGAACAAATCGTAGGCAGGAACGTGCGGTGAAAATGGAAATGAAAAATGAATAATGAATAATGAAAAACAAAACGAAGAATATGAAGGAAAAACATGAGAAGAAGAACAACAATTAATAACGAGTATGAAATTAACAATTATACCAAAACAATTTTAATTAACTAAACTATATACTTAAGTAAGGCTAAAGTATGCAACTATTATTAACAAAGGAAAACAAAAGCATAAAACAAATGAAATTCAAGAAAACGTAATTAACAAAACAATTATATAATTATAGTATACTCAAATGTGAACTTTTACGAAACGTTACAATTTTTTATTGTGAAAAACGAATGCAAAATTAGCAATTAACAACATATTACTATGTTAAATCACTAATGAACAGCCCAAAATTAAATACATATATATACATAAATATATGTAATATATATATTTTATTTGTCCATGGAACAGTTGAATCCGATTATTAAACTTAAATTGAACACATCACAATTCTGATGAAAACATCAATGAACGAAACTAGAGAACTTATCAAATTTATTGCTAGTGATCGGTCATACATTAAATGATATTCAATTAGCCACTTAACATATTTTACGTAAAATACTATAAATTATGTATCTCCCCATATAACTGCTATATTAAGTATGATTAATCCGTTAAAACCCTATACCAATACCCACCCATAAATCCAATCAGTTTTAATGTAAATATTTCGGCAAATTTATTTGGTTATCAATTGCATTGAGCATTGTTAGGCCCACGTATTAACAATTACTAAAGCTAACTAAGTACTCTCATACATAACAGACATTCAAATAAATAGATTTAGTTTTGTCATTCCATAATCAAAATTTATTCACATATGTACCAACCAAATACATAACCCACTAATGTATATGACATCCACAAGTCGTGTTTAATTAACTTCTATTTAAGGCTTATTAGTTAAAAGGGTTTATTTACATTAGTAGTTATGGATTCCATGGTCAGTTTGTTCGCGCCTAACAGTTTAAATTGGGGGACATTGCCAGAGTTGGTACACTTGTACCTAAATATTTTGTACCTACCACCTCTAGAACAAATATCGATAATTAGTGTAATCTATGTGGCGATGTATCGCGACTACGAGAAATCATCGTGTCATCGCTTCTGCAATCGGTTTTAGTTCCAGCTCTAGTCCTCTATGCGGTCAACACGTGCATAAACGAACTATTTGATTGTGTTTATTAAAATTACGTGAAGCAATATGAGTACACAAAATGAGAAAATTAAATACATAATAGCAGATACAACTGCTTTCATCAATGCTGTGCCACTAAACGAATACGGTGAAAATATACTAACCGTTCCCGATGTGGTCGCCGAGGTGCGCAATAGGAGACAAATACGTCGTCTCTGTGTGCTGCCATTTGATCTCCAGGTGCGAGAGCCGCGTGCGGAGAGTGTGAAGCATTGTGTAGAGTTTGCCAAGAAGACGGGCGACTATGCGAGTTTGTCTGGCATTGATTTGAAAGTAATTGCGCTTACATATGAACTGGAGACGGATTTACTTGGCACAGAGCATTTACGCAAGGAACCCGTTCTATCGCAAGTGATTGCCTCCAGAGATAAGCCCGACGAACTGCTAGATGTCAGTAGCAAGCACTTGGTGGGCTGGTACATGCCCGATGGCACCAATGATGACTCGGAGGATGAGAACGTGGAGGAAGAAGATGACAATGAAGAGGAGGAAGATTCCGAAGAGGTCGTGGATAATGTGGACCACGTTAAAGCTGCCATAGAGTCACAGCTCAATGGGGAGCCAGTTAAACAAGTCGAAAGCACACAAACTGTTGTGGAACCCGAAGTCGACGAAGATGAACTTGAGCAGCAGGCCCTCGAGGAACTACTTGAGAAGCTCAAATGTTCTCCAACCATTGAAGAGGAGCAGTCTACTGCCGATCTATTGATGCCACAGGTCACACAACCAGAGGAATCAAATGAAGAACCTTCAGAACCTATAGAACCACAAAGCAATGTCTTCAATGACGACGAAGACGTTGGCGACGACGGCTGGATAACGCATTCAAACATTAAAAAGGCCAAGAAGGCTCTGGAGGGCAAGATTGAGACAGACATTGTGCCTCCAGTGGCATGTATGACCACAGATTATGCGATACAAAATGTGCTGAAACAGTTGAATCTGCAGCTGGCTGCACTCAATGGACGGATTATCAAGCATCTGCGTACCTATATACTCCGTTGTTATGCCTGTTTCAAGACGACCAGCATTATGACCAAGGTATTCTGTCCCAATTGTGGCAACAAAACACTCAAACGTGTGGCAGTCAGTCTGGACGAGAACGGCAAACAGGTGATACACATAAACACACGTCGCCCACTCACTTCCAAGTATAAGAACCAAAGTTTGCCACGTTTTACTGGTGGCAAGCACTCGCACAATCCCATACTCTTCGAGGATCAGCCGATGCCACGACAGATGCCATCGCGTGTGGCTAAAACAAAGACAAATGCTTTGGATGATGACTATATTGCGGGTTTCTCGCCGTTTGTGATGCGCGATGTGGACTCCAAGTCGGCCATGCTGCGCTCCAAGGGCAATCTCAAGGAGTGGGCACGCAACAACAACTTCGAGGAAGATCGGAGACGCAAAAACAATAATCGTTTATATAAATAATATATCAACTTTAGCTATATTTTATGTAAATAATTATTCATTAAAACTGTGAAATCAAGAAACGTTTGGATTTTTGAGTAAAATCGGATTATAATTAGGATATTAGTGTACACTATCAGATCCTTCTATACTTTATACAATTTATATAGAAGTTAGTTCAATTCTTTAATACAATTTCATATTTTAAACCATATTCTAGTAAGTTACTTGTTAAAAAATCACGGTTAGTCGAAAAATTGATTTATTTTAATTAAAAACACTCATATGCTGATATGGACACTAATACATAGAAATCGCAATATAAAAAGGTTAATGATTATTGGAGTTTGGATGCAGTACACATATGTACAGGTGATTAGGTACTACGACTACGACAGCAGTCACTTCAGTCCTTCTTGGCAATAAGTCCCTGTTTCTTCAGTTGCCTCAGAGCACATTTGGCTGCCGTGCACTTGGCAATGCGATAGTTGCGTCCAATGCCACGGAATGTTCCCTTGCAGAAGACATCGACGGTAACCCGAACTCTTCGTCCGTCTGCCAGTTTCTCCGGCTTGCCGAATTTAGCCGTCTCTGGCTCCAGTTCGAGCAGCTCACGAATGGGCGATTTTGGCACTGAATTGCTAAATTGTTCGATCTCTGGCTTCATCATGTTGCTGTAGACCTGCCACACGACGTCCAGTGACATGCTGGAGTCCAGAAAGATGGCACCGGCAATCGATTCGAAGACATCGCCCAATGCCTTGGGCACCTCAACATCCTCCGCATCATCGCATTCCTCCTCCGACAGCAAATAGTACTAAAAAGATTAATAAATTAGAAAGGTTTCCAATTGCTTTGCAGGTTTTTCCTACCTCCTCGCTGATGCTGTGTCCATTTTCCTGTTGGATGCGCACAAAGCGATCGATGACATCGTTGAGACCAGGTGACAAGTGCCGGAAATACTTGTGGAAGCCATGTCGCACAGCCAACGAGGCAAAGATTGTGTTGTTAACCAGAGCAGAGCGCAGATCCGTCAGAGCACCCGGTGAGTGCTGTCTGGGATCCTCATATAGATGCCTTGTGATCAGATAGTCCAAGACAGCATCGCCCAGAAACTCCAAACGTTGGTAGCAATCAGTTAGTCGATTTGGCGTATAACTGGCATGGGTCATAGCCTGCAGCAGATAGGAACGATCTCGAAATTTGTAACCTAGATTTGCTTCGAACTCCTCGAAGCCACTGAGTAGATTCTCCAGTTCGGCATTCGCGTTGGGTGCAAAGTGCAGCAGTGGACTCCGTGGTGTTGGCCAATCTCCATAGACGGCGACCATATTGTTGGCATTTGGACGCGATGTGCCCGGTTTGCGTTGCTTCTGCTCCTCCTCCTCCTCCAGCGCCTGCTCCAGCTTGTATGGCAGCACACGCACGCCCAGCCAGGCCATGAACAGCAGTGCTCCACGTGGTCCGCACTCGATCAGATAGGCACCAATCAGTGCTTCCACACAATCAGCTATGGACTTGTCCGGTATGCTGTGCTGCGAGACTAGATTATAGGGAATGAAGCAGCTAAAATCATTGGATTCATTCGAATCATCCAGTCCAGCGTTTTGTGACAAGTGCGGCTGGTTGTGACTTGGTTGTGATTGCTCCAAGACGCCGGCAAAGCCCAAAGCCTCGGCCTTTTCCCGCACCAACTCGCAGATCTGCGAACTGCTCAGATTCTTGATGTCCAGCAGGTCGGCAAGCTTCCAGTGATGCGTTGGTATCTTGGCCTCAATCAAAGCCTTCTCCAGCTCCTTGGGCACATAATAGCATGGCGGCAGCCAGTTGTCATGTGGCTCAAACTTTGTGGCTATCATGTATTCACCCAGACGCTTGCGCCGACCCAAACGATACAGATTGAGATTGGCCACTTGTTTGGAACGCAGATGACTCAGTTTACCCTCGTGGACATTCTCATAGGTGATGTACAGATACGTGGTGATGGCGTACTTCAGGAACGAGTCACCTATGGTCTCCAAACGCTCCAGATTAATGCCATCATTTGCATTAGACATGGTAAGTGCCTGCAATATGATGCTGGGACTGGGACCAGGATGACCCACCAGCTCCGGTTGATGGTCGAAGCTAAAGCTGCCTTCGGGCCAGCTGGTTAATGCCTTCTCGATATTGTCAGTGGTCACATTTGATTTCAGTTCCAACTCCAGCTTAAACTGTAGTCGAAGTTCCTTGCTGGCCAGATCCAGACGGTCAGCATCGTTATAGTTATCAAAGCTGTCGCCACAGCCGAGTACGTGATAACTTTCAGCAGCTTGCTGCTGGCACAACCAATCCTCGTTGAGCTCGATGAGATCAGATAGTTGCAATTGCCGCTGGTCACTTAGTTTGGCCAACAGTTGTTCCTCCGTCACATAGGGTAGGAGTTCCTTGAGCAGTTCCAGCTGCAAGCCGATTCCATCGTGGTCAGCTAAGAGAGAAATGCCTTCCGAGCGTTTCAGTGCCAGCTCCTGGTCATGGGGCACCAACATGCCACAGCCCTCGATCTCTGACTTGAAGTGACCTATGGACTGCTCATAGTGGGCAGTACTGCGCTGTTGCGTCTGCTCAAAGTTAAAGCCGATGAGCAGATTCTTTGTCTCCTGGTATTGCCGTTCATTCGCATTGGTGGCCTGGATGATGGACAATTGCTTTTGACGCTTCTCCAGCTCCTGTGCCGTCTCTATGGCCTCTGCTTCGTTCTTCGAGGTGAACTCAATGTGACCAACGTCATCCAGTTCATCATCGTCATCGGAACTGTAGCGATTTATGGGTCCCACATGTTCATCGTCGTCATAGCTGGAGCTCAGCGAATTGTCCGAATCATAGTAAGTGAATTTTGGTTTTTCGCCCTTGCTCCTGGCAGCACAACCGCCTGCGCCACCAGCAGATCCGCCATTGGGAACACCACCTTTGGTTTTGCTGGAACGCTGAACGGATTTCTTGAAGGAGCTGCTATTGCTAACATCCCAAAAGGTGGGAGAACCGTAACGCGTCTGCTGGTCACCTGTAAAATGAAACACAAACGTGGATTAATAGCTGCTGGAGCTGGGGAATCTGAGGTGTACTTACAGAACTTTACATTGGCTGGCAGCACGGGCAGATAGTCCTCGTCGTTCTCATCCTCATCCGTGTAGTCGGCAATGTCGTCAGCCATGTCGTTGGACCAAGTGCCAATCTCAATAAAATCATCCCCATTGTTTAACTGCTCTTCGCCTTCGATGACCAGTTCGGTGGCACTCTTCTCCACTTTAGGCTCCTCTGCCGGCTGCTCTGGCTCCGGCTCAGTCTCTGCCTCGCCTTTGGTAGCCTGCTCCTTGTTCGGTTTCTGTTTGGATTCACGTGACTTCTTCAGTACTTCCGACAGACTCCAGCCAAAGTCCAGCATTGGCCACTCAAATTGCTCGTCGTCAATCTGCTGACGACCCAGCGCCAGATCAGCAGAGACCTGCTTGCGAATATCGTCAGCGAGCAGGAGACCATTGATGCGGTACAGGATGCAGGGCAGACAGACAGCTGTGCGCCACAAGGAGGCCGGAAAGGGATGAACTGTGCAGAGTTCAGGGACCAGAATTTGCTTCTGCTCAAGATTTTCGCGTTTGGCACGCTTCGTTTCCTCCGAGCTGGTAGGCAGAGCCACGCCCTTGCGATTAACATAGCGTGGCGTAAGAAAATTCAACCTGGCACTGGTATGATCCACGTCCAGCAGAGGCTGTGAAGCATTCTGTATGGTCAAACCGTATTTGACCAGGTAATAGTGCTTGAAGGTGCGATAATTGTCACCGGGAAAACAGCTCAGTGGTGAGAGATGTGGACAAATCTCGGCTACGTAGAAGTACTGCGGCTGATCCTGATTGCGGTACCAGGGCATAACAACGGCGTCTTGGAAACGCTGTGCCTCGAAGGGCTGAGCCTGTCGCTCGCCCTCTGGAACGGGTTGTGGCATCATGTTGCCATTGGCCTGTATCAGCTCTAAAAACTTCCAATCAATGAGACGATCCTCCTGCGGTGTCTTCACCGTCGGTACAATGAAAACACAATTCTCGGTTGAGTCGGGATCGAAGAGCATGAGGAACTTCTGCAGACGCAGCACATTTGTGAAGGTATAGTTCAGGAAGACATTGATGCACTCAATCTGCTCCGGACTCAATACCACACGCTCTTTCGCTAGTTCCAGCGATACCTTAACCTCACCGGAACGCGTAAAGATGGAGAAGGCGCTCAGCTTGGGAATACGCTTCATGGTGAGTATACCAAAACCCTGTTGCGCCTCCTCTGGCGGATAGATCTTGCGGCCACGTGTATTCTGCTCCTCGGGAATGGGACACTGCAGCGTCAGCTGGATGAAGTAGAGGTAGCAGGGAACACCAGCGACGGGACGACAATCACAGAACTCGGATGCAATGCGTTTATAATAATATTGCCTTCGTTTGGTTGTACCCGGGCGTGGTTCGTCGTTCTGCTGGACAATCTGCTCATCCTCCGGCTCCAGATCGAAGCACTCCCAGTCCGGCTCCAAGGCACGAAATCCCTCCTTGCCAATCGGCTGCAAATGATCATCCAGTTCACCAATCTTATGCAGCTGAACACAAGCCTGCAAAGCGGCTAGACGGCGTGCCAAAGTCTGCGTGGGCATCGGGAGACCCTAGGGAAAGCAGTGAGATTAGTATTTGCTAGGGTAAATAAGATTCCTCTTGAATGTCTTACGATAATATCATGCTTTAAAGGTGAGTTAATGGGCAGACGCAGTGTGTACTGGTATAGAGTGACGCCCTGGCGCTCGGAGCGGGCACAGCGCCAGAGAGCGGTCAGTTTGGTGAAGGTGTCGCTGGGCAAACGAGCGCAATACTTGTTAACAAGCGCTATGGCCGTGCTGAGATCAACCGAGGCGCCTGGCCTGGGCTGGTAGGCAGCCAAGCAGCTGGTGAAACGCTCCGCCTGCTGTTGTTCCACCTCAGCTGGTTCCGTATTGGCGCACTTGGACAGTAGCATCTGATTGGAATAAACGAGTTATAACCTTTTCTCACATTACCAAGAAATTTTCCCACTTACCTGCTCGATTTCCCGATATTGCGCCATTTGATGCACCAACGCTTGGGTGGTGCTGGCCAGACTCTCGCTGGAGTCGCTGGATGGAGTGGATGTGGTTGCTTCCGACGCGTTTCTCAGCTCGCATTCAAAACGTTGCTTGGGCCTGCGTTCGGCACTTCGGTCACTGGGAGTCGTGTTTGTCAGACTGATGGCATCGTCACTGGAGCTGCCTGTATCGAGTAGAGCTATTGGAGGCACTTCATCCTGTATCTCCTGTAGCTTGATGTCACTTGCCGTTGGCGGTCGATTGCTAAATACCTCGGGATTGAGTATTTTTACTGTGCCACGGGCAGTTCCAAAAGTGTAGGGATCAGAGGCCAGAGAATTGGGCAGGGCAGAATCATCTGAGTCGCTGTCCAACTCCTGTTGAGAATCTTGGCCTGTTGTGTCACATATAAACCGATGACTACGTTCGTTTAACTGTACCATAGCGCCTGCCTCCGCTGGGATCTCCTCATAGCTGGGTGCCACGAGCATGACATGGTAGGCGGGAGCAGCACGTGCTCTGCCCTTGCACTGAACATAGCTGCGGTAGGTGATGGGCGGATCCCAACGCACAACCAAATTGCACTTGGGCACATCGATGCCTTCCTCCAGCACAGATGTGCCAATGAGAACATTGCAATCATGCATACGAAATCTCTTCAAGACTTCCTCCTGCCTTCTGTGCTCCTGTTCGGCCTCCTTGGGCTCTGTGGTGGGATCGGCTACACGATCTGTGGTATACTGACAACGCAGGAACTTGAGATCTGGATCGCGTCTGCTCATCTCCGCCAGCAGTTCAAAGAGCACGCGAGCCGTATGATTTTGATTGCAATAGATGAGAGCACAGAGCGTTTCACTGGAGTCATGCTGGTAGCGATTATGCCTTCTTGGATGTGTTCTCCTCCGCGTGTGTGTCTGGCCACTGGACTTGGACTTTGTTGTGGCCGCGACTGGAGGTGGAGCAACTGCTGGTGTCTCCTCACTGCTGTCTTTGGTAACTGTGAGCTTTTCGGCAGTGTCCACAGGTTGTAGCAGTTGCTCGAGATTGTTAATAATGGCGCGGGTGTCCACAGGCTGTTGCTCCAGTTGTTCCACCACTTGGCACTTAGTCTTTAGTGCGTGCGACAGTTTATTAAAATCCGTCTGCTCCACTTGATGGCGCATCTTCCTCATGCCATCCGTCTGCGAATGCGACTCGGTTGGCTTGAAAGCACGCAGCACCTTGAGCAAACGACGCACCTTCGGACTTGAGTAACGCTCGATGGTGGCACGTGGCTCCTCCGCCATTTGCTTCTGGAATGTTTGCTCGCAGAGGGCGTGGACCTGAACCAACGCCGTGTTCACCAGACAGAAGAGGAGGTAGTGCCGCTCGTGGGGAGTCTTTACCTTGAGCTTCTCGTTCCGCTGATAGAAGTGATGGGCAGCTCGTTGTGTGCTCCAGGGTCCCATTTCGTGTAGCAAAGTGAGCAGAGCATCTAATACATTGAGCGGATCCAGCTTGGGATCGGGTATATCTAAGGACAAGTTTATAGTAGTTAGGCATCGAGGTACTTAATCCATTTCTACTTACCCTTGAGATCTTCCATGAACTGGTCGGTGCCATAGATTTCGAAGGGATCATAGCGATGATCCTTAAGGAACGATTTATGTGTATTTAGTATATCGGCTATCACACTGGACAACTGGTCCATTTCAAACGGAGCACATTGCACAATATATTCATGTGGCTTGGCACAATACCGGAGAACGGTTACAATATCACTGGCAGTTTCAATGCGACACAACATGTGCTGCTCCAGGGTATCCAACATAGCGTTAAGCTCCTCCAATTCACAGCCAGCGCTATGCAATGGTCCTGCCAAGCCCAATATTCGGGGTCGATCTTCTGGCGATGCGCGCAGAATGTGTTCCTCGAAGATGGGCAAAATATTGCGATAGACTGTGCTGTCGTGACAATCCTCGAGCACGATGAGCTGCACATTGCTAAGGATTAGCTCCCTTAATGCCAGCAATGACAGCAAAGTCTCTGGCTTGAGTATGACGATATGATAGTCTGTCCAGCAATGATCGATAGCTACTTGCAGCTCTCCTCTCTGCTGCCACACTTTGAGATCAGTGAGGTGTGTGAGCATTGTGTAGATGGATGTATCCTCCTCATTTAACTGGCAGCTCAGGTACACACTTATTTTACCATTGCGACGCCCTCGTCTGGACAGCTCCTGCAGCAGCTTTAGTGCGATAAACTCTTTGGAACTTCGGTGGCCCAAGCAGATGATTGTGTTGCGCTCGAAGGCCGAGGCCAAAAGTTCCACTTGGAAGTCACGAGGCGTAAACACCGTGGTGTGAAGATTATTGTCGCACCAATGAAACGCCATGCTAGCGTTTGTGTGCAACAGGCGTGAGGATATAGCACTCCTACTGCAATTGGATAAGGTGGGCAATCCACGATGTGGGAAACGCCGGTTCGGGTGTTTTTTACATCATCGATATATCGCTTAAAGCCGATGAATTTGCCTGGCGTTCGATAGATGCGAATGACAATGACAACCCTGTGTGCATGCAACTCGATAAACTTTTCGTGATATCGATAAATATTTTGTTTGTTTATAAACTCACGAGCGGCAATTGCAAACACTAGTGCAGTTATAAAAATATTTAAGGAATTTGGAATATAAAATACCCATGCGGCGATCTCAGGCACCATCAATCCGCAAAGCGGTTAAGCGAGGTCTGCCGACTGCGGAGTTGGAACCTCCACGACAGATTTGCGCGCCCAGTGAGATGCAGTGGGGCACAGTTGGTGGCTACAAAAGTTATGGTCCACGACGTTACAACGAGGGGGAGAATCCACTTAAAGACAAACGCATCTTTCTAGTGCTTTGGCGGCCGCAGTCGAATAAAAAGCATAAAACGTGGAAAGGCAATGGAACGCTGGAGGTGACTGCAACTAGAGCCACTTTGAGAGATGAAACCAACAAAGTTTTGGATGTATTGACTTGTTTTAAGCCTGAGAAATTTCAAGAAGATGCTTTAATTGAAATCGGCATGAAGGATGTCGAAATACAGCAGGAGCTAAAGACCGCTGAAGAGTGTATTGCGCAGAGGAAAGAAGAGTTGGAAAACTGGTATCGTCAACAGGAGGAAGCCAACGGATGTGTGTCCGAACACGCAGAGGAAGTTATCAAGTTGCAAAGACCGACGAACCTATTTAAACAACCGAAGCCGTTAACGGAAAACAAGACCATCCAAAGTAGCTCATATAGTGCTAACCTAGATCCCGTTAATCGCATCAAACTTCACGAATATATTTGCATGTTGAACCAAGCGGAACTTCAGCATCTAACTTTGCAGCTGATTGCGGATCATTGCCAAGGATTGGACCAAGTAAGCCACCCATAAAACATTCAATTTGTTTCACTAAAATAGGTTTACTTTTAGCAATCCATCTGTGATATTTCTGAAATAGCTCGAAGAATCTGTGATCATCCTGTGCTGCTCAAACACCTGGAGAATGAACCAATAGTGGCTGAGGTATTACTGCCACATTTGCCACCTTGGCAGGAGATGGGTCTGTATGACTCTGCCAAGTTTGAGTTCGTGCACCTTATGCTGGACAATTTGGTTGTCTCTCGGGGGGAAAAGTGTGCAATTGTTGCAAAGGACCAAATGTGCTTGGATATCATCAGAGGTTACTGTCAATGCTGGGAAGTGCAGCATATACAAATAGAGAACTCCGTCCAAGCTGAAGATTTTAACACTCCCAGCCCAGATGTTACCCAACCACCAATGGTTGCACTGCTTTTGGCAAGCAACATAAATGAAATCCGCTTGAAGGACTGCAATCACATGATACTCTATAATTTCTGCACAAGATCAGTGGCGAGTAAACTGTTAGTTTTGGATGCTGACACAAAAGTGTATACACTAATCACGGCTGGTTGTCTAGAAGAGCAACTGTTCCAACAGCAGCTTGGAAATTCTAACAGCAGCACTTCCTTGGAGGATTCACTTAGATTGCAGGTTCAAGCCACAAAGGAGCTGCTTGGAGTTGGTCTTAATGTAGGTATAACTGATAATCATCTTTAACGGCATATTTAACTGGCCTTCTCTTGCAGACATTATCCAGTTGGAGACAATGGGAGCCACCTTTTAGTGAATCATTCTTGAAAGTACTTAGTTATATAAATTCTCGTAAAGATTATACTAAATGTATTATTTCTTGCAGGAAGCCTTTCTCTGTGATGAGCTGCCAAACTTAAGCTTTGTGTTTAGCAAGCAGGATGAAATAGTTGTCGGATCAGAAACTCTATTCTTTTAAACTGGAAATCTTCTTCTTTATACTGAGTCATTTCAACAGAGTTTGGGGGTACAACAAATCAATACAAAGAAATTGATAAGAAAATATCAAATGTTCTTTATTTTTAAGTTTGGTAAAAATATTCAGCAATTATTCCATCAAGGAGTCAATGCGTAGTGAATAATTGTTATCCTTCTGATTGTAGATAACCTCGTCAAAGTTAACAATGGCACTGGGAGCCAGATGCTGCTCCAATCGAGCCAATAGCTCCTTACTTGGATTGGCTGGCCAGCCGATTAATTCGAATTCAGTAGTCAATAAAGGATATGTAAACTGTGGCGGGTACGGGCGTATGTAATCCACATGAGTTGGAACAATGTTACCATAGTCTATGAACAGTATGCTGGGATAACCGTCGCCAACCAGCTCCAGACACAGACCACGGCACCACTTGTCCCGATATTTGGCAATGCACAAATCGTTTTTACTAAAAAAGATAAGGGATTTAGAAAATGAATGTGTTTTAAGTAAAGTTTACACTTACGGTGGAGCATAATGGGAGTAGCTTGCAGATTCTCCATAGATCTGTATATCATGCTGCATCTGACTGACCTCATAGGCAAAGTCCAGAATGGTGCAGTGAAGGACGCCACATTTGAGAAATGTATTGTCCATGATGACCAAATCCAAGTTCTTGCCGGTAGGCAAAGGCACATGCTGCAGATACTGAAAGACCAATCAAAGATTTAGCTGGGAGTACTTTGCTGCGGGAAGTGGGTTAGCAATACATACATCCTCTTTGATACCCTCTTCGGATAATGAAGGCTGTATCGGTGTCAGAATCGTTTTGATCAAACGATTCAAGCTGCGATTTAGTTCACTTTCAATGAGGATTACACGCTGCAAGCCCTTGTCCTTGTCAAAGTCCCGCTCTAAGTACTTGAGCACAAATGTATAGCTGTGATCTAGCTCATACAGCATCTCGCGCAGATTGGGACACATGTAGCGCTTAGGCACTCCACGGAGCAGGACGGGAATGGCATAACGTGGCAAAGCAGCCAAATAATCGCTGCATTCATGAAGATTCTCCAGTGTTGTGATCTCCACGCTGCCATAGTCAATGCAGACGACATAAATGGCCTCAGGTTTGTCCACATTAAGCACCATGGCTCTTAAAATCTGTGCATCCAGTTTGTAGATAACTAATTGACCACATTTTGGTAATTTGCTCAACTTTAACAAGGACTTGCCCCGCATCCAGACATCCGATATCACCTTGTAGTACGCCACCTCGTCGTGAATTTCCGCAGAGCGTACGTAAAGCACGTTGCTCTGTTCGAAGGCTGTAATCTTGACACTGCCGCCGGATGTGGGCAGCTTTGGCACTGGAAATTTGGGCACAATTGAATCATCTATTAAGGGTGGCCTGCCCTTGTCGCAGCTCTGCTTGTGGGCGCTGTCAAGAACTTCAAAGCATACGGGATTACAGAAGGGCATCTTGCAGAAACGACAACTAATGTCGGTGTAACAAGCGCAGGCCAAACACTTCTTCACTTGCGGCGGAATCTTTGAGTTCCCAGCGGATTCCTGCGTTTCAGGCTGTTCTTTGGGACTATGGAATTGGAGCTTAGTTTAAATCTATATGCTTACATTTGGAATGACTTACATGGCAATGATGCGTCCAGATCGATGCTGGAATATGGCTTGATCCTTTTCTATTTGTTCTCTACCCATGACGTTGGCTCCATGACGTTCCAGAGCGAATTCGTACTTGACACTCAGATAGCGACTACTAGGATCGTTCTGGGCCAAAAGAGAATCTTTTGCAGTGTAGTCGGCTTTAGTGACTAATGGAATCCTGGGGAAATCCGGATGTTTGTTACGTGTTCCTGACACCTGAATCATGCGAAAATCCATGTTTATGGGATTGACATCAGTTGCAGCAGGCGCAGGCTTTGGAGCTTCAACGGAGTCATCTGGATAACTTGGTTGAGATGGTTGGCTTTGATTGGGTCGACCTATAACGCAGTGAATGATGTTTGGAAACGCACGCAACTTGGACCAAGCGATCTCAAGGGAGCTGTAAATAGAGCTGAATTAAATATTAAATTCTTTTGGGCTTTTTTAAGTCTTACCACATGTTATGGAAGTATACAAAATATGTCCGAGATTTCAAATGGTAATTTATATCATATATAATAGTGTTACCAAAGAAATTACGCAGTAGATTTTCCGTAATAAGATGTTTTTCCTTCTTCACAACCACATACGGATACTTCATACGTTTCCTATTAATATCTTGATCACTGCCTTCATCTGAAAGCTTTTCTTTGACGTGGTCGTACTTATTGTATGCCTCATCGTAGAAATGTTCAGCCATAGGATTCCAATCCGACAAATCATTCTCTTTTTGGGCCATATTTAATAATTATTTGAAGACCCAGCTGAGTTCGGTCAACGTGACTTGGAAAATAATGACATTCACACAAATGAAAGGATTATTACATGTATGTACATATATACATGTGTTTATGCATATGTATTAAGAAGGGAATTTTACATTTAATTGACAATATACATACATACATACAATTTTTTTGTGCTAAAAAATTTAAATGTATTTATTGAAGAAATTGAATTAAGCCGACATTGGTGAATTGCTAAAATAAACATATTATTAAAGAAATAAGACTCTCTTGCTACAACCGAATTCCCCACAGCAGCAGGCACCACAAATATATGAAAAATATAACACAGTGTCGTTTCAAACTAATAAACTAGATGCGCATGCGTATATAACGCTCATATTTACGATTATATGTGGTTAATCGGTATTCTTCGGTTTTTTGTTGTATTTCCCCGCAATCAATTATTATCTGTGACCGGGAACAAAAAAACTGGTTTTCTGATATTGTTGGGAAAATAAATAAGGGTGGCCGGCATAATACTGGGATTTGCAATTAGAGTTGCTTTAATCGATTTTAAATCGATATCGTAAACATTGCTTTGCTTGCACCACTAGCATTGTGAAAAGTAAACAAATTGTCAAAATGAAACTGGTTAAAAACGAATCTAACTTTGTGGTTGAGCGCATTGTGGATAAGCGCATTACAGCTGAAGGAAAAGTGGAATATTTTATCAAGTGGCGCGGCTATACTTCCGCCGACAATACCTGGGAGCCAGAGGAGAATTGTGACTGCCCAGCGCTAATACAACGCTTTGAGGAGTCTCGTGCCAAGTCAAAGAAGCGCGGCGAAAAAAAACCAAAATGTGAAGAAATAATAAAGGCACGCGGATACGAGCGAGGTTTGGAATTGGCCGAAATAATGGGCGCCACAGATGTTACCGGTGACATAAAATATCTCGTCCGATGGAAATATTGTGATGAATTCGATTTGGTTGCCAGCACTCAACTATCCGAGAAGGACCCGCAGATGCTAATCGAGTATTATCAAAAGATGGCACCATACAATGGCTACATTGATAAGCGCATGCAAGGCGTACCCGAGGAGTTGCGCTCGATTGCCGCCCAAACTGGATATGCCGTTAGTGGATCTGCAACAGAGCCAGTGGAACCGTCCATTTGCAGTGTCGATGATGATCAAATGCAGACGTCGGATCCAAAACAAGCACCTATAGAATTGCCAGTGCACCAGGACAACACTATTGCAGATACCCAATTGGACAATGTGGGCGTTAGCTATTCCATACCCGTGCCAGACGTTGGTAACATTCCCATTGATGTACCCATGGTGGATAATTAAGCCTCAATACTCAACATTTCTCAACAAACATTATAATTTGTAACTACATACACTAAATATACATAACTTTGATTTCGCTAAGTACACTCCTGGTCCAGATTAATGGGTCCCAGCTGACCAGTGCGAAAGAGGCTAATAAATTTACGGGCGGCCGACAATAAATTTGTCATGACTTCCACTTGGCCATTGTACTGCTTGACACGATGGAACATGCCGTGTTGTTGTGCATATTCCGCTAGAACGGCACTGATGTTATCGCTGGGACCGGATTGAAGTTCCAACTTTTCCACGTACTCGTAGCGTTTGTGTTTATTTAGCCAGAAGAGCAAGTAATCAGCTATCAGATCCTCGCCTACGACGTGATCTGGCAAGCATCCAACTAAAGCTAATTTCATGCCCATTTCATCATCTGTCACGGAGGGCTGTAGAATGCCTGGAGTATCAATCATGTAGACGGGTGGTGTTTCCTGAATTTTAATGCGTTCGCCGACGGCACGAGTGATGCCAGCTATGGCGCCTACGCGTGCCGCACTTTTTTTCTTCAGATGCACATTGCGAAGCACATTGATTATAGAACTCTTGCCCACATTTGGCACTCCGATAATCATAATATTATGCTCGGCACTTTGTGAGCGGTTAAAGCGACTGCTTTCTCCCACCAACTTGGTGGCCAAGGGCAGAATGTCCAACACACCATTATTACGCTGATCCTTGCAGTTGGTAAAGAGAATATTTCGGAGTTCGGGCTGTTGGGAGCGCAACTGTTTTATAATTCCACGCTGTTGCTTAGATCCCAAAAGATCAATCTTATTAAGCACCAATATGTGCGGTTTTACACCGTTGCCTAGAGTAATTTAAAAATTAAACAGTGATTTAGGTGTATTTCGTAAGAGCATTTTACCGGTAATCGTCTCAAAGAACTGCGAGTTGCGCCCTGCTATTGGGATGCGAGCATCGTGAATTTCAATAATACAATCTACAGTGCGTAGCTTTTGTTGAATTTGTCGCATGCCCTTGGTCATGTGGCCAGGGAACCAGTTGATCCGTTGATTTCGACTTGGTAGCCGAAACGCACTACGAAATGGATTTACTAGTGACATGTTTATGTTCGTTTTGACAAAATCAGCTGCTAGCAGACTTATCGAAATATCGATGATTTGGTTGTGTGCCCAACTATCGGCCATAAATGTATCGAAAGTTTCAATTGCCGCCTCGATCGAAAATTTAAATAATGCAGACAATTAAAAAATTATATTTTTTATTGTAGTCTTATTGAACGAACGAACGTTAGTTCAGGCTCGCAGTTCGTTCGTTCACTTTGGTATATCGAAATATTCTATGCAACTTCATTGTCTTTGGTTAGTAGCTGCTTCCAAGGAAACGGCGTGAACGCTTTCACTGAGCGATTTTCGTACCAATTTGGGGTAGTTTTCATAGCGACCACGGAAAGGTAGAAGATCGATAAGAATGGACACTGGCTCTTTATCATGTGGCGCGTAAAAATCTACGGAGCTGGAACGCATCATAAAATTGTGGAGGGCGCAACAAGCTGACACAATTCGATGTGCTTTTTGGGGCTTGAACAAAGTTGTGCGTTCCACGGCATTCCATCTAGAGCAGAGAATTGCGATTGCGCGCTCAACGCAATGGCTAGCTTCAGTTAGACGGCCATTGAATTTGCGATCAGCAGCACTTAGCACTCGACCTGTGAACGGCTTCATAATTCTTTCATGTAAGGGAAACGCATCAGTTCCTGCCATAAAGTACGGAGTAGAGACATCGTTGAGCATTCTGTTCGCCGGAAACTTAAGATCGCCCGATAAGACGGAGTTTCCAAGCTTGCACTGCGAAAAGGCGTCCATGTCCTCCTCGTTCTTGCAAGCACCCAATTCGATGTATGTAAAACGATAGGATGCATCACTCACCGCCATAAAGACAATCGAGTTGAAACCCTGAAGATGGAGACTTTTTATTTTTAAGAGAAATTTTAAAACTGTATTTAAGTAACTAACTTTATAATTGGGAAGTGCGCTGCAATTATTCGGCGGAGCTCTGATTCTTAAATGTTTTCCGTCCAAGGCACCAATGCAGTTTGGCAAATTCCAACGTCTCTCAAATTCCTCGGACCACTGCAACATGTTTTCATTGTTCCACTTCGGGAACTCACTGGACAGCGCCGAGCAGATGGCATCGCATACCAGGTCAACAATCTTTCCAATGTGTTGTTTACTGATGCGATACGAGAAGCCAACGTGGTTTTGTAGTTCTCCAGAGGCAAGCATTCTGGTAATAAATTGTAAATATTGCAGAAATTGTTGATACACACTTACTCGATAACAATGGCTAGTTTGGCTTTGATGGGTATTGCATCGGGGCGTGTGTTTCTCTTCGGAATCAAGTACGGCTCCAGCTTATTGAACAAATAGTTGAAATCCTCGGCGCTCATGTGAAAGTTTTCAAAAAATAGTTTTGGCGATTTGGTCATCTTTTCAAACTAAAAATAACAAATTTCCTTTCTGTATATGCTCGAATACCTGTCAATATATTGCTACTTACGGATCTGGCAAATCGTCCTTTGCTGCGCCTCTCACTCAAATCCGGGCTCACCCAACATTTTCGCAGTTTCTTGCGTTTTATCTCTTCTTCCTCCTCCTCTTTTTTAACAATACAAAAAGCGAATATTCCCACAATAAGGACATTTCTCAAGATCTGTGCTTTTTGCCTTTTTTGTAAAGTTCGCATTTCAAAGGACTCTTTTCGTAACCATGATATATTTATCTCGTAAACAAAAACATCTGCAAAAACAGTGTGACCATTCTACCGATTGCTTATTGTTACTTCATGGTCACTCTATTACCTATCGATTACAATACTATTCAAATACACTCACATTTGTCCTTAAAATTAATTATTTTGTAAAAAGTGCGATACTAATTGTTAATTGCTGTTCGTTTTTATATAAATAACAAATACTAAATACTTTTGAATTATGAAGTACGATAATCAGCTGCTTTAAAGCTAGGGCTGGCAAGGTCTTGTCGCCTTTCCGTTAGGGCTGCAATAATAACTGTATATAAGCCTTATCTCTTATCTTGACTTATATTTATTCATTCATATGACGAATTAACAAAGTAAAGTTTGCATTTTAGCAAAAAAGACAATGGATATTGATACAATCGACTTTGCGACTCTAAGATTGGGTGAAGTATGTTATAAAATATCCCTGAAATATTATATTAAATGTGCGGTAACCCTTTTTTTTAAGGAAATTGGAGAGGGTACTTTTGGAAAGGTTTATAAGGCTCATTGGCGAAATAAACTGGTGGCTGTGAAAAAAGTTTACTTGGGCTTAAACAAAGAATATGTGGAAAGGGAATTTAAACAACTTTCACGTGCCAATCATATCAATATCATATTTTTACATGGCATTTCGATTCAAAATGATATTTATTACTTAATTATGGAATATGCGGATGGTGGATCTATATTCAACTTATTGTACAGAGAACCTCGAGAGGATTACACATTGGCTCAGGCCCTTGACTGGCTACTCCAGGCTGCCAAAGTAATTATAATAATCATAAAAACTATTACTAAAAATTAATATATTCTAGGGCACTGCTTATCTGCATTCGATGACTCCTAAAAGTGTGATTCACCGTGATTTGAAGTCCCACAACATGTTGCTACATGATGACCGCAAGTGTCTGAAGATATGCGACTTCGGAGCGGCCCGATGCATAAGTAGCATGATGTCCAAGAATAGTGGTACCGCTGCCTACATGGCACCAGAGGTACGAATACCACCCCAAAGATATAAAATAAGTTCTTAACGTTTATAAATATTCTCCTCAGGTTTTCAATGGTGAAAAGTATACCAGCAAATGCGATGTCTTCAGTTGGTCCATTACAGGCTGGGAAATTTTATCCCGTAAAGTTCCATATTCTACTATTGGGACTGAAACTCAAGTCTGCCAGAAAGTTGATTCGGGTATGTCAGTTATCAATTGGTAACAAATCATGTAGACATTAGTAACCAATTGTATGTTGCAGGTTTGCGTCCAGACATGAATGAGTTAATATTTGATTGTCCCGAAGAAATTAAAAATTTGTTGACTATCGGTTGGAGCAATGAACCTAACGAACGGCCAACCATGGATCATATTGTTGAAGTGTTGAGCAAATACTCTCTCAGTGAATGATATTGTAGTATTATTTTATAAATTCTTGAATTTTTATATTGTCTTGTATGCGTTTGATAGTAAAAATTATTAAATACTTCCAAATGAAATTTTGTTTTACTAAGAGTACCATTATAGCGATTTTCTTATGGTTAATAAAAAAGTATTTTAACATTTAATAGTATTAAAATCATTTCAGCTTATGTTATAAATTAAATAGTTTTTGACATTAGATAAAACACGCACACACACACTCACTGACACTACAGCGTTTTCAGTTATTTTAATTTCGTTTTTTGTTTTGTTCTTTAAATATGATGAGCAGCCGGTATACTTCTAGTACTTCGTGGCACTCCAGTGCCGAAAAGGTCGAGGCAGAGGATGTCTTTCCAAGGAAACTGCCCGAAATTAGTTTTGGTCCCTTGTATGATGAAAGTGGATTTACCCTGAACGAGCGAATTGCACTGAGGCAGGCTTGGGGTCTTATAAAGCCCTTCGAGCGACGTTATGGAAAGGAAATTCTCTTTGAGTAAGACCAAAGAATCACATTTTTAACTAACTAATCAGTGTCTGTGTATGTTTAGTTTTTTAATAAAACATTACAAGACTTTTGATAGTTTTCGATTCAATGGGCGAATCGACTTGCGCCGCATGCATCACCATTCTGTGTCCTTTATGCGATTTATAGGTTCGATGATTGAGCTGAAGGATCCAATAGCTCTTCAGATTTTATTGTCTGACAATACTAGCTTGCATCGTAGCGCAAACGTAACTCCCGTATATTTAGAGGTAAGCCAGTTGTATTCTTGTATTGTTTAGTATAATAAACATTTAATTACCTTATGCCACAATGCAGATGATTGTAAAGTCTCTTATTAGCTATATTCTCGATAAGCTTAAGGACGTTTGTTCGGCATCCCTGGAGAGTGGTTTCCGGCGACTTCAGCAAAAGTTTCATAACTCCATGTTGGATGTGGACAGGTATAAGAGCATAAGTTTCCATGTGAGGCAAGCAAGCGATATCAGAAGGAGCTCGTAAAAGTTGAAATCTCTTAATTTAATTCTGGAATCAAGGCGCAACAGCGTTCTCTCACCCGCCCTGGAATCGAGATGGTATCGAACATTTCGATTACTCTAGCGACAACGGTTGCTCAACTGTGGAGCAACAGTGGTCCCGACTGATCTATAGCTATCGATATAAATAACGAAACGATTAATTGTTTGGCCTGAAGGCAAGTCTAACGACAATGGTTGCTCAACAGTGGAGCAACAGTTGTCACTATTGATCGATGGTTATCGATATAACTAACGAAAGGATTTGAAAATATGTTATTCATTTTATTTGAAGGTCTGTCCAATAAATAATTACTTATAGCATGTGCTCAATAAACCAGCAGTTTTGTGATTTTGTTTACTCAGACTTAGTAGGCCCTTTGTTTATTTTATTCATCATGTACAAACTGTTTACACTGTATACATCGCTTTTGGAGTATTAATTAGTTTCACAAACACCAGTATTTACTTTTAATAGTTTTTTCTAACGTTATTTTATCTTATTACGTGGGCCTGATTGTGGAATATTTTGCGTACAATGAGTTCACATTTTTCCAGAATTTCCGTACTGTCCTCATATACAAATCTGGATGAGCAGGATGAAATATTTCCAAAGAAATTGCCCGAACTAATTGTTGGTCCCGTGTATGATGAATGTGGATTCACGCTTAACGAAAGATTGGCCCTGAGACAGGCATGGCGAGTGATCAAACCCCTGGAGCGGCGCTATGGAAAATTGATTTATTTTGAGTAAGTCAAACATTTTCTACCTTTAATGCAATCCATCCATAAAACAGTGACCGTTAAGCTTTTTAATGGAGCATTACAAGTCGATTGAGTCCTTTCGACACAATGGAAAACTTGATCTATATCGTTTGCATAATCATTCCCTGGCTGTCATGCGCTTCATCAGCTCCATTATAGAGCAAAATGATCCAGCTGTGTTCCAGGCTGTACTGACGGACAACTATAACATGCACTGTCGTGCCCATGTCAATCCTGAATTTATAAAGGTAAGCAAATAAGGGTTAAAATAAATACAGATCCAATAAACTTTTCTTTTTACAGATAATTGCCAGAGCTCTGATTAACTATGTGCTGGATAAGCTAAAAGATATTTGCTCGGCTTCCTTGGAGAGCGGCTTCGAGCGACTGTTGGCCAAATTCAATGCTCTCTACAGTGAGGAAAAGTCTAAAGGATTAAGTTTTATGTTCAGGCGAAGCCAAAGCAAGGATTTTTCTAAAAGCATCGTTTCAGTGGAGCCAGAGTGAAAGCTAAAACGCATATGAATATCTTAAACTCATCCAAGGCCTTATCCATATTCAAATCTACGCCCTTTCTGCCCTACCACCCCCACCAACCACCACGCACTGCTCCATTCAACTGACTAATCATCAATGTCAATGCAAATCGGCCAGTCGACAGCTGGCGTCGCTGCCTCTGCTGCTGGCTCAGTCAGCGTCATTGCGATACACATATCAATTGACTACGCGTCGTCTCAGTCGACGCTGCCGTCGCTGTCGCAGTCGCAGTCGAGGCGCTGCATTGGTCGCGACGTTCAGTTTTGCCGTTAAGCGCGTTTCCTTAAAAAAGTTGAGTTTTCAGTTTAGCTCGTACGCTCAATCCGCACGTTTCGACATTTAAAATTAAATACTAGCATTAACCGAGTGAACTTCAAAATTAAATGATTTACAATACCATTTAATTTTGAGATAATTTAACAAATTGACACCGAAATGGTTGCCACTGAGGATATAACTAAGGTGAGGTGAAGCAAGCCAAATAGAAATAAGTGTTGAAATAATAGTGTAATTATTAAATAAATCTAATATATGTCATATTTAAGTTCATTGTGTTTAAAAATAAATCAAACTTGTAACTATTAGCTATTTGTGGGTAAAGAACTGATTGCAGCTATCTCTTTGGCCCCATAAACAACTGAAAAGTATGCTACACTATTGTATATGGCCCTAACTGACATAATACCTACCAATACTGTGTGGCTAATGTCTATTATCATTTATTCATAGCCACTAGCACGCAATGCAGAGCTGATTTACAACTCTATAACGTACTTACCGAATTATAGAAAATATCTTATCTTGATCCGATTTTGCTCTTAACGATTTATAATACTTGTATTACTTGTTGCTACTGGCGGAGTCATAAGATTTCATAAATTATTCAGCGTCTGCCAGCCCGATAGGGCTGCCATCATAAATATTAACCAACATTCAGAGCACTACTCGCACCCACAGCTAAACCCATAAGGGTAATTAATAAAGTAGTTAAGCAAGCGGCACGCTTTATGGCTTTGGTTTTATCTTTTTAATAGCCACATTCCAAAAATAAACATTTATAATTTCCAAGTACTACTTTACATTAAAAATTCCTTACTAAATCGTAAAGAGACCATGGGTATCTGGTAGCTGTTTTCACTTTTAATTTATTGATTTGATTTTGGATTCAAGAAATACCCACCAAAAATATTTTATCAATCAGCTGTGGTTATGCGGTCACGCTTGTATGGCCTGCTTTCGATAATTGTAGGTCATAAAAGAACTTTGGGCATTACGCTTTATGCTTGAGACTTTCATTTACTCACTCCCCTGGCTGATAAGCGTGATTCACGTGCGTCTCCTCCTCCACTGATAACAGTGATAACAGAGATTACACATATGAACAGCATGTTCAGCATTGCCAAACTTTTCTAATTGTGTGTTTATTTTTATCGCACAATATTAATATGATTGGAGAGTGTTCAATTAGTAAATACCCTGCACAGTTATTCATCTATTAAATATCAATCTGTTATCAAGAGTCAGTAAACTGATTTAGAAGAGCTATAAAAATATATGCTTACCAAGCCACTTGTTTACAGGGTATAAATGCGTATGATGGGCTGTAATTGTTGTTGTTTTGGCTGATGAACCTATCGCTTATTGTTTATGTTTTAAGACCGGACATGTTTGTGCTTGTTTATCTGAATTGTCGAGTAGTCTGCAATCAGCAATATATGCATATAAATATATTATTTACATATCTGCTTTGATATATTATTCATATACATGATAAATACCCGTACCTTAAATAGCATATTGAAAACTGCACTTTAAACGGCTACTTAAGATAAAAAGGAAAACAACTACGTGAATCAGAATCACAAGTTATAAATAGTTGTCCATAATATTTTATCGTATACATGTAAATTTGTCATCCCACAAAAGTCAATCAATTAATTTATGCAGAGCGGAAGGGGGAAAGGGAGACTTCAACTACGACAAGCCCTGACAATAATCACTTAAATAGGACACACCTTTAATTACTGGACTCAACTGCACTAGAATATCTAATTGGTTTTTATTCCTTGAACGTGGTTTGTTTTGATGACTGCCCTAAACGTTTGCCCTCGATAGTCATAGGTAATAATTACAGCAGCATACCTTGCATAGAGCAATCAATTTACGAACAACTCCTACGACAATACCCGAACGTTGTCTTCGTGCCCGCAACAGCAACAACAAAGTACAAAGACGAAGCGCAGCGGCGCCAAAAACAACGTCGTTGATTGCGCTTGACATTGTAATGCAGAGAGTGGTAGAGTGGGTGGGGTGCGGTGGGGTGGTTGGAGATTGGGACAAGTGGAATCGGCAAAAGGTAAACAGAGCAAAGCAAACTGCGCAAACTAATTAGCATGTGATGCGCCTCTTTTAGATCTGGTGGGTGTGTCTCTCTCTCTTTTGCTCACTCTCTCTCGATTGGTCTCTGTCTGCGGGTTCAACAAGTGCATTTCTAGGCTCTCTCGTTTGAACGACCACGCGCTCTTTGTGTCGCTCTCACTTTTGCGCTCTTTCTAAGCATCAGTGTGTGAGTGTGTGTGTGCGTGTGTATGCTTGACATGTTGTTGCTGTTGTTGTTGTTTTGTGGCGACAGATTTATTTGGCATTAATTGCAATTACGTTTTTTGTATAAATTTGAAACGCGCAAATACTAAATAATTCACATTCCGCATTGATAAGCGTCGAATGCTGAAAAGGATTTGCATTTTACACATTCAACACATTAATTAATTAATAATAAATGTAAATGGAATCGTTACAATGCTAATAAAGCAACAAAGTTAAGTTAATTACTAAAATCTCTATAAAAATACAGGTTTATACTAAAGACATCTTTATGTTTAGTATGAAGAACATACGTAATGTGCGTCTAACTTTTTGTAAATTAAAATTCCTTTAACTAACGCATTTGGCTGCCGTTTAAACGTAATTATTTTGGCAAGTGCTTGAGAAATGCATTAGGAAATTCTAGAAAACCGCAATGCAGGAAGCACTTGATTGGTCAGAATAGGGGGCGTATGCGTAATGTTGAAATACCGCTGTTTATTACGAAATCCGAAAATGTTATAACTGCACTCTGCAGCCCATGTGGCTTAAATCAAGAGTGTATTAACCTTACATTATTAGTATTTGTACCTGTTTATGTTTTCATTAAATTTCTCGCACTTTGTCCCTTTGCGTATAAAAGTCGAAATTAATTGCATTAAAAATAACATGTTTCTTCACACACCGAAGCAGATATACTCTTACCCAACTATTGCTATAGTTTCTTTGCCATTCCTTAGTTAGTGTATTTAGAGAGTGTGGGCCAAAACAGACGCGTAGTGAACAATTTCAAGATACGAGAAGAAAATAAGATTTTCGAAGAGTCGCCCCAAACAGTCGTCTCCAACTGTGTTGGCCGCACAGATCGAGACAATCGCGGAAACTATTCGATTTTCCTATATATATATTTTTGCGTATATAAGTGTGTAGAACTCTTTACATATAGTTTCTGTGAGAATAAATTAATAGAAATTAAAATAGCGCAAAATTAAAAGACGCGAAAAACAAACAAAAAAAATTAAAATTGTGCGTCTTGTGATAGTGATAAAAGTTATATAATCCGATTTTGGGGGAAACCACTTGGCTAATACACGGGCAGATTGACGCATGGACTCGGACAAAGTAGTACGCGCCATGGCACGCTGGTGGCAGGTAAAGGTCAACGTTACGGGTCATCTAAATATGGCAAGCAGCGCACAAACAGCACACACCTCCTTTTTATAAATAAACACACAAACACACAACCACACACACACACTTACACGTCTAAAAGTGGCATTTAGTGGCATTATTCAATATGATTTATTTTTACGTGTTCCATTTTTGGGGAAAGAAATTAGTGAGTAATTTTAATTGTTGTTAAAAGTTTAAAAGCTAAAAAGATTCTGTTAAATTTGTTTATTAAAAATTAATTCCAATTAAAAGTAAAGTTAACTCATAAATCAGTTTACTCTACACATAGTTATAGTAACCATATCAACGCTAGCACGTGTCGTTGTAATCAGAAATAGATTCATCTAAAAGTGTCCCCCATTTGAGTCTGTTGTAAAAAACTGTACGAATTTCACTTGATCTTCACACAGACTGTCAGTCAAGAAGACAACGATGTGACGTCACACAATCCCATGCTCTACGATCCGCTGCAAGATGGCGTCGTTAAAACCTCGAAGACTCGCCAATATGTCGCCGCTCTCATAGGTAAGAGTTAACTAATAAACTTTTAATTTATTTATTTAATAACAAATGTTTTTTTTCTTAAGTTTGTTTGGGGGCCGTGGCGGCGGGTACTGCTTTGGCCTGGACCAGTCCGGTGTTGCCACAGATTGGCGTGATTACCAGCGATGTGGTGAATGCAACCTACCCGAGTGTGAATGCTACGCACCTCAGTGGAAATGTTACCGTTAACGCCACTACTGAAGTAGTTAATGTTACTGCACCGGCACCTCATGACGGACAAATGCACCTGACTGTGGCTCAACGTAAGTTTCAAGAGATTAGGTAGAACTAATCAACCCTTTATAATTTATTATTAAAGGGGTACTAGTAAGAAAGGCGATCCGGTGGACTCTACAAGAGGTTGTTGAGGTTGATGTTAAAGTTGTCCGATCTTGTTCAAACTTGGTTTTGGATTACCAAAGGATAAGACCTATAGCAGCTAGGGTTGAATAATTTTAGTGGAGACAGCATGGTGCTCCTGCTGCCTGTTGAACCTAGTTTCTAATGACAAACCTCTTGAGTTTTTGAAGTGAAGAGCTGTACTAATTTTTGACATCTGTTTTTCAGAAACCTGGGTGAGTTCGCTGCTGGCCATTGGCGCCTTCTTGGGTGCGCTGCCCACTGGCTACATTGCCGATGCGATTGGCAGACGCTACACGGCCATGGCGATGGATGTGCCCTTCATTTTGGCCTGGCTGTCCATCAGTTTTGCCAACTCCGCCGGTTGGCTGTACCTAGGACGCTTCCTCATAGGTAAACACACGAACTTTCTTTGCTGTATTCGTTGCCCTAACCCACTCATTCCCTTTAGGCATCTCGACTGGTAGTTTCTGTGTGGTGGCTCCCATGTACATCTCGGAGATAGCTGAGACGAGCATTCGAGGTACTCTGGGCACACTGTTTCAGCTACTGCTCACCGTGGGCATACTCTTTATCTACATCATTGGCTCCCTGGTGTCCTGGCGCGTGCTCAGTCTGATGTGTCTCGTGGTGCCCATTCTGCTGCTGTTCGGCATGTGGATGCTGCCAGAGACTCCTGTCTACCTGCTGAAGAAGGTGAGTTGCAGGGCTAGGAAAGAAATTTAACTTAACTTGACCACTGCTCTTTCGACAGGGACGTCGCGCGGACGCTGCACTGTCCCTCAAGTGGCTCTGGGGTAGATACTGCGATTCCCGCAGTGCCATACAGGTTATCCAGAATGACTTGGATCAGACCAGTGCCGATGTCTCATTCCTGGATCTGTTTAGCAATCAAGGAGCTCGTAAGGGACTTATCATCTCCATGCTGCTGATGGTCTTCCAGCAGCTCTCGGGCATCAATGCGGTCATCTTCTACACGGAGTCCATCTTCAAGTCTGCGGGAAGTAGTCTCAGTGCCTCCGTTAGTTCGATTATTGTGGGCGTGGTGCAGGTGATCATGACACTCGTGTCCTCGCTGCTCATCGAACGTGCTGGACGCAAAATGCTTCTCCTCTTCAGCAGCACAGTGATGGCCATTTGTCTAGCGATTCTTGGCGCCTACTTTGACATGAAGGAGAGCGGCAAGAATGTTTCCCACATCGGTTGGCTGCCCCTGCTCTGCATGGTCTTGTTCATCATTAGCTTCTCGGTGGGCTACGGACCCATTCCCTGGCTCATGATGGGCGAACTCTTCATGCCCGACGTCAGGGCCACCGCCGTGGCGCTCACTGTCATGGTCAACTGGCTGTGTGTGTTTGTGGTTACCAAATGCTTTGGGGTTATGCTCACCGATTGGGGTTCGGATATGACCTTCTGGTTCTTTGCCGGTTGCATGACTCTGGCGACAGTCTATGTGGCGCTGGTCCTGGTGGAGACCAAGGGCAAGTCATCAAGCCAGATACAAACGTGGCTCAGTGGACGTTAACTGTAGTTACTTGACTTAAACTCATAAATCAATGCCAAAAAAATATTTAGTATAATCAAAGACTATATATTATTAAGTTAATAAATTTTAACAGAAGTAACATGTAGCTTATGTAGGATATAAATCAAACTGGTTGAAATTGTAGTGTGGCTTGGTTGTTAGAGGCGCGCTCTGTCGCTCCTGGACTCCTGGTTCGTGTGACGAAGTGGACAGGACAACAGTTTTTATTTTTAAAAATTATTTTTTACACAATTTGAGTTTTGTATTAATTAATTATAAATTTATAATTTACAATTTTTATTTCTTTCACATTTTTTGAAGCATAACAACTGGAAAATGTATCTCTACATAAACGGCCAAACTATTTCCAATTATTTGCCTGTCCTTTTTTATGTCTTTGATAATTCTCCATTATTTATCCCATGACCTACAATTTGCTTCAATCGTCATAATATATAGTCTTTGATATATAGCGCATACGCCACGTATTGCGCATCACACACAATGTACAACATTTATGATTATTGTTTTATTCGTAGCATAGTTTAAATTAGTTTGTAAGTTGTTGGCATACATGATCACTGAATTTCTTAGCTAATTGTAAATGTATGTGTATCTGTAACTGTAACTGTAGCTGTATCTTTAAGTGTGCGCTTGTATAAAAAAGACATGTCTATAAATCAATCTAATTATATATTGTATAAATGCGAATATACTACATTTACAATATTGATAATAAAACAACCGATTGTACAGTTACAACTGCATCTACATGGAAATTGTCTGGCTCTGGAAGTAACTACACAGCAAGAAATTAGGTTGAAGTTTGAAAGTTTGTTTTGATTATTGAAATTTTAGAAGTTTGTTGATATGTTCGTTAGTAATATTATGAACCATAGTTAAAAAAAAAAGATTACAATCTTTTTTTTTTAATTTTTTACAAACTTTAAGATCTACACATTTAACTGTTGCCTAGGCTTAAATTCCATAAAAGCCAAAAATAAGTTTTTCAGTATTTTAATAACAACTTAGTACACTTTTTCTCGCCGTGTATACTATAAGCTCACTCGTATTGACCCGACTGCTGATAACCCTGCTTGCAGTTTTCTTTCTTCCTATGGAAACGCCCCTAAAACTTGCAGCTAATCAGCTTGGGCTGACATAACAGCTGATATGTCATATTAGCTAGACCACGCCCACCACTGGCGCCGCTGTAATGACCTTGACCTTGACAATCTGCCCCTCGCTAAATTGAGACATAAATTGATACGCTGCCAGGTAGCTGCAATTATTTATTGCCGCTCTTCTTCCACTTTCTTATCATCCACTTCTTACATCTCGTATGTAAATATTTAATTATACTTTTCCCTGTTTATCACGCGCTTTTCAGGAAGTTCAGTTTGGGGAACTCCCTTCTCGGTATGCTCAGGGCCAATACTGTTACCGGCTTGCTAACGTTTGTAACAGGTTGTTTAAGCCAAGTTGTGCTAAAAACAGCTTTCTTAAATGCCTTGATTTTCGAGTGTTGAACCAACAAATCGACTGATTTGCTTAGCACTCTGGATTGAGGTGATGACTTGATTGATGATCTAAGCCAAAGATCTAATACAAAGCTGGATTGCCAGTTCAGCGAGTAGTCTAAAGATGTCAGCAACAAAAAGATATAGAATTCATCTCTCACTTAATTATTAACTGGTTTCCTGCTTGGTTAGTTCCCATTCTACTTTCGTTTGCTGCCGCTTTCACTGCCTGTTGGAATTGTTAACTTGGCCTTAAATGTCAAATACCCCAATTAGAATTATTGGCAAGAATTCAGTTATCACTCGCCATAAACACAACGTGTTTTGCATCTTACTCAAAACTTGTTTATCAAAATTGGCTTGTTTTTAAAGCTACTCGTTTAAGTTTATTTATCAATACGCATTTATGCATAAGAATATATTTTATATATTGTTTATATAACAGACTCTCGTCTTATTTATCAGCCAGTTGCCTTATTTCATTCATTCATTTCGAGTTCATTGCTGATTCCGGCAGGAATTTTTATTTTTGCCGACAGTCGAGAGATGCGCTGCATTCTTAATGCACATTTATGGCAGCTGCAGCGCACAGTGGGGCGAGTGCACTAAAATTTAAATTTTTTAAGACTTTTTAAGCAGTTAAATTGGGGTTTTAGACTTTTAAGTGTTCATTTAACATTTTTTTTGGAAATTTGTATTTTTTTGGAAGCTTTGTTTTTTTAAAATTGGGTTACTTGTTAAATAAAAATTTTATTAAAAATATAAGGCACTAAAATATATTTTTAAGTTAATTTTGCAGTTAGTAGCACTGCCTTTTTATGGCTTATCTATAGAAGTAAAGCAAGTTTTTTGCAATAGTAGTCAATTTTAACAGTTTATTTCTACTACAAGTGAAATAATAAATTTATATAAGTTTTTAAACCGTGTGTTAATGAAATTATCTCTTATTTAATCATAGCTGATCTTGTTTAACATTTTTGTATAACAACAATAGTAGCGTGCTGATCTTGTTTTATTATTTTATATAGCAAAAATGGGGTGTTACTTAACTACATTTATTTATGACCTATAAACAGGCACTTAAAATAAATAAATACAATAAAAGTATAAGTTATACAAATGAACAACTGATTCTTAATTAATTTTTTTTACATCTTTCCATTACTTAATTGATTAATTGATCAATTTAATTAACAATTTTTGTTTTAATATTTTCAATTAAAAGAAATTTTTATACTTTACTCTTTATTATGGTCCTTAATATTAATTTTACTTCTACATATAGTTTGCACTTAGTTGCATTAGTAAATAAATAAATATACGTTCTCACAACATTTCTAGCTCCATGCGTCACCACTTCATGACGTCGTGTCCCACTGTGCGTGCCTAACATATCAATTAGCTGCAACACTTTAAAGCGCACGCACGTTAATTTATCAGTCCGAAATCTAACTGTAGCTGTAGACTAATAAAGCGACTAAATAAGTCACTGCTCCGGAATCGTCAGCTAACGACTAACGTCAGTTGCATGTCAATTAACTTCCTCAAAGTGTCAGAATTTTCCAACACAGTTTTTTGAGCGGAACTGAGACGAGACATGTGTGTCTGTCGTATCATGAATGTATCATTAAACATTCAGTTGCCATAGACGTGTACTACTATTTAATTTTTATTTCGTATTATTTGCTTTGCACTTTGTTTTGATTTGTGTTCCATAAAGCAGTCAAATTGATAAAAAATAAAGTAAAATAAACAAAATAAAAATAAAACTTAAATACATGAGCACAGTTTGGAACCTAGTTCGGTTCAACGATCGTCTGGTTTTCGTTTTTGCATACTATATATAGACTATATGGACGATGTGTACTATATAGTTGTGTGGCATATCGTATTTGTATAGTGCTTATTATCTACTCGCTGCTACTAAACACGAACCGCGAATTACGAATTACGAATTACGAATGCGTCTGTCATAATTTCTCGGCTCAATTCAGTATTCCACAATTTTATCTTTTTTGTAGTATCTTTTTTTTTAAGTAAAATCCACAAAACCGTCGAAACATTCGCGCATCGGTCGCATTCGAGTTGTGACAACGGAAGTGGACAGTCAGTACGAGATACATCTCCCTTTATCCCTCTCGCTCTCCGATCTCTGGCGCGTTCGGTAATAACTGTAAAATTTTCCAAATCGTCTGAAATTTTTCCTTTCATTCCCGTTCGAGTTAATTGATAATTTCGGCAAAATGGGTGAGTGCACAATCAAATAAACAACAATAAATTATTTTGAATTTTATTATTGTTACTACTACTATTTTTTTGTGGAAATGAGTGCTGATTAAATGTACTTATATTCACTTAAACTACGATAATGAATGTTACAATAGACACTCCACTCCACTCCACTCCACTTCACTCCACTCGCATTATCACACACGACGCACTAATCTCAATTTCTGGACTGGACTGAATAACATTAGTTTGCCATTGACTATGGGCCAAACTGTTTACTATACTTCAATTATTGGCTCCGCAGAGACCTCTACTTGGTCATCAGTTACAGTTGTGATTTGTTGTCGGATCAGGCGGTGTTCAGTTGCTACCAACTGTCGATTTAATAAATTTATTCTTATCCTTTAGTTGTGAGTATTGTGAAAGTAATGAAAACAGGATTCAAAACTGTTTCCTGTCAGTGCTACGGATATGGACACCACCTCGACCTATAACCGACTTATTCACTTTGAGTACATCGCTGTAAACTTATATGAGTTTCGTTGGGTTCCATTGATTGAAGACTCGGTGTCAAAATTAACGAAAATCGTGTCATGTTTTTCTACGCAAGTGTCAAACTGCGAAAGTTTCAACCTTTCTCAAATAATTCTAAGTTTTTTCAATGTTTTTGTCACACTGTATAAGCTGTCTGAGTGTGTGTCTGTGTGATCTGAGTGTGGCTGAGTGTGTCTGTGTGTGTCTGACTTCGTCTTTGTGTTGGTGCTTACCACCTCGACCTCTATCAATGAAAGTTTTCCACAAATTTTGTTGATTAGCGCCCAATTTCGAGACAGACAGAATCAGCCCATATGTGGGCCAACTTATCAATCCGTTGACGATACTACTTGATTAATCTGTGTCAATGCAATACACTTGTGCTCCATTCTACATATAATAATTAATATTTTTTCGATGGGAACAAGCACAGGTGATAGCCACACATTTTTAACTAAAAAATGGTTCTAAATTTATAAAAAGTAGCTCAAAATTAAAGTCAAGAAAATAATTTAATAATTTTATAATAATGTGGTTAAGATTTATTACCAAGAAGTCGTTGACATACTCAATCTACTAATCTAATTATATACAAATATGATTTTGAGAGCAATAAATTTGTGGTTTATTAGGCGAAAGGTCATAAAAATAGTTGTATGGTTAAAATTTGTATACTGTTCGATTTTATGGAAATATATTTGCTATAATAGAATTATATTACTAATAATTATAAATGTGCAATAACTATAGTATAAAAACAACAGGAAAAGTAACATAAATAATAATCACAATTAGTATAAACATGAAGGAAAGGCTTCAGACTTATTGAAGATAGTTATACATACACATATTATGAGAGTTTGGTTCCGGTAGCTCAACTTATACTACATGTCTTCACACAAATGTTCTATTTTTCGACCGATTTGTCCCATGGAAGCTACATTATATAGTTGTTCGATTCGGCTAAAATTTGGTGAGGATAGTTACTACCATTCACATAACGTGTACACTATACACTATACACGGACAGACAGACGGACTTGGGAGACTGGGTCAGAAAAGCTTCCTTTTAACACATTTTGGGGAGACTTAAAAATAGTCTATTTTAAATAATAAAAACTGCATAAAAAAAATTAACTATGTACATACTATATACATATTAATAATAAAATAATAATGTTTATATATAACTAAAAAATTAGTAATAATAAAAATAGAACGCTATAAAATTACAAATAAAATCGTTACGCTGTAAAGTAATCTTTGTTTCGATTGAAAATCTTTAAACAAAAAGAATCTGCTCTAGAAAATTAACACTCGCAGTATAAATTCAGTAGGACCCATAAAACTTTCACAACAATTTATCCAATCAGCCAATAATTTCCTGTTATTCTCCAATAAGAAAACAACAGACGGAAATGTTTGTATTGTTACGAATTATTGTTAACAAGAAGTATTCTTAGGGCCCCGGTCAGCTGGTTACTATGTATAACGGTACAAGTGCCGTTATGCACTACTGGCGACTATAGACTGAAGTGGGTCAGATTGTGTAAAGCAAACAAATCGAGATTGGGCAGAGGACACAACTTTAAAGGGGTCGCATTGCTTGATGTTTTTGTAGTTGTTTTACTTACTTTAGTTGTTGTTGTTGTTGTTGTCGTTGTTGGCTTATCACTTTGGTTAGTTCAAGTGCAAATTGCACAAATACTGCGAATTCCGAAAGACAATTCAGAGTACTCACATTCGGTTGCATCGTTGCATCAATCGATGATTAAGTGCCGTTTAGATGCCGAGCTTTTCTGATAAGATAACACACACTTACACACGCACACACACTCTCTCTCTTCCTCTCTCTTATTGATTTGAGTTTTTGAAAATCTTTAAAATCGTCCGATTCGCAGTCGACAAAATCATTTGAGTTTCCAGCCCAAAAGCTAACAGTTCAAAACGCTTTCGATCCACGTTCGATCGGTGCTCAAATATTTTTTTATTTACCATGTAAGGATGTGATTAAAACAAATTCCACTTAATTGTCGAATTGTGTACACAAATTATACAAAATTGTCAACAAAACAAGTGGAAATTATTATTAGCTTTTGTCTGTCGCGCAATTAAAATTAATGAATTATTTACGGCATTTTGGCTAATGAGTTTTGTCTGATTTCAATTTCTCACTGTGATTTGGCAACATTAATTTAATCGCATTTTTAATGTGAATAAAACAATGAGTTGGAGAGTGTGTGTGCGGGTGTGTTTTAGTGTGTGTGTTTTCATTGTTTTAACAATTGATGCTGGCCAAAATTATAAACGGGAGAAATATTATAATTTATGTAAACATTTGTTAGTTTAGTGTTGATGGGACTAACGCGGCGTATGCGCAATTTTGTGCAACTGAAATCTCATCGAAGAGGAGGAGAAATGGAAAGCAGAAAAGTGTCTAACAGTGTTGCCAGTTTAGCCCCTTTAGAGCTAGATCAAAGATTAAACGATTGAAAAGGCTATCTTGCAGCTCTTTAACTTTAAGCTTATTTACATCTTATAAGCGCTAGAAAATTAATTAGAAATTGTGTGTGAACTTCAAGCTGAGTACGTTGTGTGCCTACTGAATTTAGAATTTTCGTTTTGGCCTTCGGAATTTTTGTGAAAAAATTTTCTTTGTAAATTAAGAAAAGTCTTGACACTTTCTGTTAGTTTATTAGCTGGAAATCTAGCTTTTTTCTGATATGCACTTTTAGGCAGATGCTGTTGCATGCTGCTAAGCTAAACAGATAGAAAATATTGAATATGATATTACACTGTAACAGATAGTGCTGTAAGCCGGAAGAAATCAATACTAAAGAAGGCCAGAAGTAGAACAATCACCGATTAGTGTTAAACTTTTTAAATATTTTACTTTCATTAATTGGGTAATGTTATAAAATATTTCAGTTTGTTTCTTCTAGTTCGGTGCAACATTTAGTTAAATTTTTACTGTGAAGAGCCCAAAAAAAATGTAAGGCCTATAAAGGCCCGGTCAATAAATGAATTAAATTAATACTTATGTTGAATACAAACCCAAATTTGTATCAACAACTTACTAAAATTAGTATGAACATTTTTAAAGGATTATTTAAATTATTTTTAGAATTTCTCAGCTGTATTTTTAACTAACGATTAGCTTTTGTAACCATGACGTTCCAAAAAAACTGTGGATTACAATTCAAGAAGAAACCTTTTAAATTCTAATTTACAAACGATTAAAACAAATAAATTAATAAATAAACGAAATAAATAAATAAAAAAAATAAATCAAATAATAAATTAATTAAATATCTGAATGCTACTAAGAAGTACCCTTTATAAGCCGCCCAAAAGGGGGCGTATCTACTGAATAAATTTTAATCAGCGCATTTAAATTGATTTTGCAGCTGCTTCACGTGAGCAAGCCATTTGCCAGCAATGAGTCGGCTGAGAGAGCAAAAAGAAGAGCAGTCTTACACTGAAGTCAACTCCTTCCAGATGAGCGAAGGACTATCTCCAAATATGGAGCCCGTTAAAACGAGTCGCATCTTTCTAGCCGCAGTGGCGGGTGAGTCACTCATAAAGCCAAGAAAAACTTCATTTAAGCCAAGTTGTTGACTTGTTTTTGTAGCCAACTTGTCCGCCTTTGTGGTGGGCACCTGCCTGGGCTGGACATCCCCAATCGGTCCTAAGCTGAAGAGCGTAGACACCTCCGATTCCCCGCTGGACAGACCCATCACAGCCGACGAGGATGCCTGGATTTCCTCGTTGATAGCCATTGGCGCCTTGTTGGCTCCGTTTGTGGCTGGTCCACTGGCGGATCGCATTGGACGCAAGTGGGTGCTCCTCTCGAGCAGCGTGTTCTTTGTGCTGGCCTTTGTGCTTAACATGGTCGCCTCCGAGGTTTGGATACTCTACGTGTCCAGGTTGGTGCAGGGATTCGGCGTGGGCTTCGTGATGACCGTGCAGCCCATGTACGTGGGTGAAATAGCCACCGATAATGTGCGTGGCGCCACCGGATCCCTCATGCAGCTGTTCATTGTCTGTGAGTAATTAATTCCCATCCAACTCGCTCCTCGTTAACCACTTACTCCTCCCTTCCAGCTGGCATACTCTACGTCTATGCCATTGGACCCTTTGTCTCCTACCAGACACTCCAATGGTGCTGCATTGTACTGCCCATCATCTCGGATGTGGTCTTCTTCTTCATGCCCGAGAGTCCCTATTACTTTGCCGGCAAGGGACGCAAGACGGATGCACTGCGTTCACTGCAGTTCCTGCGTGGCCAGAGCGCCGAGGGTGTCCACGATGAGATGGCCGTCATTCAGGCCAATGTGGAGGAGGCCATGGCCACCAAGGGCACTTTCATGGACCTGGTTAAGAATCCCAGCAATCGCAAGGCTCTGTTCATCTGTGCCGGTCTCATCAGCTTCCAGCAGCTGTCGGGTATCAACGTCGTACTCTTCAACAGCCAGTCGATCTTCGCGAGCGCCAATACTGGTCTGGATCCGGCCATAGCTACTATTATCATTGGCTGTGTCCAGGTCAGCTCATCGGGACTCACGCCCATCGTTGTGGATCGCTTGGGTCGTAAGGTGCTGCTGCTAATCTCGTCCAGCATCATGAGCTTGGGTCTCGCGGCTCTTGGGTTCTTCTTCTACATGAAACTGGTGGTAGGCGACATCTCCAGTGTTTTATGGCTCCCAGTGCCGGCTTTAATCATCTACAATATTGTGTACTGCACGGGCTTTGGGCCGCTGCCTTGGGCTGTGCTGGGCGAGATGTTCCCGGCCAATATCAAGTCAATTGCCTCCTCTGTGGTGGCCAGCACCTGTTGGATTCTGGGCTTTGTGGTAACACGCTATTACCCGGCTCTCGATGCACTTGGCTCCTTTTATGCTTTCTGGCTCTTTGCCATCTTCTGCGTGATCGCCTTCTTCTTTGTGCTGTTCGTCGTGATGGAGACGAAGGGTCTGAGTCTGCAACAGATTCAGGATCGCCTCAATGGCAAGCGGAACTAAGCTTGTATAACTTTGCCAATCCTATAAGTTTAAGTCCTATATACAAGTATTTTATTACCTAATTTTAAGCATATTTTTAAACTGTTATTAATTATTGCTTCACCGTAATAAAAGCACAAAACTCTTGACAATAAAAGACTGCTTTAAATTATTCAAATTCAAATATTTCAATTGCCCGTGCATTAAGTTCGTTCAGCATGGCAAAAGCTAATTGCTATAAGCAACATTTCGAAATATCTTTAACAGCGCAGACTGTAACAGCGCTGTTATGTGAAACAGCTGTTTGTTAACAGTCGTCAATTAATGCCATTCAATAGTTTCGTCCACATTATTATTTCTAATGTCATTTCCAAAATATTTTTAGTTTTTCTGTAAATTTTTATTTAATAGTTCTATACTATTTATTCTTCCATTTTCTATTTCAATCTGATGACGATTAATCTATCGATATATCGATACATGCTTGTGGCAGCCGTGGTCGTCTCGTGTTTTTTCTGTTTATCTGTTACAATTCTTTGCGTCAGTTTCATTACATTTTTCGTCGAGTGTGGTGCGCTGTGCGGGTAACTCTCGTCGAATTGTTGTGCCAGCGCGTAGAGCGGCTGTTTTAGAGCTTATATGTATATGCATGGATAGTGTATGTGTGTGTGTGCGCGCGCGTGTGTGCAAAACAACGAAAGGCATTAAATAAATTGAATTAATGTCAAAAAATTCAAATGCAAACAAAAGCTAAATTCGTTCGTTTAATATTGTGAGACAGTTACCAAATATTTTGCGTATAAGGAAATTCCCATAGAAGAGCTTGAGGCAACAAAATAGCCACTTTTAAAAAAGACAAAAACACGGAGCTGGCAAATCGAGAACCACGATATACCAATACCATTGCAGCACACATCAATGCCGTTATAATTTGTAAATGCAAATAAAGTTATCATCTTTTGTTTACACTTAAAACGCACCGGGGAGTGCCAACGCGTGTGTGTGTGTGTGTGTGTGTGAGAGTGAGTGCGTGTGTGTGCACAAGTGCCTGCCGTTATTCTGGTTGCTGTTTCTGTTTTGGGTTCCGTATTTTTTTTGTGTTGTTGTTTTATGCTTTTATGAATTGCTGCAACGCGCATCCTGTTTTACATACAACATCTCCAATTGGAAGACAGCTTCAAATAAACGATGCCTGCTCTGCCGCTGTCGCTGTCTCTGTTCTCGCATCAAAGTCGCTGACACGGGAAGTGGAAGTGTGATGTCACCACATTTGCCTGCTGCAGTCGACAACAACAACAAGAAGTGCAAAAACCAGAGCAATAAGATATTTTACTATTACTGCCAAACTACAAACACAACAAAAACTACGCATAGAGAAGCGAAGCAACAACAACAACGACAACATTATTGCAATTGCTCTGAATTCTTAAGATTCAGACACTGGCTGACAACATGAAAATGCCTCGGTCGCTTTCCCATTTCCATTTACAGTTGCAAGCGACAGCGCTGTTGTTGTTATTGCACACCATATGCTTGCAACACATCGCACACGTCACAGCTGACAACTTGGAGTCAAAAGGTGAGTACGCAACTTTTCAGTCCCACTGTATGTACACTACATAGACTTGTAAATAGGTATGTTCACATACCAAAACTCCCATTGAAAGTTGCTTGCCTTTGTGGCATGCAAAATGTGTGGCAAGAACTAATCAAAATTCAGTTTTGCACAAACCTAAACAAGTTGCCAATCAAGTTCAGCAAGCTACACGCACAGTGGTGCCAAACCGTAGCCGCACAGCTTGAGCTTTTGTAGCCGCAACTTTAAATTCGTAGCTTCTTTTTGGTGGCTTACCTGCCGACAGTTAGTTTCATTAATCTAAAATTGAGTATTAGTTTGGCATGAAGTTTTAAAATGTATCTTTAATGATATTCTGACCAGTGTCAGGCAACGCAGCAGAAGTTAAACAACCTTGAGCTTGTAAAAACTTGCTTACATTTGCTCATCGTCTGCTGCTGTTTCTCAAGTTTCTTTGTCTCTGTTAACTTTAGTATTGGAAAAATTTAAACGAGTTTACAAAACTTTTACAAAACCATTAAGCTGCCGCTGCTATAAAATTTAAATAGAGTTGCAGATAAATACGGTAAAAAGGATAAACAAAAGTGTACAAATAAGATACAATATGTATCTTTTCATTGTCCTCACTTATAGGGAAACTAGAAGTAATAGTGTTGTGATATCTGCAGTAGCTGTAAAAATAATAAGCTGTGAGATAATAAATAAACAAAATTTGATAAACAAGGCAATTAAAACTGCATTACAGTAGTAAAATATTACACAAAAGCAATGACTAATAGTGATAAGAAAAAGTATTAGTAGTTATGGCCAGATGAGTTCACGTTGCCAAACAGTTTTTTGCTTAACTTAAAGTACACGAAATTACAGGGTATTGCTCATTTCCACACCTAAAATCAACACAAATGGCACGTGCTGCTTGTTGCCTTTTGTCTTTTCGCTCCTCCTCAAGTTTTGCCCTCAACAGTTTGGGATTCACGTGAACTTGTCCACGTTGTGAGACTTTGTCTATCAGCAACTTAAGTAAATTAGTGTGTTTTCAGTCTTTTGTATCATGTACTGTCGTTGTGTCATTTGGCACTTGAAGTTGTCTTTATCTACAAAGGGGCGCTAAACAACTTATAAATGTATTTATTTGTGTGTGTGTTTTTTGATTTTGTTTTCATTTGGCGTTTTTTCGATTTGCTGGGATTTCACCACAGTTTTGACTGGCAAATCTTGAATTGGTTACCTTCACTCACGTAGTTAGTTTACACAAAAAATCGATTTTAAATACGCTACATTTACTCTCATTGCAGTGAAGAAAACTTTAAAATTATTGAAGCTTTCATACAGTTTCTTTTTTCAATGAAACGCAGTCAATTTTTTTAAATTAAATTGTTTAAACAACTCTTTTCTTGCCAAAGTTAAAAAGATTTTATGCATGCAACTCTCATTTTTTGTGGTAGCCACAAAAGGTCAGCGCCTTAAAACGCTTTGGACATACATTCTGGCCAACGCTTTTTTTGGTAACTCGTTGTGGGCCAACTGGCGGCCATTGTCATTTATTTTTTTATTTTATTTATGTTTTTACTTAATTTTTTTTTACTTTGCTTCAATGACACAATCAAGCTGTCGGTGAAGTAATGATAATTATAAATAAGTGGCTAGAAACGAGGCATGAGGAATGAGCACAGTACTGAGTACTCGCATAAACTGTGGCTACTATTGACGGCCTAAAGCAGCACTTTGGTAGCTGAAGTTGGTTGCAAATCTGGCCAACAAGCCGATTGCGTCTTCGTCAAACGATTGACTAAGAATTTCGTTTTTAATGAACTGAAATTACTCATTTCCTGAGTTTATCTACGAATCCAAATAAGTTTTTGAGTTGCTTTTGAGCTCTAAATTAGTTACAGTCTGTCTAATTGCTACAACTGGCAAATGTCTCATTCATTCTCAATTGACGATAATACCCGGATTCGGTCTAAGCACGTTTTAAGTGCTCACAATTCTACCCGAAATTCGACTTGGAAGACTACGCAATTTATGCAAATTTCAAAGAACTGTAGGAAGACTGTAGGAAGAGGCCTGTAAGATTAGGTAACAGGAGGGGTACGGGGTGTGGTCGACTACCGGGGAAGGAGAAACGTTGAAATATGCATGCTCAGGCTTCCGTTGAAGCGCTTTGAAGAGCAGCAGGAGGAGGGGGAAGAGGAGGCAGAGGAGCTGCTTCAGTTTCTTCAGTTTCCCGGTTTTCTACACTTAAATTCTTTTGACCTGACTCAATCAAGTCAAGCTTGAAGCTTGGCATACTTAAGAGTCGCTCATGTTCTTGTTGTAAATTGAGTTGATTTTCAATTAAGCAGCGACAATAATGATCATGATCACGACGATGATCATCATGATGACCACTCGAATAGATACGACGTCGCTCTACGCACAAATTGCATTCGAGGAGTCAGTAGAATTGAGTCCAGGTTCTTTGGCTCCCACAAAACAAGAAGCAGACTCGAAACCCAAATGGATTCCACTCCGCACCCGATTGGACCCCGAACTCTGATGCATATTAATGAGCATCGTCTGGTCTTGGCCTTTTAGCGGTATTGTGTTAACGTTAAAGCTTGCCACATGAGTAAACATGGCCAGAACAGAAGACATGTGTCAAAACAGCCGGCAGTGCAGCTTGTGTGCGTGAGGTGTGGCTTTCTGCACCCACAAGATACAAAAGTATCTGCAAGTCTTTTGTGTGTATGTGTCATTGTTTTATCGCTGTGAAATTTGTCGCACTCTTTAAATTGAATAATTTAAATCGATAACAATAAAATGGATATTGTCGTTTTATTGTTTATGCTATTATTTTTAATAATTGTTGCATTTAAGCCAAACGTGTGTCTGGTTTGAGTGATTTTGACTTGTGGCACGTGTGCGCCTCATGCCTCAAACTGTGGTGGAATAATTATCGAGGGTTGTAGAGGTTGATTTGCTTGATTGCACGGTGATGCAAGGGTGGATTTCAAGTGCCGGGATTACACCTAAATGAATGTGTCTCAAAGCGCGTGACACATGCAAAGAAACCCAAAAAAAGAATAAAATTTGCAACGAATTGTAAGACAGTTTTACTGAGGGCAAAAGAGCACTACTATCCAAGGGCGGCTGTAATAATTTATGACTTTATTTAGCTGCAGTCCAGCCAGCCGGGGTGGATATTTAGATACAAACGAAACTACTGTCGTAGATACAAGATACAATGGCAAACTTTCATTAGGGCCCAAAACACATCACATGCGGATTAGTCACCAGTCCCAGCCCCATCTGGTAGCAAGTCAACAGGAAGTGCAAGCTTAGAGCTTTGAGCGTCTTGTCCTGTTGGAAAAGTGTACGACTGATATATAGTATTATTATATATAGAAATCTATTGGGTATTCAGTACAATTTTATATTGATTTCTTTTCTTCTATTCGACATCAAGGCACTTGAACGCATTGTTTATGCCAGAATCATGAGAACTGCTGTTGATTTCCTCTAAACAGACTCTTGGCCGTAGAACCAGGGAGGTAAACTAAACAAATAACAATCTCAGTGTGGAGACTACTCCCAATGACAATGCAACGCCTTGATTGAGGAATTTTGAAATAGAGGTGTACACAATGATTAATCAAAAACAAAATAAACAAGTTGGAAGACTCAACGAGGGGAGTATGCGATCAGATAAGATACCCAGTATTACTTTAAATAATTCTGGCTAAGTTATAAATTAAGCCACCCTATTTGTTGGCGCACACAATTACAGGGTACAATAAATAATAATCACTGCGTTGCATCGCGTTGCCTTAATGGAAAAGTATCTTTAAGTACGCTTGCATGATATTTGTGAGGTGGTTTGCCTAATTTATGCAACTGAATTGCATTGATGCCTAGACAGACAATAGGCTGGCGAGTGCCAAACGAATAGTTTTTTTGAATACGTGGACGAGTAGAGATATTCGCAGCGGAAATGTGACAACACGCTAGACTGACCAAGCGAAGGGAATACTCTTGTTCTTCCGGCACCAATGCGAATGAATCATTTGCGAATATTGCAATTTCATATCAAACAGAGAAACAGGAAAAATCAAATGAGCAGACAGAGAAAGAGAGGAGGAGAGGGAGGTGCAGAGAGAAAGAGGGGAAAACGGGAGAGTCAGAAAGAAATTAACTGAGAATCACTCATGCAATCAGTCGCGCTTCTCGCTTGTCTGGTCGGGTGTGTGTTTGTGTGTGTGAGTGTGCGTAGGTGTGTGCTTATTTTGAAAACTAAAAAAAAAACAAGAAAATCGACTGCTGCGACATCCAACGATTTCAAAATCCAACGAAATGACGTCGCTTCGAGGTTCACTGAACTGCAACACTCGACAAATTTTCTGTTTACGTTTTCGTAATATTTTTTTTATGTTTTTTTGTTTTGTTTTTTAGTTTTTAGTATTTGAAATAATTTTCGACATCTCATTGCGTTATTGTTTTATGTCGAAACTACTAAGGGCTGAACAGCAAAGTACTCGAATTAGTTTTACTCGGAACGAATTAATCAATTAATCACTTTCACTTTGCCTTTGGTTATAAAGTCAGCAGCTGGCTGACTGTGTATTTACTCTTTCTCATTTTTTTGTACTTAATTTAATTACATATTTCTTGGTTTTAAAATAAATAATTAGAGCTCTCAGTTTTTGCTTTGACCCGCATAGTTTTTTACTGCAAATAAGTCAAGTTTCTAGTGGTTTGCTTAAGCAGTAACCCTTTAATCATCTTAACTAACCTTTGGCTTTTAACCTGCTAAAAGGAGGTAAGGAGGTATGAAGAGGGCCAAAAACAAAGCCGAAGAGCGCCAAGTGTCAATCAAATTAACACATGTACTCTAAAAAGTGTATTTAAAGAAATAGTTACACACTTTTTATATATCCCACTCTCGCTCCCTCTCTCTCTCTTTTACCAGTGTAACCCAGCGAAGTCAGCTCTAAGGTCTTTTCTAGTTGCTATTTACCAACAACACAAGAAAGTGAAATTTTCTATCTTTTAGCAAACATTTGCCTATAAGATTGTTTATTCTATTATTAACTGAGTTGGTCTCGTTTGCTGCATGCCACACGCAGCTTCTGCTGCTGCTTTGACCCGCCAACAGCTGCAGACACTGTGCTCAAAGAGAGAAAGAGATTGAGAATAAGCTTAAGCAAAAGTTTCTCAAAGAAGTTCTCTTTGGTTTATCTGAGACGCTGTGATAAGCACACACTTGGTGCTCTGTACTCTATTCCGCTGTTTGTTGTGCGCTACTTACACAGTGAGGCAACGAACCATAAAGTAGCCCGGACAGTGAGACAGACGGACGGACAGTGGGACAAAAGTTGCCGGCTGTGGCGAGATTAGAGCAGAGGCATCTTGAGAGCATTGCCATTGTTCGAGCGCGTTAATTGATAAATATATAAAAAAAAACGAGAAACAAAAACAAAGAACACTGGAATTGGAGATCAAAAGCAGGGAGGGTGCAGGCGATGGGGAACACAAGGGTGGAAGTTAATAAAAATTGCATTTACTTAGTTTTTTTTTATTCTCTTTTCATTCATCTCCTGGCCATTAAGTATAAACGCTTGACTGCAGTTATTCGGTATTTAGATCAACTGCTTGATAGCTTTAAACGCTTTTCCGAGTGTTTCCACTTCCACACAGATACAGGCACACACACTCACACTCCTAACTACCCTTCCCTCCCTTTAAAGGTCATTTGTTATTTGTTACTTAAGCGCATTTCGCACACGACTGCAAAATTGGCACGTAGTTTTTTTCATAACCCAAAAACATGTGTAACAATTACACTTATTAGCGAATATTAGTAGTCGAGTCGATTGTGTAAAGTCCACAAAAGATTGCAGAAACCTTTGAGTTTGTGTATGTAAGCGTATAAATTATCTGCAATTCGTGTAAATACTTGAAACTAAAGTGAGTTTATATGTGATTAACCACAGTCATTTATTTTATATATTTTTTATTTTGAAACAACAAATTATTTAAGTCACAACTAATTGTATTTATTTTTAAATATCTGCGACCGAAATAAATTAGTCACTGCATTGGTTTGCGAAAGTTTGTGAAATATTTTCTTATCGTTTAGAATGACTATATTAGTTTAAGTACTAAATCTGTGCCAGTTACACATTTCGTGATGAAATCTGTTTTAGTTCTTGGAAAAAATATTGTAATTTTTGTTGGTAAATAGATTTTAAGCAGAAATTTTGACAGTATTCATCATTTATTAGCAATATTAGTTGGTAGTTAGGTTAGAAGTCTTTTGTCCAAATATATTTTATACATGTATCTTTAGATACTTACTGAAACTTACATACTTTTTAAGAGTTTATTGAACCTTTAAAAGATTAAAATATATATATATTTTCTTTTATATTCACTTTCAAAAACTCGAGCACTGTTTTGTTTGGCTCAGAAACCGGTTCAAAATGCGTTGTTTGTTATCGATAAGGAAGATCTGTGATTAATAAATTTAATGTCTTGAGCTTGGAGTTGTATTTTTGTATAACTGTAACATATTTAAGCAGCAGCTAGGCATACCCCCACTTAGAAGTACAGGGTAGCAAAGAAGTTGCTTCAGCTACTTTAAAGGTGAATCATCAGCTTAGGAAACAATAACGACGTTACTTTTAACGACTAATTCAGCGACTAACAAAGGCCTCAAATTGCACATACAGCTAACAATTCAGTCATATATATGTCGTCTATATATAAGTTTATAGGTAGAGTCGTGGTGTATGTGTGTGCAGCAACAATGGATTTGAAGCTTGACTGTGGTGGTCAAAGTAAACATACTTAGTAGCTCAGGTGAACAGAGTTGTGGGTAGGGTAACCCTGTGGGTTGGGGTGGCGATGGAGTGACCACTGAGTCAGCTGAGTTTACAGCGTTTAATTATGAGTCAGCAGGTGTGTAACGACGCTAATGGAATGCACATGACATTAGAACGAGGAGAGAAATGAATTGGCAATTTAATTATAATTAAAACTATAATCAAATGTTATGTCAATTTCCACGTCATTTTGCAATTTCCAACATTCGATTCGATTCGGTCTGGATTCGATTCGATTCGTTTGGATTGATCCGCTCCAGTTTGAATGCTTCAGTGGCTGACAAGTTGCCCCAATTTTGCTAATTGCATTTACTTACATGCATATTTGCATTGCGGACTACGTAATACGTGGAACGTAGAACGGCTTGCTGTTTACGGTACACACAATTACAGGGCGCTGATAAGAAGCCAATGATTGAGGAGACATCGATGACAAAAATAAACAAACGACCCAATTGAACTGCTCTAACTCCCCTCGCTACCTACTCCCCTGCTGATCTGTTTTACTTATATAAGAGTTGGGAAATTCCTGAGGGCTTTTGTTTGCTCAAGCATGTTCCGTTATTTGTTAACTGTTTGTTTATTTGTTGCTTGCACGACAGACAAACAGTCGCCTGATTGCCGCTTCAAATTACCAACAAATGTGCAAAATATTTGCATTGAGGGTTATTGGGAAATTGATTGACGTTTCGTCGAGGAAAACTCATCACAGACACGTTCTCCGCTCACAGAATTGACATATTTGTAACCAAAATTGAATGACAACCGATTGATCAATCCTCTGGCAATTAGTGTCAGTCAAATGATCTTCAATTTTTTCCAACTTTAAGTGAAAGTTCTGTTCATTTCCGGTGTGGGCAAAGAAACTTTACAGATAGTCGGAAGGGAGCCAAAGTACTCGCTTACAGATACAGATACATACAAGTATCTTAATGCGTATACACACATATAAGCGCACTTATTTGGGGCAAACTTCCTGTCAACGTAAACAACTGTAAATAAGCTTAATATGATAAATTACCTCAAAAGATAATCATTTTAATTACACGCTAGAACAACGCATAAAACGTATCTCGTAGATACATTTGTTTACGCCGCTCTCCGCGTATATTTCAATTTAGTGCCGAGTTGTTGACAATCCAACACGCATCACTAAGCATTGATAGCGAGATACAGCGCGAGTGAGAGGGGTTTGTATCTTACAGATACAGCTGCCGATGCAAATGGACGCAATAGTTGTAAATCTAATAAACAGCAATCGACTTAAGTAACAAATTGCTCAATCAAATTGGGTCAGGGGGCGTCATCACATTTCGGACCACTGCAAAGATTGTAAAAACAACAACGAATGTATCTCAATCTGGCGCTGGGGATGCTCTCTGACTGTGCAATTAGCATGACAACGAAAAGATTCTAAGAATCCGAAAATGCTGCTGCTCATGAATCATTTTATGACGAACTGGTCAAACCGGTGATCAGCAAAGTATATAGATACAAAAATTAAGTCAATTTGAATGTTTTTATTTTTCTGTATCTACAAAGTTTTGTATCTTTCGGTGCGTCTTTGCTGGAGGTGACAATTTGGCTATAAAAATAAAGGTTAAATATAAAATTTCTGTGCATATTCAAAGTATAGCGTGTCTTTAAGTTGGCCTCGAGCTCAGGCACGCCCACACTACCCTCCCCTCGGTCTCCACTCTCTGCGATTAATTACGAGCTGCCTTTTGGGTTATAAGTTATAACCCAATTAGCTTCAATTACCTTGCAAATCATTTAATTAAGCCGACACTCGAAGTGAGTGTATTCATAGATGTACTCGATGTCGATTACGATTACGATTACTCGATTGTACACACATGTAATTGCCATTTCGCTGCACTTCCGTTGGATTCGTCTTCAGATACAAAAACACATGTAATTGCTGTGCAATTTTTGGATTGTAATCGTGTTTTTTCCTTGTTTTTTGTTCTCTTTGGGTTTCTCTTATTGCCTTTTGTTGTTGCTCTTGTCATGGTCGGGTTGTTCGCTTTCATTATGAGCTTTGTCTGCCAAATCGAATAGAAAGTGCCCCGAGTGCCATTCATAAAAAACGAGTACTTCAATTCGATTGAAGTTTCACTTTTGTTCGAGTGCAGTTAATTTGGAAAAGGTGCCCAGACAGGAGTTTTCAACTGACCTACATTAGAGACACGGCTACTAACTTGGCCCAAGGTGGTCTTAACCACAGCGACGCCAACTCTCAAGTAGAACTTTGCATAATGTTGCACAGCTGGAAAGGCAGAGAGAGACTAACAGACTTGGTCCAAGGCTATGAAACGAGTTACTTGAACAAGGCCTTGGCATCAGGTTTAAGTGTAAATTGTAATCAGTAATCAGTTTGGCCTTGTTCATCTCATCAACACTCGGCCTGAGATTATCTTGCATCCTTTGCTGGGAAAATGGAAAGTGGAAAAGAGGAAAACTGTGTAATCTAAGATGCCAAACAAAAACATATTGTGTAATTAATATTGAACAAGATTTCAATGTTATCGATTGTGTCACAACATCTGCGAGTTGTTTGTTAATTTATGTGTCTGATGTCATGTGTGTCATGTGCACTTGGGATGCCTCCAAAACTGGCAAACACTAGGGTTGACTTTGTCCTTCAGTTGCTGGTTCTTGTATTAGTGGAGCAAACTTATTTACTTACAATATTCATAGGCTGGGACATGGCGAGCTTCGGGTTACACAACTAAAACATACCCCTTGGCTGCACTTAATTTCAAAACTCTGACATGATTCACACATGCCTTGTTGCATGCAATTTTCCACAACGCCTGTTGAGAGAGGTGTGTGCTGGCCACAAAATGGGGCGTGGCTGGCATTTAAGCTACAAATGTGTGCTGCACTTTAGTCAAGGCAGCAGTGACGCCCACTAATCCTTCTTTCCTGCCGCCTTCCTTCCTCTTTTTTTGCATTTTATTACACATTTTGCCTTGTTCGCTTTATTTCCCCTCATCTTGAGGCTTTTGCTGTGTCGCTTTCTTAATTTATTGCATTTCCTGTTGCTAGGCAAGCAGTAGGAAGAGGACGGGACAGGGTAGGAGAGGGGAGTGTACAAGCGTTGCTTAAAGTTTGCTTCATTTAAGCGTTCAACTTTCAAACTACTAAAACTAGCTATTAAAAAGCTGCATTGCCAACACTGTGTAGGATGCGCCGACTTTGTCCTGACATTAAAACATTTCACTGCTTTATGTCGTTTAGACTTAATTAGCAATTAGTATACGAAGACGCCAACTCTGCTCAGTTATTCAATTAAACACATTATGACAGCATGCAGTACATAGCGGTATAACTGTACCATATATACACTATATAGTGTATGTATTTGTAAGCTGTCTTTATAGTTAATTACTGGACTTTCGCATGGCTCTTGCAGTTTCAGCAAAATCAATTAAATTCGTTCACTGAACTCTGACTACAAGTTGTCTCTTTGTAGCTGCGACTGGACAGGGAATGAACTCCGTTCCAGTGCAATTTATAGCAATACTTGTAGCCATTCATAGTCCGAGTCCAAATTAAACAAGCAACAGGCTTTGAGTGGTGAGTGTCCAAAAATCACAGCAATTTATTGAACTCGTCATGCAAATTTGGCAAAACGAAGCATGAAACATGGAAACGACTAATTGCATTTTGGTCAAATCGATTCGGTTATTGCCAATTTGCGAGCCAAATATGAAAGTTTTGACCAACAGTTGTGCACTCTTTTATTAGAGCAGAAAAGCGTTAAATATTAAAAGTTTTACTCAATTTTATTATGTCATTTATTGGAAGTGGTTTGATTTTTTTATAGAAATTATAATGGGGGTATGCGTAACGTTGGGGAGTTTAATTATAATGATTATTTCTGTGACTCGAGTGACTTTATCGATCCTCTACGAAGCCCTTAAAAGTCGCCATACATATAAAGGACTCTTAGGCGCTTTTTATTATACATACACGTACTTGTTCATGAACATGACTTGCATGACTTTCTGCTGCCATATGATTAATTTACATATATATAAACATCAAGTATTTCTAAACATATATATCCCAGCGTAATCTCAAGGTCAGCAGAACATTCAGCTTGTTTCGTTGTGTGTGTGGGTGAGTGTGTGGTTGTGTGGTTGTGACTCTGCTTAACCATAGGTTCATTCATTTAATAAACTTATTTTTTTATTTTGAAATTGATTATAATAAAAAATTGTTATTGTGCTTTCAATTCGATATGCGAATTTGGAGGCATCTGTTGGTGGCTCTTGTTACTTTTCTAGCGCGTACACTTAATTGGCAGAGCAACAAAAACCTCAAAAACAACAACAGCAATAACCATTAATATTAAGCGACGACCTTGTCGTGGTTTCAATTTTCACATCCGATTTCCCCGTTGCGGAGAAACCGCTGCGAAAGATGATTAAGAGCGCGGTGAAGGAGTCGAGGGAATCAGTTTGGGTTCAGCTATGTTAAAGCGGAGACCAAGTTTTCCACTGTATGAAAAATGATATCGATTTCACTGTTTACACACAACAGCAGCATGTGTGTGTGTGCGTGGTGTTTGTGGAAAAACTTGTTGGTCTTAATTGCCAACGAAGTGGTGACAAGTGCGTCGGTTTGTCCAACTACAAATCTCCTCCTTCTTACCCCTCTAGTCTAAGTAACCCGTTGTCATCTCACGCATCCGCTTGTGCGCATTTTATAGAGCCCGACTTGAGTGATTTATATAGGAAAAGTGTGTGGGGAAAGCTGCGCTCCGATTGCCCTCAAAGTGCAGTTCAATGTCAGAATGCATTAAAAAAACGAGAGAGAGAGAGGAAGAAGGAGTAAGAGGGGGACAGAGAGAGGGATAAAGAGTCATTGCCATCATTTACTGTCAGCAGCATTAATGGTTTATTAATTTAAATGCTCGAGATTGCCGTCTGGCGTCAGCCCTCATATCACTTAGCCCTTTTGAGGCTTATGGAAAATGGGAAATGTCTGCACTTAATCCGTGTATGCTAATTATAATATCATAATCCTTATCTAAATCCCTTTTCTCTCTATCTTTCTCTTTGCAGGTAAGCCACATGTCCGACGCGTCACAGCTTTTAGCCAGGCCCACAAAGGCTTAAGGCCCAGTTGGTATGAGTCATGTTTGTTTACTTCAAGCACTTTTAGTTTATCGCTTAACTGTTGACCAAATGCATACGATATCTTTGGTTTTTTGCCAATTGTGTCAGCTTTCTCCAAAATATAAATATTATATAGTATATATATGAATCAAATATAGTAGGAACAACAACCCTTATCAATATATAATCGCAGTTCCATTTAGTTGCCAAGCTCTTAGGCAAACACAATGAACATTTCTGTGGCCTCAATTGAGTCGTCATCATTTGGATTTTTTTTGCCTTTTTTTTGGTGGTTGTCATCATTTTTTTGTTGTATGCCTTATTGTTGTTATTATTATTATGAGCATTGTTGTTGTTGTTGTTGTCGGTGCCTGTCATTTGTTTGGCGGCTTTTGTCTTGAGCCAAACAGCTGCTCGTCATGATATGCAGCACGCATTTAAAACATATATTACGGCTAATATACATGCTAAGTAAGCTAAGTAACCCACGCAGCTGTTCTCAACAAAAGACGGGAATTTCCGCTAAATGCAGCTAATTAATGTTGGCTTAAAGAGCCTTTAGAATACGCTACATTAGCCATAAGTCACTGGTAAACACTTTTAAATACTTTTCTAAAAATTAAAAAAAAAACTTAAGTATGACATTTGTTAAGAAATTTGTATCTTTAAGCTACTTTCACGCACATGCTCCACTTCTAACGCTTTGTAGAGTATATTTTAGCAAACTTTTGGCCAAAAAATGAATCAATAAGCAGTTGCTTTTATTACCATGCCCAAAAAGACAACAGACTCGATGACAATGTCAGCAAATTGTCGAAAGGGGCGTGAGGGAGAAAGGGTTCTAGTGGCCTTGTGCAGATACAGATACATTTGGCTTAGTGGCGTTAGGTCTTTGACTTTGCCATGTGGTTCAGCTGTGGTACAACTTTAAAGGCTTGCCAAAATCCGACAACTTGCCAGAAATGGTCAAGGCAGCAAAACCACTATGATTTAATGGCCAAAGAGTCGACGAGGCATATTAATGAGCACTAAAGCTCACTTGGATATGCAAATGTTGTGAGAGCGTGTAGATAGAGTATCTATGTGTATGTGGTCAGAAGTGTAAGTACTCCATGGAGAGTTTTTAGTGCCTCGAGCGGAATTTTAATTGAATTCCGGCAAAAAAAAACAAGTGAAGAGACCTGAAAATTGTTACAAAATTTTACATTTGTCGCAAACTTTTGCGTGAAATAATGAAAATGCCTGAGATACGCAGAAAACATTTTCATTTTCCACAGAAACAGTGAAAAATTTGAAAAGTTGCCTACCAACTTTTTAGTAAAGGATATGCATGATTATCTCTTTCCTCTCGCCACCCCTGTGACCCACTTGCAGGCACTGATAATAATTAGGGAAACCAGCATGCCGAACAATGGAAAACCACAAATGATAAGAGCAACTTCTGGGCGTGGCAGCGTTTCCCACTTTAGCTGTAAATTGAAAGCCGAACTGTCCAGCTGGAAACAAGCCAAAATCTATCGACATGTGTATGTGTGTGTATGGGTGTGTTTGTGCTGCTGCCACGCCCACTAATATTGTCAATGCAGCCGAGCTAAAAATACCGAGAAATCTTGTTCTTATCCTTTGGCAGCACTTCCGTATTGTGTGCATACGCTCTGTGTGCACCCTGTAGGGTGTGCGTGGGGTGTGCTATTGTCATGCAAAAGTATGCAGTTTCAGAACTAAGAGTGAAATGCTGGGCAACTAAAAGTCGTGCGTGCTTAATTTCGCTTGTTTTTTGCGTTGTCTTCGTTTTTTTTGCAAACAAAGCGAATTCCAGGAAGCGACTGCGTTTCTTTAAGGATCATTGACCACATAAAAATCCGTTATGGCCATGTATAACAACGACAACAACAATGGGAAAAACAATAGTGCAACAAAGAGACAGAGACAGAGACAAAGACAAAGTGAAAGAAGAAACTGAGAAAGATTGAAAATTCTCGACATGCGTTTTATTTCCTTTTTTGGCAGAAACAAGAAAAAAAGGAGGATAAAACATGGGTAGGGGTATAAAAAAGGGCCAGAAGCAGTGCTTGGCTATTACCAAGAAACTGGCAATCAACTCCAAACATGGCTGCAACAATGTTTATGCTACTTGCCAACTTGCAACCTGCATCACGCATTGTGCGTAATGTTTATGCTGCACTAACTATAAATTTGCGACAGCAACTGAAGCATTTGAAACTCTCTTCTCTGGGGACACGAAACTTATTTCTGGCCATTGGCAGTTGGCCCAATTCACAAAGTGTTGCCACCGCCACAGCACACAAATTGTGCAGTTTATGCTAACGTTAAGTGAAATTTCTTTTTGGTTTGGATACTTTAATATACGAGTAACGACATCAATATGGGTCAACTGCAAATTGTAGTTAGTTCCAACTACTAAAAGTTGAAATTACAATTTTAAATTTAGAATCTTTTTGGTTTTCTTTGGTTTCAGTCGAAATTGGGGAATCTGCTGGGAACATCTTGAAAGGAACAGCAACTTTTGTGCTAAAGCTAAAGGCCAAATTTAGCAAGTGTTTATTAGACCAACTTTTTGCGGCTTTTACAGTTCGAGAACAAAATTTTGTAGGAATTTGTGCTCAATTTTTATTGTATCTGAAGCATAAAAAGTAATGTTACCTTCAACGCCGAAACGAAGTCGGATTTTTGTATAAAGATACAGTAAATGTTTTTTAAATCGGGTATTGATAAATGTATCTTAGTATGAGTTAAATGTAACAATTATTTGACGTACAGTTATTGACATCCACTGACTTGAAAAACTCTTAAAAATAGTGACATTTTTGCTCCAAGAAACTTAGTTTGAAACAAGGGGAAACTATTCCAAATTAGCCATCTAAATAAATTCTATATATTTTACATACCAGGAATGCTATGTCAAATGACTTTTAATAAAACATTTCACTAGTTTTCAATTATGTTACTTTAAAATCATTTTATTTGAGTGAATTATGTAAATTCTCTTTGAGACACGTCACAATGTTTTCCCTCATTTATTTCACATACAAATTTCTGAAATGCCGAATCGAATAAACGTTAAATTTTATGGGAAAATAAATAAATAAATTGTAAAAAAACGTTCAGCTGACAGCAAGCTCATTCATGTTTCATTTAGCTTGGCGCCAGCTGCACGTGAATATATATGTATATATATAGTATATATATATAAATATTAAACTGAATCGTGTCTGCTGTACACACACAACAAATCATTTTCATTTACGCCGATTGAGATTTATTTCAACAATCTGTCAGTCAGTCAGTTGGTCAATGACAACATAATGACGTTGATTATGATGATGATGAAGTTGTTGCCATGTGCATACGAATTGTGCACTTAATAATCTAAAGTTTATTTACTTAATTTAATGCACTTCCTATGTGCTGCAATCAGACAAAGACAACGTTTTGTGCATAAAAAAAGGCGCATTAAAAAGTGCGGTTTATTAAATGACAGATAAGACAATTTCTAAACAATAAACAATGAATCTTTGAGTAAGACAAAGCAATCACCTTTGATGGAATGTTGCAGAAACTGCACTAACTTGGAGATGTCTTAGAACCAGTTTAAGATGACGCCCATGCAGCTTGTTTTAGCCTTAAATGCGAATGTCAACTTTTAGTTATGGCAAAGCATTCGTTATCAACTTGTTGACCTTTTTATGGTGCCCCCAGTTTACCTGGCTTACAAGTCAACAGCTTTAATTGTGGCTCTTGTCTGCAGTTTTTATGACTATTTGGAAATTGTTTAGTTTTATTTTTACGACTTAATGTGATGATTAAACACAGTACATTCCTCTCACCATCAGACAGAAGTGCTCGATGATGTTGGCTCTTATCAGTTATCAGTCGGTAAAAAACCAATACCTTTACAGGTTGTTGCCTTTAATTTATGAGCCCCTCAGCACCAGATAGTAAAGCAGACAAATTAATGCCAAAGCAAACAGAGAGGGGAGTACGTAGAGTAAGTTAGAGATAGAAACGCAAAGTGTCATTGGCAAACCGTTTGAGCCATTACCAATGGCCAACAGAGAGTAGGCTAAATCCCGCTCTAAGCTAAACGATAAACAACAACAATGAGTTGTCGAGATTTGAGTGACCAATAGTGACTGAAATCTACCTGAACGTTGATTCAACTTGACAAACACTTGATAAAAACCCAACCCACAGCGGGTGTGAAATTTCACGGCTTAACTGAGTGAGATTTACCTGTAGCGCAGTTGGTGTCGCTGTTGTCCTCGAGCGGTCCTTGGGCGGTCCTAAATGCAAAGCGGTAGTTACCAAGCACTTGCCAAAAAAGAAATGTACAAACAAAAAAGTGGAAAAACCCCATTGTGCAAAGTGTTAGGTTAAGTATGTTTAATGCCGACAGTCGACACTTGGTAGTGTTGTCCTTGATGTCGAAAAGTAAGTCGAAAGAAAAGTTTACAACATTTGCATGAGGCTCAAAATATAATGCAAGTCCTTGTCAGTGAAGTGTCCTGTCCTCCGCTAGCTCCGACCTCCCGTTGCTCTCCACTCGAATCGCTTGGGCTGTAAATTTTGCACTGTCTATTCTATTAGTTTTGCACAGATTAGCCCACATGCTGTGCCTTTGTCTCCAAGTAGGTGTCTCAGTGTGAGAGTGTGTTAGTCCAGGGCAGGTGCATCCTCGAGTCATGATCTTTATCTGGCCCTGATGCATGCCTTCATGATTTTGCACAATGCCAATAACATTCGCTTCTGCCTGAAATAACACAGAGATGCAAGCACAGATCTATGGAATTTTTACTAGTTTTTATTTTCATTATTCTTGTTATTGTTGGGTTTCCATCTATAGATTGTGCGTAGAGCTGGAAAATGTTAACAGTCCGTTGTGGCCTTTGTTTGCTGGATGAGAATTAATGAGATTTTGCAGGTATTTAATTGCAGGTAACAGGAAATTGTCGGGGGATTGCAATTCTTTTGAAGTAATCCCAATAACCGACAGATAAGATACGGAAAGGTAATCACTTTGTGTGGCAGGAAATCAATGAATTGTAATCCTGCTGAATGTTTACAATGTGGCAGGCAATGAATTGCACAACATGGGAAATTTTTAATGCATTGACAGGTTTTAATGAACGCGACAATGAACAGGCTGAAGCTAATGATTTTTGTAATGAAAATTGCCATTAACTAAAATAATATTAATGGTTATATCACTTTCGATGCCAATGACAATGTAAATGCCAATGTTAATAAAAATACCAATGCTTAAAACAATGAAATATAAAATAATTAATGACAAAACTGATTTTAAATCAAAAAGAAATTTATATTTGCGCCTCTTCACAACCCCCAGCGCCCACGCCGCCCCTTACAGACTGTTGGCATGGGCGTGGGCGTAGGTGTGGACGTCGGCACAGTGCCGTACATAAAAATAAGGTCAGGGCTGTAATATGTGTTGCATGCGATTCATTTAAATGACAGACGTTGCTGTGCTGTAACGGTACCAAGGGGCAAGCGCCATGGAGGCGCCTGTCAACAAGTACGCGTATTGATTTATACAAATTGTTGCATCAACAACAACAGCAACATACACAAAAAAACAAACCAAGCCAAAGAGAGACAGATACACAAAGAGAGATAAAGCGAGAGAATGCATAATTTATGCATAAAAGCAAAACGGCAGCCGACTCATCGGGGCAATTAATTTGGTGCAAGTGACTGGGGTAAAAATAACAGGAAAAAACCAGAAAAACACAAACGAAAACCAAAACCAAAGAAAAGTGCAATGAAAATAAAGCAGCCACCATAGAGTTGCAAGCAAACTAAGGAATTATTTATAGCAACACGTCTAATTGAAGTCAAATGCAAAGGAGCCCGGACTGAGAAGGGTCTTGGTCTGCGAACAAAACACTCATTGCACATGCCCCACAAATAAACAAGGCACTACGAAGTGCCACAAAAAAGTACAAGAGGGAGAGACTGCACTGAAAGAAAACTAAAAGATACTTAAAAAAGATAAACTATAATCCAAAACTAGCAACATAAAAATTTCGATGTTTTTCCTGGCACGAAAACCCCGAACTTCCCTTAACAGTTTACCTTTTTTTTTTTGATAAGGTTCAAGTCATTTGTAGTCTATTTCTCCCAGTGTATGACTACCGTCTGGCACACACTTGGATACAAAGCGCTGCCTGTTTTGTTCCACGCGCCATTGGAAGCTGCACTTTACACAAAAAATAGCATTAAATAAATTAAACAGCGCATTTTGCACGACACGAAACGACATGACACGACATGACATCGTGTGGCACAAACTAATCCCCCTAGGAAGGGGAAAAAGGAGACCAGTTGGTTGCTTGGTCACAGCCACGCCCCAGGATGCCACAACGTTTGATGGCGCTTAATGCGCCTCTAATGAGCCAAGCTAATAAAGTTGAGAGCCGTCTTTTGACAGGTGCCGTACCCTATTCCATGCCACCAAACAAATTGGACCACACGTGATCGCTCGATCGTAATCTAAGGGTTTTGAATAGGAATCCCAGGCAAAATGAAGAGTCAAAAGATATTTAAAAAAGATCCCTTCGTTTTCTAAAGATCTCCAATCAAAATGCGATACCCAAAAGCCGTCTTTTGTTAAGAGTGTGTTGTTTACGAAGCAGAAATGGGTTGATGAAGAGCGTGTTTCTTGGCCACACAGAATCGCTGAGCCATTTTTTGTTCCTTCATTTGCTGAGTGCAGTTCAGTTAAATGCCGGAAATCTGAGCGCCTCCAAAAGTCCACAATTGTTTGAGGCTCAAGGGCTTTTCACGCCACCAAACAGTCGTGTCAAACAAAGCGGCTTTTGTGGCACAGTCTGTCTGCCACTAAGACTCAAACTGAGACTCAAACTCAGACTCAGACCCAGACACATTCATATAGCCTTATAGCCGATGATATAGCCCCACGAATCCATGGGACGTGACGTCCTTTCATGGTTGCGGGCGCTCTCAAGTTACAATTTGGTTTCTCTGATTCTCTTACTGTTACTGAACTGTCGTGTTGCTACTTCTGGTGCTTCTTCTTCTTGTTATACTTGCATCGTGCCCGATGTTATTTATATAAAGCCAACATCGAGTAGCTTATAAATAATTCAGACAGCGACCCTTTTACATCATGGCCAAAAGCAATACACTGCAGCCCCTGCAGCTTGAACTTTGACAGTCCTCAATCAATATCAATCAAAACTACCAGCTATGACTCTCTCTCTCTCTCTCTCTCTCTCTCTCTCTCTCTCTCTCTCTCTCCTTCACTCGCTGTTGCTTTCTCTGCTTTTTAATTGCATTTTGAGCAGCGCAACTTGATTAATTCAATCAAATTTTACCACAATTGAAACGTGCAAATCATGCCAAATGCAGTTAGTTGCAATGTTCATGTGAAGCTGCCACTTGTTAGTGCTAGCAGCTTACTTTTAACCCAAATTTCAGTTTTTGTTAACACTAACTGATGCACAGTTAAGTTGGCATTGTGTGGTCTGCGGCAGTTGTGCCACAATTGGTTGCATCTTCAAGATTTGCTCACTCACATGCAATTTGTTGTCGTTAATGCGATTAGCGTGCAAACTACTTTATTCGCTTTAAATCAGCTGCCGTTGCTAATCCTAATAAAAGGCTAGAAAGTTTATAATTAATTTATTAAGAAATAAACGCTCTAACTGTATATTTATGCTAGTAGTTCTAGGCTCTGACACATAAAGATAAGCTCCTTTATTTACTTGGCAAACTGGGCTAAGCAAAACTCTTTTCTTTGCTTATTTTTTATCACTTGAAATTCTTACTTTTATTACACTTTTCCTACACTAATTTATTCACAACAAAGTTGCAGATTATTTATTTAATTTTAAGTATTTATTTATGTGCGCCACAAATAGATTTTTCCGCTTTTCCCAGCGCTTCTGCCAAACAGTTTAATTGAATTGTGATGTGCTTGAATATGATACGTTTGAATGTGTGCGTGACTTTACTTATTTGATTTCCCGCTGGCTTTTGGGGTTTGTTTTTAGACCCCGTACTCTAAAAAAGAGTAGAGTTGTCTATTAGGTTTGTCAGAAGCGAAATGTGCGTAACAGGCAGAAGGAAGCGTTTATATATTCTTGATCAGCATCAACAGCCGAGTCGATATAGCGATGTCCTTCTGTCCAAATTCACACAGTATGTGAGCGGTGTTATGGTAACTGTCCTCACCAAATTTGATCCGGATCGGACAACTATAGCCTATGGCTCCCATAGGACAAATCGGAAAAAATAGAAAATATGTATAAAGACAAGTAGTTTTAGTTGAGCTATCGCAACCAAACTCATACATTATGTGTATAGTACCGTTATAGCTATGCTCACCAAATTTGATCTGGATCGGACAACTATAGCATCTCTCATACGACAAATCGGATAAAAATGGCTCCTATGTATGGAAAACATCACATTCGACAGAGTACGGGGTCTTTTACGGTCGGCGCGCTAGACTATAGCCTTTCTTAGTTGTTTTTCATTTAAATTTTCATTTCTTTATTGCATTTCGTTTGCTCGTTTTCCTTTATTTATATGTATTACTCAATTATGCGCAGTCAGCAGAACACAAAAGTTGAAAAACTTCAAACTGAGTTTGGAGTAAAAGGTGGGCGAGTGTGTGCGTTTGTGTGTGAGTGTGTGTATACACACAAGCATAAATTGTGGAAAACAAATGTAAAGTTGCCAGTCGACTTCTTCACTTCCTACTGCTCTTTATCGCCTTGTTCTCTATCCATTTTCGTCTTCGTCTTGTTTATCAATTAGGCACACATTCGATTGGAAAAACTGGCAGACTGTTTCAAGAAATGCATTCGAAATGCATTTGCCATCTTCGTTTAGATCGTTTGCCCTTTTAGGCCACCCCTTTCCCTGCCACGCCCCTCCACTACCCCTGGGGGAACTGCCACTAATCTGTTTATGGAGTCGGCCAGCTTTTTGTATAATATTTATGCCCTGATTCCAAAGTTTCTATTAATATTTTGTTGCACTGCAGCCGTTCAAAACTTTACCGTGAAGTGTTACAAATTTTATGGGCTCGAGTTTTCTTCTTCTCCTGCAGTTTTCCTCAAAGGCAATCCAAAATGAGGCACTTTTAATTGGATTTAACATTTTTCCATTGGCATCATAATTTTTCCAGAATGCCTTCAGCCATTATTGAAAAATGCACAGCCTTTTTCCCCTTGAAGGGCAGCAATTTTTCATCATTTCAAATGGAAGATTTTTCAAATGGAAATTCATATTGAATCCCCTTAGCCCTCCCTTCCCCTGCCCCTTCATAACCATTTATAATAACTAGAATATGGGCCCAGCTTCTCAATTGCCCATCAGACGTTCAAGTACACAGCTCTGCATCTTTTTTTAATGTCATTCCAGTATTTTTGTTTTTTATGACATCGCAAGTTATAAATATAAATTTTTGTTGCCGCCGTTGATTGTTATACGAGTCCCAAAGTGTCGGGAGTGGGAGTGAGGAGCGGTTAGGTAGGGGAAATCTCAAGCGGTGCGGGGGTTGACAAGTGTCATGTGATAGCTGAAGTTCTTTACGGGATTTGCATGAAAAATCAATTGAAATTCAGTTAGTGGGTCTGTGCGGGTCTCTGAAATGATAAAAATTCTGCCCTAACACCCCCATGAAGAGGCACACAAACAATCACCGCTGCAAACCCAAACAAAAAAAAACAGAAACCAGAAACTGAAAAAAAGAACACTGTAAACAGGCTGCACCACTGTGGGTAGAACTAATCCTTTAGCAGGGCAAACCCTTTCCAACGCCGTCATCGTCGTTTTCATTATCATCATCGGCTTCATGCTCATCATCGACTTCAAAGAGCGCGCGATGTGACATGAGTTCGTCAAAACGTCAACAGCGTCTGCTCTTAGACCCTGTACGCTAGATGTGAGGAGGTCTATTCAAGTTGTGGAAAATACGTGTGCCTAACAGGCGAGAAAAGGAGTGACCATCTATTTAATCTGTATATAATCTCGATTAGCAAAAACAATCGAGTCGATATAGTAATGTCTTTTTTCTGGTATATAAGACTTATGTGAAAAAAACTGTTTTCAATTGATTATGCTCTCCGGTAGGACAGTGTTAACTACATTAAGACACGTTGTATATTAAGTTATCTATCATTAAAGATTGAATTTATATATCATTATAAAACGTAGACCTAATCGAACAACTAAAATTTATAGATCCCATAGGATTAATCAGTAATGAGTACAATAAGCGGAGATTTCCGTACCAAAATCACACATTTAGCAGCTTATTAGTGTTCTCTGACTAACAGTTAATAAGAACTGTCAGAAAATGCTTGCTCTCCTTAGTAATTAGTATGGAAAACTATCTATGAAATTAATTGTCTGATTGCGCGGTCTTCTGCAGTCGCTTAACTCTTCTCTAGCCTTTGCTATTTCATTTTATTTTTAGACCTACAAACCCATCAACAGCAATGATGAGACGATGATGGACGCGCGCTCAGTCCTAGTCCCATTCCCATGCCCAGGCCGAGACCGAGACCGCGTTTCCGACTCAAGCCCCGATGTCTAAAGCGCCATATGTTTTAGCCTCGAGCGCAGCTCAAATCGTCTCGTGTGATAATTTCCCGCTGTCTATATTTTTGTTGTTGTTTGTTGTGTTCTAGTTTTAATGATTTTCCACTAGAAAAGGTCCTTAAAACGCCTCCTGGCGCCGTTTGCTCTCTCAGCTGGTTTTATGACTTCTCATGTGGCCGTTTCCCATGCACAAATAAATATTTGTATTTATAAATAAATATATGTATGTATATAGTTAGTTAGATATCAGTATGTGTGCATAACTCGTCGCTTATCACAGCTCGCTTATCAGTTGATAAACAGTTTTTGCAGTTATTTTTAAAGCCATTCCAACTATTGACTATCAACTTGGTAACCAGCCAAACTGACTGTCAATTGCATACCCAGAAATGCACAAATTTAAATATTCTAAAACACCAAACTTTTTTGTTACTTATTAATTACTTCACAGCAGCTCATTAGTCGTCAAAACTATCAATCATTCAAGTTGTTTTCTTCACATTTGGGTTAATTACGTTTCTGTAATAGTTTCACACCCATTGTAAAGAGATTTCCCGAATAAGTTATGGCATTAGATGTCCTAGGGGCATTTGTATTAGTCTGCAAGTCATTAGCGCTGAGACATTGATTAGTCACTTCAGAATCATTATACTTTAACCCCAACCAGATATAGCCAGACATCGATATGTATTCCTCAAGTTTTATATTTATTCAAGCGTTCAGCGTACACAAAGTTTAAACAAATGTTCAATCTCTAAACAAATGTCCAAATAAAACAATTGAACGTGCCATAAAAACGTAGTTGGATATGGATACAAATTCCTTTAAGAAGTATTAATTATAGCGGCATAAATTCATGGTTTTTAGACAATTTATTCGCATCAACAGCTGTTAGAACTTGGCAGAGAAATGTCTATCAAAATTTCACTTTAAATAGAAATAATTATAATTAAAATAATTTTAGTGCCCTAGCACAATTAAAACTGATCTACTGATGTTTTAATTCCTAAAGTCACAACATTTTTATTTGCTAAATTAATAAATTGAGCAACTTGGCGTCTGATGTTTCAATTGAAGATTTTTTTATACTCTTGAAGAAAGTAAAAAAAAAGTTTTTCTAATGTAAATTTAAGTTCAATTAGTTATTATTTATTCCACTGCTTTCCCAGCCTTTGCTAAATTTATTTTTATATAAAAAACTTGATTTAATTTCCTCATAATTAAAGCCAAATCTCACTTTAAGCTCGTGTCATTGTGCACTTGAAGATACTTCAACACAATATGAAAATTGATTAGGTTTTTGGTGTGCTCCTTCAGAGGGTCTTAAATCTGGTATCGTTAATTGCAAATCAGTGGCTTGAAGTGACAAAGACATGAGTCCAAAAATCAAGCGGAGGGAAATCTGCAAAGCGGACAGACTGACAGACAGACAGACGAAAAGAAAGAGAGAAGAAAGGAGACAGAAGAATCCAACTTGTCAGCTCTTCAACGTTGTGCGTTAAACGCTGCGAGTTATAAAAATAAAATATATTATAAAAGACCAAGTTTTTTTTCGCTTTTTTGTCGTGTTAAACAAAAAAGCCCTGACGCGTGTGACACTTGGAAAGCGTCTTGACTCTTGGATGGAGATAAAGAAACGCAGATGGGTGGATAGCAGCAGCGGGTAGCAGGGCCAGAGATGGTGATGATGATGAAGATGATGATGCGACAGCGTCTACAGTGGTCTCTTCTTGTGGTGGCAGTCGCTAAAATTGAAAGATTTTTTGTTCGTTTGGGGGCCCCAAAAAATCATAAAAAAGACTGAAATCGTGTGCCGAGGTTTATTGTTTTCTTGTAGGAGTGAATACGCGGCGTCCACTTGTGCCACTTCAAACATGTCTCGCTGGCTGTGTCTGTGTGTGTGTGTGTGTGTGTTTGGGTTGGAGCCCACGCATGTGCGAAATGTCTTAAAATGTATCTGCAAGATACAAATAAACCGATGCTACTGTTGTTGCATGTCTGACATCTGCGCTGCGCTGCTCTGCCGTCTGCCGGTCCGCATTAATTAGACGTGTTTCACGTTACATGCCTGGCAGTTCCAAGAACATTATAAAACATATATATGTGCTATATACTATATATAGTGTGTGTAGGTTCAAATCAGTATCTGCAGCACATACTTAATTTATGAACTTGCTAATTTTAGCGCTCTTCAGGGCCATGCATCACTCATTAGACCCAAAACTGACTGACTATATACGCGATATAAATGCTTTATTGTTTATTGTGCTTTTTTTATCAGTCATCAGACAAGGGAGCAAACATTGAGAATTTAACAATTATTAGACTCAAGCTGATTCTGTGCGTTAATTATGGGCTCAAGTTGTCAGCATTCCGAGCAGAAACTTAAGCCCATTAGAGACACCTTTCAGTTGGAGCCAAAGTTTCACTCACCGCAAGATTTGTCTCTGTCATGCTGTGTGTGTCTGCTTAATTTTTGGGTGTGTCGTCTTGGTGTACTCGCAGCTACATAGATACATTTGTATCTATGACCGTTTCGGCGGCTTGTAATTACAGCTAATCACTTTCGCGCATTCACTAACTTTTTCTTTCCTTTCTTTTCTATTTTGCAGCATATATCGGTGACTATTTTCCTGCCCTTAATGAGTTTTCAACACACACTGTGATACGCCCTCAAGTGCACCATGGCCTCACTAAGCGCTCTCTGGAGAGCACACTGGATGCAACGGTGAGTAGTGGTACTAGAAATTAGAATTAGAATCTGCACTGAATTTCATTTTGGACATCAACTGGGTCAAGTTGAGGAATCTCTCACGAGGGCAGCCTAAAGTTACAGTGGGCACAGCAAGCGAAAGCTGTGCACAAAAAGTTCAAGGAGAGTTCAGGTGAAAAGCAAAGAGAGAAGAGAAGTAAGAAGTGAGAAGTAAGAAATGAAATGAAACTAAATGATTTGGGAAGGTGAAAGTAAAGTGGGAGGCACTGAAATAGAAAACAGTTAGAAGTAGAACTAGAGATTTATTGAGAAATCGTAAAGGAAAGTAAGCAAAGTAGAAAAGTGAGAAGTTGAGTAAAAAACTAGACAAATTAAGAAGAACTAAAATAAAAATTAGATGAGTAGAAACATGTTTGATGAATAAGACAAAGAAGCTAAATAAGAAGTAGTTAAATAAAAGAGAAATTTATAAGAACAAAAAGGAAGTTAAATGAGAAGTTACAACGAAACAATCGATCGGCCTCCTTATAAAATAAATTTCTAGATGTATCTGTATGTCTTTCCCTCTAAAAAACTATTCGACAGTTTACCATTTCTACATATTTATCGTGTCAATAAATTAACTCGTCAAAAATCCCATGTAAATTTGATACCCTGCACTGGACTTTGCGTGTCCTTTTAGAGTGAGCTAATAACTTAGTGCTAATTTGGATTCACTAATGAAAACAACGTCTAACTGGTTAGAGGTTAAGCCAACATCTAACGGAAGTTAAAGAAATATTTATGCAGGATACAGGATGAGTTACATATTGTGTGGGTTGGATTCTTTCCTGTTTTTTTGTGGGTGCGTCAGAGCGTGAAATGGGGAAATGATGAAATGGACGGACACGAATGCTAAAACCCTTTTTAATTAGTTTCGACCAAAAGGAGCCAAAGGGCAACCTGTTATTAACGTACACACGCCGCGGGGGAGCAAACATACTCAGCTAGGGAGGTTGAGGGGGCGTGGCATTTTACACGTTCGCACCTGGTGAAAATTCAGTGTGTGTGCAAATTTGCGTGTGTGAATCAAATAAAGTTGGAAATCTCTTGAACTGAAAAATTTTTTTGTATCTCTAGGATGGTCTGCATGCGCCGCAGTTAACACTTAGCTACATGCATCAAGGACAACGCATCCAAATCGAACTGCAGCGCAACGATCGCCTACTGCCCGACGACCACTTCCTGCAGTATCAGAATTCCAGCAAACGGAATGATGACTCCACTGGCGGCCACGTTGTGCGTAAATTCTCCAAGACTGACATTGATATATGCCACTATCAGGTGAGTCTCAACACCAGCTCGCTCTCTATCTGTCTCTTTTTATAACATTTTTGTGCTGCTTACTCGCCAGGGACACATACGTGGCAAACAGGATTCAAGTGTGGCGCTCTCCACCTGCGATGGCAGCATTAAAGGCATCGTCTTTGATGGCGAGCACACGTACTACATTCATCCACACGTTGCAAGCAGCGGACGTTTGCGGGAAGACCATTTTCTGCTCAGGTGAGTAGGAACAGAGGTCACAGGGTAGCATGAACGGAGAGGGAAATGTTTGGCTGCCTGACAGACCAGCTGCTATTAACAGAGTTGTGTGCTGTTAACAGCATAAACTGCTAACAGTGCTTGTCAGTTGTTAACAGAGTTATGTTGGCAGTAGTAGCTAACTTAACAGAACTTGAAGTTTCTTAGTATAAACAAATCTACAGGGCAACTGCCTGTCTATCAGCCTACAGTTCTCAACTGACAAACACAAGTGACCATCTCCTCTTGGCGCTTATCAAACTCAAACAGTTGCCAAGGGCAGGCAGTTACCTGCCCCAATAATGTTTGCCTTATTTGTGGCCTATAAATATTTGCTTTATGGGCCTGTCCACTGTCCACACGCTTCTCTGTCTGCCCATCTCTCCACCTACCCTCCTTCTTCGCGCTTTTCCCTAGCTGATTGGCACTTCCGTTTATTAATTTTTTGGCAACGGAAATATCAAATAACGTGTTTATTTTGTATTCATTAGAAGCGCCGATATGTTGCAACAGAATGCTACCTGTGGCTACGATGGCCACAAGGACAACCACATGCCACACGGCGTAGACCTAGAAGAAGATGAACCTACGATAAACTCCATGCATTTGGACGGTGAGGAATTCCCTCGCATGCTCAGACGCAAGCGACGAAATGCGGATGAGAGTCAACTGATACGTGGACCCTACAATGCCAACAAGTATTCCAGCTACGTGGAGCTGGTCATCGTCGTGGACAACAAGCTGTACAAGCACTTCGGGGAGAACACCAAGCGAGTGCATCAGCACTGCAAGGATCTGGCCAACATTGTGAATGCCGTGAGTAACTTGGAAGTACATCCCTAGTTGGGTATATCTTACTAATCCTTCCACTTAATCCTCCACAGCTCTATGTGCCCCTGAACATATTTGTGGCACTGGTGGGTGTGGTCATCTGGACGGAATCGAATGAAATTGAGTTCTCCAGCGACGGTGACGTCACGTTGCGCAATTTCCTCAACTATCGTAGCACAAAGCTCGTCCTGGAGCATCCCAACGACAACGCACAACTGCTGACCAAGGAGATCTTCTCGGGCGGCGTGGTGGGCAAGGCACTCAAGGGTCCTATTTGCACCAACGAATACTCGGGCGGTGTGAGCATGCAGCACAGTCAGGTCTTGGCAGTGGTGGCCACCACCATGGCCCACGAGATGGGTCATAACTTTGGCATGGAGCACGACTCCAGCGATTGCCACTGTCCGGATGAGAAGTGCGTGATGGCTGCTTCCAGTACGGCCGTAGTGCCGGTGCATTGGAGCAGCTGTAGCATTGATCAGCTGACGATTGCCTTTTCTCGTGGCATGAACTACTGCCTGAGGAACAAACCCACGCGTCTCTTCGACTCTCCACAATGTGGCAATGGCTTCGTGGAGCCGGGCGAGCAGTGTGACTGTGGATTGCCCGCGCACTGTGAGAACAGCTGCTGCAATGCCCACACCTGCATGCTGCACAGCAATGCTTCATGTGCCACGGGTGAGTGCTGTGATCTGGAGACCTGTCGTCCCAAGCTGGCTGGCAGTGCCTGTCGTGTGGCGGAGAATGAATGCGATCTGCCGGAGTATTGCACAGGAGAGTCGGAGTACTGTCCGGCGGATGTGTTCCGCCGTGACACGGAGCCATGTGACAAAAATCAGGCCTACTGCTTCCTGGGCACCTGTCGATCCCATGCCAACCAGTGCCGTATCCTGTGGGGACCTACGGGAGACAACTCGCTGCCTTGCTACCACAAGAACGAGGAGGGAACCCGCCACGGCAACTGTGGCTACAATCGGCTGAACAAGACCTTCGTGAAGTGCACACAACCGCACGTCCACTGCGGCATGCTGCACTGCACCCATCTCAATGAGCGTTTGGAGTTTGGCATGGAAACGGCAGCGGAGTTGTCCCATTCCTATGTCAGCCACGAACGTAAAATTGTCGCCTGTCGTACGGCTCTGGTTGATCTTGGACTGCAGTCCATTGATCCAGGACTGACACCAAATGGCGCCAAGTGTGGAGAGCAGAGCATGTGCGTCAATCAGAAGTGCCTGATGCTGGACCATGTCCGTCAACTGGGCATGGGAGCAGACTGTCCCGAGAACTGCAACGGCAACGGTGTCTGCAACAGTCGTGGACACTGTCACTGCGAAATAGGATTCGGTGGGGAGTCCTGCAGTAAGCCCGGACACGGTGGCTCCGTGGACAGCGGACCCGCAACAGATCCAAGCAGTAAGTATTCCCAGCTCTTATGCTCCACTCCCTCTGCTAATCACTCTTTTCCTCCTTTTCAGGCAAGCTGAGCTTCAAGCGCTTCATTTGTATACTGTTCTTCATGGTGATACCGCTTCTAGTTGTCGCCTGGCTGGTCTATCACTTCATCATACGCAACAAGTTCATCTCTGGCGGAAAACTAGCGGAAAATATGTATGTATCGACGTCCACGTCCAGTAGAAGCAGCAGCAGCCGGAGCAGCAGCAGCAGCCACTGTATTCGCAGTTGTGGCATCTCACCGCCCGTCTGTTGCAACGCCGCTGTCTCCTCCGGCTCGACAGCTAGTACACCCACTACCACCACTTGTTCAACGTCTGCACCACTACATCCACCTCCAATTCCACCGCACGCACAACCACCTAACACACAAACTAACACACCACAAGCAACTGCAACAGCAACTGCAACCATTACTAACATACACTCAACATTGCCACGCCTGAAGGCGCGTCAAGCCGGGTCACTGGCTGCAGTGCATCCGCCTGCCATGCCCAAGAGTCAGAGCAACTATGAGGTCGCCCATGTGGTGCCTGTCCTGCGGCGTAAACTTTCCTCCTGCCAGCTGACAACGGCAGTTGCGCCACTGCCGCCGCCTGTGCCGCCACACAGAAACATCAGCAGCAACAACAACAACAACAATAAAACTAACAACAACAACAACAATAACACACTGCGACGCAAGCTGGACATAACGGCGCCTCGCTTGCATGCAACAACAAATCCTTTGGCGCTGACCGAGGGCGCACAGTATATACAGAGCGACCCCGCGAGGTGTGCCAAATACTAACAACAAAAACCACAATAACAATTACACTGCCCAAAACAATTTTTGCATGCCAAAAAAAGAAGTCTGAAAAAAGTTGCTCTTGTTGCGTGCCCTTTTTATTTGCCATAACCTCAATTTACTCACTGTTGCTGGCAATTGTTTCGTTTCCTTTTTGTTTTCCTTCGCCTCCCCCCACTCCCTTCCCAACGTTTGTTTTTTCGTTCGCCGCCATTACCATTATATACTCTACTTAACCTAACTCTAAGCTCTTATCTTTCAGTTAATTTAGTTATTAGACTTTATATAAATAAATGATTTGTTTATTATTATTATTACAATTAATATGCACGTATTTTTGTGTGCTTGGTTTTTGGTGTAATGCTTAACTTTCATTTAACCGTTTGTTAATTGAGCATAAGTTGCTGTGCTGCACTCTGTTAACTCGCTGTTAGCCGCATGTTAATGTTAACTCTAGCTGTTGGTGTTGGTTTCTTTGTCCTTGCACTGCTATTTCTTGGTACGTAACACAAACACACACGATTACACACACTTTGTATTTATTTACTTGTTGTTTATTCCGTATTAATTCAAATTTTAATTCCATTGCAGCTTGAAAACCGCTAGTGGCCACAAACAGCCCTCAGTGCGTCCTGCTCCTAATGGCACTGGTCCACCGGGACCTGGACCTGGAGCTGGCGGCATAGGCTTGCCCAAATCGACACCGAGCAGCTCAGATGACATGAACTCGGCCTTGTTGAAGTCTCCAAGTAATTCAAGTGATAACGCCGTTCCCGTGCCTGGAAACTCGGGAGTTGGAATGTTTGGTAAATTCAAGGGATTCACGCTGCGTCCACTGAACAATGCCAGTTCGCCCACGAGCAACTACAGTGGTCCCAATGTAGCCTTTGTGCAGCCCACAGTGCAGCTGGAGAGCATGGGTGTGCCACAGCGCAGTGCACCGCCACCGCCGGTGGTTAAGATGGTGGAGAAGAGAGGCGACACCTTGACACGAGCAGCACCAGCACTGCCACCTCCCAATCCCGGCTCGACAGCGCGTCCGATTATTTCCACACCAACACTGGACTCCAGCACGCTGGCAATGGGACTGGGTGGCAATGATGGAGATCTTTCACCCAAACGCTCGGCCCCTGGACCACCGGTGCCCCTTCACGCTGATCCCAAGCTAAACGTGAAGCGAGATGGCACCATTCGTCGTCTGACTTCATTCCTGAAGAAGGAAGAGAAGCCGCCGCTCAAGGAGAAGACCTACATTGACCGCGAACGACTGCGAACTCTGGAGATATCAGCACCAATGCCAGTGCCAGCGGCGCCACAGGCAGAGTCCTCCAACTCGGACTCGGAGACGACTCCCAGGGAGGAGGAAACCAAGAACTTGGTAAAGCGCACACAATCCATGCGCTCGCCCACTAAGAAGACACAGGTGCAGACATTCGGCTCGATGAGATCCCCGCCGGGAGCAGCTCGTCCGAAGAGCACAGCAACTGGGCTTGCTGCAGCTGCCGGCTCACGTCCAAAGTCACCACCACCGCGTCCCCCGCCGCTGGTGAAGAAGACCATCTCGATCACCTCATCGGGATACCAATTGCCGGTGGCAACGGCACAGAAAACCACGGAGAACAACTACGACGACTGTGAATTCGTGGAGACACGTGCATCTAACGATGACATTTACTCGGTCATTGATGAGATTCCTCCGGCGGCACAGACCTTAAAGCGCAGCGATCTCGTGGCCAGTTTAGCCAGCAATGTCAGCACCAGCGACATGGGTTTGCTGGGCGAGATTGTCAACGAGTTCGAGAAGCTAAATGGCGGTGACTCCATCTACTCTGGCAAGGCAACAACGCCAGCAGCCGCTGGAGCAGAAGAGCAGCCTGAGACGCCACGTAGTCCACAGCGACCGGCGCCACCAAAACCAGCGGGTAGCAATCGGAATAGCAGCTCCGGTAACGCCGAAGATAAACCCGCAGCAACGTCCACATATCTGCGTGCAGCGCCACTCAACACACCCGTGGCGCGTGTGGCACCCACACGGTCGGACATCTCGCCCACCCGAGCCTTCTCCAGCTTCAAACCGGCGCCGGCGCCACCAACAGCAGCAGGAGCAGCTGCAGCAACAAGTACGTCCAAGGGCAGCAGTAAACCTCCGAGCGGTGCTGCCTCCTCCAGCGCCCAAGTGGCACGCAGTGGCAGCTCCGTACGACCCAAATCCTTTACGAAGACAGCTAAGACACTGCCCAACGGGGTGGCAACGACGCCATCGGCCACGATACAGAAACCGAAGCCGCTCTCGGCCAAGCCCTCGTTCAGCAGCGGACTGACGAAGCGAGTGCCGGGCACTGCGACGTCGGCAACGGCAGCAGCCGCGCCCACGCCGCCCACAGTGAAGGCGTCAACGAACATAGCATCGCTGACGCAGCGATTCGAACAGCGAAAGTAGATAGCAGAGGAAGGAAAAGAACTACAACAACTACCGCCTATGACTTTTGTATATTATAAGTTAGGTTAGGTCAATCAAATATTTCATTTTCGCACTGATTACCGAGATATATCTATATATACATATAAATTAATATAAATAAAGCGACGCCAGCTCCCGCACCGTCGTTAATGATATTCATTCCTTTATAGATATCCCCTTTAATTAGATTTAAGGCGTTGCTTAATTTACGTGCTTTTTTTAGTATCTCAATGATTAATTTTAAGCTGAGTGTATGAAATTTTAATGAGAAATGATATAAAAATATACATATGTACGTAATACGTATCTAGTGCTTACTCATTATATATTTATAAATATATATTATGTATATGTATATTAAATGTTTAATTGTTTATGTATATGCTATTTGCTTTTGTAAATAAAAACCAAAGAAGTCAAATTGTCACAAAAAAACATTGTGCAAACTGTGTGCAGCTAATAGAAACGAACTCTCAAAGCAAAATAGTCCACATTACTGCTAAATGTAACGTTAAAATAATGTTGTACATTCTGAAAACGAATAAAATAACAAAATAAACTAAATTTATTTAAACTTGTTTAATTATCAGTTGGAAACAATTTGAAATGGGCAGCACTAGCACATACCCAGTCGCCGCAGCACAAATAGGCAGCACTGCAACGAAACCCTGTCGCCGCACCGCAGCCTCAATTCGCCTCACTTCTACAGTGATGGCAAAAAAGCATGTATCGATGTATAATATCGAGTGCTCATAGATATCGGTATTTCACGTATGTTTTGTATATCGTAACGTAATGTATCGATGACAGTCAAAATGAGCGCAAAAAAGGTAAACAATTTTAATTTTACTTAATATTATTGTGTTTAACGACTTTAACTGTGCACAGAAACCATGGGTGAAATCCGCCTTCAGCCAGCTGAATATGACAACCAAAACAAGCTCGGAAGCCGCTCCCGTCAAGCGCACCAGAAGCGCAAACGCCGCCGCAGCCCTAACACCAAGAAAAAGCCTTAGAAAAACAAATTCTACAATTGCTAACACAAACACAGTTGTGGATTTAACACTAGATGGAGATAATGAGACTGAACCCAAGGAGCAGGAAGACAATGGAGCAGTTCCAGTAGTGAGCGACAATTGGATGGAGAGTTTTGCGCCCTGCTCAAGTGACGATCTCGCTGTGCATCCTAAGAAACTGGAAGAAGTGCGCAACTGGTTGCGACATTGTGAAGCGTTACGCTCCAAGTTTCCAGCACAGATTTGTCTGCTCACGGGACCAGCAGGATCTGGTAAGACTGCAACGCTGCGTGTTTTGGCGCGGGAATCTGGCTACGAGCTGCAGGAATGGATCAATCCCATTGACTGTGAGGAGATTAGTGCGCTAGGAGATCAACCCACAGGTGATGCCTATATGGGTTCACAGCTGCAGGCATTTAAGAGCTTTCTGCTACGCGCCTCACGCTATAAATCTCTGCTAGCAACACACAACAAGCGTCTACTCCTAGTCGAGGACTTTCCCAATGTGCTTCTAAAGGATGCAGCCTCAACCTTCGAGGAATTGCTGGAGTAAGTAAGCTGAGTCGCTCGATACAACTACTAAACTACTACAATCTTTTCAGCGAGTATGTGAACTACGGCAAGTCCCCGCTGGTCTTCATTGTGGCCGACAGCAAGTCGCGAGTGCTCAACTTGAGCTACAAACTCTTTTCGGAGCAGCTTAAGGCCAAGTTAAGAATCGAACACATTAGCTTCAATTCCATAGCGTCGACAATTATGCAGAGGTCAATGAAACGTTTTGGCACTCTAATGCAGCAGGAGCAGCACAAGGCGCTGTACAAGGTGCCCACCCAGAGCGTAATGGACTCGATTGTGGTGTGTGCTCAGGGTGACATACGTAGTGCTCTGATCAATCTGCACTTCGGCTCACTGCGTGGTGCGCCCAGCATGGCCACAAAGCAGCTGAATGTCACTGCTCCAAGCAAAGGTCGCAAGAAGAAAGCCACAAATACTCTAAAGTCCATTGGACGTGATGAATCCATTACCATGATGCACGCTCTCGGTCGTGTCTTCAATCCTAAGCGTATGTACCTTAAACTCTCTTTTAAATCTACCTTCAAGCTAACCCTTTATACTGTTTCAGATAGCGAGGATGGTCACCGCAGTCTGCTGCATAGCCCTGAAGTGATCTCCGAAGCCTTCTGCACGGAACCGCGGAACTTTGTTAACTTCATACACGCCAACTATCTGCCACACTTTCTGGATATTGGCCATGTTGTGAATGCCGTCAATGATCTAGGACTGGCGGACATGCAGCTACAGGAGTATCGAGACGATTCCTTAGCCCTTGTGGCACTCACAACTGCAGTGCGTGGCTGCATGGTGGCCAATGTAGCCCCTGTGAGTGGCTGGATGCCCGTACGTGGCCCCAAGAAGTACACAGTTGAGCCAAAGTTGTCAGCTGCTCAACAGAAGCTAATGGGGAGCAGCTATGCGGGCATCTCCAAGAGCCTTTATGCCAGTGAATACAGTTCGTTTGTCAAGATCATCGCCAGCAAAGTTTCCTAGCACATGTAGTTATTGTTCAATATTACAATTCAACACTTTATTCAGTTAAAAATCGTATGTTATCTATATAAAATTCAATATTCAATAAAATTGTCAAACTAATCGCTAACTTAGTACATATACTAGTGTATAGTTTTAACGCACGATATATATATGTATGTATTTTAAAAGCAGAATTTGGCGGATGCTGGGTACTTAAAGTATTTGATTACAGCACGAATTTCACTTACAACTTAAAAGTATCTAAATATTATTGTGCTTTTGATTTAGTTTGTTTTTCAAGAATTCAGGGGTATCTATCTGCCATAATCACTCACTTATTAGAGGGTATTGGGAGTAAGCAAAATCATGCAAATAAGTCTTGTATTTACACACTTTAAAAAGGGGATTGGGAATTAAAGTTTACTTGGCTGCTTCTTCAACAGCTTCGAGCTTTGCATCCTCGCTGGAGTTGTCGTCCTCATCCATGCGACTGGCATCTAGTAGATTCAAGCGTTCCTCTTCATTGGCATGTCCATTCAGTTGGGCAGCAATCACGAGTATGGGGGAACGTGAGTGACTGCGACTACGTCTATGGCGATGCACATTTCGCTCCACATGACCGTTGGCTATGTTCAGACCGGCCACACCGATTTCGTGTCCCTCGCTGCTCGAGGAGGAGGAACTGGAGGTGGTTGTGGATGTGGAGCTGCTGCTATCACTTTCGCTGTCTTCGCTAGACGAGTCCATAGGAGTAGGTTGCTGTGGCTGCTGGCGTGCCTGTAGTTCACACACTGCGCTAGCAGTAGGCGCCGCTGCCGAGGGAGGAGATGCAGCCGCGGCAGCTGCTGCCGTAGCGATAGTCGGCGATCGGGAGCGTATGAAATGGGATCGCAGCACTAGAAGAAAACTTCGATTAGTAACAAACTTGAAGTAATATAAAGTCTTTGACTTACTTTGATTTTCGCGCATTAATTCACGTATTTTATCTTCCAATGCTTTGATCTTAGCTCCATACTCCTTTGATATATTTTGTGCATTTAGGTTCTGCTGACGCTGGCGCCCTTGATCCTTCGAGTAACGATCCTCAATTTGCAGACACTCCTGTATGAGCTCCTGTTTGCTCATAGTCTCCAGACGCTCAAGACGCGCACGCTCGTAAACATTGGAGAACTCTTTGGAGAGGAACAGTTCCTGATCCTCGGTCTGCGAGCCAAAACAGTTGTCATCAAAGTCGTCCTTGGGCAAGTCCGACATGTGCTCCTCCATTAGGAAGCGGTTTGTATTATACGGCACAAGCAGTGACCGGGAACGCACTAATTTGGTGCGGGCATTGCTGTTCCCGCTTCCCGTTGCCCCATTGCCAGTGGAGGTGGGAAGCATGTCCAGTTTCCAGGGTGGATATTGATTCTTTGTCTTCTTGGGCAGCATTTTGGACTTCTTGCCACGCCTATGCTTCCGCCTCTGCGATGAAGCACAGTGTACACTTTCTATAAAATTATAAAATACAAATAATTTTTAAAATATTATGCTATAACGGCTGCGATAACAGCGACAATCGATTGCAACTCTGCGTAGCAAGAGGTAAAAAGCTATCGGTGTCGACCAATAAAATAGTCGCCATTGTCGCTTACATACGCACGAATGGAAATTTTGTTTGCACGTATTCCCCACACCACTTTATACAACTTTTTACCTGTTTTTGCAGCTTCTGCCATAACTAGATTCTTAACAAACTGGTTGACCTTAAATTTCAGCACAAATTTATGTATTTTCGCGATTAAAAACCCTTGAGACGTTGATTTCAAGACTGGGCTGCCAAGGCAATAGCAGCGCGTATAAAAGGGATAGCTGAAAAACATTGCAGACATCGATAATGGCAAACAAACAAAATCGATTACGATGACAGCGCGACTCTAATCTATCGATGTTTTACAATTAGACCAATCGGTTAAATTGACTGGCAAATTTGAAATAATTGATAATGATATTATTATGCATGAAAATGTATTTTAGGAAGCAATGCTTACAAGCTAAAAAATGTGGTTAAAGACTTAAGTGTCTTTTGTATGCGATAGGTAAGTTTTATAATCTTAAAATTATTATTCCATTGTTCAAGGCTTCAAGTTGTTGTGAATCCAATCAATGTACGAAGCCACGCGTGTGTAGATATCGGGATAACCAGTTTTGGCACATTGGACGGGTCCAAAGGAGAGCAGACCTCCAAGGATGTAGGCTTCGTTGCGGTACAGCATCAGGGGTCCGCCTGGGTTGCCATGGCACTCGTCGGAGTTGGAGACGCCACATAACTGAGAGGAAACAATCTGAATGTTGTGAGTGGCATATTGGGCCTGGCATTTCTCGATGGAGGCAACAACAACTTGGCTCTTTTTGGGCCTTGAGGTGGCCTGGGCTCGCCAGCCGGAGACTTCGGTGACCAGATCCTCCAATTCGTCGGCTCGCAGTTGCTTGTTGGGCAGACAGATGGGCTGCACATAGTCGCTGAGCTGTGCCGGCTCACGCAGACGTATCATGGCAATATCGTTCGTCTGACTCAATGCGGTGGTATTATAGTCGGAATGTACTATGATCTCCTCCACGGGAATATCTTGGAAGGGTGGTGCACACTCCGCTTTCCCTCCGGACTTGGCATCTACCTGGCAATCCGGATTGGTCAGAGTATCCCACTCTCCAAGACGAACGGCACGAACTTCCCATCCCGCTTTTGCTATCGATGGCGCGGAGACGCAATGAGCCGCGGTTAGAACGTAGCGTGGACTGATTAGTACCCCAGCACAAGCATGAAGCTTCTCTTGGTTGGCTGTGACAACGACAAATACGAGATGGGAGATAAGAGAGTTGTTAAAATGTCAAAGACTTCGAGTCTTAGGTGTTTTACATACGTTTCAGGTACTCAATGAGGGTCAACCACGGGTACTCCTTGATATGAGTATCTGTATCATTGGAGCGCTGCCACTTGACAGTGCCACAATCCGTTGGCAACTGGGGATGTCGTAGAACTCCAAATGCCTCTCTTGCCGCTGAACCGCTGGTCCGCTTATTATTAACTATATCCAGTGGACAGCAAACCTAAAACAAGATTACAAAATTGGAATTCCGTAAATCACGATTCAGCGATTAATTGCGGAAACGTACGTAAACCGATTTCTCGTCGTGTTGTTCTTGCTGGCAGCGATTATCGCGCAGCAGATCGCGATCAGACTGGGAAACCACTTTGGAAGAAAGAATCCTCATAAAGTAGACGCATTGACGTACAGGCATACATTGGCCTAGAACCTGTCCGTCTGTGGTGTGGGATGTACAGTCACTTGCTCCCTGTGCCTCAGCCTGTTCCTGTCTTGCTCCCACTCTCTGACGCTGGCCTGGAGAGATAATGTGATAATGCCAGTGGCGAGTTCAAACCGACAAGTTTTTTCAAGTTTCCTCCCATAACAATAATTACCAGCTACGCTCAATGTCAATGAGCAAACAGCAGCAACAACAATGACCAGAATTGTTATTGCCCTCATGTCTCGCACTAAATTTGTTCCCATGCTCTGGCGGCTTCACAGATACTGAATTCTATTCTCCGTTTTCGAATATATTTATATAAAACGGCCGGCTCGGCTCAAGCGCAGTGATTGGCTAGCCGAATCGGTTTTACTACTGAGCGATCGATCGAGTTGTGCGTCCCATCGGAGATCCAGATAACGAACGTATTGCTTGAGAAAAACAGCTATGCTAATCTATGTATTATTAGGTGGACCGTTTTCTAATGTTTACAAATAAATTGTTATTCGTTTTCTGTCGCTGTAAATGCACTTAATTTGAACGCTGCAGTCTATTTTAACTGTTCAGTTGAAAGTAACAGAAAATACCCGTTTCACTATAAAATACTTGTGATTCCATCACAGCTATATTATCAGTCTGTTAAATGCAGAGCCTTGGATGCGTTTAAAGCTGTTAAATTCAAATTTAATTAATTTTCTTTGGCATTTTTAAGAATATTGGACAGTTATAATAAAAACTCCTTTTACTAAAACAATTAGTAATACTATAAATCATAGTTTTTTCAACGTAAAAAATTTTGTAAGAAAACATAAATATGCACTTTTCAACGGGAAAATTGTTAGGTTCTGTTAATAACAGTTCAGCAAACTGTTATGTTTTGTCGTTGTATGTGTTAACACGTATGCGCACACACGCTTAAATATCGTGAAAAAATAAATTAAATAAAACGCATTTAAATCGATGCCCAATCAACCAAAACACAATAAAGTGTAACAATACAGATTTTCCTACAGCTAAGCGTTCGTATCAAGTTGGCAACTACAAAATTTCAAGGCGAAAATTGCATTTGAAATTGTGATTACGGTGCGAAGAAAAAATTTTTTCTGCAAAAAAAAATTCCCAGGTCTGTGCTGGCGTAATTGGCAATGTATCTTGTCTATGTGTGTATGTGTGCGTGTGTATTGGTGCGTTTGCGTGAGCTGTAGTGGATTTGAGAGAGCGCTGAATAGCTGTGAGTTAAGTGTGTGTGTGCATGTGTACAAACAGAAACAAAGAGCGCGGGAAAAGAAATACAGACTAGAGTTGCCGACACTTCAGATGAACTTTGGAATTTTATAGTTTTTAATGGAATTTAATGTTTTTTCCTGAGTTAAATTGAGACAGACAACTAATAAATAATTACCATTAATTGAAATTTGATTTGGTTGTAAAGTTACGTTAGGTTTTTGGATTCAAACATTTTATCAGGCATAGTGACAACCCTGCACTTGGGAGGGTACTTAAAAACAACAAATCCGAGTATATTGTGAGCGTCGCTCCGGCGCCAGTTTGACGTTTGACTCGTCATCAGACGGTTGGGTAAATTTTTTCTCTCGTTTGTTGCTGCTCTTGTATCTTTGCGTGAGTGTGAGAGTGTGTGTATGTGGTTGTGTTTGCGCTGCTTGTGACGCATTCTTGTTTTGCAGCAAATCAACGCCAAAAACAAAGTTTGAACGGCAAAATAATAAAGAGAAACAGACGCGTTAATTATAAAGAAATATTCAATGACACAAGAACACTTTGGTTATAGTGCTATTTAAATGGGGAAAAGAAACAAGTGCAATTACAAGGTAATGTAGTGCAGTGACGGTGGTGTGGTTATTGCGCTAGTATGGGTGTGTCGCTCTCCGTGTATGTTTGTATGTGAGTGAAACGAAGTGAAAGAAAAAGGAAGAACAAAAAAAGGGCGACGTCGCCGCCACCGCCTTAGCAAACGGCTGGAAATAAAGAAAAACGTATAAAAACGCCGGCACCGCCGAATTTGAAGTGCGCTATATGCATACACACGTTTGTACATATAAAGATAAATTCGAGTACCGACGAATACAAGTGCAAAAAATAAACCAATGTGATAAACAAACACAAAAAATGGTGCAAACCGCTTTCCTTTTAACGCTCCGAAAAGTTCATTTACACGAGAATTCATAATTTGTTTTGTTTTGTTGGTTTGTTTATTATCGAGTCACCATCGCACACAAAGATCTGAATGTGTGTGCTTGTGCGAGTGCAAGTTGATGTTAATTACGTTTCGCAACAGTCATCATGATGATCATGATTGTGCCTAAATGTGTTTGTGAATGAGTGAATTGCCAAAAAGTCGCGTTTAGACCGTGAAATAGAAATACATTTCTTTAACGGTACTCGTAGGTGTTGCAGACAGCAGCTGTGTGTGTGTGTGTGTAATTGTGTGCACTATCTGTGTAACATACATAAATACATGTATATAGTTACATGCTGTGGAATACTGTGAGAGTGCTTTGCAGCTGACGCTCGCTGAGCACAATGATAAAACAAAAAAAAAAAACAAAAAGCTAAGTGTAAAATTATGAAGCATAGTATATAGTGTAGACAACCGAAGTGGTTGTAACGGGTCCGGCCTACACGCTCATAGACAGTCGGTCGGATGGATGGATGGACGTACAGACGACCGACGGATTGCCTGTTGGCGCTCTCTGCTTTGCTTTGCATTGCTTCGCTTCCATCTGCCGTTTGGCACACAGCTTCAAAGTCTCGTTGCGGTCGTCATTATGTACAAGCACACACATACATCCCTTCATACAAATGCGGGCAGAAAAATAGGAGCACTTCCTAGCATTTTTAGTGCTAAACCAAAAAGGATATAATTTTGTACCGTTTCAAACTGCTAAGTATCAACTACTTTACTGCAAAGTTCAGTTAACAATAAGCTAATTTACCACTTTAACTTACTTCGGAGTGCCCTGAAACCCATACATAAAACAGAAACGGGCGTTCAAATGAAATAAATTAGAGCGCGACTTTAGGTCCTTAGCTTTTTGGACTCCAAAACGCCTTATGCCTTGATCTTAATTTAATCGAACTTGGCGTTGCTTCATAACAAAATATTCAATGCTCTTAATCGACGGCACTTCTACTTTTTTGTTCACAGCTGTGCCTGTGTACATACCTATATGCATATACAAATGTTTGTGCATGCAGACATTCGTTTATTTTGCGCTTTTTCTTTTACACATTTAGCCTTCAGTTTCCGGTTATGAAGGAAGCAAACGGGTTCAGTTTTCCTGCACTTGCAATATGTGTGCATTTCATTGTAATTTCAGTTGTGCGTCAATAACCACGACCACGATACGGACACGGCTGCTGCTGCTGCGGCTGCTGTTCCCGCGCCTCTGCCTCTGCCGTTGCCGCTGTTCCTCCAGAGCACACTCCTCTTCCTCTTTGTCTTCTCGATGTCATGCCATACAAATTTCATAAAACTGACACAAAAGAACGAGAGTTCTTTGTTGATTTCTCGAGCGTTTCCAACCGCATACATCAACATTCCATATGTACTCGACTCGCTCTCGTTCTATGTACAATACTATGTACATATAAAAACATTTTAATTTGATACAAGCTAGTTTTAATGTTGCTGCTGCTGCTGATGTTGCTGCCAACTACAATTTTCTAAAGTACGTTTGTTTGTTGTGGATTTCATTAGCCGTTGTTGCAGAGCGTTAAGCGTAACGACGCAAACGCTTTGCTCTCGTAATTAACCTCTCAACCGGCTTTCTGCCTGCCTACCAGTCAGCCAGCTTGACTGACTGACTGTCTGTCTATGTAGCTATCAGTCTGTCTGTGTCGATCTGTCTGCCTATACTTTGATCGTTGTATTTGTAGCTCGTTTAACCAGACCTTTTAGACCTTAGCGTTTCCTCTGCAGTTCATCAACAAAAACAACAACAACATACATATTTCAAAGGCATTGCACCAAACACACATACATACACACACAAGGGTATAAAGCTAAGAATCTAAGAGGCTTTTCTTCACAATTTTTCTTTACCCAAAGCAACCCAAGAGAGTTCTCAAAAAGGTCGCATATTTAAGCAGTTTGGGATCTCGGAGTGCCAGAGTTCAAAAACATTCATACCTTTGGTTACCTGATACCTGTTTGGTATGCTATTTGTTTTTACACACACAAACACACACGCTCATTTCTATACAATCTTTCGAAGGTTTTATCACCTATAGCGCCTTAGTGTTTAGCAGGAACAGCAATTAGCAGTTGTCACCTTTAAATCTATCCCACAAAAAATGAATCTTTTGGTAGAAAGACTTGAAATTTAATTTGCTAGCTAAATTGAGGGATTTCAACAAAGTTCTTTGCTTTTAAAATTATGATCGCTATTTTTATGCAAATTATCAAAGTGACTCAATACAGAAGCGTAAATCCGTCTTGGGTTTCCAGAGATCATTCGATTCCTAAGATTAGAGCACAAATTGATTCCATTTGATACGTCATCTTAATTCCAAGTATTGAACATTAGAAAGAAACCTCATCTACATTAGTTATACGTCTGTTTGTCAGTGTGTGTGTGTGTGTGATCGTGAAGCATTCGTTAAGTTTTATTTGGTTATTACACATTTTCTTCAGTCGCCAGAGCTGGCAAGCCTTGTACTTGTTGTTGGCTTGACTTCTTTTCTGCTGGCATTTGGCTTGAAATAGAAATAGAGTTGGTGGTTAGCCTATTCTATTGTCACTGGCTTATCAGCATTCAAGCGTTTCCCAAACGCTCTGCAGCACAAAACTCGGAGCTAACCAAACCAAGCCAAAACCAGTTAAGATTTAACTCCAAAAAAGGCAAAGTCCGTCGATGGCGTGCCTAGTAAACGAGGAGAATAAGAAGAAGATGGACTTGACGCAAAGCAGCGGAAACCAACTCCACAAAATAACACTAACAACAACAACAGCAATGACAATACGAAACATCAACAACAACAAACATCAGTGTAGTCATTATTTGCAATTATCGGAATGTTTCTTTGGTTCTTTTTCTTTTTTTTTTATGTCTACGCTAAATACTTTTTTGTAGTAGTTGTTGTTGTTTTATTTTTATTATTTTCTCGTTTTTGTTATTGCTCAGGTTTCTCTCTGCGGCTTAGGATCAAAAACCTTTGCCTAGCTGCATGTGTATGTGTGTATGTGTAAATAGGTGTGCGTAGCTTTGAGTGTATTTTTGTTTGATTTCTGTTTTGAACATATTCGCGAAGTTTTAACCTTAGTGAATATTATTTTTTTCTATCTCTCTCTCTCTGTCGTTGTCTGTGCTTCTCTTTTGCCTTTCAGTCTTCAGCTCAGCGAATCACAACACAAGGAATGAATAATAAACAAAACTGTCACGTACACTCTTCTCTTCTACTTCTACTATTCAACTCAGCACATCATGCTTAGTCTTGCAAACGCAGGCGTGGGTAGATCGAGTTTGTTTAATACTTTGCTCGTCATTTCCTTCTTTCTCGGAAATGTAAACAGACTGCATGAATATGTAAACAATGCAATTCAGCTCAATCTCAGCCTCAGCATTAGATAACCAATGCACAATTTACCTATGACATTTATCGACTCGACTCTATTGAAAGCCGAGTGAAATTCAACTCAATTGAATTATTATTGTAATATTATTCAATGTACATAAATCAACACAATACAACAAAACTGCATTTATAACGGGCAAAACCAGTAAAATACTTTAAAACTGTCAGACTTAAGTACTTTTCATTATCATAAACATAATTGGCAATAACAATGAGCGGTGGGCACTTATACTTTTAGAAATTACATAACAATTTGTGTATCGAATACATTAGAGAAACGATTAGATTATGTCGTTTAATAATTAATTGTCGTAATTTGTATGGTAACTTTGTATAATGAAAACCCTATAACAATTAGAGGACAAAGAAAAGTTATTTTAAAAATCTAGTTCAATGATAAACGTTGCATGTATTTCAAGCACACACTGCGTATCTGTGAGATTCAAAATGTACATATCTTATCATTTTTTAATAAAACACTAAAGTAATACTCCAAGTTTTATTGTCTTGTCTGGGTGAATTCGTAAAAGTAAGGCATTTGCTGTATGTTTTGTTTTGTTTTGTTTATTTTGCTGTTCTGTGTGCTGATTGTTTTATTTAATTTGATTATAACACATACACAGAATACACACACAAGTGCCAGCACATAGTATGTGAGTGTGTGTATACGTTACGTTGTTTTTGGTCCCATTTTTCAACTTTTCGTTTGGCATGCAAATTTATGTGCGCGTTTTGTTTTTGCTAAATTCGTTTACGATAAAAACTGTTTTGCCCCAGAGTGTAGTTGTGTGTGTGTGAGTGCCGTGTCTGTGTGTGTTTACAGTCTGTTCGAGAGAGTTTATTATTTTTTAATAATTGCGAATTTTGCTTTGTGTTTTATTATCAGCATTTTGCGTTTGCTTTGTCTGCTCTTCGATGGTTTGCGGTGGGGAATGCTAAAGTCAAGAAGCAGCAGAAGAAAGAGAAGGGGTCGAGTGTGAGAGAGGAGTGGAGTGGAGACAACGGCAAAGAAGAAAGCAGCGATTCGCTTGAATTGGCTCACCGTGAAACGCAAACAGAATTATTTATTTATATTCAGCTCAGCAGTTTGTTATTATACCCTGTAAAATATTTGACTGTCATTGGTTATTTATAAAATTATTTATTTAATATATTTTATGAGTTGCATTTATTTTGTTATCTTATCGTGCAGTTGGAATACATATGGTTATCGATTGCCAGAATATCGATTTGCGCATTATCGAAGTAAAAGTATATTGAAGCCAGCTGTCAGACAGTCCTAGCAGATTATTTATTATACACTAATTACTAACTGATACGAGCGTGCAGGGTATTTGCGTTAGTCGCGCATTCTTCACAGTCTGAGACATTCACAATTGAGTCATTGTGTTTATTATTAATGCAACGCGTTCCACATGTGCGTAAATACAATTGTTTGGGAGTGTGAGTGAGTGTAAGTGAGTCAGAGAGCATGTGTGAGTTAGTGCGTGCGTGTGTGTGAGTGAGAGCTTTCGCAATGCATTTGAAAGAGAACACGTGACAACGCCCCTTGAGAAGGCTGCTCTACGCTTATCAGCAGCGGTTTTTTCTGATTTTCAATGACTAAGCTAACGGATAATGTTATCTTTTGCAGATCAAATAACAAAAGTAACCCGACGAATAAACATACACACAATACACAAACACAAATATACAAAACAGAGCAACATTAACAAGAAGAGCAACGACAGCAACAGTCGCAGCAGAAACAGAACAACAGCAACGGCGACGGCTTCAAATTGGACATGTCATGTCAGCAAGCGTCAAGATTCATTACAGCAACAGCGACAACAACAGTAGCAACAGCAAAAAGCACAGCAGCAACAAAGCGTATTGCAACACAAACACTAGCTGCCACAGCAGCAGCAACAACAACTGCAGTACCTACAACAGCAACACCAACATTAGCTAAATTAGCAGCAACCAAAACGACGCCGACACCGACGCCAGTGACAGTGGACGTGGAGAGCGTTGGAGTTGGATTTGCAGCCGGCAAAACGAATACGCTTGAGGATCCATATGTATTCACAGAGACCGTTGCAGCGACACCGCCAATTTTATTTAATGCACAGGTAAAAGACCAAGTCAAGCTAAACCGAACTCAGACACAGACACCTACGTAGATACATATACCCAACTATATATATTTTGTTATTGCAGAAATCGCGAGCCCGCCTAAGCGAAGTGCAGCACAGCAGAAATAGCAACAGCAACAACAATAAACAAACGGTTGCAAGCAAAAAGTCGAGCATTGTTGGTGCAATACCAACTACTACAGAGCCCATTGCAGCAACAACAACTGTAGCAACAGCAACAACAAAGGCGCAGGCGTCTTTAGGTGCAGCAACAACAACAACAACAACAGCAGCAACACCAACAACAAACACAACAGCAACGAATTTCAATAATGTCACACAATCTCAAAGGCAGCCAACTCCACAGTCGCAGCTGCAATTGCAGTCCTCGCTGCAGTTGCAGTCGCAAGCGTCGCCGAAACGCGCGACTAACGTTTGCGTGGTACGTCCACAGCAACAGCCGCAGCAGCAACAACTACAACAGCCACAGCAGCAGCAGCAACAACTAAAGCAACAGCAGGCGAAAGTAACTACAAAGCATCCTGCACCACCACCACCGCCACTGTATACGCACACACCCTCGCTGTGGCAGACGCCACTTCTTTTGGATACGACACAGAAGCAGCAGCCGCTACAGACACAGCAGCAGCAGCCACTGCAACAACAATCGAATGTTATTGGCACAGCTTTGGTTAGTCCGCCCATATCGCCCGCCTCGTTACCCTCACCCACGGCCAGTGCGCCGCCGACGGCAGCTGTGACCGCCATGGTGTCCCCCATTGTGTTGCCCGTTTCGCCGGCAGCAGCAACTGTTGCTGTTGCCGCTGCTGCAATGTCACCGCCAAAGGGAGGATCACTGCCGCCGTCCAAGTTTCATCATACGACGCTAGCGCAGCACTTGCAAAAGGTGGAATGCCTCAAGAAGAAGAAAACCTTGCCACTGGCATGCCAGAACTCCAGCAGCAACAACATTGTAACTGCGGAGACGTTGCAGAAACGAAAAACGTTTGCCGGCTACAATTTAACAAATCCTCCGCCGCTGACGGCTTTCAACACAGCTGCAACTGGTCCATCCCCTGGAGCGGGATCACCAGTTATCACTGCTGTTGAGCAGAAAAAACATTCCGCCGATGCTGTTAATGACAACAGCGATCTCAACGAGATACCCGTCAATGTAATCTTTCGGAAGCCACCTGGTCTATTGGCCAGTCCAGCAGGAGCACAGTTGGCGCCAAGTCCAGCAGACGCTAAAATCGCAACAACACCGACAGCAGTGATGAAACTGGGAACTGTTGCACCTCTAACGCCGCCAACTCCACCATCGCCAGCGCTCGCATCTTCAGTGCCGCCACTGGGAAACAGTGGAGCAGCAGTTCCTGGAGTATTACCTGTTCTTTTGCCCGCGTCGGCTGCAGGAGTACAAGTGGGAACAGCACTGGGAACACCAGCCACCAGCAGCACTCAAACTGAACAAATGTCTTCCAAAGTTGCCAACTCTGCTGCTGCACCAAAACGTAGATCTCCAGCAGCAACTGCAGCCAGCAGAAAGGGTAACAAAACAAATTTAAAAGCAGCAGCTGCACCTGCTCCTACCCCTGTTGCAGCCCCTGCTTCAGCTGTCGTTGCAGCTCCTGCCCCAGCTCCTGCTGTTGCTGTGAAGGAGAGGCCACTGCCGACTCTTCAGCAAACGGAGGAAGTTGCGCCTCCTGCCACTGCAGTGGAATCAGCTAGCCGAATATCACGTCGTCGAAAACCCGCATCGGTTGCCAAACGAGGCTCAGCCGCGTTGTTTAGCGAGAACGAACCGCTGCCGCTGAACGATGTACCCTATTGCCTGCAGACACGTTGGCTACATGACAGCTCTGTCCAGGATCTGGCCTTGGAGCCGCTGGCATTGCAAGGCAATCGGGATCGCGAGGAGCGCATTGCAGTGCGCAAGGGTCTCCTACGGCGTCAGGCTTTGCAGCTGCTTTCCACACGTCCCTTGCAGGAGCTGCCCATGCGAGCGGCAAGACAACGTCTGCAGGGTGTGCAAACGCTGTTGTTGAAGTACCAGGATCATGCGAATCTACAGCAGGGCATGTAAGTTACCCCTTCGAAGCTAAAATAGACTTTTACTTACATTTAACCTTATGTTTTATAGTGGCATTGGCAACCGCTGCCTGGTGACGGGCTGCAAGGAACCCACGCTCAGTATGGCTGCTCATTGTGAGCGCCACATTGTGAACAACAGCACGCAGCAGCTATTCCAGCCTTGTGTGGCTTGGCGTGTGAATGGATCCGCTTGTCAAGCGCCTGTCTTTGATATGCTCCACACGTTAGCACTATGCCCAGCTCATAGCCAGCTGCGACCTGGTCTTGAGCTGCAGTCGAAGCAGCATCTGCTCAACCAGCAGCAGCAGCAAAAGGAGAAACTAATTTCACAGCTAGCGAAGCCAACGCCGGCGGTGCCCGGTCCACAGCCCGCAGCAGCTTTGGCTACTACGGCTGGAGCAGCAGTGGCTGCTGGTGCTGTTGGTGCGAAGCGCAAGCGAAAAACGAATCCCAATGCTAATCCAGTGGGTCGACCGCTTAAGCGAGCCAAGAAACAGCCAGAAACAGTCGCACCCGCCGCAACGATGCCCGTGATGGGCATGACAACTCTGCCGCCAATGTCAGCGGTGCTACAGCGCAAGAGCAGCACCACTTCACTGGAATCGATTGCCAGCAATTCGCAATCCTCGGCCAAGTCGCACTACACACCGCCGACTCCGCCGGTGCTGGGCATGCCGCAGTTGTCTATAATACCTCCAGCGCTTGCGCCACTCAGCGATTATCAACTGCAGCAGCAACAACAGCGGCAGCAACAGCTAACGAAGATCGAGTCGGAACAGCAACCCAATCAACAGCATCAGCAGCTGGATGCCAATTTGCTGGCCAATGCCAATTTCAAGGCCGATGAGATAAGCCAAATTGTAGCTCAACTGGCAGCAGCCAGCACAGAGTTGCACAACAACAATAACAACAACTTGCACTACAACAACAACATCAACAACAGCAGCAGCAACATGAGCAACAACAACACAAATTACTGCAGCAACAACAACAGTAACAGCGGCAGCAGCAGCATCAGTTGTGGTTTTCCCTCCTTTAACGCGGCGTTTGGCAATGCAATGTCTGGAGGACAGAATCCACAGGCCAACAGTTTGCTGGCCAGCACAGAGAGTCTGCTGAGTCAGCACATGCTGGGAATCTGCGAGAACAGCTCGGCCTATGCCAGCTCCGAGGACACGGGTCTCGGTGGCCTGTCCGAGTCGGAGCTGATAGGCGCTAACGATGCTGGTAAGTCTTAAATGAAGTACTCTCTATTGAGTAATCTTTGCTTACTTGTTTACTTTATACTTGCAGATGATATAGCATTGAATGGCGCCCATTTGCTGGAGGAGCACGATTTGGTAAATGTGTTTGATACGCTGCCGGATGATGCGTTCAACGAGTTATTCCAATCCGGTGTGTATTTCATAATAACAGAATTAATTGTGGCTTTCATTGTACTAATTATAATGTGTGCACCTTCCCCCGTGCCATGCACCCTGTGTCGCCCTGTGCCCTGCATCCCGCTGCAGTGCAACAAGATGAATGTGAGGCAATGGATCGTGCTCTAGAGATTGCCGATAAGAACCTCAAGTGTCTACAGCAGACAATCGGCAGTACGGCACATGACAGCGCGTTCCTGAACGACTTTCTCGACGTTGGCGATGATCTGCTTGTGAATGCTGTATCCTCCGTTATGAATTCACCTAATACATCTGGCATCGATGCGTCCACGTTGTTCGTGGACAGCAGTGGCAGTGGCAGTGTCAGTGGGATTGGCAGTGGCAGTGGCATTGGGAGTGGCAATGGCAGCAGTAATGTTCTACCTGGCTCCAGCTCCAATGGCTGTACGCCGGCAGCTGGATTCACGCGGCCTGGTGCATACCTCAGTCTCGCCTGAGTTGTAGCACCATCCTGAGCCTACGCCTAAATCACAACCACAACACACACACACTCGCAATCTTCACTTTCAAGAGATCTTTCGAAACACAAACCAATACTAAAGCTATCAAAAGTTTAGCTGAACTTTAACTTGAAACAATTGAACTTCTCTTCTCAACACAAAAGTTGAACAACTTTTATTTAAATGCAGTTTATTTTCCATTTTCATTCTTAATTCTTGATTTGTTAAAACATTTGGCGAATTTTCCTTTTATTTGGGTCAACGAAGAAATTTCAAAAGATTCGCTGACCTCAAGTTCTTTTCTTGAATTCACATTTCTGTATTCTACTTAATGTTGTGTATATGTACACATCTCGATATAAATATTAATATAACTGATGAATCACTTATAGCAACTACGTGTTAATTCAAAAAAAACTCAAAAGAAAAAAATAAGAAAATTTCCAAAAAATAAAAAAATTACTTAAAAAAATAAAAGATTTTTAAAAACATAAAATCAAATACGCAACAAATATTATGTAAATTCGCGTGGAACTTTAGCGTTTAAATCTTAACTTAAATTTAAAAGTTAGTTCAACAAATGAAACAGAAAACAAAAAAAAAATAAAATGAAAAAAATTTAGAAAGCAGCTTTATATACAAAAAAAAAAAAAAAAAAAACAAAACCACAAATTAAAAAAAAATAAGACAAAAGGAAAAATTTAAAAAAAAAAAAAAAGAAAAGTAAATAGGAAAAAGTTAGTAACAAATTTGAATTTGAAATTAAAGCTAAAAAAGAGAAAGTAATGAGCAGAAAATGGGGAAAGAGGATAAGGGAAAAGAAATAGAAACGAATGAAAATTAGCGCAGTAATGAATTAAGTTTAACGTAAGCATAGAATTTGTTTTAACATTAAACATTTGATAAGCGCATTTACATACATCCAACCATCCACTTTTATAACGAGAAATGTAACAATAACAATAACAATAGCAATAGCAACAGCAACAGAAACAACAACAAAATGTTTAACGAGAAGAGCAACTAGAGGAAGTTAATAAAAGGGTTTAAGTTTTATTTAGTTTATGGTTGAAAAATCAATTACATATTTACATAAATACACATAAAACGTACAAGGGACTACATAGTTTAAAACCGCGAATCGTATTACTAAATATATACATAAACTATATATATATATACGGTATATATAAACAATAAACACACAGATTAGTTGTGTAAGCTTTAATTTAAACGAAAAACAAAAAAAGTAAACAAAAATATTAAAATGCAACTAAGTTTTTAGTTGTCACAATTAATTAATTTAGTTTGAATTTGTTTTTGCAGTTTTTACTTTCCGATTTGGTCTTTGTACTACTTATGTAAATTATTAATAACATAAAAACATTAAATACTTAGATCATAAAAACTTTATAAACCGAAATGTAAAATTCTTTAGTCTAAGCGATTACAGATAAAGATACATATAAAGATACACACAAAACAAGAATATACACGCAAGAAAACTGTTACGCTTTAAAAAATATAACTCACCTAGCGCCCAAAACACACACACACACACACACCTACACCCATCCCACACACACCCATCCACATCCATTGTAATTTTTCATTTGTCATCTTTTCAAGTATTAAATGAGAAAAACCGTTTAATAAAAATACAAAAACAATTTATATTATATATAGATCACGGATTATAATTTAGAGATCGCACATTAAGGACGTCTATAGAGCAGAGATTGGGTGAAGAAAACGAAAAAGAAGAAGATGAACTACTCGTACTTTAAATATAGTGGAATAACTTGTAATATATAAATATATATTTAAATATATACACACACCTATAAATAATTAAACACATGTATATTCTATATCTTTTAAACTCTCTATATCTATCTATCTCTATGGCTAACTCTTATAAATCTCTGTATAACTTTGTATGAAACGTTTCGTTGTCACTTCAACTTATGAATTTATGGCATTAGTTTAGCTTAGTGAGCCCTTAGTTAAAGCAACTAGTTAGCGATCAAAATCAAAATCCTGAAAATCAATGTATTCTTTGAACCTTTTTTACACACTCTTTATAGATACATATACTATATATTTGATAAGAGATTCAGAAATCTAGCAGATCCAATTAAAACCTCCATCGCCACTTTTCAACTCTGCCAAGAAAAAAGAAGAAAATTTAATTCAAAAGTTGTAGAATTTTTTGATTGGTTTCATTTTTGTAATTTACATGCATTTTTGTGATCTAATTTGTGTAATTATTATAAAACAAAAAAAACTTGAAAACAAAGGTATATTATGTTAAGAGAATAAAACAAAATACAACAACAAATGAATATTGATTTTATGCAGGGAAAACAAACAAAAATCTAATAACTTGTGAAAGAAACGAATTTCCCAATTTGATTTTGACAAATTTTTCACATTTTGTAGAAAAATATTTAATGATTGATTGAGATCGGGGCAGGCTGTGTTTTTTATGTGCTGTCAGAACGAGACGAGAAGCCAATAAAAATTAAGTAACACAATTTTCCGAGAACCCAACAGTTCCCAACTCAAAACACAGACTCGAGTTCAAAAAATCAGAAAACCCGCATTATAGCGATCAATCAATTATAAAAATCTTTGCAAGTTACGTTTTGGGTTAATTCGTTTTGCGGTCGAATCAATTGGAAATTTTGGATTTGCATTTCAAATTATCGTTTATTTTAACTACAACACGGAAACACAGGAAGCAAACCAACTGGCTAACACTGAAACGGCTAACTTGCAAATCTTTGCGATTTGGGCAGAGGGCCCTGGTCAACACAGAAATCGCAACATCATTTACTTTTTGGGGTATCAAGGAAACCAGGAAATTGTAGAACCATTTGAGCCTAGTAGGCTGGAAGCATTGCCGACAGATGTCTATCTTTTAAAGTACTCGTAACGGCAATTCAACAAATTTATACATATATATTTTTAAACTCTCGGACAATTCGAGTAACAACTCGCAAGTGGTAAGTAGTCTTCAAAGTCAATCAATAATCCTCAGCTAACACCCATTCCACTGGGCATTCATCCAGTCTCTACTCTCGCTCTTGGCCAGCTGTACATGTATGCACATATTTTATATATTGAAATTTGCGGGACTCTAGGATTGTGTTTTATCAAACGGAATTCCAAAAACTTTTAGTCATTAACCAAGATTTTAAACGCAGTAAGTAAGCAAAGACTATCCCCCCCCATACAGGCAGATATATCCCAAGTTCTTTACTATATTACATTTTATTTACACGACTTTTAAGTTAATACTTAAAGTAAGTACAATAAATAGGCTTGGCATGGAGCAGGCTATAGCTCGGTAGTCTCCAGTTTACGCGCCAGTATTTGAGCATTGTTCGTTAGCTTATCGATCTGATTGTACAGATTGAAATGCCGATTCAGGTCATTAGTCTTGTTGAAGAGCTTTGCGGTGCCCTTGAGGGTTTCGTGCAGGTCCTGCGTGCCCACAGCCAGGAAATTGTCGTCCAAGGAATCCTGCCCACCAATGCTATAAGTAGTTATAGGAAACTCCATTAATTCCTCAGTTTAAATAGTGTCTTTTGGTACTCCTACCTGAGATTCTCCTCTGTCTTGAACCACTCGTTCTCGTAGCCCTTGAGCCAGATTGGATTGGAGCCCTGAACACTGTGCTTATTGGTGTTGGGCACTCTGCTGCCAGGCTGCTGCATCGACATCGAGGAGTGGCCTCCTGAAATGGAATAATTTCCTTTATAGTAAACTCCTTTTTAGAACTATTCTCTGCTTGAACTCACGGAAAATGTTGACTTTGGCAGCTCGGAGCTGTCTCCTGTAGCCTTTTCGCTGCGACGCACACAGTGCCAGGGTTACCACCAACAGGGAGGCCATGAAGAGATTCGTAAAGATCAGCCACACGAACATGGCGCCTTTAACAGGACCAGCTTGAAGCAGCTGGGCCTCGGCAGCCTGTGTGTCCAGCACGTTGAGATCCTTGAACAGCTCGTCCAAGCTCTCGATGTGGGTGTCAATCAGTTTGAGCACCTCGGACACCTCGTAGATGGAGTTGTCCTCTTTCTCCACCAAATGCATGTACAGATCTGTCTTGGTTTTGTCCACCGATCCATCCTTGTTCACATGCACCTTGATCTCATCAATGTTCACAATGGACTCGGTTATGTTTCCGAGCGTGCTGGAAAGAGGCGAAAAGTTAGTAAATTGTTTCGTGGGCAATCCTCTAGCTACTTACTCCCTGAAGGTATCTATTCTGGCACGCAGTTCGTCCGGCTGCAGGCGGAAGACGAAGCGCACTTTTTGGTCCTCCCTCAGCAGATAGATAAACACGTGAGCCACATCCCGCATGCCCAGCGAATCGTTGGCCAGCACCATGAAGTCAAAGTAGCCCTTCATGCCCTTCTGAGGATCAAAATTCAGCTGTACATCACCCGTATCCTCGTCGATGAGAAAGGGTGCCTTGCGCACACTCTCCAATCCTTCGGAGAGGGTTTGCCGTATTTCACCCACTTGGTAATAGGTAATCTTTGCATTGATTCCCTCATCCGGATCGTTTGCCTCCACCCGCATGAACTTCAGGCCAAAGTCCGCATTGGTTGTGATGCCGCCTGTGAAGATCTTCGAGCGGAATCTGGGTGGATTGTCGTTGATGTCTAGAACACGCACCTTCACGCACACCACAGTGCTGTCTAGTTTGGGTGGAGTGGCCTCCTCGATATCCTGGGGATCTCCGCGCTCCTCCTCACTGTAGTTTTCATAGGAAACGAGCTCCGTTTCTGCAGATGTGGACATTTCATACATCGCGTTAGCCAATCGCTTAATTCTCTCTGGTTGTGGAAGTCGAAATTGTGGAGCCTCCGGTTCGGGGAGCGTGTCGTTGGCACAGTTCTCTGTAGCCTTCACATAGAGCGTAAAGTTGGCGACCAGTTCCCGATCGAGTTGACGCTCGAGAGTCAAGATGTGTGTCTCAGGATCCAAATGGAAGTAGCCCTCTTCGTTGCCGTAAAGTATAAAGTAGCACACCTGAGTGGGTGCCTCGCTCGGATCGTCTAGGTCCATTTCATCCTTGTCTATCGTATCGGGCAGTTTAATCCGTTCCGATCCCGGATCAGTGTGCTCCGTAAAGTTAACGTTGACCTCATTTACCATAAATTGTGGTTCATAATCGTTGACATTACGTATGTAGATTACGAGATCCAGATCGGTGCTAAGTGAGGTGGGCAGTCCCTGATCATACGCCTCGATTCTTATCTGAGTTTTGAATACGATTAGTTTCGGATCCTTTAAAACTTCCTTAGCTTTCTTGCTTACCTCGTGTATCTTTTGCTTGTCCCGGTTGAGACGCTCCTTAAGGAACAACTCCCCTGTGTTGGCATTCATCTCGAAGAGTTTGTAGCTTCCTAGAGGATCGGGTTTAAGCCGATATCGCACCAGGGCATTCTGTCCCATGTCCGCATCACTCGCATAGGCCTGTAGGATCATGGTACCCACGGTGGCATTCTCCGGCACACGCACAGTGGTGTTGTGCAAAGGTCTTACAAAAACAGGAGCATGATCGTTAAAGTCAGAGACACAAATGTCGAGGATTCTGTGGACTGTGTTGCTCGGCACTCCCAGATCCTTGGTGGCAATGGTCAGACTGTAGTTGCCGAATTTGTTGCGCAGTGTGCGGCTGGCGTAGATATCAGCGTGCCACGGATCGATTTGTCTCAACTCAAAGAGACCTGAGGTGAAATTGGAATTTAGGGATAGAATCAATAATCCTTTGGTTTCTTACCATCTCTATTGCCCTGTGTTATGGACATTTCCAGACGCCCATTGGGCGTGGCAGCATCATCCGCATCCCTGCCCACAATGCTGGCAATGCTTTCATGCAGTTCATGATACTCTGTGATGAGCACACAACTCGTAGGCAAACTGATCTCGGGAGCATTATCATTCTCGTCCAAAACAGTTATGCTGCAAACAAATTTGTTTAATCACCTTACTCTAACTCTCCCCTCCCTTCCTCTTTACTCACAACACTTGCTTGAAGGCATTGCGACTTTCGCCGGCCAAAAAACCAAACTGATAATTGTCCCAGGCCTCGATCACTAAATTATAGGAACTCTTGACCTCTCGATCTAGCTTATCGGCTACGGTTAGCACCCCGGTATCGGCATCTATGGTGAATTTTCCCTGTGAGCTAATGCGATCCATGAGAAAAGTGATCTTGCCAAAGTCCCCGGAATCGGCATCGGCTGCTTGAAGGGTGGCAACCCTGGTGCCCGGCTCAGCATTCTCGCTGATCGTGTAGTTCTTGCCGACCCCCACAAAGTATGGATTATTGTCGTTCTCATCCAAAACCGTCACATAGACATCGACAAGCGCAGATCGCGGAGGTTCACCCGAGTCTGTGGCACGAACACTGAAGTTGAGCCACGAATGTTGCTCGTGATCGATCTTGTTGGCCACCAGAATAGCGCCCGTTTGGGAGTCCAGGTGCACTAGGTTCCTGTAGACTGGATTACCCTCCAGCGCATAGGTAATGCTGCGATTCTTGTCCACATCGTAGGCAAGAACATTGGCAATCATCACACCATTGATGCTGTTTTCCGTGATGGTTTGCCTGTAGAAGGGTTGCCTGAACTTCGGGTTGTTGTCGTTCTCGTCCAGAATTTGTATGCTTAGGAATGCTGTGGGCAGTGGAAATAGGGTTGAAAATATACTCGGTAAACTAGGGTAGCCTACTAATCCTACCTTCGACTATTTGCTTGCCCTTGGACGCCGCCAGGTCCTCTACGGCTATGGCCAGCTTGATGTGCTCTACACGTTCGCGATCCAACAGTTTCACCAGCTTCAGTTGACCCTGTATAGCATCCAATTCGAAGGCGCCTAGGTAATCGTATTCACTGGTCTTAACCAGTCCACCTTCCTCATTCCGTGCCTCGGAGAGATCGGGTTGAAGTCTATAGCGAAGTATGGGATTTTGATCGGAGTCAGTGGCCTGCAGGCGATAGACCAACGTGCCCACTGGCGTGTTCTCCACGATCTTTAGAGCGGGAAGATCACCCAACTTTGGTGGTTTATTGTTGACATCCTTGATGGTAATGTTCACTGTGGCCGTGTTCATCAACTGGGAACTGCCCAGACCACCATCCAGTGCGATCTGCGAAGAAGTATTGAAAGGGTTGTTTGAGGATCACTTAAAAAGAGTACGGAAAACGATCCCAAATACATACCACATTCAGCGTATAGAGCAGTCGCTTGCTTTCGGTAAGATCAGGGTCAAGACTGGCACCCTGGGCCACAGAGATCACCCCAGTTTCCGAGTTAATAATAAACTTGTCGCTGGCTCCCTTTTGTATGCGATAAACGATTGCATTGTTGGGTGAGGATCCATCACGATCGATGGCCTGCACTTGAAGCACAGAGCTGCCGCCAGGCAAATCCTCAGGCACCGTCTTGGAGTAGAAGTTCTTTTGAAATATTGGCGGATTATCGTTCACATCCTGCACGTAGATCAGCACAGGCACTACAGTGGAGAGCATAGGAATTCCCGAGTCCCGAGCCCGAATCAACAGCTCAATTTCCCTCATGTCGGCATTGGCCTGACGCGCAGGACGACGACTGGTGTCCACCAACTCCTCGAAGTCAAAGTGGTGTAGGGGACGCATCAGACCACTCTCGGGATCGATGGTAAAGTTATTGCGATACAAACCCTCGACAATCTCATAGGTTATTTGACTGTTCTCGGTGCCATTGAGGTCCAGATCACGAGCCTCCACCTGGAGTGGTGTCTCGAACTCGGGTTTGTTCTCCAGTAACTTGGCCTCATACTGACGCTGTAGGAAAGTCGGCGCATTATCGTTGACATCCTGTATGTCCAGTATGATCTGAGCTGTGTTACGATTTCCCAGTCCCACATTATCAATCGCCTCGACAGTCAAATAGTGTCGGGAGATAATTTCCCGATCGAAAGCCGAACTTCCCGCCCTCTTGATTGTGATCACGCCCGTTATGGGATTCAGATGTAACCTGTAAAAACATTTCAATTAGAGATTGATCAGACCAAGTAGAAAAAGTAACTTACAAGTGGGCAATACCGCCTCGCAGATTCGTGTATCGTATGCCCATGGAACCGAAATCCCCCGAGTCTACATCAATGGCCTCAACCTTAGCAATGATCGTGCCCAGCTCGCTATTCTCCGGCACGCCCGTACTGTAGATCGATTGGGTAAACTCGGGAAAGTTGTCATTCTGATCTCGTATAAAGATTTGCACGTGTGCTGAACTGGAAAGTGGTGACATACTTGTAATATTCATAAAAATAATATATATTTCAATCTTTACAAACCTCCAGCGACTCGGCTCATCGATCTCCCTGGCGAATATCGTAAAATTGATCTCGACAAACTCCTCAAAGTCCAGGGACTTCGAGTTCTTGACACGCAGCATAAAGTTGGCCTCATTCACCGCCAGCTCGGGCACAATTTCGAATAGATCATTGGGTGGATCAAGGAATAAACGGAAGGTACCGTTCTTGCCTTCGTCGTGATCGTATACGATATTCTGCACCTCGCCGTCGAGGAAATTCAGCGGAGTATTCGTCTGAGCATTCTCATTGACCTCGCAGCGATAGATGCTCTCCGCAAAGGTGGGAATTTCGTCGTTCACATCGGTCACAATGATCGTCACCTCGGTGCGTACCGTTGATGGAGCTAACTGAGTTCCCTCCGCCGACTTTGACAGCTCGGTTGCCGTGATCCTTAGTATGTGAGCACCGTTGACATGATCGCTCTCTTCCTCTCGATCCAGCACGGTTAGAGTGTAGACAACACCCGTGTGACTATCGATGTCGAACAGATCATTACCGTCCAGGGAGTAGGCAATCGGGTTATTGATCCCACGATCTCCGTCGATGGCACGAACCCTTAAGACCTTTGTGCCCACGGGAGAATCCTCGGCAATGCGAGCCACTGCCTGGACTTCCACAAATTCAGGTGGCTGATCCTCGAGATCCTTTACCTTTACCAAAATGGCCGCAGTGCCTGTATTGATGGGTCCCTGATTGGCCCGATCGATGGCCAGCACTCTCAGTTGGTACAAGCTTTTGGTCTCGTAGTCCAGCTCCCTCTGAAGTCTTAGGATTCCCTTACCCTGATGAGTACTGATGCTGAAGACATCGTTATCGCCATCCAGCTCCTGTAGGTAGTAGACCACCTGCCCATACGCTCCCTCATCCGCATCGGTGGCCTCCAGTGTGCTAATTACACCCGGTGCACTACCCTCGGGTATTTCAATGGCATTTGGATAGGGTAGGAAAATTGGAGCATTGTCATTAATGTCCTCGACCAGCAGTAGAAAGCTCTGCGTCACATAGTTGTGATCAGCGTAGTGACTGTCTGTTAGGGTGAGCACTATGGCATACGCGTCCTGTGTTTCCCTATCCAATTCCTTGGCTAGGAAAACCTTTGCCTCATTGCCAGCCGAATTCTCTATGCGAATGATCTCGCTGTCATGGGAAGTACGCTTGCCAAAGATCAGCGGATCATTGTCGGGATCGTAACCCCTCAGTGTGTATATGTGACTGCCCACCTTTGTCTCGGGGCTCTCCTTCAGCCTCAACACGATCTCCGACTGTCCATCCATCGCAAATCGAGGCGGACGATTCGAACAGACACCGCAGACAAGTGTCGTGAGTATTATGATAAGGCCTTGACCCAATCGTGAGCCTGCTTTTAAGCGTACCTTCTTGTAGTCCATGCTAGTAATCACTTGGTTCTCTGATTTGTACTGTTTCCTCCGTTCGTTGTACATTATTGTGTTGTGCACACCTGAAGATCTGGAGACAACTGCTGTCAACAACTACAGCTCCATGGCAGACCGCACTCGACCAGGGCAGCGCCTAGGCACCTAGAAAATAGACCAAGTGTTACAACAGACCCTCTGTAGTTAACCTATTTTTAGACCGTGTAGTCAAGTAGTGTAAAGGGTGTAAGAGGTTGGGCAGAAAAGAAATTGGATACTATACATCCCTATTTAGTACTCCAGAAACAAGTACGCGGTCTTCTAGAGTCGTATCGCTCCATAGTTATACCCTTCTCTACTATTTATTTTTCGGGGTTTCTTTCAGCCCAATGTCATTAAAATGTGTCCAAATATTTAGCGAGTCATGTCTGCGATCTGTGCCTTATGACCTCAAAACAGTTTCGCTTGAGAAATCCCAACTGCGGAAACCTAATAAAAATTTACAAATGAGTGCGAATAAACACAACATAGAACTAGTCCCAAACTAGTTAATAACCGACACTTGAATACACTTGGAGTTGACTCTCTGAATAGACTTTTGTAGAGAAGAGGTTTTTCCCTCAATGGTTACCAACTTTATGACAGCATTGAAATGCCCTAACTTAATTGAAATGGGTTGTAAACACGTCAGTTACTGGAGTTATTGCTCTCTTGATTATGGCTCTAGTTTTGGTACAAGTTCTGGCTAGAACGACCGTTTCTACATAAACGGTACTGGACACACTTATTCCCACTTTGCTGTGGCTTTAAGCGTTGTGGCTGATTGCACGTTCTGGCCAAGATTTCGTGAGAAGTGCGCCGAGATCTTGAGAAAGTTTTATGTGCAAATTAATTAAAACCTTTACAAATTATATCTTTCATTTGTCCGGAATTCCGCTAAAGAAATTGCGCATTTTGAAAGTTTAAAGAGCGTAACATTTGGCTAATTAAATTCGGCTTTAAGATTAAGAGGTATCTGGTAGTCGGTCAGACAGCGTACCAGTCTCAAAAAATTGTCATATTCATTGGCTCATGAAACTGAAGATTTATCTCAGGCTTGGAGACTGCAGTTTGTAATTGAAATGCGTGTGAAAATGTATCTCATTGCGCATCCGTCAGATACAGATACAACTATCACTATCTGTGGGCTTGTTAACGCAAGACATTGCCATTGTTTTAGCCACAACGCTGTAGTTGAACTCGGCTCATTAAAAACGTAATAAATTGCCACGCCCCCTTGGCTACTGGCCGCCCATTTGCCGGTCAGTTGATAGTTCATTGATTTCACAATTGCACAAGGTAATTTAATTTCTATTTTCCAGCTCGTTAACGTATTTCCCCGCGCCAATTGATTTGTACGTCTTAAAGATACATCAGCAGCTACAAAGATACAGATACTTGCAGTTCATTAGCAATCGCGTGTTGCATTAACCTCTTTGGTTACCTGTATCTATAATATATTGTGTTGAAAAACCATAGACAAGGTCGTTTTTTGAATTTCCAAATGATTGAAAGACGACCTCGAGCCAAATAATTTACGTTGTGTCTTAAGATAAAAGATACTTTAATAATCATTTCATTTGCTGATTTCGCTTTCAACAGCAGCAGCCATAACCGTATCTCTCATGCCACATGCAACATTTTCTTTTTTGTTTTTCTTTTTTTAGTATTTGTTTTAAGCGGTTTTCCTAGCCGAGTATTTAGATATTCCTCCTCGGGTAATTATGTATTTATGGCCAGCGCTTTTGTGTAACGCTTCAAAATTGGGTTGTTTGGTCAGTTGCTCAGTGAGGGAGGGGGCGGTGTGGACAGGGGTGGAGTGGCGTGGTCGGCGGGGGATGTGTGTATTTATAATTTCATGCTGCAATGATTTTAACTGCGATTTGTTTGTGCTTAATAACAGCAAGTAACTAAATATGGTGGAAATTTGGGTTATAAGTTTTGATGAAATCGATAGATTCTACTAGTAGGTTAATTGAGAGAGGAGTGTGTGGAGAGTGGAGAGGATTCTCTCTACATGTAGCACTTTCTGTTATTCAAGTCTAATGTCTATATGACAGTTACAAAATTTCATTACTACGAATTTCACTTCCATTCAAATTTCAGTTAACATTCTTTATGCGCTGTTGACGGTTTTAAGCACTCTAGAAAGCTATAAAAGTAAACTCAAACTCATAAAAAATAATGTCATAATATCTAGAACTACTTTTACTTGAAAGAAAACTTTGTGGAATGTATCTTCTCAACACATATCTATAAAAGTATTTCTTACTTTGATTTATTTGCGTAGATCACAAACTGTATCAACGTTTTAGCCCAAATTAGCCTGTTTAAGTTACACTTATTGCCTCAATTAAGGGCTCCAACTCAGGAGAGGGATTACTACTAATACATGTAACTTGTAGCCAATTTTCCACAGAGCTGTTACTGAAAACTTACTGAATTAAATCAAATTAATAAGTTATACACCCGAAGCGAAGCTTTTATTTTACACATTTCCCTTAATTTATGTAAGTGACAGCAAAGGAAATGGTTGTGACTCCAAAGCCGACTCCAAATCGGTATCCAACTGAAACTATACCGACCATGACGATGTCACTTTTCCCCCAGCTAGGCAAAATCTGCGTAGGAAACGCGTGACATAGTCGTAAGTTTTTTTGGTCTCTAGTCTTTGGGCCCAAATGGGTTTCTGGTCCCTCCAGTCTTTTGGCCAACTATTTACGCTTGGCAAAATTCTGACCCTCAACTCGTGGAGCCTCAATCAAAGTGTTGCCAAAAGTGAAATTCGGCATCAAATGTTGCAGTTTATGCTGTGTGTATCTGATAGATACAAATTTGATTGTGTGGTTTTCCAGGTAACCACAACAAAGTGATCAAAACGCCAAGGAAATTCAAATAAACAATAATTATTTTTTTTTTATTTCTTCGATTGCCACTAAGCCGTGTGTTGACGGCTTTTCTTTTCATTGGCAGTACGGGCTTTTGATTGGTATGAAAGTTCACATGAAATTCACTTAATTAAATGAGAGTTTTTCGAGGCGTTAGACTGAAATTGAAGTTTGTCTTTTAACATGGCTTGAAAGCTACCATAGGTTTGCTGGCTATGTGGCTTTGTGACCAAATGTTGCCTTCAGTTTCCGGTTGCTGCCACGAATGAGCTGGCGGTTGAGCAAACAAATGAGCTTATGGCTCGGCTACTCCAATTTGAACACTTCCTCCCTCATACTAGGGCCGCCCTACTCCTCCACCGTTTCTGCTGCTGTCATGCCCATCGATTCCATAAAAAACGTGGCTGAGACAGTCAAGTTCAACGCCAGCTAACAATTGTAACAATGTTTGCTCTGACAAACAAAAGACTGTAGTGCTAGAGGGGGTGTTCCAGGGGGATTGGAGGGGGTTTAGCTTGGAGCCAACATGCAGCTTCGTTGCGGTAGCTTGATTTTTGACTCATAGCCCAGAGTTCAGGTGAACTGGAGGGCCCGCATCGCATCCGCATCGCTTTCATGGTAATGTGCGTAATCGCTGTAGATACACATGTATCCGTATCTGTAGTATTTGCCGACAGCGTAGCTAACTGAATCTTTGTTCGTGTCGACACTAATCTGCCCGTTACAGTTCACCTCCTTTTGTAGCCCTGCGATGAGTCCTTGACTCGCTTAATTAGACGACCTTTTTTGCAACTGTTTACTGTACCTACAAAGTTGTTTTAGGACTTCTTTTTGCCTGTCATGAATAGCCCTTGGAAATTATGCTATCGCCTTCTGAAACTCCCCATATTTGTATGCATGCCAATACATTTGCATAGTCTACAGTTTTGGATGAGCAAGCAAGCTAAGTAGTCATACCTTTAGAGTGCACTACCGACTGGACACTTACCCTCTAGTATTTTACTCAGGATATCGAGTATCCTCTGGTGCAAAACGAGACCAGCTGACGTAAATTCCCTCTGCTCCTCGGCTCGTTCTTCTTTCTCGTTTACAATTAATTATGAGCACTGACACATTTTAGAAGGGTTCGCTGGTTTAAGTACACCACACGATACACACGTTACTGGTAATTAGGCAGAAGTCAAAAACCCCTCAAACAAACACTCACACACACACACAGTCGTACACACACGTTTTAAACGTGTCGTCAAAATTGGGCAATGCACGAAGCGGAACTCTTAGTTATAGCCGTTATTTAGGTTAGAATTAAAAGATCACTTTAATGACACTTGCTTTTGGAACGTGTCAAGACGAAAGGTTCTTGAGGTTGCCCGACAAACGACAAAACAACACAACCGATCAACTACGGTCAACACTTTCGAAATGCTATGTAAAGCAGTTTAAATTTTTAACGGAAATTCCGGCAACACGAAAAGCGTAGCGTGTGCTTCAACAGTCTATTCACGACTGAAAACAACGGATCACACTTCAATGCTCGCCTCTGCCGGCGTGCACTATGGCAATTGAACCATCGTGTCGGCATTGTCAACGAACGAAGTACACGACAACCCCTCGGCAAATGAGAGTGCACGAACGAGTGCAATGCTGGCACGCGAGTAATTAACCAAGCATAAATTCCAGCGTCGTGAGTGCAGGCATGGTCGTTGCTAGGCTTGCAGTGGGTGGAGTGTGGGAGGGAGAGGGACAGCTACTGCATTTTGTGTTTGTTTACATTTTTGCAAACACTGAAGAGAGCGATACAGTGGGAGAGCGCATTGGAAAGCTGGAAGTGCAGGCGCTGGGAAGTGCAAAGAGTAAATTGATTTGTTATGAAGTTGAAAACTAAAGCCGAGTGTGCCCGACAACAGAATACTCTACATGAAACATAATATATATTTATTCCCGTTATTTATTCACCTCTTTGCCTCCCAGAAAATGCCTCAGATTCGTGGACGAGAAGCGGCAACGAAAAGAGCCAGTGTTGTGGTAGCGTTGCCACCTGTCGTTAAGAAATCCAGCAAGAGTCGTTCATTTCATTTTCGATATCTGGAGCTATGTCGTGCCAAGAATATTACACCAATACCCAACATACGCTCCAATGGCAATACTACCACAGTTCTGGATCTGTTTGGCGATAAATTGGGTGTCAGTGAATGGCTGCTGATCATCGATGCACTGCACCATGATCTAGTGCTCCAAACAATGATTATACGCATGCGTCGTTCCAATGGAAACAGTGAGTACAAATCAAAAGAAATGGAGTGATAGAGGATTTAACGCTCTTTAAAGCAGATATTGTGTTACCAATTGACTCTGAGAACCGAGCTCGACTCTTCCGTCAGAAGCCAGTGATCTACACTCGTTTTATATTCAATAGTCTCGTGGAAGCGATCGTTAACTGTGTAAAGATGAATAAGAATCTAACTGTATTAAAATTGGAGGCACTTCCCTTGCAGGATAGTTATATTGAGTGCATTGCCAAGGTAAACTAGAGATCACTTAACCAATCGATCTATGAACTAATTGAAATTGCTCCGAGTAGTCTCTGGCCTCGAATGATTGTCTTAAAGAGTTGAGCTTCCAAAAGTCCTTTATTGGGGACAAGGGCTGTGCGGCTGTTTGCAGTACCGTTAAGTATCTCAATCACATCGAGACCTTTAATCTCTCCGATTGCAACCTGGGCCCCAAGGGTGCTGAGCACATCGCTGACATGATCAAGGTAAAAGTCCTAACAAGCCCCATTTGATCCACTGATTAAATTTGTCCTTCACAGATGCAAAAGATTTCACGCTTCTCTGAGGGCTGGGAGAAGTCCCTGCGTTATCGCAGCGTGGACGTCGATTCCATATCAGGTCTACGCAATATAGCGCTCTGCAATAATCCCAATTTCGGCGATGATGGACTGCGTCTGATTGCCGAGGTGTTGAAGGAGGATGCTTGGGTGAAGTGTAAGTATCTCACGAGTAAGAAATCCTCTCTGTTACCCGTTCTATTTAGCTATCGATATGGAGAACTGCGGTCTGACTGATCGTGGAGGAAATCTCATTTTGGAGTGTCTGGCACTGAACAATGCCATTACGGAGTTTAATATACGCCACAACGATGGCATCAGTAAGTTCCTGGTGCGCCAGATACATGATCATCTCGGCAAGGAGGACGAGGAGAAGCTTAACGAACCTCAGTACGATCTCAGCTGCGTCATGGGACTACAGAGTCTGCCGAAGAATCAGAAATACACAGTCTCTCAGTTACTTAATCACACCAAGACTCTCGAGGAGCAGTTATCATTTGAGCGAACACTTCGGAAGAAGGCAGAGAAGCTTAACGAGAAACTTAACCATCAGCTGGTCTCTCAAGGTAAAAGTATTCCTCAGCCAGCGTCGCCGCAGGTGGACAAGGGCAGCGAAGATTCCAAGCTACCCAAGGGATACATGCTGGTCAAGGAAGACATGCTGCAGTCCTTCATTCAAAAGTAATTAATCAAATCCTGCGAAGTGGTGAAAATGTCTAATCAAGAACTATATCCACAGCTCCCAAGGCTATCAAACGAATCCGGCACAGTTCAATCAATTGGTGAACAGTGCTGTCACCAGTCCTGATGTAACTCCACGAAGTGACAACACCACGCTGCGCAATCAGCTCAGTCGGCAAATGTTCCACCAGGAGCAGATGCAGTCGGACGTTGAGGAGGAAGATAAGGCTCCCTCGATGATTTCCGAGGAGCTACCGCAGCGACAAGTGCTCCATGTACGCAAGGTGCGAAGTGAGATGAAGTACGTCGAAACCTACACCAAGGATAACAACAAGAAGCGCGAGTCCAAGTCGGATCATGAGTTTGCAAACGAACGCGACGTAAGTACAAGAGAGCACAGTAAAACACCGGTATAAAAAACCCTCCACTTCCACAGTTCAAGCTGAATCCCAAGGTTCAATTCGAGATGGATATTGGAGACGGTGTGATGATCAATCAACAGCAGATGGAGCGCATCCGATGCGAGGTGCGGGACGATATGCAACAGGCATCCCACAGCAATGGCCAGTACGAGAACGAATGCATTGGCGATGGTGTTGGTAACAATCGCAAGCACAAGGATAAACTCAAGAAGCGTATGGGTGCCATGGGTCACAGTCATATGAATCAGTTTATGGACGAATTGGAGCGAAAGATTAACAGCAAATCCGGCAAAAAGCGGCACAAATCCAAAGCAGAGTCCAACAATGAGATGGATGCCCATGGCATGAACATGAATGTCGATTCCTATATGCCAGCCATGGAGGACATGCAGGAGGATTCGGGTGCAAACAGTTCTGAATCCGATGGCGAAAAGTCGGACGAGATGAGCCACGGACATGGTCATGGACAGAGTTATACGACTGCACCCATGAAGGTATTCGTCAGACGCAATCAGAATATGCCAGATACCATAGATAGTGAACAGCTGGACGGGGAAGAGTCGGAGGATACTATCATAATATCACCACGCTCAGTCTATCTAGATATTCAGAAAAAGAAGAACGAAGTCAATCACTAAACACAAAGATTGTATTGAAGGAAAGAGACAGACAGGAAGTCCCAGTAGCTCGTAAACTAAAAGGGAACAAACTTTGCTTTGTTAGTAAATTAGGGCTCAGGGCAAAATTTTCTGTAATAAGTGAAGATCTCTTATTGCAATTGTATAAGCAATTTGGCATCTATTGTTTATGCTTTCTGAATTACAATCAATCTTTATCTGATCCTCGTTCAGACTACACAGTTAATTGAGTAATAAAAAAAAAGAGATACAAATACAAATATCGCCATCAGAAACGCATCAAATTAATCCAAACAAACTGATGGTAAATCAATTGATAACAACATTAATATTTTTGTGCCTTTTACATACGTTTTATTGGCATTTTAGATATTTAAAGAGTCTGTAAATCTTTTTTAATGCATTCTACGAGAAATTTGCAAGTGTCACATAATGTATTATGTTTATAATAATGGAATATTTTGTTTTCAATACATATTGTAATTGCTACTGCTTAGGTTTGCTCAAGTATTCAAGATTAAGTAGATCAAGGATTAAATACGTTCTGTTATTATAAGTATACCGATTAATTCCAATTATACGAAATTCACTCCAGATCGAATACATACGATCTTAACCGCCAAAACCGTAGAGAGTACGTCCTTGACGCTTCAAGGCGTAGACTACGTCCATAGCGGTGACGGTCTTGCGCTTGGCGTGCTCGGTGTAAGTGACGGCATCACGAATAACGTTTTCCAAAAATACCTGTGGACAGAAAGGATAGTAATTTTAGCAGTTGTCTATTTCAATTTGATTTGTGGATCATAAAGTACTTACCTTTAGCACACCACGGGTTTCTTCATAGATCAAACCCGAAATACGTTTGACTCCACCACGGCGAGCCAGACGGCGAATAGCCGGCTTGGTAATACCCTGGATGTTATCTCGCAACACCTTACGATGGCGCTTGGCGCCTCCTTTTCCCAATCCTTTTCCTCCCTTTCCGCGTCCAGTCATCTTTTTATATTAAGTGTTTGCTGGAAAAGAAAAGCGACATTATATTAAATAAAAAATTACAACGCAAAAACTGGTTAGACGATTAAAACGCCATTTTTTCTTCATGTATGCACATATACATGCAGTCACACAAATCGCTGTGTGCGTAGACGCCATTTTTGCATCAAATTGATTTATCTTTTTATGTGCATACACTTACGCCTGTGCTATTAAAAGTTGTAATAAGTGTTTAATTTAGCGTATACTATATATATATATATTTGTTATTAATTTGTTGTTGCAACTTTTGGTGAAATTTAGCCAACCTACCTTGTCAAGAAATTGTCTGAAAAATATAGCGGTGTGGCCGTGCTATGCAAATCGAAAAATGTCTTTCAAATAAATACCTAAACAGTTAGAGTATATGCAGTATTTATTGCCACAAGTTTGTAAATACAAGACACCCTGTATTTGTATATTTGTTAATGTGTACGCGTACATGTATACATAAAATTAAATTAAACTAAATAAATATTCGATTGTTCCAAAACTCAACTTCCAGCTAGACCCATTACAGTTCGATGGAGTTGTTGCTTTTGGTATTTAACAATTACTTGCATAATTTCCATCTTTGCATCAATTTTTAAGTTTCCCTCAAGCTCAAAAACATCTTGGGCAATTGCCATTCCATAGTGAAAACTGGGAGTACTCTGTATCTCGTCTATTATGGGCTCCACTGTCATGGGAGTTGTGTCTTCAATTTCCGCATCATTATCTTCCATCGGCACATTGAGCTCTTCAATCTCCAATTTTCTTGCCTTTATCCTTGGCCTGTCTGATGATTGGTTCAAAGGATGACTGATAGCGGTATCATCGGGAATCGGTTTGTGCTCATTAACGGTAGCTGAAGTATTTACATCCGAGTCCTCTGAATGAGTACTGTCGTATATATTTTCAGCCTGTTGATAGATGGGGTTTCCTGTTAGACACAATTCACACACACACACACACATCATAACAACTTACATCCCCAACGTTTTTTTCGTATACAAGGAAGGGAAGGAATTTTAATTGCTTCAGGAATTTCCAGCCTTCCAATCGCTTTATCTCCTCAGGAGGTGCTCCCCGGGCATTTGCATCAAAGATTGCCTTTTGTTGCAGGCGATAATAAGAGGCCAGATTTAGCCATTTTCTGGCCAGTTCATTTGTGTATGCTCGAAACTTAAACCGTTTTTCCAGGGTCCATTTTAAATTCTTCCAAAAGTTGTGTTTTAAATATCGAATACTGTAATCTTTGTGGGTTTTGTCCCACATGTATGGAGTATTGCGGATTGTTGTAATAACAAAGTTAATTACTTCATCGGACCAATACGGTCGCGAATCGTTAACGTTTGACATTTTTCAATAGATAAAATTAATATTTTTTAATTTTTTTCTTGATTTAATCCACTTTTGTTGGAAAAAAGCAGCTGACTGATGTTTTAGTCGGTTTGAGAGGGACAGATATATGTACAACAGTAAACTCAATTAAAATACCAACAGCTGTCGATAAATGTAGATGAGTATATCCTCTTAACTAAAAACGATATAAATAAAGTGTGACCATGAAGATTACGAAGACCGTTACATGCGACAAATTCAAAAATTAAACATTTTCAAGTTTTTATATGGAATTTTAATCTGGGTGCTTTGATACTAAATTTGAACTTTTAACCACTTAAGTATATATTTGCATTGGATATCTGTTTAAATGTGCAATATAAAATAAGTAAACACATTTAATTATTTTATTGCAAAAAGTTGTATTATCTTCTTTTCAAATATTATAATTAATACGTTAACTTGAGCAAAGATAAGAGAATTAAATTAAAAGATAAGCGAGTATAATATTTTTCTTTGTTCATATTCAGTATTTACGCTGTAAAGACGCTTGGGCACACTAAACAGATGAGTAAAACAGCAACACTAATGATAGCTTCTCTGCTAGCATTTTATTCCCTATTCTCATTCGCAATGGCCGCCAACAAGGAACGTACTTTTATCATGGTTAAGCCTGATGGAGTCCAACGTGGACTCGTCGGCAAGATTATTGAGCGCTTCGAACAGAAGGGCTTCAAATTGGTCGCCATGAAGTTCACTTGGGTAAGTTTAACCGGTTACTAATTGAATTAATAAATCAATAAGTACGCGTGTTCTATTGTCGTACTTAACCTCAACCTTTGCACAGCTTTTCTGACAGATTGGCCGGTTGAGGTTAGACAATTTTAGAGGTCAAGAAAATCATAAATTTACACATCTTGCTTGTTTTTTTTTATACAGGCCTCCAAGGACTTGTTGGAGAAGCACTATGCTGATCTGTCTAGCCGTCCCTTCTTCCCCGGTTTGGTCAACTACATGAACTCCGGTCCAGTGGTTCCCATGGTGTGGGAGGGTCTTAATGTGGTCAAGACCGGCCGTCAAATGTTGGGTGCTACCAACCCAGCTGACTCCTTGCCCGGCACCATCCGCGGTGATTTCTGCATCCAGGTTGGTCGCAACATCATCCACGGATCTGATGCCGTCGAATCTGCCGAGAAGGAGATCGCTCTGTGGTTCAACGAGAAGGAGCTCGTCACCTGGACCCCAGCTGCCAGCGATTGGGTTTACGAATAAATGATATATGCATGTGTAGAATTTGCATTTCAATGTGTATGCCACTCGTTTAAGACTAACATCGGTTCTTTTAAAGAATAAAAATTCCACATTATGTATATGTAATTAATGTAACACTTTATTTGTACTGAAACTCTTGCCATTCGGGCAGCGGATTCTCTGGTGGTAACACCCAGCCACTGGGTATGGAAGTTGCGCTGTTTCCATTGCAAATGTAGGAGTCCCAGACGCATCTGCAAAAGGGCATAAAATGTGAATATAACGCAACTACTGAGTGCTTTAATGAAACTCACCTTCGCTCAACAAGTTCCCGTATGTTTTTCTTTTTCTCACCGCGACGCTGCTTCAAGGGAATAGTTGAACTGCCAAATATAACTTGGTCCCAGTGCTCCTCCACATTGGCAGGGGCATCTGCTTTCTCAGTCTCCTGCTTAACGCGCCTCCAGACTTCACGCATTCGAGCCAACTTTTGGCTCAAGTCTGTGTCCCCACCGCGCGCCTTGTTCAGTCTCTCCAGCAAATCGAATTTCTGGAGTATTTCATTGGCGTCATGTCGTTTCCTGAGCGTTATGTGCTCAGCGTGTTTCTCAGTTGGTGGCAGAGGCGGCTGACTGGCCAAAGGTTTGCCAATAACCTCTTTGTCCTTCAAATACTGTGCATCTGCTTTATTCACTCTCTTTTGTAACTTGCACTTTTCTTTTGCTCTCTTTCGCCTTCGCTTGCGACGCAATTGGACGCTTGTAATTTGTTTACATGGTAACTGCTCCAGTTGCGACAGCAGCGTTGACGTCTCTCGCTGCAATTTGAGTGACTTTTCCACATCGCAGGTATTAAGTGGTGCATCGCCTAAGCTCTCCAAATATTGTAAATTAGCTATTACATCGCCTATATTTGATTTTATTTCGCTTAATTTCAGAGTATGCGGCATTTTAAGGTTAAGTGTTGGAAAACGAGAAAAATACTTTAATTCACATATGGTTAAATGTACACATTTGACGATGGAACGGGTGATTAATTCAGGAGAACAGATTTCGCATCACTTATAATCTCAGCTGCTTTTATATACGCCTCTGTTTCCTTCAGATCCTGCTCATCCTGCAGATACTTCTCCAGAACATCAAACTCTTTTTGCAATCTACCCACAAAGAAAACAACAATTATTATTGAGCTTTTCAAAGCCGCTTGATGACTCACCTGCGCTTAGAGTCTGGTATCATCATTTCGCACTCCTGTATGACCTCCTTTTGCTTCTGCAGTACATGGTCATCAGCTCCCTCATTCTTGAATTTTTCCAGGCGTGCTAATTCTGTATTTACTTCCTTTTCATAAACGGTTTTCTCCTTGGCCAATCGTTTGACGACACCCGTTTTGATTACCAACTGTCTGATTCGTGGATCTGCCATTTTGTGGGCTTATATACTGTTAAAGTTGTGTGTGGTGCTCAAAATTATCAATAGTTGACAATTTTATTCAAATTTCATTTATAGTTTAACGATTTGTCACCAAGTTTTACACAGCCGGTTGAGTTGCTTTGTTGTTCATATATGCCGCGGTGACAAATTGTTCCAGAAGTCACAGTGACAAAATCACAGTGTGGTATTTCGTCACAGTACGATATTTTCATAACTAAGCGATAGTTTGTTGTTTTCGCACACTGCAAAAAGGGCGGTTTATTTGAAAAAGCAGTGAAATAAAAACTGTTCATAGACAAGTGACTAAGCGCTACGCTGAGATTTGTTTAGTTAAATAAAAAAAAATAAATTGATATGGGTATATGGTAATTTACGGTTAAGCATTCTTTATTTTATTATTCTCAATTAATACATTAAAAGAATCATTTATGTTTATTAAGCAACGTTTTTCTGTATCCAAGAATGGATTTTTGGTGTTTTTTCTTGTTTTGGGTTACAATTGTAAATGTTTAGAGTGTGTGAGTAACGATAATGAATGCATTATGTGTATGATCGCATGCATATGTAATTATTTATGTATTTATGTATGTACGCTAATTATGTGATTAATGGATAGTGAGAAACATTTGATCAAAGTATGCAAATGCCAATGAGGCTCGATCGAACATTTAGAATGCTATCAAACAAACCGCATGATTATGTTCTTTATGAATATTTTTGTAATACTTCTTAAGCATTTGTCTTTTTCCTTTTTTTCCATTTTTTTTTTTGTTTTGAGAAATTTTGAATTCATTGCGAATGTAGTCTTTTTTTTTTTTTGTTGGTTTTTGGTGTTCCATTAGTCTGTTAGATGTAGTAGAGTGGGTTTAAAACTAAACTCTGAAGTTGATTTCTTTTTATGGTAATAATAGATTTTAAATCGAATGCCTCCGACTGACTTATCAAAAGTATAAAAAGTGTTTAAAATCCATTGATTGAAATGATCTTGTATGGATTAAAACAATGCTAGCGAGGGGGAGTGGGTGTGGGGAGCAGGAAGTGGTAGGATTACTGGCTAACTGGGCTAGCAGCAAAGTCCAGTCTGAAATAGGTTTGGGTGTTTCCTGCGAAAGGATTTGCGGTGACGATACAAGTTTAAGTAGTTATAGTAGATGATAATTATGAATATGATGGCGATCGATTTGGAGTACGCATGCGGGAATGATGCCAGGTGACCAATGTGTCCAGGTGACGCCTCACCCGTGCCCACAGGTAAGGCCGATGGCAATACACTTGGCCAATTCTCGCTAATTGTGTGTGTGATTATAATAAATTGCAGTATTTCCTCAAGTTTATATAATATTTGAATGCAGCAGTAAATAGTAGTTGTTGTTGTTTGGATTTGGTTTTCCTTAGCCCCTTTCCTAGCCTCATCCTTCTCCTTCTCCTTGCCCCTCTCCTTTGCCTGCTTAGGTTTTGATCGTCGTTGATTAATATTAGATAGTATTATTAATTTGAAGTGTGTTGTTGCTGTTGCCGTTTGCTTTGGTGTTGTTGTTGTTGTTGTTGTGGTTTTGGGTTGTCCTGAGTTCTGCAGACACCCTAGTTATTTCTTCTTCTGTGCCTTCTCAGCGGCTTTTGTCACTTTGCCCGAGGTCGTCTCTTTAAAGTTCACGGACTTGATGACACCCACAGCGACCGTTTGACGCATATCACGTACGGCAAACCTTCCCAGTGGCGGAAACTCTTGGAAGCTTTCGACGCACAGCGGCTTGGTCGGTACAAGCATGATAATTGCCGCATCGCCCGACTTTATGGCCTTCGGTTCGGTCTCAGTGGTCTTGCCGGTACGGCGATCGCACTTCTCCTTGATCTCGGCAAACTTGCATGCAATGTGAGCCGTGTGGCAATCGAGCACGGGTGTATACCCATTGGCAATCTGGCCAGGATGGTTCAGGACAATGACCTAAATGGGAATTAACTTAATTAGTTAGGGACTAAGCTGATTGCTCAAGGGTTAACCCCACACACCTGAGCGGTAAAGTCAGCAGCTCCTCGCGGCGGATTGTTCTTGGAGTCACCTGCAACGTAGCCACGACGCAGCTCCTTCACCGACACGTTCTTCACGTTGAAGCCCACGTTGTCGCCAGGCATGGCTTCCGTGAGCGCCTCGTGATGCATCTCCACGGACTTGACCTCAGTCACCAAATTAACAGGAGCGAAATTCACCACCATTCCTGCAAACCAAAAAGGTTAAAGACTTGTACCGCTAGGGACGAGCTTAACTGACCTGGTTTGAGTATTCCAGTCTCGACACGACCTACGGGTACAGTGCCAATGCCACCAATCTTGTAGACATCCTGCAAGGGCAGACGCAGTGGCTTGTCCGTGGGCCGCTGGGGCGGCATAATCGCGTCCAGCGCGTCAATTAAGCACTTGCCCTCTGTTTTGCCCTCCTTGCGCTCGACGGTCCAGCCCTTGAACCAGGGCATCTTCTCAGAAGCCTCGAGCATGTTGTCGCCGTGCCAACCGGAAATGGGCACAAAGGCAACCGAGGCCGGATTATAGCCAATCTTCTTGATGTACGAGGACACCTCCTTCTTGATCTCCTCGTACCGCGTCTCGCTGTACGGCGGCTCCGTGGAATCCATCTTGTTGACGCCCACAATCAGCTGCTTCACGCCCAGAGTAAAAGCGAGCAGCGCATGCTCACGTGTCTGGCCATTCTTCGAGATGCCCGCCTCGAACTCACCTGTGCCCGCAGCCACAATCAGGACAGCACAATCGGCCTGGGAGGTACCCGTGATCATGTTCTTGATGAAATCCCTGTGACCAGGTGCATCAATGATGGTCACATAGTACTTGGCCGTCTCGAATTTCCACAGGGCAATGTCGATGGTGATGCCACGTTCCCGCTCCGCCTTGAGCTTGTCCAGCACCCAGGCGTACTTGAACGATCCCTTGCCCATTTCCTGGGCCTCCTTCTCGAACTTTTCGATCGTACGCTTGTCGATGCCACCGCATTTGTAAATCAAATGTCCGGTGGTCGTCGATTTTCCTGAATCAACGTGGCCAATGACCACGATGTTAATATGAATCTTCTCTTTGCCCATCTTGTGAAGAGTTGCTCAACAAATGCGCTGGTAATTTGTAGTTGAATGGAACCTGAATGGGGACAGATATGAATAGTATATACAAGGAGAAATGGACAGAGAGATGGAGGAAGAGAGAGTGGGTGAGAGAGATAAAGGCGTGTGCTGAAAGGACACGAGACATGAGGACCACACATGTCCCCATGTATGTATGTGTCTACAAAGGGGTCGATGTGGGCGTGGATGTGGGCGGCACTCTGCGGTGTAGAGACCGAAATACTGCAACTGTGTAAGTGTGGGAGTGGGTGTGTGTGTGTGCAGTTTTTTAGGGCATGTCACGCCCATGTCCAAAGGATAACTCACCTGGAACTAAGCTTGATTATGACTCGCAAGTCTGCTCCAATTGGCAATTGCAAATGCTGCAAAAACAAGAGAAAATTTAAAATTTTTATAGAGTCGCAGGAAAAATTTAAACACGGATTTTAATTATGATATTAAAATGAAGTACCGTTAACTGGGGAACAAGAGAATGAAGTCCGCTCGACACGTCTGCCCGTTAGTCAATGCCCGGAAAATCTGGGCAATACACTACACGTACACATGCATTTGTGTGAGTGTGTGTGTGTGTGAGTATGCAACCAAGTTACAATTCTACTCAACACGAAAAATCAATAGCGAACCCAGACAAACGATGAGAGACTCTGGAGCTCTGGGTACGAGACACAGCCGAGTGACAACGACGCTGCCAACGAATGCACTCCCAGACCCATGCCACACCACCGGAATACCCTCACCTGCAGTGCACGACAGTCTAAGCCAAGCCTGCCTCCCACTTCCACCCACACTGCTACGCCACCTCCGCCTAATCAGGGAACTAACTAAGTGTAGCTGACTAAATGAGTTTTAATTCAATAACAAACTGAATGTTTATTAACAATTATAATGCTATTTTCGATAGCACACGCAAAGGAGGACGCGAAAATCAATGATGGCGACGTGTTGGTGGGAACACTGATTGCAACGGTGTGGGTGTGTGTTTGTGCTCGCCGACCGGCATTTGCGGCATTCGTCGTGTGCTCTTTTTCTGCAGACTGTTGAGCAGAATATTCGCGATTCGAAAGGGTGAAAAACTGCACAGGCACTCACACACATACACATTATCAATCACACGCTCACACTCATGCACTCACACAAACGCATACTCATGGAGAGCAGAAAAATGCCGTTGCTTCGTGTTGCACTTGCTCATCGTATCCGTTGGTCGTCGTCTTGGATAAACTTGCAAAAACAACAACAAGGAGAAGAAGAAGCAGACAAACATGCACACTCATACCAATGCACTAAATCCACTCATGTACTTTTGCTTGCATGTTTGTATGTGTGTGTGTAGTGCAGAGCCCACTGCGTTGTGATTTATTTTCTACCCTAGAAACAAATTTAACTTGCAGTTTTTCTATAGTTATTTATAAAAACATATACTTGGTATACGTCTTTGTGTGTGCAGCTGTGTGTGTGTGACATGTGCACAAATTTGCATTTAAGCGCAAATTGCAGAGAAGAAGAAACCCAAAGGGAAATGTAAAAATACTTTCGACATGCAGCCTCTCTTTCTCTCTCTCACACAGATTAGCACGTCATCCCAACTGCACACATTCACACATACATGTGTATATGCATGTGTGTATATGTATGTTCCGGTTAGCGGCCATTTACTTGGCAGCAAATCAGTTTTAACGGCGTATTTAGTTTTAGTTCATAAATTGCATTTTATTACACAGTATACAGAAATTTATAACTTTGCAAATTATAGCACACATACTATGAATGCATTAATGCAGCATGACACACACACAAACACTGGCAGAGCTTTTGATTCGGGTAGACTGAGCTGAGCCGCCATTTTGGAATTTGCAACAGAGCAATGCAAGTACATAATGTACACACAGGATTATCCACATAGTATATAGTATATATTATATGATTTTTGTAGATAAATTTGGAAATCTGACAATCTTACTTGATTTTAACTACAAATATATATTTATCTATATATGCACACAAATACCGTTACACATGCATGCAGCATGCATTTACCCGAGTGTATTATGCAAAACTCAGCTACCGGCCGGTAAAATCAAGAAATTCAAACTGATTTTCCACATTTCTACACTACGAAATCAATGAAAATAATTAGGAGTATAAATAGCGCGAGCACTTAACTGTTATTTCACATTCAGTATATTAATCGATGGTTATTAGTGGTAACGTTATTCAAGGATTGGATAAAAGCTGCACGAACCTCAAGTAAGTACGTGCACTTACCTCGAAACCAGAAAACGGAAAGACCGATACCGAAATCGACAGCGACATTCAGTCGGTTGACGATGTGACCGAACCCGAGCGTTGCACGATGATGCAACGCCGATTTAGCGACAGAGTAGCCACCAATTGGGGCAAGGAATAGATAGGTATGGGGCCGACTGACGTATTGCAAATCGCGGGCGATTTCAAATTCAACAATGATTGCCAAGCAAATGTACATACAGTTTTTTTCTTCAAGTTATTGATTGATTAATTGTTTATAGTTTGTTTATATTCAAAGCATAAAACCTTTTTACATAAAACAGCATTATTAATTATACATCCTAATGTATTCATGTTCATTTAGTAAGTATGTTTATCTACTATCCTAGTTTACAGTTTACTTCCATTCACTGTCCGACTCATACTCGGGCCAATCTGGTTTCTCACCAGTTGGCAGCTTCTTTTGCTCCAAGTACACGTTGAACTGTTCAGGAATCGACATAAACCTGCGAATCTTCAATCTGAATTGTCTCCACGTCCATTGGCCGTGATTGCGACGATCTGATACCATGGCTTTATAGTTGAATTTATGTTTGTTTAGAAAGTAAGTCAGTTCTTTGACGACGCCCTTGGGTAATCTGAAATCCAGTATGAACAGCAATTAATATTCAATCTATATAGCTTACGCCTCTCTGTAGCTTACCTGAATTCTGGATCTGCCCGCCTGTCGATTGCCATCTGTTCCAGTTCCTGTACAACGTGGCCCCGCTTGGGTTTCAGACTCTCAGCTTCTTCTGCCTTCTTCTTGGATCCCAATGCCTCCATCTCTTCATCTTCCACTTCATCCGTGCCGTGCACGATTTTCGCAGCTTCGAGTCTTTCGCGTTTGTAGTTTGGCACACCCAATGACTTGTTCGGATCCTTGGCCAGTCCCATTTCACTGAAATTGGTTCCCACGCGTTTTCCCTCAATCCACAATTTTTTCATCTCGGGACTGCAAAGCAACAACCATTTTGAGTATAAACAAAGCAAGCAATGAGCTCAATCCACACTTACTCCTTTATTTTTCCAGTGTTTTTGCGGGTTTTGTTAAGTGTCTTGCGGTTAACATTGTAGCGATAACGCTTACGCACATGATTCCTACGGATTTTCATTTTAAATTAACAAAAATTCAGCTCAGTTAAACAAAACAAGTTGCACGTGTTGCAGCTGTTGATCTATGCCATCACAACCACGAGCTATCGATATTTTGTATGTGTGACTCGATACTTCGATAACAGTATCGTGTTGGCGCCAATCGAACATTTAAAAGTACTGCATAGAATCAACACAAAGTGAATGGTGAAATCATACAAATTAGTTCACACAGAGATTGGTAATAATTATTCTTGATTTTATGGGCTGCATAAAAACATAACATATATCGTCAATAATAATCGATACTCTTTGAACGTACACAAGGCATCGAGTATGCATATAAGAATCGATAGCACATCAACATTTAAGGTATCGCTATTATAATTGTAAAGAAAAACAAAGATGCGCGACGAAATTTTGGATCCCCATAACTTGGTTAAAAACCGGGAAATATTATACCGGTTAATGATAAGGTAAGCAGATCTTTCAACTCTCTATCGGTAATTTAATTAATTACACCGTGTATCTGCAGCCAGATGATGTACGACGGCTTGGAGAAATTCGCAATGGAACTCTCGATGCTGGTGAAGGCGGATCAGTGTGCGCCAAGTGAGCGTCTCTTGCATGTTATGATATCGGGCATGCAGACCATGTCCGAGAAGGATAAGAGCAATACGGATGATGTGCTGCCAGGCATTGATCTGGAATTTGAGCCGGAAGCATCTGCCTTGGCTCCAGAGCCTCATTCTTATGAAACCGCCTATGTGACTTCGCATAAGCAGGCTTGTCGTGCAGGAGCATTCAGTTTTGATGGCTCCTTGGTGGCCACCGGCAGTGTCGATGCCAGTATTAAAATTCTTGACGTGGAACGCATGTTGGCCAAATCGGCGCCAGAAGACATTGAACCGGGACGTGAACAGCAGGGACATCCAGTCATTCGCACATTGTACGATCACACCGACGAAGTGTCCTACCTAGAGTTTCATCCTAAGGAGCACATTCTAGCTTCTGCATCTCGCGACGGTACAGTCAAGCTCTTTGACATTGCCAAGCCGTCGGTTAAGAAGGCCCACAAGGTACTCACTGACTGCGAGCCAGTACTGTGCGTATCGTTCCACCCAACTGGTGACTACATAGCCATTGGCACCGAGCACAATGTGCTGCGGATCTATGATGTACACACGACCCAGTGCTTTGTCAGCGCCATACCATCGCAACAGCACAAATCAGGAGTCACTTGTGTTAAGTACTCGCCTACAGCAAAACTCTATGCCACAGGCAGCTTTGATGGCGACATCAAAATCTGGGACGGCATAAGTGGACGTTGCATCAACACCATTGCTGAGGCGCACAGCGGTGCGGCCATCTGTTCCCTGCAGTTCACACGCAACGGAAAGGTGAGTAGTAGTAGTCTCTAATCAAAGTAATATCCAAAAATAATCGCATGTTTCTTGCAGTATTTGCTGTCCTCCGGCATGGACTCCATTGTTTATCTGTGGGAGCTCTGCACCAGCCGACCCATACAGACCTATACAGGCGCAGGCACCACTGGCAAGCAGGAGCATCAAGCCGAAGCTGTTTTCAACCACACCGAAGACTATGTGCTTTTCCCAGACGAAGCCACCACTTCGCTGTGCTCTTGGAACTCTCGCAACGGCTGCCGTCTTACCCTCAACTCCCTGGGACACAATGGACCCGTGCGCTATATTACCCACTCTCCCAATGCACCCGCTTTTCTTACTTGCTCCGACGACTTCAGAGCGCGTTTTTGGTATCGTCGTGCCAACAATCAATAGACGTTTATTTTAAACTAAGGAAACTAATAAAGGTAAAAAATCTTGAATAATTATTTGTTTATTACTGTTTACATCTAGTAAATGCAACTTAAATTTGACATTTAATTCTGATATTCTGGCGCTACTAGTTTGCAGCTGCTTGCCGCCATTTCAGCTCAGTGACGCTTGAAAGTATGCTACATGTTTTAAGTATGCAGCTAACTGCCAATAGATGGCGCCATGTACAATTTCCCTTTCACGAAATTACCCTACCAAATTTATTTGCATAAAACAGTAATAATTAATTAACCCGTCAGATTATGTAATAAATAAATAAATAATAAATAATTTACAATGTATAAAATCTATTTATTGAGCGCATTGTTAGTTTAAGTCGTAATGTTTGCTTTAAGTAAATAATGAAGTCAGAATACATAATACAAAATGCTGAGTACTTTTGAGCGTATGATTGATTTGTGAGCGAAATCGCTTGATTTTTTGTAAATACATATATTTGTTTAAAGATAGAGGACACTAGGCTTGTATGTAATATATATATAAATATCAGTTAATATTCACTGGAAGTCCTTTTGCGCATTAAGTTTGTGCGTCGCATTGAAATTGCAGCACTCTACTAAATGCCTTAACTAACTAAAGTTATAAATATAGTATAAAGTCTTAGTCTAAGAGTCTGCTAGAGCATAATTAAGTAGTCGATAATTAAGTTTACAACATGTTTTTCGTGGACAACGAACCCAAAAATGAGTTCACCACGAAATTCCTACTGTTTTTTAGATAATTGCACAAATAGCCAATTGATTGGATTTCTTGTTTTAACTAATTAAAACATACCAATTATTCTACGGACTTTGAGTATTGATCGTAAAATTATATACAAAATATAAAAACAAAGAAAATTATAAAAAAAAAATTATTTAAAACGAAAATTTAACAAAATCACATAAGAAATAAAAAATAATAAAAGAAAACACGAACGCGATCGCTGTCACAACGAGTAACGAGTAAAAGTAGCGAGTTAAGTGGCTTGGACGGTGCCTCTACTCGTTAGTTTGCCAGGCGATACAGCGAGTACTTAGAGCTCTAAAGTAATTTGTTTAAATCACTGTGCTGGGCAGTGGGATCTTAGAATTTTGCTATAACTAGTTAGATCAGTTGCACTTATAATCGAATTATAATTTAAATGTGGTACTTAAGGCTGCATAATGGACGGAACCTTGTTAAAGTAATTGCTTACACTACTCGGTGATACGATAATTGATTGCTTAATTAACTAAATTAGCTAAATTAACAACTAATCAGCATTAATTAGTATTTAATTGATTTGAGTGTCGATTGCTTTCAATTGCTTATCGTTAAGTATTTTACAGTTGTAGTTGTTTAAGGCACTCGTTATCGTTATCGGTATTGCTATCGTTATCGCTGCTTTGCTTGTGCGCGTGAGTGTGTGATTTAAGTCTTTAGGTTGCTGTTTGTGCTGCACTTGCACTCGTCAGCGCCAGTTTCTTGCCCTCCGGCAGTGCACACATGGCCGGAGGAGACGGTGATGGCGATGGCGAGATTTGCAGCTCGTTCTTGATGATGACGTCATTGTGTAAACTGAGCATTGCTGCAGCCGCTGCTGTGGGTGTGTTGGGCGCGTAGTTGCTGCTCAGTTCGTTGTCATTATCCTGCTCCTGTTCCTGCTTCACATCGGGCAAGAGTAGTGTGCTGTCTTGGCACTCGAAGCTGCTTAGTTGCTGCTGTTGTTCCTGTTGCTGCTGCAGCTGTTGCTCCTCCAGTTGCCGCTGGTAGTGCTCCTGTTGCTGCTGCTGTTGTTGCTGCTGCTGCTGTTGCTGATAGATCGTTGAGTGCATGTCACCAGCTGCTGCTGCAGTCAGCAAGTACTTGAAGGAACTAAACGCACTGATGTCCTTGGGTGGCGTACAGCTCTCATGGTTCATTTTCAAATGATTCTTCATTTTATCGGGACGCGAGAACTCCTTGGAGCACACGGGACAGGGAAACACCTTGCGATGCTTGCCCTCGTGATAGAGAAACGCATGACGCTGGAAGCTGTACTTGTTCTTGAAGGTCTTCTGCATGTTCTCCTTGGCGCACTCGGTGCAGCGATAGACACCCTCCACGACGCTGGCATAGCGAAACAGATCCAAGCCCCGCACCGACATCTCCGTCAGATGCTCTGCCTGATCGTCCAGCGTGGACTGAGCCTTGCGTCGCACACGACGTCGCTGTATGGGACGCTTGGGCGTGGAGCTCGCTGGAGCTGCGGAAGTGGTTGTTATCTCACTGGCGCCACTCTCCGCTGCAGTTGCTGCTGTTGTTGCTGTGGTCTCCGCTTCGTAGCCAGGCAAACCCGCGTTCTCGTCGGCAAGCGTGAGCAGCTCGTGATCGGGTTCATCGCATTTGTCCTGCGCTTCGCTGAGCATGAAATCCATGTCGTCATCCACAAAGGGTGCTTCAGCTGTGGGCGAGGACAAGGCCTGCTCCTGCTGTTGCTGCTGCTGTTGGTAGTAGTCACTGGCGTTGTGCTTGGCATTGGCCGCAATGTGCAGCAGCAACTGTTGGTGCAGACTGGCCTTGTTGCTGCTGCTACCCCCGTTGTTGTTGCTGCTGTTTGTTTGCTGTGACTGCCGCTCTGCTGCATTGGCCAGTGATTGCAGTGCGCTGCAGTTGCTCTCCTGCTGTTGCTGTGCTGTTTCCTTGCTGCCTTCCTCTGCTCCCGCAGGCAGCGCCAGTGGCAGCAGCAGTGGCAGTGCCACTGTCAACGGCGTGCCACATGCTTCTGGATCCTTGGCAGCGCCACGCAGTTGCTGCTTCAGCAGTGAATTGCTGTTCTGCTGTTGCTGTTTTTGTGGCACTGTTGTTGTTGTTGTTGTGGATGCTGCTGCTACAGTTGTTGCTGCTGTGGTTGTAGCCACTGCTGTTGCATTGTTGGGATTAATGGCGCGTATCTTGAGGCCCAGTATGGTGGGCAGCTGCAGCGAAGTGGGCGTGGCATGCTCATTGCTTTCACGCAAAGTAATCACCTCAGTGGATGCTGTTGTTGCTGCTGCTCCTGTTGTTATGGGAATTAACGTGGGTGGGCCAAAGAGACGCTGTGAGAGTTCTGGCGTAGCTTGAGCTGCTGCAAAAATTAGAGAATGAAAGGAAATTAATTAGTTTTAAGTTTAAAAAATTTGAAACAATAAAAGTAATCAATTAGTTTTAAGTTTAAAAAATAAGTTTTAAGTTTAAGAAAGAGTTTTATAGTTTAAACTTAAGTGAATTAAGTGCCTAAAATGGTATAAACATTTTATTTGGTTGACTAATAAAGAAATCATGACTTTCAGATGGATGAATGGATTAATCCTTGAGTTTAAAAGAGTACAAACAATCTAAAGTACCTAAATAACCTTTGTCATACAATCATTTGAGTGGGACACCTTGTTAAGACTCAAATAGCTACAGTCTTCAAGAAAAACAGTAGTGAAACAAATAGTTATTCATTTCTATACAAAGCAACAGCTATCAGAAGATTCCCACGAGCTTTCAGCAGCTTAGCGCGAGCTTTCGGGAGCTTTTTATATACTCGTTTAACATCTATACAAAGCAGCATCTTTCAGAAGCTTCCCACGAGCTTTCAGCAGCTTAGCGCGAGCTTTCAGCAGCTTCCCACGAGCTTTCAGCTGCTTCCATCGAGCTTTTCAGTAGCTTTTTATGAACTAATTTAATCTAAAAGCTCTTGGCATTATAAAAAGTTAATATATAAGCTTTTAAGTGATTTTTTATCACCAAAGCTTTTTTGAAAACTTTATGTAAAACTTATTCGGGATCAGTTAACTTTAGCCCCAACAAAATAATTACAAATATATAAATATAAATAAATAAATTTCTTTAAAAGAATTAATCGTTTTTTTCTTGTGTTTTTCATTTTTTTCTCAGTTTCATATCAACTCAAAGTAGAAAAAAATTCTTAAGAATCCGATAACTATAGCCCCAAAAAAAAATTACAAATTTAAATAATTAAATACCTTTAAAAAAATTAATTGTTGTTTTTTTCTTGTGTATTGTGTGTATTTTATTTTTCTTCTCAGTTTCAGTTTCATGTTGCTTCGATTAAAACCTCCATGCTGGATTAATCCAATACAGTATTTAAAATCGAACAGAAAATACATTTAGCGTATTTATGTATTGTATAACAAAATTGTTATTTTATTGAATAATATTGCGTGATTTACTATTATGGATAAATTTTACACAAATTTGCAGTAAATATACATATATATATATATTAACTTGATGTTAGACTTGCTAATCCGCCAGAAAACAATTAAATAAACATTATTAAGTTTATGGAAGATTATTGTTGTTGTCATTTTTCAGTTGTGATTAATATAAATCAAGTTTTCTTTTATCGTTTTCAGTTTCTTTGGACATCAAAAGCATGACTGTTTTAATTATTATAATATTATTTATTTGAATAATGGAAATTAATTCATAAAGTTGAAATTCATTGCAATGTTTTGCGTATTTTCGAGTTGGAAAAAGGCGGCAGAAAATTTATAAATTTTTTAAAGTTTTTTAAATTAAACTTTTAGTTACATTTAACGGGGGTTTTTCTGTGTGCAAATAATAAAACATATTTATGGTGGATGTAAACTAGTTTAATTAAATTTAAAAAATGTTACATACAGTTTGTCAGTGTGTAGGTGTAGGTGTGTGTGTGTAGGTGTAGGTGTAGTAATGCCAAATAAAAAAGTTTTTTAGGACAAAAGTTGGGTGAGTCGAGCGATTACTTAACTACATAAATTGCACTAGCTAAGACTAAATAAAGAATTAAAAACAAATTACATTTAATAAATTAGCGCAGAACACGCAGTTTGTTTATTAATTATTACACAGATTTAATTAATTGCTGTTTTTTCATTTCATTTCATTTTCTCTAGAACTGTGTGTGGATTTTCCCGATTTCAAAATTCTTTTTAGACCCCGTAGAGGGGTCTATTCGGTTTGTTAATTTATTGTATTTTTTTGTCAACTTTTAAAGTGTTGCTGTTTTCTTGGAGATCGTGTTTATTCTTGTTTTACTTTTGTTTCGATTTTTTCATTCTGCTGTCGAATTTACATAATTTTATTTAGCTTTTCTTATACGGTTTTTTTAGTTTATTTTTTAGTTTAGTTTAGTTTTTTATTGTTTGTTTTTCGCATTTTTCTTTGCCTTTGCTTTTGTTTTGTTTTTTGCTTCGTTTCTTTGGCGATAATTTAAGCCTCCGATATACAACATAAATTTTACTTGTAATTATAGTTGTAATTATATTTAGATTGTAATAAATTGATAAATTATTCTCATAGTTGGTATTAGACTACGTTAGTTCTGATGATTACTATACTTGTTATTTGTATATATATTTTAAACGTAAACATAATTATGCTTAATATTTTATATTATTTTGTTGCTTTTACAATTAGTTTATTAACATTTAACGTTGCTCACCACAACTCCAAGTCGAAACATTTGCAATCCTTCGCTTGGAGTTGTGTGTGTGTGTTGTTTGTTTGATTGATTGATTGGTCGATTGATTGATTGAGGGCTTGTCAATTGCCTAAGCAGCTCCTGCCCATCTTCTCAACGTTTAACTAGCTTCATTTGAAGGCAACAAGGTAGATCTGCGATTCTATTAAAACTTCTGCCAATCGCACGATGCTCACACAAATTACATGATTAACATTTAAACATTAGCGTGTAAATATTTATATATAGAAAGATTTATATATATAAATTAATTAATAAAACTATAGCTACGCATACCAAAGACATAATATATATACTCCTTTATAGATAGATATTCAAACTGTGCTCCTACACATACTATAGTTAGTTGCTGTCATTAACTTTCCTTTGCTTTCGTTAAGTTAGTTACTGTTGCTTTCTTTATAAGGCCGCTGCGGTGTGTGCAAAAATCAAAGTTGTTAAAATACACTTTTAATTCAATTATAAATAATAATAATAACATATAGATATAGATATATATATGTGTTTTGCTGTCATATATTATCGAAACCGTTCGAATTCGACATCGAAAAAAATTGCACAAGTCATAAAAAAAAATAAAATAAAAATATATCAAAAAATGAGCAGGGAAAAATCAAAGAAAATGAAAAATTAACTCAATGCGCGGAGTAAAAAACTAAAAAACAAAAAAAATCATTTAACAAATTGTTTTCTTCTATGAAACTTTTGATGTTATGCCTTCCCCTAGCCCCGCCCATAGCCTATAGACCCCCCTCAGACCCCCTCGCTCCCCTAGAGAAGGCACACGTTGCGCCTGGCGCTGCCTTTTCTTAACTAATTTCCTTAGTTTTCCTTCGACTACAATTTTCTTTAATTCTTTTTTTTTTTGATTTTGGAATATGCGGCTGTGTGTGTGTGTGTGGGTGTGTTGCATGCAACCTATTGCGCTGCGGCAGCTGCCGTTGCTGCCGTTGTGAGCGGTCCCAGCGAACCGCCGCTCGACGACGACGTGGACGACGATGATGAGGTGGACAGTGCATTGCTTATCGCTGGCAAGGATTGATTCGAACTCTGCGCATTTAGATCCGGTGGCGTCGGTGCATTACCCGACGACTCACCCAACGATGCATTGGCCAATGTCGCTGCCGCCACGCTGGCCAATGCCGTTGACGGATTCTCGATTTTGTGTATGATCTTCACATGCGCCGTCATGTTATCCTTGCGCGTGAACTCCTTGAAGCAGAAGGGACACGGATAGACCTTAACGTTGCGCTTATGCGAGGTCACATAATGCCGGCAAAAGTTGCTGATGTGCGTGTAGACGCGTGAGCACACCTTGCACCGATACGTGTGCTCGCCCTCTTTGGTACAGTAGTCGCGCACCGAACCCTCCGCCTCGCCCTCGCCCACACTGCTGCTGAGATTGATTTTGGTCTTCACAGCGGGCGTAACACCACCCGCACCTCCTCCACTCGTGGACAAATTGGGCGTACTGCCGCCTAGCATTTCGGACTTCACCTTGAAGCCATCTCGACTATTGCCATACAGATTGATGTAATCCTGTCCGGGCGCAAACACAGCCTTCGCCTCGCCATTCTGCTTGGGCTTGGGTCGCTTCTGTGCACGCGGCTTGGAGGATGACGACGATGCAGGCGATACCAGCGGCGTTGAAGTGGCATTCACCTTACCAATTGGTGTCAACTTCGGAATGCTAACCATGGACTTGCCACCCGCTCCAGCTGCTCCTGCCGCACTCGCAATTCCAATGATGTTCAGTTTCAATCCTCCGCCAGATGTGGCGACTGCTCCACCTGCCGCTGCTGCTGCTGCCAATGCCGCGGAGTCCACCTGATGCTTCCGTTGTGCCGCAATGAGGAACGCCTGCTGTCGGGCCTGCTCATTGAGATGATGATGACTGTCCGCGGTGCCTGTGTTTGTTCCGGTTTGTTGTTCCTGCGAGGATGAAGTGTTGTCCGTCAGTGGATTGTATTTGAATTCCACGGGCTCATCGTATTCGTCCAGCATCAGTTGTGGTTCCATGTAGGACGTGTCCATGCCATCGCCATCGCTATCGTTGCCATCTAAAATATATATAGTTCATTATGCGACGATTCTTCAGTTATAGAGTGGATATGTGTGTGTGTGTGTGTGTGCGTGTGTGAAAGAAAGGCAAAAACACAAATGATCAAGAGAAGCGGCAACTCTAGTTTCAAATCGGATCGGAAAAGCTATAGGGATTTTCAAGCCATTTTCATTAACAGTTTTCTTTCGAGTTCGCGCGTTTCGAGTTCGAAAAGTTTTCAATTTTTTTTTTTATTTTGTGGAGAAACGTTGTTGGATTGGACGCATTCGATTAAGCTTTCAGTTTTCTGTTTCGTTTTCGATTCTCGCGGTTCAAGCATATATATAATATATAGTTTTTCAAGCGTCGGCCATAAATCCCTGTGAGCTCATCAAACCCGATTATAAACTTTCAATTTACAATTTAATTCTTCTCAATCTGATTCTTTAGCATTTGTGGATTTGCATTTCTTTGGCGTCTTTTCTTGTACTTGTTGGGGACACTCACCTGGTGCTCAAAAAAGTCTCTTTAAATGCCAAATGCCGAACTCACTCGAATTTATTTATTTTTTTTTTCACATTTTTACTGAATTTCCCACAACTTTGTTTTCACTCACATACGAAAAATAAAAGCAACCGCGACGCGTTTTGAATTGAAAACGATTCAACGATTTCGAATTTCCCTTCTTTTTGGGGTTTTATATTTCCCTTTATCTATTTGAAATGCGTAAATCCCTTTTAGCTTTTCCGATAACACAATTCGAAATGTTTGCAGATGAGATTGTTTCGAAATTTGCATCTTTTGGTTAATTCTTATTGTTGTATGTTTGTATAATTTGTTTATGTTTAATTGTTTGTGCTGTTTTTCCTCAGTGATGTTTGCTTGTTACTATTTCTATAAAATGTATATTGATTGATGGTGTTTTTCTTAAGCCTAAATATGTTAAGCTCAAGGTCTTAGTTTTGTAACGAGAGTGAAGTGAAATGTGGCAACTGTAAGACTCACCGGAAGTGCTGTTGTCGTCTTGTTGTTGTACCATGCGCTGATCTTTCCCGCTCTTTGATCTCTTCGAGGGCAGAGAGTCGCGACTTTCCTGCAAAGTTCAGAGAAATTTATACCAAATTAGTTACGGAAATAATAAAGCTTGTATTTGGTGAGAGCAAAGACTATAAAATACCCTGTAATTCTATTTTTAAACAGCAAAAAGACTAAGTAAATTGATTTGGACTCAGTTCATACCGCTTCTATGACAAAGTTGCTCGATTCTAACCAAATTTGGTACAAAAATGAGTTGAGTTATGATATTTTAAGAATTTCCCAACTTTTATCAAACTGCATCTCAAGTTCCTTAAGCTCCTTTGAAGTTTTAACAGACTGACTGCTATAATTCTTAACATTACTCTTAAAATAACCCTTATTTCCTTATAATTACAGGGTCTATCAAAGCAATAGCTTACATTTAGATCATCATTGTTGCCAGATTCTTGTGGGTTGTCATCGGAGGCATCATCGTTGCCAGAATACGAATCATTTCCCAGTTTGCCATTGCCCATATCCGAGTCCTGTTTAACAGATCATAGAAAAAAAGAATCCCATTAAGATTAAACCTCTTTAAAACCTCTTTAGCTTTACTTACATTCATCATACCCTCACGTTCGTACTCATCGTAGTCGTTGCCCGTGCCATTTGAGCTGCCGGAGAGTTTGCGCGGTCTGCCCCGCTTCCGTTTGGGCATGAGGGCGGAACTGAGCAGGGAGGGCTGTGTGGCAGCCTGTAGAGCGGCGGCATTGGCGGCAAGGACATTCGGTTGCTTTCGCTGCTGCGGCACCAGGTACGGCTGAATGCGTTGCAATTGTGGTGGAGCCGGTGCACTTTCGGCGGACGTGGGCTTATCATCGTTGACTTCGGTGAGTCCCTTGATGCGCAGGCTCTCGGCCACACGCAGAAAGGCTGTGAGACGCTCCTGATCGACGGAGACCTCGCCGCGGTACATAAAGTCCAGCAGGGATTTCATATCCGAATAGGGCACATCTTTAAGTATGACAATCGGATGTTTCTCCGGATGATTTACAAACAGTGCATTGAAGTATGGACTGCAGGCGGATAGCACCATCTATGGAGAGTTAAGAAGAAGCACAAAGAACACACTCAGTAAATAAAACATTAAAATAATTATCGGGGTTCGCTCCTACCTTATGTGCCTTTAGGTACTGTCCTTCGACGGCCAGCGTCACATCTGTGAAGGTCTCGGCGTGCAGGAGCTGATCGAAGACTGATAACAGATTGCTCTGATGATTGTTCCAGCGCAGACAAAACCGTTGAGATGCCATCTTCATATTTGGAAGCCGTTTTTTATTTTGTTTTTTAACTAATGGGATGCGTGACGTCAATTTAGCAACAATTGCTTGAAATCAGTTCCGGGTTTTTTGATTTTTTGTTGGAGAATTGCATGCAATTATTAAATAAGTTCAACTTAATATCCTTGACGTCCTTTTGTTTTGTTAACTGTGCTCAACACGTTAACATTTTGACGATAATATCAAATAATGCTGCAAAGGAAAAAAAACAAATCCATTTAGTAAGAAGATAAGGAAGTTTAGGGGGAATGGGGATACAAAGGAGCAGGAATACCCTTGGATATAGCATTCGAGGGGCGTTTAATAAGAGTCTTAAAAAACTATTTTTATAATTTTATGTTTGACAGCAAAATCATCAATTGTTGCCCACTGTAGATCCCCTGCCTACGTCACTGGTTTTCCCCATTCCATTCGTAGCACAAAAGGATTGTACACGAAGACAGAAAGAGAGCGAAAGAGGCTGAGAGAGGCTAAAGGGGGGACCCCACAATAAACCGTTTGCTCAACGCGTCGTCACTCGCTCATAAATTAAATGCAAACAAAATTTAATTTAACAGACGACCCGGCAGGTCAAACAGACAGCAAAGGTCCGAATATTATGCAGGCAACTCAGCTCAGGGAGGAACAAATTCAAACGAAGAGTCAAAAAGAGAGAGAAAGAAAAAAAACACAACTAAATGAGGAAATCTAAATGGAAATTTCAAATGTGTTTCAAATGGGCAAATTACAACAATAACAGCAAATAATAATAACAACAAAGACAGCCAACTATACACCCACACACTCAAACACATGCACACGTACATGTTTGTTCATAGAACGCACTGATCGAAATGCGAAGCGAGAGTCGCGCATGTGTGTGTGTGTGTTAGCTTGTAAATGTGTGTGAGTAAATGACTGACTGTTTGCCTGTTTGAGTAACCCAGCAGCATTTTCCAACTGGAAGAACATGCAGCGAGTCCACGTCTGCTACATGATGAATTATTCTGCTCAAAACAAAACAGTTTTAATTTATAAACTAAAATTTGTAATGTTTTTAGTCACTTTAAATAATATAAATTATCAAGTATTCAAAATCACAAAGGATGTTTTTAATTCAAACAGTTGCAGTTGTAAAATAGTCCCACTGGGATATCGGGATTGTTCGTTAGGTTATGTGGGACGAGACAGAAACTGTTGAGCATGTTCGTGTGTGTACGTGTTCGTGTGTGTTTGTGTGCGCGCACGACAACTTTGACTTGAAAACTTGCCAAAGGGTGTGGAAGCTTAGAGAAACAAATTAAATCACAAACACACTCATACACTCACACGCATACACACATACAACAAAGCAACAGGCTGGCACGTAACTCGTGTAAAGGAGAATGAGCAAAAGTTTACACAGCAACAAAAGTCATTAAATTGAAGTAGCAGAAGTGGCAAAACGCAAAAGCTAAAAAAAACTTGGTAGAACGCTCCAGCTCCATAATATCCATGTTCATGGAATTTTCGGTAACGTACACAACGAAAATAAGAGAGAGACTCATGCACGTAAACACAGACGCACACACATACAGTTTTATAAATATTGTTCATAGCACTTATCACTTTTTTTTCTTTCAGTCTTTCTTTGCTTTGGTCCAAGCTCCTTAGCATGCGCACACACACAACGCTCATGCTTACACACACACACATATTTAAGTCGCCTTCCTTCCCCTTGTACACTTGCTAATATTTGCCATCGCTAACGCGCTCTTTCTTATCTTATCGCAAAGCGTCCGCTTTGTACACTTAATTGAAAATCATTCATTTTACATTTTCACTTGCTGTCAAATTATTACACATGCTTTTGGTTTTTCAATTTTTTTTTTCGTTCAGTTTTGTTTATGCTTTTACTCATGTTTTTTGTTATTGCACTTTTCGTAGTAATTGTTATTGTTTTGTAGTGCACTTGTTCAAATTAATTGAATGGGCAGCCGATCAGTGAAACAACTCACTGAGAACGCGAGACAAGCACACAGAGAGAGAGAGAGTGATACAGAGAAAAAGAGCGCATAACACTTGCCGCATATTTGTTCATGAAAACATTGCCGCTCTTTAATACACGCGAGCACACACATACGTACAAACACTCACATATATAAATATGTATAAGCAAACAAGCAGAGAGCTTTCAAAGTTCCACTACTGCAGCTTTTGCAGCAGTAGAAAAAAAATTGGTTCGCAGATCTAGCGCAGTGGCATTAATGAACAGTTTTTGTTTGTACTCTTACATACGTACATAACACGTTCATACGTGTGCATTTTTTTTCTCTCGAAATTGTGTTGAATTTATTGTATCTTTTTGGCACGCACGTTAAGAATCTACTTAAAAATTGTCGAATTGCTTACTTTATTCACAATGGTATATTTATTTAGTTTTGCTGAGTTTCAAGTTTTTGCTTTCGATGAGAAGCCGCTGACACGTCCTCACTTGAGCAGGCCTCATGTACGAATGAACAAGTAAAAACGAATGAAATGAGCAAGTCAAAGTCCTCGCACAGGAAGCCGACTGCGCAGCCCCGACACGCACGCACGCACACACATATACTCACTCACTCAGGCGCACACACACACGCATACTCAGTCAGAAACTCACACGAATAGGGCACATGATAAGCACTCAACGCTTAGGGGTGGGAGGAGGGCCTGTGGAGATCACTTTACATGCGCTTATTTTTACACCCCCTTTTTGACGGCAACACACTCACACAGTCATAGATTCTCATTAATCGAACACAGTCATACAAAAAGGCACACAATCAAATTCGTACACAACGAAAGGCGACTTTTGAAACGGAATCAATGGGTGTATGGCATTGACAAAATAATATTTTAACACTTGTAGTTAATCGCATAGATCGTTTTTATATTTCACTATTTGAATGATTAATCAAGAATTTATTTGCACCTTTTATTCTGAAGTTTCCGTTGTGCTGATCAGGTGCTGATGCCTGTGAATTTCCTTTTGGTTAACTTTTACTTGTTTTCACGTTTTTTCTTTTTAATATTAAATTTACTTTTGCGTGTTTTTGTTGTCGTTGCTCAATTTCCAAATGGAAATTTTCACAATTCAGTATGAGAGAGATAGATAGAGAGGGGGGCGACCGAACGAACACGAGCGAAACGCAACGAAAATCTCTTTGCCGCCAAATTCGTCCGTCTCGTTTGACACCAATACACTGACTGAGCGATCCTCGGCTCCTAAACGACAGCCAAGCGACGGCCGAGGCCTCTGCTGCTGCTGCTTCTTCTTCTTCTTGCCCGCTTATTAGCTTCTTGCTACACATGCATACACACATAAACACACACAAAGACAACAATCCTACATCCGTCGGCCGCAGTCGTGGTGTGCTGCGGCAGCGCTGTCAACGTCGCAGTTGACTTTACGCTCTCACAAAAGGAACGAACCGTTTTTCGCTGCGTCCCCAAGTCTCCAATAGATTGCGCTCTCTCTCTACACTTGCGATACGTCTGCTACACGCTCTCTCTCTCTCTCTCTCTTTTTCTATCTGTCTCTCGCGCAGAGTCGAACGACGTTTCGCTGCTTGCGCCTTTGACTTTTTGAATTTTTAATTTCCCTTACACGCGATGGGGCCTTTAAAAGGGGGAACGGACGGACGAACGGACGTGCCAACAACGTTGACGAAACGGGGTTAAAAAGAAAAACATGATGGAAAAAGAAAAAGCTAGAAACTCAACTTTGGGTGCGCGCCGCAGCCACAGTCGCTGCCGCAGTCGCAGCCGCAGCAGCCGCTGATTGTCTGTAGTCTCGCTGTGGTTGTAATTGTAAGGGCAATAGGCGTCACTTGGGTTGGGCGGCTGTCGGGCTGCTCTGGGGCCTGGGGGTTGGGCAGCAGCCGTTGCCTTTGGTTTTTCCATCAGACTTTCAGTGAGTGTAAGTATGTGTGTTTGAGTGTGTGTGTGTGGTTGGCTTGGCTTTTGCGGCAATTGGAAAAACATGTGGAAACTTGAGCCAGCGACGCAGACGCATGCCTCATACGAAAACTTAAATTGTATGTCGTTGTCGGTTAGCTTTATAAGTGTGTGTGTACGTGTGCCAGTGTGTGTGCGCAGGAGCGTTTGTGTGTAGGCGCTCGCTGTGCTGCTTGTGCGCAAGTGTTGGAGGGATTACGTAAGCAACTGTAAATTCTACAAGTGAAGCGTGTACAGGCGAATGACGAATTTTCTAATTGGAATCCTATAAGCGCTGCGCAGTTGGATTCATGTTAACAGACTTTTAAAGCTTTCTGAATGATTTTTATCCTATGCTTTATTTATTCATTGACAACTTCTATTTTGATTTTGTCTATGAGTCCATATGAAGCGTAACGGTTTCCCAGTTACCCACCCCTAACCATACCAAATTGTCTTACAACGGAAGCGAATGTTTTGCCTAATAGGCTCTATCGCACACACACGCACACTCGCACTCACACTTGTACAGCCCCGCCTTGGCGAAGATCCATGCACAAAGCTACGCACACATACACACAAACACACCCAGCGCCCCAACCCAGCACTATGGAGCATTTGCCCAATTTTATGGAATGAAGTCGCTTATTAATGCTGTTATGATGATTTATCTTAGAAAGTATTTCCCGATTTTTTACAGTGTTTATAGCTTGATAACACTCTATTGCTATAAATTTTATCTCGTTAGCTTTAAAAAAGGAAAGCGTAATATTTGTTATTATGAAGGCAGGCAGTGCCACGCACAGTCCTACTGGGTATTAAAGTTATTAGTCTTTTACTAAAAACTAGATTAAATTATTTTGTTTGGTTCTTAAGTTGATTCCAAAAAAACAAGCAAATGCACCATAGTGCCCAGGTGGAATAGCAACAAATACAGTCACACACACATACAACATAAATATCCAGCAGTAAACAACAAATACACTCTCATGTATCTATGTACGTACATAGGTACAAAAACAAAAACAACAGGGTAGCCACTGAATCGTAAATTCCTGTTGCTGGCTCAGCTTAGCTCACTGCCGTCGACGTCGACGCCGTCGTCACTGCTGCCGACGCTGGCGTTGCCGTTGACGCTGTTGTTGTTTGCCTTGCCCTATTGCGTGTTGTCGGTTGATTTTTTTTTTGCAGTCTGTTTAATTTTTTCTACTTTTGAGTTGGATGTTGTTGTTTTTATGGTGGAGCTTTGCCACGAATGATCGTAGTGCTGTTGCCCATTGTTACTATTTTTCATGTTGTTGTTGTTTTTCATTACTATTGTTGTTCTACATAGTCGCAGGTCGAAATTAATGTGGACACACACACACACACACACAAACCCAACTTAAAATTTACCCACTCTTTCTATGCTCGACGACTTCCTTTAAAGAGGGCAATGTAAGAGAGAGGGGGAAATAAGAGAGCCTAAATTACACATGCAAATTAAGAGAAGCCTTGCTGAGTCAAACCCTTTGGCTTGCACAAAGCTTTTTCAAAGCTTTAACTTAATGTGGATGGCATAGCGTGCAGAGCTTTTCTAACAAGCAAATTATCTTATTTTACGTTGTGTACATTCAGTTAAAGATTGACTTCGAGATTGATCAAATGAGCTAAGATACTACTTCGTTCTGAGGCAACGCTTTTGTGGTTGTTGCTGTCTCTTCGCTTCAAAGCAGTTACTCAATATTTTAAGCCCAAAAGTAGGTTGATGCTCTAGCTCATAGTTGATGTTGTTGTTGTCATTTGTGGATGTTGTTTTGTGGGCGCTGCGACAGTGTGCGTGACACTTTGGCCACACATGGCCCACACATCCACAACGACATCGACATCCACATCCACATTTCGCCCCCACAATCAAAAGCCGATCAGTGTTGTTGTTGTTGTGCTCCCAGCTATGTATGGCGGCCCAGCCTGTGAGTGTGTCCGTCGACGTCGCTGTCGTCGTCATGGAGCTTGCGTCTCTCTAACAGTCTGCGTGTGAGAGTGTGTGTGTGAGTGAGAGAGGGAGGGTCTCTGTTTGAATTTCCTACAGCGCTATTTGCTGTGTAAACAACAAAAACGAGTGAATGAGTTGGCTGCGAGCGACAATAGTGTTAGACGAACATGTCCATGTCCAAGTGTGCGTGTGTGTGTGTGTGTGTGTGTGTGTGTGTGTATGTGGCAGCCAACTGTTGATGACTGCGGCAACTAACTGACTAACTGCCAGGGTTCTGTCGCTGTCGCTGCCGCTGCCTAAGTCGCTGCCGCGAGCACTGCTGCCGTCACGCGGAACAGGTATCGCAGGTTGGCACCAAACACATGTACCGCTGCCAGCAGCCCCCCACTCTCTCTCGCACCACCACCTCTCTCCATCTCTCCACCCTACCGTTCGTCTCTACACAATCAACTCCCCTAGCAGAGCTCCAGCTGCAGAGCTAGCGATCGTCTCGTCGCGCCTCGTCTCGTCTCACTTCGTCTCTCTTCGTCTCGTCTCGTCTTGGCATCGTCTTGTCTCGGCCTCGTTGTGGCCCGCTAACCGCCAACTGTTTCTCGCTGGTTCCTCTATTGCGCTATGATTTTCTAATGCTTCCTCCGCCCAGCGCTCCTCCAGCGACAATTTGTTGACTGATTGTGTGAGCCGTTTGCCTCTTGTACATGCATACATTCACACACAAACACACACACACATACATTCAGAGTTAAGTATATTTTTTTACGTCTTCGTTTCGTTTTCTAACAGCGACGTTCGTCATAAAGTCCCGTTGTTGTTGTTGTTGCTGTTTCTAGCTCTTTCTTGTTTGGCTTTTGTGTGCAAGTGTAAAAAATTCCTTTGCACGTAGGCACCGCAGCGAGCTTTGAAGCCACAAATGAGCGCAGAAAAAAAAGCTTCACTCAATCGCTCACTCAAAAAAAAGGTCGCCCAGCCATCCACGTAAGCACCCAATGCGAAGCAGCAGGTACAACTGTGGGCAGCTCAATGCCAAAGAGCATGACAAACACACACACACATAGGCTTACATAAATGTCTACACTCACACACACATGCAAACATATTTACTAAATTGAAAACAAAGTCCTAAGCTCAAATCGAAAGCTCTCAGCAAATGTCCAATGGCTTGAAACTGTCAATGAAATGTAACCGAGTCTTAGTAGTGTGCGTGGGCGCACTCATACACACACATGCTAGCTTATGTGGGATGTATGCTTGTGAGGATGTGTGCGTGCGATCGGCATTCGTATTGATGCATAGAGAAATTTAATAATAGACACAAACACGCACCACAGCGCACTGTCCATGCCGCACAGTGGGCCAAACCCCACAACTCCAAGGAAATTTTGTGGTTACACTAAAACTGTAGAACGGTGGGAAAACTAATGAAATAAAGCTTACTATTGGGACTAGAAAATATTTATTTTTTATCTAACGATTTTTTAACTATTTCAAACTCTTTAGTTAATTTTAACCTCGACTTTAAAATTCTTTTGTATCCCATTTAATGTCAATTTTATAATTCCGTTTGAAAGCTTTTTACTAGAAATACTTTAGATCTTTTTGCCCAGATACCCATCCTAATGCTTTTCTAACATATTGACAACCTTTTCTGATTCTTTACAGATATAAATTCTGATAAATATGCATAAGTTTCTATACTGGTTCTAGTATACTTAGCTATGCGTGTAGAAACTTTTGCGGAGGAGTTTTAACACAAATTCAAAAGCGAAATTCCAACTCTTTGCTGTAGGGACTGAAAAACTTTGTTTCTTCATGGTAGGGCGGGTCTAGACGGTAGAGTCTAGGGCCAGGCAGACTTACAATGGGCAAGTTTTGTTGTTGTAAATAGCAAAAAACTCGTTACCATCGACTGTCTAGTGTCGATGGTCGAATGTCGCTTCAATGAGCTCACTTGACTTGACGATCGGCAACTGGATCGTTGACTGAGGCTGAGACACTCAGCTGCTGGCTGTTTTCTTATTTTGTTGGCCAACAACCATTGATGGCTAGCAGCCAACTTTGGGTTTTGGGGATTCCAAGTGAGGCTTACTCGCTTGCCAGTCGATTACAAAATACCTATAAGTATACAGTTACATACACACAAAGATATGTATATGTATATTTTTCTAGTCGGTTTCGCTGACATTTTGTCAACCATAAAAATGTTTTAGACCCAGCCACATATGGAACTTTGGTTGTTGTTGTTGTTTTTTTTTTGTTGTTTGGGGCACTAAAGAAGGGCGCTTCTTTCATCCACAATTGGCCTCAGTTCCCCTTCTTCTGCTCTGCTCTTCTCTTCTCTTTGCCAGTTGTCATGTGGCCTGTCACCATTATTGATCTATGCATGTTTTTGTGCCTGTTTCACGCCTCGTCCCACACATACAACAACTGGAGACACTTTGGCCCCTCTCAGCCACTCTCCCTCACTGCCTCTTGCTCTTGCTGTTGAGCTTTTTTATGGCGGTGTCCTTAATTTAGATATGGAAATGCGGGTCATGCATTTTCTGTGCGTTCACATATGGAAAACTCAGGCAATCAACTGGTGGAGGGAAACATTCCGTTGACACAGTTCAGCAAACATTTCGTAAGGCGTTACATATTATCGAAACCACTCTGTAGGCACAATTATGTTTTCAAATACATAAATCTTCGATATAGAAACTATTTGAAAGTCTGATAATTTTGCCCTTTTATGAACAATACGCTATTAATATCAAAATTCGAATTAAATCCAGCATGTAATAGGCTCGACGAGCTGATAAACAATTTCTTGCAAATTTTAAAGTTACCTTGATTCCAAATCATTATTTTTGTATTAAAAACACTATAAAAGTTGGCTTTACGTCCTTAACAAACCAATTTATAAATAAAATTAGAGCTGTCAAACAACTCAATGTCAGCCACTGTCAAATTCGGATTCACTATTGTTAAGGAATAAATAAATTCAATTCTGCACCACAGTAAATAACAGTTCCACAAATGTTACTGTTAGTTCCACTGTTAAGCCTGCAGTTATTGCCGCCTTAGCGATTAGCCTTAGATCGTATGTGGTTGGGTGTAAAAGTCTAAATTTTGTGGTTGTCAGTGAAATGCTTCTTAACACACAGTGCTCAGCTGATAACGGGTGTTTAAAGGAAGTACACACATGTGTACACTTGGAGGTATGTACACATAGCATACATACATACAAGTGTACGATTGATATGGGACATGCAAGATAAAAGCAACTGGAAACTAACCGCAGTCCGTTTTGCGGTGCAACTCATGTGAAAAGAATTCATTTTGCTTGAGTGAGAGAGACAGAAAGACAGAAACAAAGAGCGACGACAAGGAGAGAGCCGTGCGCCTTTTGCTAGGAGCAGTCGATCAGTTCGACGACAAAAGTTTCGTTCATTTCGATTAGTTTTTGATAACATGACACAGAAGAGAAGAAGTGAACGAAAGAGAGAGAATACTTTTTATTTGGGATTGCCAATGACGCAAACCTTCCCACACACCACATCACACCAAACATTTAACGACCCTGTCTCTGTGTGCGTGTGTCGCTTCCTTGCGTTGGGCATGGAAATTAGAAATGTATATTTTTAAAAGGTGACCCAAATTCTGCGTCCAGCAAGAAATCCTCAGGAAATGTGCATATACAAACAAAAGTATATATACATAAATATGTACATATGTATGTGTGTGTGTATGCTGAAATTGTTAAACAGCTGCGTGCGCTGTCCGTTTGCATGTGTCATATCCATGTCCACCCGCACCGCCCATATCGAAGAACGAACGGCAGCCACACGAGCAAAAACGACGCTCCCATGAGGATCGCTCGGCTCTGCTCTGGGCAGCAGCAGCGACAGGCAGCAACAACAAACAAAAGAAACAGCAGAGAAGGCAGCGATTGAAAAAAAGCACTCACTGTTCGCTGCTTTCTCTTCACACGCTTAGGGTTGGTGGGGGGGCTCTGTACTCAAGGCGAATTTCGCTGCCACCGTTGTCGTTGACGTTGGCGTCGCTGCTGCGTGCATATTTTTGTTATTCTCCTTGCTGCTCTCCTGGCGCGACCATGTGTACGTGTGTGTGCTTGCTGCCTGTGTTTGTGTGCTGTCGACGTTTGGCCCCTTGATAAAATTGTGTGTGCGCTCGCAGCTCACTGCTCTGCTCCACCTTAGCTGCTGCGACGCACTCAATTAAGCTTATCGCGCACTGTTCTGTGCGTTTTGAGTGTATGCTGTCGGTGTGCGTAAATGTGTGCGTGCGCGTGTGTATTTGTGTGCGCCTGTGTTGGGGATACTTGCGCTATGCGCTTTAGAGGTGACTTTCCTCTTATGCGCGCTCCTTTTAGGCTAATAGAACCAATGACGTCGCGACGTCGTGCGAGGAAAAATATCTGCTTGTTATTGAGTTTGTCTGCCTGCCAGCTTGCTTGCATGTGTGAGTGTTCATATGTGTGTGTGTTTGTGTGTTGGTGTCGTGTGCAAATGGCAGAAACTCAGCAGAGACCGCTTTCGTTAAAAATCCTCTTTGAGAGGATTAAATATACACACAGCTTTTGCTTATTGTCATGTGCTCTTTGCGTTGCGTGCTACACAGTGACGCAAGCATGCTTTGTATAGAACGAAAAGCAAATACTTCGCTATTGGGAGCAGGAATTTAAAGAAAACTCTTTATTTTATATTAATTGTGGCTGCTAAACTCTTTTTGAAATATGCAAAAATTAATACTCCGAATTTCCCACTGATCTGTGATACATTTTCTATAAATTAATCACACATCCTAATTGCTTTGCCTGTTCGCTCGTTTTCGTCGATTGTTAAACCACTGCGCCCACTGTTCCATAAACGGACAATGTCCCCTGCACAGAGCTTAAGGGTAGCAGCGACAGAGACCGCGACTGCGAAGTCGACTGCGACGCTTTCAATTACATTTCATTTGCATTTCGTAGCTGCTTATTTATATTTGCTGATGTTGCCTTTTCTGCAGGCCAGCGTAGGCATTCACACACACACATATGTACATGTGTATCACTGAGTGTGCACAGACAAAACACTCACACACACACACATATAGACTGACTGCAATCTTAAGTCCTCTCGCTCTTGCCATTTCCTTTCTGCTTCTGTTTCTGCCTTTGCTTTGACCATTCGCTGGCGCATGCAAAATAGGAAACGATTTTTAGCCTGTGCACAACGGGGCGCATACTTGACGTGGACATTGGACATTGAGCTGCGTTGGCAGCGACGCCGACGGCGTTAATTGAATTAAAGTGCTTACAAAATAAATATGCGACAGGCGGATGTACTAAACTCTCTCCCTTTCTCCCTCTCTCTTTGCGAGGGTTTAAAAAGGCTTAAAAGAACAGCAACTAGAAATCAGGCCACGTGTCTTAGCCAATTTGTTGAAATCCTTTCGACAGACGTTTGCAGATTTCTTTCAATTTTGGCCCACTTCCTTTATTCGAATAAAAAATAAATCGAAGAGGCAGCGAAAAGTTGATGAAATCCAAAAATGTTTTTCACTGTTGTGTTGCTATCACTTCTCTTGCTTTTGCTACATTCTTTTCTGTATATTTTTCTGGGGGCTTTTGTTGTTGTTGCTGCTGCTGTTGCTTTTGCTCAATTGCAAAACATATTTTGGTCACTGACCTTTTCCTCTTCTTCCTCTGCTGCTTCTTCTTCTTCTTCTTGATTTTTGCCTGCTTTTGGACTTTTGTTTGTGTTCCACTTTTAAAATTCCGCTTGGCGATTTTGCTGCCGAAAAGCTTTTCCTTTTCGGTGAGTCGATTTTAAGCAACTGTTGATTCGAGTGTTCATTTCGCAACTGTTGGAGAATAACAATTGAAAGAAGAGCCTCGAAGCCTTAAAAACATATCAACATCTACATGTTGTGTGTGTGTGTGTGTGAGTGGATCACATTCTTTCCAGTTTGAGATAAAAGCGCTGCACGTCGAGTGATAAAAATCAGAAACGCATTCAGTGGGTAAGTTAAAAGAATTCAGAAGAAACAATATTTTTGCCGCTTTAAGCGTATTGTCAACAATTTGCTGTTCATTTATTCTACAACAGAAAATAATTACAAAAGGAACAAAATTAAGGTGCAAACAGAAAACACTCGAAATCTGCGCAAGCAGCCAAACTTTGAGTGCAAATAAAAGGAGTGGGAAGTAGGAAACGAAGGAGACAAAAGAGAGCGCATTTGCGCATGTGTTGAGCACAATTTTTGTGTGTTCGTGGGGTGGGTGGGCGTCTGTCTGCTTGGAGACTTTTACTTGCTTTAAGTTTACAGCTGTCATAATTGTTGTTATTGTTATACGTTTAACTTTATTGTTTTTTCTTTTCATTTTGTTTGTGTTGTTTTTGTTTTTGCAAAAACAGAAAACAGTAGCAAACAGTTAAAAATGTGTTAGTCATGCTCCTCATTTGTGTTGTTGTGCTCTCTTTTAATTGCTTCGATCGCCGGCTGAACAACAGTTATAATGTGAGCATAATTTTTGCTTGCTCTGAGCGTAAGAGAGCGACAGGGAGAGCGCGAGCTTTGAGAGAGTGGCTGCTGCTGCTACTGCGCTGCTTTTGGCTCTTGTCGCTGTTTCATTAACAAAACAACAGCAAAATTTATGTGTGATTAGTTTTTGGCTGCTTCTCGTGTTGTTGTTGTTTGAGTTGGTTTCCTTTACGTTTTGCGCTTTATTGCAATACAACAATTCAGAACTGTTGGTGGGCATTGTGTGTACTTGTGTTTGAGTGTGTGAAGTGGGTTAAGCTGTATGCACTATGGCGCAAATGCACGAATTTATGGAATTAAGTCTAATGTTTTTGTTTAAAAAATAAAAAATGGTATGAAAGGGTAGTGGCACGCCCCATTGCTCCCAACCAATGTATATTTAAATTATTTAAGTAGTGTAAAAACTATACTAAATTGAAGTGTTAACTAAGTCCAAAAATATGCGCAATCACCCCATAGTAAAATAGCAAATGGGATATTTTTTATATGATTTTAATGTGATTTGCATAAACCGCGAGTATATGAGTGTGTGTGTGAGTGTGTGGTCTAAGCACAGGTGTTAGAGCTGTCGTGCGCCAGGGTTGCCATAGCGGCAGCGCAGCGGAAGTGACGCCGTTTGCTGGGAAACAGCAGCGCAATAGGAGCGTAACTTGCAATACTGCAAGCTCTGCTGACAATAGACAAGCGCATTTACATAAACATAGACGGAGAGAGAGAGAGAGGGGGATAGCAAGAGAATGAGAGAGTGCACTGATCACTCATTCATTGCTTCAGTCGTTCGCTCACTTATTCCATTCAGAAATTAGCTGCTGTTGCTTAGCGTGCAGACTCATGGACTCACTCACAGGCAAAGGCACAGGCGAAGGCAGCGAGCATGGAACGAAATGGAATGGAATGTGTCAGCTACTGCACGCGAATTGGGGATCTGTTTAGACAGCCCTCCCCGTTCCTACCTACCCACTCCACCCTTGTTCAAAGGGGTGCGGCTAGCGCTGCGGCACTAAAGCCGACGAAATAGTCGATGTGATCGGATTGAGATTCCGATTCCAATTCGGATCGTTTGCTGGGATTGGGGCTGACTGGCTCTGCAGTAGCGCATTGTGCACAATTGTAAAAAAAAGTATGTAGTATAAAAAGGAAATGGGAGACTGAAAATGACAAAGATCGCTGAAGCGAAGCGAAACTGAAAAGCAACAACAAACCAATTTGTATCTATGTATCTTTGTATCTATGAACACACATACAGTTAGAGTGTATGTACATACATATGAATGTAATTTGTAGCATTAGATACAATATGATCGCCCGACTGCCTTTCGCTGTGTAAGTGGATGTAAATCGACTTGTACCAGGCAGCTTGTTGGCCAACTATACTCACTCGATCACACCAAATGTGGTTATAATCAATCAGTAGTTATTGGCTTTAATTTGTTTTGTTTGAAGGAAAGGAAAAAAAATCAATGCTTATATCCATATATTTCCTATTTTAAGACTACTCCGATAATACGCCAATTCCTATTCAAAACAAATTTCACTAAGCGTAAAAATTCTTATATGTAATTTATTGTACTTCTGGGAAAAAGCTGTTTCGACCACCATAAAGGTATAACATATTCAACAATATTCTAATTCATATGCATCTCCACTGTACTCACCGATTCTTGGAAGCTTTAGTAATCCACTCTGTGTTTTTGTTGCAATTCGGTTTTTGTTGTAAAGTTTTGCAAAACTAAAAGCACAATCACTTGAGCACTAATTTTCTCGAGTTCGTTTTTTTTTCGACTGTTGCTGTTAAATATTTTTATTTTTATTGAGTTTTTCGGTAAAACATAGCCAACAGTTGCAATTGTACACAGAAGCGGGTGGTAAATAAGGTTTAAAGGCGAACAAAACGGAATTGAAAATAACTAACACAATCCACAGCTGAGCTGAGAAATCGCCGCGTGCAAGCAACGGCGGCGCACGAACCTCCAATCAGAACTGAAACGTAGGGATGTCGACGCAGACGCTGTCGCCGTGTTGTCGTTGTCCCTGAATGTTAATGTTTGTTGCTGTAGCTGCCGCTGCCTCTGCTGCTGTTGCTGTTGCTGGCTTTGCTACTGCTGCCTCTGTTGCTGCCTCTGCTACCGTCGCAGTCAACGTCGTTGGACACGAACGGCGGACGAGAACGAGAGCACGATCACGAAAACCGAACTGAGCTGTCAGGGCGGCTGATTGGGATTGGGAGGGGGGCGTTGGGCGGAAGAGTTGGATGGAGCCGAAGTGAGTCTTTCTTAGTGTGTGTGAGTGTCAATCCATGAGCGCCTGTGTCTGTATGTGTTCCTGTAGTTGTGTACGTTCGAGGGGCTGCCACGACGACGAACACGCGCGCCTGTTTTACGACGTTGTTGGTGTTGGTATCGATGTCGTCGCCGCTGGGTGGATAATAATATCGTTTCTGCTCTGCTCCCGTTTCGTGTTTTGTAATGGCGGATTTCAAATGTGATAAATGGCCGAATGCGAAGTTGAGCCGAGTCGAGCCGTACCGAAACGAACAAACGAAGCCTTCGTATTGTAGAATGACAAAAACCGACAAAAAATCGTTAAGTGGGATGTTGACGGACGCGGACGAGCGGATGAAATGGAATGGAATGAGCGTTTGAATGGCTTGGCGGCCAGTGAAACCAGCCAAAGTGCTGAAACGCCGCAGTCAGCCCGGAGAAGACAAACACAGACAGAAAGAGAGTGTGTGTGTGTGTGTGTGGTAGAGAGTGAGAGAGAGAGAGGAAGAAAGAGCGAGAACGTAACCAGCAACTTGACATTTTAACTTGGCGCTCACAAGCACTCACCAATACAAGCACAACCAACCGCAGTCGCTGCTGCGTTGGCGCTCTTCTTTGGCTCTCTTCAGTCTCGACTCTCCACTCTCCAACATTGTGGTCTGATAAGCGCGCATGTCGAAATCAACTGAGCAGACTTCGCTCCTCATTTGGCTTCCTTTGCTTGCTCGCTATGACCTGCCCCGTTCCCGTTCCCGTACATGTCTCCCTGCCACCCCGCCACGACCCCTTTATGCATTTTCATGCTGTTGCTGTAGCTGTTGCTGCTTCAGCGTACGTATTACGAAATATGACAACAATGCAGTTTTGTGGCAGCGGGTCTGCTCGTCCTCGTTTCGCTCTGCCGCCGTCGCTGCCGCTGCCGGCGTTTCTTCAGCGACTGCTTGTGCTTCTTCTTTGCTAAACATTTGCTGCACGCTCAGCATAAAATTGGCTCTCTTTTTTTTTGTGCTCTCTCTACATAGTGGCGCTCTTTCAAGTGGGTGGCTATTGAATTGCTGCTCTGTTTGTTTATTTCTGCTCGCATCACTTGCAAATTGATTGCATCTCGATGAAGTTTTTGCTCGACGAAAACAAAAACAAAAACAAAAACGAACGCAACGAACTGCTCTAAAAATAGTAACAGGGAAATTTCTAACACACATCTAGCTATCTATCTTATGAATGCCAACCCATTAAAAAAATAAAAAAAGGAAAACGGGTTTGATCTGAAGCGTGTGCCCGCGACGATGCGCGCGCGTCTAACTGAAACTGAAATCATTAGACTTTTTCCCGCCGCACACTTAAGCTTAATGTATGTGCATATATAAATGTAAATACGTATTACGGGGGAACCCTATCCAGTTAATGGTATTCCGAAATATATTTCATACCCATTAATGGGCGTTACACAAGCCAGCCCAAAAACCCTATCCCCCTGTACCCATCTCCAGACACTTAAAGGATCATTAACTGATCGTTTATCATATAAACAATTCCCTCAGGAAGTGTAGGGTATTAGAATACTACTCGAATAGTTTAAACAATCGAATTGTAATTGTTAAACTCATTTCACAGCAGTTAGTAATTATGACAATTGAAAGATGATTCATGCGACAGATTAGTCAGAAGGCCAAAGGCTGATACATACCTATATATAACCTGTAATTGTGCGATCGATCTGAGCTTAGTTTGCATTAAAAATAGTTAAAAGTTTTACTTGGAATTTGTTCCCTCGGAGCGGGCACAGGGTATGCTCCGTTAGTCCCCTGGGTAGTACCCAGCTGCAGCTAATGGGTATAGGTCCACATCTGGGTTATCGTGTTTGGGGGGCCCCTTGATCAACAGGTTTGTCGTGGGCTGGCGAGCTTGTTTTTTTTTCCCCACCACTGATATAAATTAATTGCTTAATTGTTGTTGCTGTTGTTGTTGTGGCTGCCTTAGCGGCATCATTTGATACGAAATTTGCTTTTAATTAAAAAACTCTCCAAACCGTAGAGAACGAGAGTCGTGCGACGAGCTAACAACGCAGGCGTCTGTCCTCTCTCACTCTCCCGCTCGCTGAGTTACCCACTCTCTCTCTTCGCCTCACTGCCCGCTCGCGCCTTTGCGCTCTCTTCCTCGTCCTCTCCCACTTCCACTCCCACTATTTTATTCTCGTGAGCAGATCAACCTTCGTTTGCCTGTGCGTAGGGGTTTTTTGATTTTGTTTTCCTCTCAACAATTCGCCTTCCCCAACGTTTCGCCCCGTACGCCTACCTCCCACCCCCCGCCCCAAAAGCGCGTTCGGTGTATTTATTAGACCAAAGTCGTGCACTTCGTTAACGTTTACCGAATCCGTTTGTGCTACGACTAAAAAAAATAATTCAATCGAAAAAAAATATAAAGAGCGTTCTGCGTGGGATTCTCGAATGCGTCGTCATTCCTATTGGCTATTTCGATAAATCTAATGCCCTACACTTAAGTAGCAGGAAGTCCATGGGGCTTATATTTCAAGCAAATAGTTTAAAAATATTAAATAAAATTATTTAGGGATTACTTTTTGGAATTAAATATATTTTATAGTGATACATATTCATATAAAATCTTTAAAGCCCTAAAGATTAAAGATAAAATATATTTTAATTAATTTTTATCTTAGATTTTTAAGGAACCCAAAATTCTCAAACTTTTTTTAAGCCTCCACTTCTCCTTTCTAACCTTTCATAGGGTATTTCGAAAACCCAACTTCCCTCTGCCAACTTATTTGGTTATTTACGGTGTGTGCTTGGCTTATGCTTGCTAGAACTGGTTTTCACTTGGCCAACATGCCCATCAAGGAGTCTCTAGCCTCAATTTGTTAACTGTTATTGTTGAAATCGGGGACTAAGTTAGAAGCGTACTAAATTATGCGATTGTCACTTAATTCTATCGCCTGGGGAATGACGCATTTTTAATGAATTGAATCATTTTATGGTAGAGTCTAACTGGAGAAATCCAATTTAGCGTTGGTCTTTTGTCCACTTGGCTCTGATAAATCCCAACGAAATGTCAGGTTTTTTTTTAGCCAAGAACTGAACTGGTTTTTCATTTGTTTACCAATTATTGTGGGAGAATCTAGATTTTCCCACTGCAACTTTGAGAATTTTTCCATAACTAACGCCGTAATTACTTAAATTAAAGTGTCCTCCATGGTCACATTAAATGTTGTATAAGATTTGTATAGATATCAAGCCCTTAGTGCGATTATATGCAAATGATGATCAAATTCGTATATATTTATGTATCTATGTCTAACGCTAAAGGGAATGGGCATGGAAAGCATCAAGAGACGGAGCTAGAAACATAAATACTAACAAGCTATGTGTGTTCCCTAACCTCAGCACAACGCATTAAAATGCTTGACCCAAATACCGGGCCCAACGCTGAGCTCAGTAAAGCTATCCGAGAAAAATTTGTGTTGGGTGATGAAACTCAAAGTGACTTGAAGGCTGTGGCTTTCCTTAGTGTGGGTGTGTGAGTGTGTGTGTGTGCTTGTGTGTGGGTGCATGCTTTTTCCTGTTTTGTTGCCCAATTGGATTCCAATGCGTTCCACACGGCTGCGATCCACTCCTGCTGCTTTTTGTTGTTGCTCTTTGGCGGCCATTTTAGTTTTGTTGAGAGCGCGCCCTTTTCAACGCCTAACTGTAAACGCTGAACAGCAGTCACCGTCTTACTCTCTATCATACGCTCTCTTTGCCTCTCCCTTCTCCACTCCCTCTCGCTGTGCTTGTGTGTAGAGTCTGGAAATGGCCTTTGTACACTTTTCTCACACTCGGGATGCGGCGTTCGCTGCTTTGAAAGCTTCTTTTAGAAGAAACTGACGCAAATTTGTTGTTTTTATGCCCGTTATTCTTAGAGTAAAAGGGTATACCATAATCGTTGGCATGTATGTCATAGGGAGAAGGATGCGTGGCTAATCCCATAAAGTATATATATGTTTATGTCCATAATATAAACATACTAACCAAGTTTCATTCGGATCGGTCTACTATATGATACAGCTGTAACGGGTATTCGAAAGTCGCAAGGCATTCTCTCTAGTGATTTCTGTCGCACGCAGAAGGGGAGCTAGTGGAGAGATCTAGACGAAAGCGAGCACAAAGTGGAAGCCATTGTGGTCTCCACTTTGGCTCTTCCTCTTTTGGCTTTGCCTTTAGGGCTCTCACTAGCTGCTCTCGCTCTAACCAATTGGAACTGTCATGCGTCTCCCTCTCGCACAGTAGTTTTTGTTTTGTTTTCTCTTTAGTTTGTTTTTCTGTCATCTGCTGTTTTACTTTTGTGTTGCTGCGATCTAACGGTTAAGTCTGGTCTATTGTATATCGTAAATAAGCTTTTGACACTTCCTTAGTTGTTTAATTGCCCAAAAGTTTCAATAATATTAAACCTATAATTATTCCTGAATATTGTACGAAGATCGAAGCGAAGATTCCCAGCGGCAGTACAAGAACCAACTCCTACCAGCTAGATAAAGACAAAGACAGAGAGCCAAAGACAAAGACAAAGGCAATGCAATAATCATAATTACAAGTTAACCTTAAGAGTGACACAAATCCGGTCACAGTAAGAGCCACGAGGCTGTAGTTGCTGCTACTCGGCCTCTCGTTCGTTCCCAGCAATTAACTTCAAATGACACAAATGCCACCAAGGCACGCCACCGCGCTACAAAGCTACCAAGCTACCGAACGAGCTAAACCACCCGCCGCAAAAGTCAGTCCCAGCCTCAGCCGCCCACATTGCAAGTGAACGGCATCTTTGAAGACGCCTACAATGGATGCGAAGCCAAAGCTGTTTGCTGTTGCTGTTTCTTCGTTTCGGTTGCGGTTCATTTGATCAAAGCTTTTTTCTCAGCTAGCATTCCATTGATCTCTGTGTAGGACTAGCAGCAGCAGCAGCGCAAAGAGAGCAAGAGAGCAAGCGCAAGCAGCAAAGCCGGAGAGTGAAGTCTTATGAATTTTGTAATTGCCTCGCATCTTCGTTTGGAGATCTATGCACACACACACACATACACTCACACTCACTACAAATTGTGAATGTATAAGTGTAAAGTGCAATTGCAGCGCAGTCAGCAGCGACGTCAGCTTCATTGAAAAACTGTGTGAAATTTAGTCAGCGTTGAGGATATGTGTGCATGTGTGCAGCTCATACATATGCAAGCCTTCGTGTAAGTGTGTGTGAGTTTATAACTTCGTCTAACTATTACAAGTGCTGAGCTTTGGCTTTGCTTTGTTTCGACTTCGAATTCGACGCTCGAATAGCGGCAGCTCATTCAATTCAAATAACTCGTGATTTCGTAAGCCTGTTTTGTTGTTGTTCGTATTGTTGTTGTTGTTGATTTTGTTACTGTATCTGTTTCGTTGTGTGGCGGCTGCAGCGCTTGGAAGCTTGGGAGCTTGGGCACTGCAGCTGATTCGAGGCCATTTTAGACAGCGACGCTGACGTTGGCGTCGACAGCAAGTGCGACTTCGACTTCGAGTTGTTGTTGTTGTGTTTTTTTAGTCTTTGCCGTTTGCTGCAGTTACTTAGATGCCAAAGCTCTTGCAGTTGCCGTTGTCTGTTTGTTTGTCTGTTTGTTTTTGTGTGGTATTGCAAGCGTGATGACCTTGAGCCGCTCATTTTAACCAAGTGGCTTTGTATTGCGTGTTTGTGTGTGTGTGTGTGTGTTACCCAGTCCCAGTTACTTTTGGCATCTCAGTTTATCTGCTCACTTCGGCATTCAAAGCGATCGCAACTATTTTTATTATTTTTGTTTTTGTTTCGGTTTTTCTGTTTTTGTTATTTTTTTCTTGCTTTCTGTTATTGTTTTTATTATTTATTGTGTGTTTTTGTGTCTCTATTTGCTCTCTCTTTCTCTCTCTTGCTCTCTTCATTCATTCATTGATTTTGCGTGCTGTTTGGTGACAGTTCAAAGCGTTTTGTGCCATTTGTTTTGTTTTGGCCAAGCGCAGAAATTCTTGATAAAAATGTTTTAGCCAGCTCAAGGTTTGGCGAAATCTCAGTTAGCTGCGTTTGTGTAAGTCAAAACATAGCAATATTTATATTTTTATTTCATATTTTCGTTTCATTCATGAATGTAAACAATGTGACGTCACAAGCGGCGTATGAGTAATGCGCAAGTGAATTTATAAATAAATAAAATGTGTGCTTGAATTTGTTTATTTAAATACAGTTAAACAAAAAGAATGTGCATGAAATTATTTTAAAAGAAATGCGCAGAAATTTACCGTTTTGTACGCAAATTTGCTAGCCTTGTTAAGTTGGCTGCGGTTGAAAATGTCATGAATTCATTGATGAATTGGTAGTGAATTGGGTGTATGAAAGCGGTTTGGCGGCTGGCAGATGAGCACAATCAATGCCACACCTGCAGCATTCCTAGGTTTTAGCCAATCTCTTTATCTAACGGGCATTAACATAATCCCAAGCAGTGGCGTGGGCTAGTGGGGTGGTAGGTACAGGGATTAGAGTAGTAAAAAATTAAGTTTAAGTTGTTTTTTCTGTTTATTGTTATTGTTTATTAATTTTCCCAACTTTATTTTGCCATAAAACTGCGTTGATTCTGCTTAGAAGGCCGAGTTTTAAGCGGAGTTTAAAGACGGTGACTAAGATTGTTTAGACTGCGCAGATTTAAAACAGAAAGTGGCCAAAACTGCTGCAGTGGCTAGACAAGAGTTGCCCTGAAGAAGGGGAGGAGAAGAGGAGGAGCTGAAGAGGAAAAGAAGAGGAAGCAGACAGAGTAGAAGAATCAGCGTAGAATCTAGAGTGGATTAAAGACGCGTTCGAATTGTTGTTGCTGCAGAATGCTTAACCTCCAGCGAAAGAGGAGGAGAAAGAGAGGGAGGGGGTAGGGACGGGCACAGGTAGCGGGCAGGTGTGCTTACCTTCAGCAGGTTAAAGGTATTCCTCAGCGATTTTCCAGCATTTTTTGCTGCCGCAGTTAAATTTGTTTTTTTCGACCAACGTTTCGTGAAATTGTCACATTGAGTGACCCAATTTCCAGCGTACCTTGACTGGGGGGGCACTGCCTAGCGTAGCGGGGCGTAGGGGGCGTGGCTAGTATTGTAACTGCAACTGCAACTGCGTCTGCGTTTTGGGATTGAAGTTTACTGAGTTGGCAAGAAACGCGACAAATGTTGCAACGCCAGAGGTTTCTACCCCTCTCTCCGCCCCCTTCCCCCATCTCCCCTACCTTGACTACTCCAATAGCATTTCATGCATAATTGGAGCACTCGCGTCACGTTCTTATTTTGATTGCCTTCTGCTTTGAGTTTGTCTTTTTCTTGCTGCTTCTGGACAAGGTAAATTCTCGGCTATAGGAAGCCGCTGCCAAGGTAAGCGTTGGCGTCGGCGTCGCTGCTGGCGTCGCTGCTGCTGGCGACCTCCGCGTTAACCCCAAAAGAATTCAATTTCGTACAACATATTAACAAAATCCCAAGAAAAAATCAATATATTCCAGTAAAAAAACAGGCTGCTTAATCTGGCAGCGAACGGCGCTTATCAGCAGCGAGTCCTGTTGATAACACACACACACACACACACTCTCTCCACTTTGCAGATAAAAGGCAAATCAGCAATAACAACGGCGTTGATAAGACCGGAATAACCCAATGCAGGCGTCCTGCCCAGCGCGAAAGGGACAGCAAGACATGTACAAACAAGCACATGCATGCACATACACGCACAGCTGCTTATCGTGAACTCAACGCTTAACTCCTGCGCCTGCTTGATCAAGTTGTTCTGGAGTGCGTCACTAGAGGCCGAAAAGAAAAGTTACCCAGTCGGACTTTTCAGGTAGCAAGGCAGTTTTTAGAAGGAGTATTTGCAGTAGGGTGCAAAATTTTGAGGGCAGTGTTGGTAAAAGGGCGTGGAAAGTATTTTAAATGTCTTTGAAGACATTGGCCCACAAGGCTCACAAGGTTAAGACGCCTGATTTAAGCGGGATAGTGACTAGTAGGCTCCACTGTGTAGTACACACACTTTTGGTAAGCACTGTAGCACAGCAGTCCACGCTAGTGACAAAAACTACTACTGAACCTACTAAAATACCAAATTTAAATACTAAATGTTGCTAATATTTTGACTGGTTAACTTATGTTCTGTTTAGTGTGTGTATTTGTGTATTAAAACATATTTCTGTGTAAATATTTGTACAATTCTCTGATATTTACAAAGGAAAACAGAGTTGGGCAAAGGAAATTTGAGCAGAGCTCGCTACTAATCGAAAATAGGTTTGGGGGCGTTGACCAAGAGGCAGAGGAAAAGCGTAGGGCACAAGGAACAGCAGTAGGCAAGTAATGCAATGCTGTTATCAGCTAGAAAGAAAAACAAACCGAGAACAGAACAGAACATGAAATTGAAATTGAAATCCTCACAGAACTACAGGGCGGAAGACCCGCAGTGGCTTATCAGGGAGTGAAGGAGAAAGCAAAGAAACTATAACAAAACGAAGGAGAAAAGTAAATACAACAAGTGGGAAGGGCTAGAGAAAGCAGAGGCGACTGCCAAAGACCCTTTAATTTGTATAGACGGTTAGACTAGTGGTTATTACAAACCAAGAGGCTCTAGCTCTTATAGTTCGTGGGACAGTGAACTGAAGTCATGGTCAGGAATGAATATGAATACATCAGCCACCCCTTATCTACTCTAGCCTACTCTAGCCTACTCTAGCCTACTCTAGTCTACTCTAGTCTACTTTAGTCTACTATACTCTACTCTACTCTACACTACTCTGCTCTAATCTGTTTTATTTACAGGGTCCAAAAAGCCTAAGAAACAACACACTTTTCCCAGCGAGGCAGCGAAGAAGCAGCAGCCATAAAGGAATCGACGATAGGCAAGCAGGAAAAACCTTTGCCATCGAAGTCGGAGTCGGAATCGAAGTGGAAATTGGAATAGGAGAAAAGTGCATTTGCCCCAGGAGCTAAAGAAGTTGATAATGCCCGAGGCAAAGAAGTTGCCACATGAGGTGAGCAGAGAGGCAGGGGAGCAGGGGGAAGGGCACACAGAGGAGGCTCAAAAGGGCAACGGGACAATGCCCCTGCGCTGCTGCTGCTCTTGCCCAGACAAGGAAAATGCAGTGCAGCAAAAAACAGAGTGAAAAATGGAAAATGGAAAATGGAAAACGGGTGCATGTGCGGCAGCCAAGTGGCTGCCTGTGTGTGTGTGTGTGTGTGTGTGTGTGTGTGTGCGACTGTGGAAAGGGTTCAATGCACGATTTATTTGCCTCAACATTTGTTCCCAGCTCGTTTCTGTTGCCATGGGAAAATTGGAAAATGGGAAACGGAAAAACTTTTAAATTGCTACAAATTGAAGTCGCCGCCGTTTTGCAGGATCTGTTGCAACCACCGAATGAAAATTGTTGCGTGTGGCAAAGTCGCACGCGCAGTACTCGAGTCAGCCGAGAATTCTGCGGGTCTCGTCAGCCCGATCCCTGTGACCTTTGATTGACCTTAATTGAGGGTCACAATTGAAGACTTTTAATTGATATAAATTCGTGCTGCAGAAATCTTTTGCATGGCATGACGTGGCTACCGTCTGTCTGTGCCACTAAATATGCAGGATCACTAGAAACGGTTGTGCCGCACACAGTGGGTGCCAAAAGTATGTGGGCAGGATCAATAACTGTGCAGAGGGTGGGAAAGTTTAGTAAATTAAAGTGGTAAGTAGCCATAGCTAGTGGGAAAAGGCGGTAGATGGGGTAGATATACTTAAGAAGACCCTGTAGGTGCTAAGGAAGTATTAGGGTATACCCAACCTGTAGGTTTAAAGTGGTAAATAGTCATAGTTGGGTCTGCGCTCCTTAAGAAGACCCTGTAGGTGTATTAGGGTATACCCAATCTGTGTGGTAAGTACTTTAGAAGACCCTGTAGGTGCTGACGAAGACGCGGGGTATACCTAACCTGTATATTTAACTGAGATTACACAGGATTTTTCCTTATTTGTGAGTATTGTGGACTCTTAAAGTGACAGGTTGGGGCTGCACTACTTCTAAAGACCGTGTAGGTTTTGTGGTAGAATCAGGGTATACCTATTACGTTAGTTTAATTAGAATTACACGGGATTTTCATCTTATTTTTCAGTATTGTGGTCTCTAAAAGTGACTAGTTGGTCGTAGTTGGGGTAGCCCTACTTTAAAAGACCCTGTATATGCTCTAGATAGTTGAAATTTTCTATTTTTCCTCAGAGTCCTATATACTCCAGTATGGTTTCTTGATCTGGGTTGATTAAAAATATATAACTACTTAGAGAAATCGTATAATTGTAGTTTCCATTTTACCATTCAACTCTTTTCAAGTTATTAACACAGGGTATCTTGAGGATAAACTGCTGTACCTGCTGCACAGGTGTCAAAAAGAGCAAAACAAAAGACACAAAGCGAGACTGGAATCAAGAAAGCAAAAGTTAATCAAGAATGCTGAATGAATCGTCACAGAAAAGGGTCCTAACAAAGGCAAAGGAACAAGAAAGGATCGTTAAAGGATAGACTAAGAAGCAAAAAGGATCAACCAAAGGACTGCTGATGTGCGTGCTGCGATACGCGTGTGTTCCAGGAATAGCACACAATGCCACGCCCACGACAACGCCTCAGTTCGTGGGCGAGTCAAGTAATTTGAGCCCGCAGGATTCGGAATTTCAGAATTCTCATTCGTTTTTGTTTTGAACTCGAGATTGTTTTTGGTCTTGTGTTGAGTAATTTGTGTGCCACGCTCGAAATCTGTTAAGCGGTTAACAAAACATAAACAGAGGAGTCCAAAAATGGATAATGCCCCTGCCAGGGTCTCAGCGAGGGTTGATTCCTGCTGAATTAACCCCTAGTGTGTCTGCGTTAGGGGTCGGGGGGAAATCGAATTCTGAATACTCCCGAGCTACTGAACGGCGGCTGAGCGAATGCTGGTGCGGTTAGGGAGGGGGTAGGGTAGTCGAAGCGGAGGGGAGTGCCAACCGAAGGCAAGATGTGGGCCTCCTTCCTCCCACCGCGCGAGCAGGCGGCTATTTATGGGTTTGTCAATCTTCATTACGATTTACTCGATTTCCCCGACTTCCTTCTCCCTTGCCTCCTTGCGCAGCACCCGCAGATCGTTGGATTTTCCTTCTGCAGGATAAGTGGATTGCAATTGAAATGGAAATGAAAATTTAAATGGAAATGGAAATTCAATTCAAAGTTCCCACATGCACATAAATCATATCGGAAAACTTCACTTTTCTTAACTTTGTGCCGTCTAATGATGCGTGAGTGATAAATTGTTGGATTGATTGGAGTTTGGGAAGACGTTAAAAATGTAGCGATCGTTTGATATGAAAGTCATTAAGGTTGAAACCCGAATAAACCTTTTGAGCAACAAAAGAACCACAGGCAGCGAGGATACTCTAAGGATCCTAGAACCTTTTGAATATTTTGTACTTCTATTCAACAATTATTCTTAGGGATTTTGAATTCCTTTCTTAGTTCTGTAAATGTTTTTATATCATTAAAGTATTGAAGTTATTTTTAAGAGATCTGTTTTAAAGGAACCTTAAAAGAACCGTCTCAAGAAAATGTTAAAATAAAGAAACAAAATTATTTAAAACCAAAATTTTGGAAATACAATTTGAAAGCTTAAACTATTTTCAACGGATCCTGAAATATGCAAAATACTTCTCGTAATTCTTAGATTTTATAATATTTTATTTCCTATTTTTCATAGATTTGTTTAGATTTTATAAGATAGTTTAAAAATATTAAATTTTAAGTGTGACAATTGCTTTTAAAGACCTTTTAAATCACTTCCCACCCATTCTATTCCTTTTTCTGGTCCACTTGTGGTCATTTGCCTCTGTTAGCCATGAGTTAAAGGCAATTAGCTGCGATCACTCCATCGGGCAATTGAAGCACTTGGAATGCACAAAAATAGATCAATTGCAGCCAAAAAACAGAAAAAAACTTATTCTATTTTTATGCAAATTAAGAAGGGAGTGAAAAAACAGCTCAAGGGATATGCGGAAGGTAGCTGAAAAGAATGAACAATAAAAGATACAGATACATAGCCTAGGCGGCTACTCAGATACATGGAGCAGCTGAGGCAAAGTTATTAGAGGCGAATTCCTGTTCCTTTTGTCTATGCACAAATTGCCGACAAGAGTCGGTCCGAGTTGTTGCATGCAACAGATACGCGCGCAGCTAAATTGCATTTTTATCTATTTTTACTTGGAGGAAAATGCCGACGTCAGCAGCGGCAGCGGCAGCGGCAGAGGCAGAGGGAGCAACGCTTGCAGCTGAGCATGCGGAGGATTATAAAGTAAATAGAGTGTAGAGAGAGCGCAGGGAGCAGGAGAGCGTAGAGTGTGTGGAGAGTGGGGAGAGTAAGGAGTGGAGAGTGGGAAGAGTAAGGAGTGGAGTGTGGGGTGAGCAAGGAGTGGAGAGCGAGAAGTGGAGAGCAGGGCGTGCAGTGTTTGGAGACTGGGAGCGCGGGGAGTGGAGAGTCGTCAATTTCCTTCCTGCTTTGGATTCTGCTTCTGCGAACGCGTCGCGCACAAAATAGCTGTAATAACAAAAACGATCTCGCTCTGCCGACGTCGTCGTCGTTGCAGTCCCTGTGCTGCTGCTGCTGTGGCCGTAGGATGCCACAAGAAAAGCAGGAAAAACTCCTTGGCTGTGCCACACACACAGTCGCAGACACATAAACACACGCACACCAAGTCACACACACACACTTAGACAGCACAAGATCCACAGCTGCAGCCTCTCGTTGTCCTCCTATTCCACACACACACACGGCTCGCTCTCTTCCTCTCGCCTGTGCATGTGTGTGTGTGTGTTTGTGTGCCTAGCCTGTTGCCTGGTTCAATGAACTGCCGTCACCTCTCGCCGCTGCGCAGTTGGCTGCCGACGTTGACGCCGTTGCCGACGCCAACGCCGACAGCGAGTGCGCACAATCCTTTTTCTTTTGATTTTTCTTGGTTCACCCTTCACTTGATCTCTGCTGACTTCTTGCTGGCTGTTGCCTCATGTTGCCGTTGCCATCGCGTTCGCTGCTGGCATCTCCAAAGGAGCCGTGCAGGAGTTTCTTTCAAGGGTTTCAGTTTATTTCCAGACAACGTTTCTGTTGCTCTTGTTGTCGGGGGGCTTTGGATTTGTACTTCGCGTGGGGAAATGTAAACATTTCATCGTCATCATCATCGCTGCCTGTGCCTGGCTGGTTTATTTGTGTGGATCTGTTGCCCCTGCTCCTAACCATTGTCTCCCCCTGCTTCTCTTCTGTTCCTGCTCACTCCTTACCCCTTCCCCTGGCCTTGCGCATCCCTTTTTCACTGGAATGCTTCGCTTGTTTACTCAAATGAGTATTTGATCTTCAACTCAGTCTTTTTTTTTTAATTTTTACTTTTGTCACTTTCGTGCTAATCGTTCTTTCTTCCTCTATTCCTCTCCTACTCCCTCTACCCCTCTCCCTCTCTAGTCATTGCACTTGTGTTTATCTTGAAAGGATTTTTTGAAGGCCTCGACACAAAACGGCTTGAATTTCAAAATTTTCGCTGATTGTGTGATAAATCAGTTCAGTTTTTTGGAGTAATTTTGGATAGTTACATGACATGGGGTGGATTAGCTGAGTAAACTGGAGTTTGTCTGTCAGTTTTGGATTTGCAGAATAGAATCCTATTGTAATTCAGTGAGGATTATTGCGAGTTTAGGTTTTAATATGAATTTAGCTTGAAAGTAGTAAGAAATACTGTTTAATTTCAGAAACTAATTGATTATAGACAGTAACTTAACTTTTTTTTAAGAAAATTAACTAAAAATATTTGTTTAATCTACAAATAGTTAATTGAGACCTTAACATTTACTTCTTGCTTAAGAAAATTCATATTATTTTTACTCCTCACAGCGGCTAGGATTAATTTTAGCCAGATTTCCCTCATTTCTTCCTCCATGGGATCTCGTATTCTTTGACAATAAGTACAGTTAAGTGCAGATAATATAAAGAGCCCTGCGTTTTCTAGAAGCAAGGTAAAGTAAGCATTAAATCGAGATCTAGATACAAAACGGTTATGAAATCTTTAAGGTTACATGCTCAAAATTCAAGGATTTTCATCAAAACCTTCTACAGTTTCGAACAAAACCGTAACTGTCTTCACTTGATTCCATCTAGCTCCAGTTTCTCCTCTTCTAAAGGTACAGTCAGCACAGCGGCTCAAAACAGATCGCAGCAAGTGACAAGGATCGTGGCAAAGACCGAAGACTGAAGTGGAGAGCAAACAATGGCGTTCAAACCAAGTGCGCAGCACAGCAAACAAATCAGCAACCACCACCAATAGCACCACCAGCACCAGCAGAGGCAGCAACAGTAACAACAACAACAACAACTGACTGGGGCCTAAACCTGGACCTTGACTTTGGGCTTAAGTATGACTCTTAGGCTGCTTTGGGTAGATCCTCCACGCACGTACTTTATATCTTCCTTCGCGTCGTTTTGTTTTGTGCCTGCTTTTGTCATCTCCTTCGGGCTGTACCCCCCACCACCACTCCTGCCCCTACTCGCACTCCTTCGCCTGGTCGATTATTCAAGACTTTATGGACTTTGGGTAGCAGGACATTAAAATTGTTTTTACGCCAACTCATCCGGGGCCAGAGGATCAAACTGGTTCTGCTTTTGTATGCCACTCACAGACGTCAGTTCAGTTTGCAGTCGTGTCTTGAGTCTTGGCCGCTCCTTGCCGACTTGGAATCTGGCGAAACCAGTTTGTAGACGGCCTCCTCTACCTGTTGCCTGTAGCCTGTTGCGGATCCCACGAAAAAAGGGATACTCTGCTGAACAAATACACACACAGAAACACTCACACACACACTCTGGTTTATGGCATGACAAAGCCTTGTTTATCCACTACCTTTCCTCTCTTTCCCTCCTTCTTTACTTACCTTACCTTTGCGCAATCCTTTCGTCCTCGCCATCATCACTGACTCTTGGGCACCTCAAGCGTCTCCTTATTTATTTGGGTACAGTTTCAAAAGGGTTTCAGTCCCAAATTGAAGAATCAGGCAATCAAAACGAATTCCGGCTTAAAACTTGGGTTTATTTTAAACTGGTCTCTGGAATTTTTGGCTTTTTGGTAAGCAACCTCTTTAAAGTCCTGAAAATGGGTTTGAGTTCCACTTTTTGCCAGTTGGGAAATTTGTCAACTGTTTCTTCTCTTTGCCCAGTTTGACGTTGGTTCGTAATAGGTTTTACGTGTTCAAATGTCTACTTCTTGTGCCTCTTCTTCTGGCTTCCTAATGGCTTTTGGTTTGCTGGAACCCTAGCAAATGGTAATGGGTCCAGCGGTGGGTCCATTCCAAAGACCGCGTAACAACATTTACATTTCCAGCTGGGTTGGTCCGGAGAAAGGCACTTGAGCTGAGCTCTGTGCATACCCTGTAGTTTGGGAAAGTGGCAGTGGGTAGTGTAGTAGGTAGAGTAGGTTAGACAGCAAGACTTTTCTTACTGCTCCCAAAACTTTTATTGGGTACATTTTAAATCGATTTCTAGCACTTTTAATTGCTAGGTACATTATAAACTGATTTTATTTTAGTACCCTCAAAAGTGTACAGCTTAAAAAATAACCTAAAAGTGTCGTAAATAGCCGGATATGCCTGTTTTCAGGCTTTCTTTGCTTAAAATCTTCGTAGTGATTCATACCATTCAACTCCAAAATCCCTTGAAAGTTTCGGTACTTTTCTAACTAATATTTGGGTACATTTTTCAAATGTACCTCTTTCTTATAAATGTACACAGAGCTTTTCTATGTCTTCTCTTTAACTTTGCTAGCTCACACTTCACGCTGTTGTCTAGTTTTAGTAACTACAGGGTATATTTGCAGCTGGCATACCCATTTAGTCAAGCTTTCTTGCTTGTTTTTGTTTTTATTGTTATGGAAAATGGTGCGCAAACGCAAATGCGAGGCAGCAAAAAGGCAGAGAAAATGTGTAAGATCCACACACACACACACACACACACACACTAGTACTACACACACTCACACACACACACACACACAACAAAGAGAGATTGGCGCAGGAAAAGAGCAGCAAAAAAAGGGCGAACAAAAATGCTGGAAAATATTGTGTGAAAAGTCTGTGTTGTCTGGGGCAAGTTGAATGGCCTGCTTATGCCGCTGGTCTCGGGCCCCTACACCCCTCCCTACTCCACCACACGCTGCTGGCACAGCTGCAGCCCCAGTTCTGGGCATTGCTCGAGTAATGAAGGGTTTCGCCAGCTCCTCTCGCCTGCCCAGTGACAATCACAGAGACAGCGAGACTAAGCGGGAGAAAGGGGGGGAAAGGGAGTGAGCGGGGAGGTGGGCAGCGAGTGGAAAAGAAAGACAGAGATTAGAAAAGTCATCGCTGTGGTTGAGTCTATTTCTTTTTTTGTGTTTAGGCAGACAGCTTCACCTGTTGCTGCCACCAACAACAGCAACAACAACTGTTCTCAGGATGCCAGCAACAATTGCCGGCAGGTCAGCGCCTGGGAAAGCACTTAAATGGTTTTTCATGCTGTTTTGCCCGCTTTCCCAAGCTTCCCAAGGAAATTGTTGTTTGCCTGCTGAATGTTGCCGGTTTCAGCATTTTGCGGTTTACAGTTGGCCACACTCTGCTCAGCCCCAGGAAGCTGTGCAACCGCAAACGTCTCGGTGGCTCTTGCCACTTTGGAGGCTCCATGCGAGTTGCTCCACTCCGTATACGTAATTTTGTGCTGACCAAGAAGGAATCGCCGCCAAGTCAAGCTCATACAACCTGTATCTCCACCTCTCTTTCACTCCACATCCATCTCTTTCACACTCGCAGCAACAACTAACCCCGTTTGCGACATTGGCATCTGGCAATCTGTTGCGAAATTGCTGAAGGAAACTCACGAGTGCCGCAAAAGTGGCGCAGGAGAGAGCCACAACACACACACCCAGAGACTCACACACACATAGAGACTCACACACACAGTCGTTTACTCGTATCTATGCCCTACTCTCTTGGTTCATTCAACTGCAACCACTCTAGCTACAACGCCAGCCATACACTGAGGAAAATCATAGACTATGTTTGGAGCTAGCGTTTACTTTTGACATGCCGAATAAAGTTGGAAGTTAGTTGTTTAACAAATTCACAGGGAAACAGTGCGGAATAAAATAATTATACAGTGAAAGCTCTACTCGCGGACAGCTCCCTCAGGCCGCCAGCTCCTTCAGGCGGACAGCTCCCTCAGGCGGACAGCTCACTCGCCCCTTAGCCGGACAAATTTTATGGTTATTTAGCATGACTTTTAAACAAAATCCGTTCTTTTATTTGGACATCTCCCTTGGGCGGACAAAAGTATTGGAGCCGTGGCTGTCCGGCCCAGGGAGCTTTTACTGTATATAATATTTTAAAACAATTTATATTGACATTTTGTGACTTTTATAACGGTTTTCCATACAAAAAAATTGATTACTATAACTTAAAATAACTACAAATTTTGCAATATTCGAAACTTCTCAATAACTTGTGGTCTTTGTATTTTTTAACCAATTTTTTTAAGCCATATAATTTCTGCATATTTTTGCACTCCTGTTTATAAAATATACAGATTTTATAGCTCCTAAGTTCACCTAAAAATCTGAAGGAAATAAAAATATTATTTAAAAAAAAAAAAAACTTTTCATTATACAAATCAACGATAATGAATAATTTAAGGGAATTTATAAATAGAAAATTATGTAAACTTTTTACAACAAATTCTAAAACTCTTTTATTTATTATTTTATATTTGTTTATTTAATTTTATACTGTAATTTTTTGCAGTGTAGCTTAAGCTAGAGCTTGTCTAGCTGAATGGTTAGTTGGATGGATAGTTGCTTGGATATATGGACAATTGGATGGATGGACAGATGGATGGAGGAATTGCTGCTTGACTTGGCTTGGCGCTAGCTGCTTGCCTGACTGCAACAGTTCTAAGCCTGGTCTAAAGCCAGCTAGCCAAGCGGCCAACTGGGAGGTACGACCACACCGAGGTCGAGATATTTAGAACTGGCAGGATGCCCAGAGCAGCAACTGAACTGGGCTCATTGCTAAGACCGACTCTGAGGCTTGGAGTGCGCTTTTGGCCAGGCCAACACACACACACACACACATACACTGGTAGTCGCTGCTTGTTTTACAAATGGATTTCATGTACCATGCGTTATGTTTCTTGGAAAGGATTGCTTTGGCCGTCTTGTCATGGCCATGTCTGTTGGCCAATTGCTTGTTAACTTGGCTTTTGTCGTTGGCTTATAAAAAATTAACACGCTGTAAACACGAACACATTCAAATGCACAAATGCGGCCAAGACGCGCAGCTCAGCAAGTTGCTTACATCGTGAGCTTATTTGGTGAGTGACACGTCGCTAGTGACGAAAGTGCTGCCAGTGCCTTAAATGCCACCATGCAGCAGATCCTGCAACGCGGTGGTCCCCCTACCTCACACTGCTCCTACTCCTCTCTCTCCCTGCACCTTTGAAGTGCAGCGAGGTCAATTGTCAGAGTCGTAAAAAATAAACCTCTAAAAATGCTACCGTCTGTTGCTCCTGTATCTTTTACAGGAGTGTGTGTGTGTGTGCGAGTGTGTGTGTTAGTCTCTTTTAAGCAATCAAAATCAGTTTTATTGCGTTTCCCACCAACTTAAAGCAACTTGCGCATGTTTTATGTGCCGGGCAGCCCAAAAGGGTTAATGAGCTGGACCCTAACCCAAGGTAATACCCACAGTCAGACCCAAAAAAAAACCCTTGAGGTCGCTGCCTGGATCCGATTCCGAGAGAGTGTTGAGAAAATTTCAAAGGAAAATGTTCGAAATGCAAGAAAAGATGCAACGAATGCGATAAGTTGAAATTGAAATTGAAGTTGAAACTCAGAGAACATAAGCGAGTCGAAAACCCAGAAATTTATATAAAATTCAAGCTGAAATTTCATTAATTTTGAGGAGGAGCAGGGCAGAAGGGGAGCAGGGTGGAGGTAGGAGAAAGGGGGGTAAGGGGAGCTGAGGGGAAGCAGGAGCCGCAGCCGAGAGGAGACCATAAAATATTCAAATAACTTGCAAGCTTCATATAAATTAAAACGAATTGCAATAAAAAATTCAACTCCCGTTTCAAGGCATTCACGTACAGCACACACACATACACACACACACACACACAGACACTCACACACAGACACACAAATATACCGACTTGTATTCATATGCATGGCAAGGATTGATCGCCTCCTCGAATGACATATTATTTAGCAAATTGAAAAAAGAATTAAAGCAAGGCAAAAAAAAAAAAAGAGCAAGTGAGTGGCTACAGTGGAGTGTAGAAGACTACGAAATACCCTGTAAAGCGTAGCTGCAACATAAATGAATAAAAAATGTTTTTAAGTGCCTATCAAATGTTATGAAAAATAAACAACAGAAAAAAGTGAGCTCCTAAACACATTGAGCGACTTATACATACCCTGTAGTTAGTACACTTGTTGAAAATAACACTTAAGAGCACTAATATGCCAAAAGTAACTAATAATAAATGAAGTGTGCATGTTGTTAGTGAAAGTGAACGACTTTTAGATACCCTGTAGTGCAGAGAAAACTTTTAAAATTCACTTTAAAATGCTTGGCTTGATAGCTTAGAATAATAACTGAACATTAGCAAAGTTTACTTAGTTTTCAGTTCATTTTTAATACAATTTTATTTTAGATTTGTTAAATTTATAGAAATTTTCAATAAATCGATTTTAGATTTGTTAAATTTATCGATATATTTGTAAGAAATCGATTAATTTAGAGCTTAAACTGATTAGTTTTTGTTACTTTTGTACAACACACACTTTCCCCCCCTTGTTACAAACATACCCCCCAGTCGCATATACCCGCTTTGCTGTTTCAAGTGTTTACAGGGTATGCAAAGTTTTCAAGTTGCAGTTTCGCACGTTACAATTACAGGGAATCGTCTGTCACCCGCATACCCTACCGCTTGCCTTACCCCTTGCTATGGGCCTACCCTTCATTGAAGAGCGGGAGAGAGGGAGACAGAGAGAGAGAGGGAGAGGGAGAGATGGAGAGAGCGAGCGAGTGTAGCCACTGAAGGGATCGCGACTTTTTGGGTTGGGCTGAGTTTTTGCCTCACACGCTTTGGAATGCAAATCATGGGGAATGGAGTGAGAAGAGAGAGGAGGAGAGTGGAGAGGAGAGCGGAGAGAGCGGAGAGCTAAGAGCGGCGCAGAAAGAGCGGAGCTGACGGAGGACCCGATAAAAGTATCCTCTGACTTTGAGGCTGACACGAACGTTCACAAAATAAATAACTTTTCAGATTCCCCTGCAATGCGCACACCAAGGGAGTGTGTGTGTACGGGTGTGTGTGTGGATACACTCGGCTGGCTCTGCCTCCTCCTCCGACGCTGTGGCACTCTTCAGCTCGAGCTGCACCCTGTGGCGGCTACAGAATTGTTTGTGTCACGTCCTCGCTTCGCTAGCTGCCTCCATTGAGTGTGTGTGTGAGTGTGTGTGTGTGTGTGTGTGTGTGTTTGTGTGTGTATTTGATTGCTTACTGCTTGAGATTTCTCAACTGGTCGACCCTTTGCCCGCCAGTCGGCTTCAAGATAATGAAAGTCAATGCAATGCAAGGCTACAGGATACGCTGTAGATTTCTTTATCCCTGCTGTCCCCCGCTGCACACTCCATCCCCACAAGCACTACACTCCACCACTTCATCCCTCCTACTCCTTCAACGGGCTCCTTATCTACCCGTTTCGTGTGTAGCACTGCAGACAGAGCCAGCTCTTTGTCTGGCTTAAGTCTCCCCAAAAAAGCAACAGGGAATGTGTTGGAATCCAGTAGGGAGCAAGGGGTAGGGTTAGGAGTAGGGGCAGGCACTGGTACGGGAACAGTGCTCTTTGGTAAGTCAGTTGCCTTTCCCATGCTCACGATTCCTGCTTGCAAACACCCTGTTGAAGCTGCAGCGCAAGATCGGAGAACGTAACGTCTTACAGACCCTGTAGGTAGAAGTTTAAAGGGTGTTTAGTTTTGTCAGAAAAATAAAATTGTATTTTTAGAATAACATAGAGACTATAGGAGCTAGAGTCATGAAATTGGGAGAGGAGGTTTGCTTTCTCCTAACACCAAATACCCTTCTAAAAAACCTATAGCAACAATATAAATGAATACAGGGTCTTTTACAGTCGTATCCCTCTACATTACCTTTTTTTTAGTTGACCCCAGGCTAAGGAAGAATTACGCTTTGTAATAACAAAATGCGTTTATCAATTTTAAGGCAATTAAGTCCTGTCTCCGTTCAACTTTCCAAAAGGACAGCCAAGAATCAATAAGAGGAAAGGGGGCTAAAGGGAGTAAGGAAGAGAAAGAGAGGGAAAGAGAAACTCTGGAGAATCAATCACTCAGAATTGTAACGAAATCAAATATTTGCTGGTAATGATCGCCAGGTGTTTGTGTCAATGTTTGAAGAGGACTCCGATAGGAGTAGGGAAATAGAGGAACGAAGCGGTCGGGACATAAATAAATACATAAAATTGTATCGAGCAATCGGGGTGCTGATCCTGCAAGGACAACGTGGGAGCCTCAAGAAGCAACATAAAAACAGCTGCAAGTGTGTGAGTGTATCTGTGTTTGATTGGAAAGAGTTGCGTCGAAGGATACGCCACGTCAAGGGCCATTAAATGCGGTCCAAAAAAAAACTACAACAAAATTTTATTTTTGGGAATTTTGTTGCTTTGGTTCACATGCGATCGAAGTCGAAATCAGTGGAGGACCCTGGGAAACTTGATTGTGAAAACCAGTTGAGTGTGTCTTGATTTTGCCTCTTGACCAATTTCGTGTAGGGTGAAAGTCGCTACTTGTTGGCCCTAATTACAGCGTGTGGAGGAGGGAAACGGTAGCGGAAAACAGGCAACAGGCAATAGGCAACAGGATAACGAGCTCGTTACAGGTGACTGGGATAATTTCCCTGAAATTTTCACAGGATTAGCATGCAGCGAGGGTTGGCCCAGTGACCACGGCGTGACGCGGCGTTAAATGCGCGTGAAAATTATGCAGACTAGGGAAGGGAGGGGGCAAAAAGGTGGGAGTGTAGGGGGTAGCTGGCTGGGAAGCAGCGCACCTAGGCAACGCAGTCGCAGCAATTTTATGCTAATACAAGGTCTTAAAAGTCCTTGAAGAAAACTCCTTTCAAAACGCTTTCTCATGGACTCTTCGAACACGGTTCACACGGCCGCAAATCGCGTGTGGAGTTTATAGACTGGTAGAGACTGTACTCACCGCGGGTCTTAGCCGTTGTGCTTTGTCACATCCGACGAGAACACAGCGAAAGGTTCAAGCCACATTTCCGGATTCGGAAAAGCCCGAAAACATCATTAGCCAAGTTAGTAAATGAACGACAACAAAAATAATTGAAACTCAGTGTCTTGGGTCTTGGGTCTCAGCAGCCGCATCGGAAGTTCCCACCAGACGACAATTATGACGCAACAGTATTTTTTGGTTGGTTAGTGGATGGGGGGACAGCTGGGTAGGGGACAGGTAGGTGCCTCAGCTGACTGCAACAATCTCTTTTGGGATGACAAAACGAAAGAACTGCTAATTAAAAAGGAATTTCGGATTTGTTCTCCACTTCCACGTCTAATTCTAGTTTCTTTTCTTGTAGGGGCGTGTAGGGGCGTAGCGGGACTGTGGGGCACCGCTCTGTTACAGCAATCAGGAGAGTGCTAATTTAGTAATCACAAGTCAAGCCAACAGCAGCAGACAGTCGTACTAAAAACCGGTTGTTGGATCCTCAAAAAGTTCAGTTCTTCGACGCGATCTGTTATGTGCCACGCCCCGTTTGTGGGCCCCCCTGTAGTTTGGGCTGTCTCTAACGGGTCACAAGGTGTGAAATAGCAAAAGAGCTCAGCTCAGCTAAGCTCAGTTCTTTCTCTTTCTGCTCCCCTTCTCCTCCCCTTTCTCTGCTTCTCCTCAGCTACACATTTTTCATGTTGAACATCTTTGTTGAATCAGGTGTCGTTGCCAGATCTTGCCACAGCTGGACGTCGTGGCCACACAATGGAATCCTCTACAGCTCGATAATTTAGAAATCTTCAAAAAACACATTCTTTCTTCCTAAAGGTTGTGGAACCCTTCGCGTCTGTGGCACTTTCCCATTGTACTCTTCTCTATGTTTGAACAAATCAATCTTTGTGTTGGTTTCAGAAAGAAACTGTTGAAATGGGAACTGGTTCCTTTATGGTAGTGCAGTTGGAAAGCAGATCCATTTTAAACATTTTAATTTGTTATCAAGTTAAAAACTTAATCCAATGATCTTTCATATAGTCAAGTAGGTTCAAGAAGTATAGTTAGGTACAGCTATAGTACAGTTATAGCACTCTACACTAAGGATCATAAAGGATTCCACCTTAATCAATCTAAACTATGCCCATAAGTTGGATACTTCCTGTTGTTCTTAAGGAGGGGATGGAATACTCGATTTATAAACTTATAAATTATTAAGATCAGAAAAGAAATGGAAACTTTAGGATTATTATTTCACTAATTCAGAATTTTTAAAAATATATTCTGAAGATGTACAGTCTAAAATCAAGAAATTTTTCAAGTCCATCTTTTCGTATAGGAAGGTACCTCCATTTAAAGTATTTTTTGTATCCTATCATACTGAATTCTTTTCCCAATTCCAATCAAAGGTTTCGTGGCTCAATCAAACAGTTTCCCCCTTTTAACAACCTTAACCTAATCCTTAAATTCCCCCTGATCTCAGCTTAATTACGATCACGTAACCTAAGTCCTAATCAAATTTGAACAAAAGTGTTGCCAACTTGTTGATTCAAATGTGAAATGGTCTTCAAACTCCACTCGCATCCAGGCTGAACAAATTGGTAGTAACATAAACCTTTAGCGTCGACAGAGACAAGAATAAACAAACCATCAATATTCCCATACAAAGTAGAAAATACCCTGTAGATGGTATCCTCAACTAATTTACAACACGTGTAATCAGCCCGAGGTCGCTGACCGAAGTCGCCCCGGGGGCAAATAAGATCTGGAGAGAACCTAGATTGACAAACGAGATTCAAAGCAATCACAGAGAAGAGGAACACAACCCAGAAGAAAGAGGGAACACAAAAGGTAGGGAAAGCAACAGAGCGTAAAAGGTAAGGAGTCGAATGGAGTTAGAAAGAGAAACAGAGGAAGAGGGAGAGAGGAGGAGAGACAGGAGTTGTTGTAGAGAAATGGCATTGTAAATAGTAAATGGACGAACTGAAACGGACAAACAGAAAGCACAAAACAGAAACAGAAAGAGAAAGAGAAACAGAAACAACAAAACTCAATAGGAGCCCAAAGTCATAAATAATATTGTTTACACAAATGGTTCGCGTTGAGAGATGGAGCTGAAAGCAGAGAGGGGCGAAGGAAGGAGGAGAATGGAAAAGGTGTAGAGAAGGGCAGGGGGAAACTCCTGCTGAAGTCTCCAAAAACTTAACGGATGCTCATAGAGGTGCGTAGTTTTATTATTTTTGGGTCAATGGCTGCAGATCCTACGCATCCACGCACACACACACTCACACACACACACACACACGTCCGTCAGCTAAAAATAACGATGAGCTCAAGTTTTGTTGTTTTCAAGAAAAGTTATAAAGTTTCAGGCTCAGCAATAGAAAGAGAGCGAGAGCAAGAGAGGCAGAGAGCGACGAATTCCAGCTAACCCTACGATATGAAATGTGCGTGCTTCGTTTGCTGCGAGAGAGAAGAAGGAGGAGGAGGAGCAGTGTAAAAGGGGAGCAACAGGCTTTAAGCCAGTCACATAAAACGTTGGCCCAACAACAACAACAACAACAAGCGGAGCCCAGAGCCAAACAACAACAGGTAGAAATCAAATAGAAAATGGAATAGACAAAAGGCAACAACTGCCACAAAGGCAAATGGAGGAAGTGCCCGAGCTAGCAGAGGCAGCGGCAGCGACAGCAACAGAGGCAGCGGCAGCAGCAGCAGCATAAACATCCAAACAACGGACACCACCAGCACCAAACCACCGGCACGTAGCCAAGCACACACACACACAGACACGCACACAGGCATACTACACTCTTATACAAACGCAACTAAGTTTGTCTATCTGCAAAGGCATTTCGAGTTTCATTTTATGTTTTGACCCCTTTTAAGTTCAAGAACCCTTTTCCTCACAACCTCACACACACACACACTCGCATACACACATCCACGCGCAGAGAGACTGAGCAGGGCAGCAGCGTACGCTCACATACAGCTCTTGAGCGGCAACTGAGCGCGCGCGAACGACTCGTTAGAGATTTATAATGCAGGTCCGTATGCCAACAGCCAACAGCCAAGCCCCACGGCGCCGACGTCGCGCTCTGCTTTATGCGGGCCGCACTAATACAACGTCAATTTCGCAGTTACCGCGAGCTAGCTAGCGAGAGCGTGAGAGTGGCAACAAGAGCGCAAGTCTACAACGAAAAGCTTAGCTCAGCTTAGCTCTCTGTGTAGAGTTGGAGCATAAGCCCACTGGCTTGTTATTGTTTTGACAGTCGCTCTCTCATATGTTTTTATTGTTGTCGCCGCCGCTGCCGCTGCCGTCGCAGCTGCCACGACTGTTTGGTTTTTGGGGTGTCGCTCGTAGAATGCCAAGTCACATTTATTTCAGCTTCGTTTTCAATACTGGGCGCAACAAGTGTATTTCGGTTTTTGATTTATGCATGCGCTTTGCCTGGCTTTTCGCTCTTCGATCGTGTTCGCTCCGCTCTGCTCTGCGAGTGGATTCGATCGGTGGGCAGCGCGTTGCGATTCTGCTTCGAATTATTAATTGATTGATGAAAACTAATTATGTTAATTGGATAATGAAATGAAATGTGTCAAGACAGAGTTGTGGCTACATTTTGTGCATGTTATTTATGTTGTTGTTATGGCAGGCGACTGACAAGCATGCCGACGCCTTTGAGCAATGATTTTTTGATGCATGGCAGCAGGAGAGCTTAAAGCTCATTTGGCATGACTCACAGACTCACAGGAAAAAGCTCTAAGTAATTGTTGTGCAAGCGACGCTCTCTCTCTCTCTCTCTCTACACTCTATAATGTACAGTTGTAAAGCGCTGAGCAGCGGTTGTCGCTGCCGCTGCTGATATCATCGAAAGCTCCAGGGCGTCGCTTATCTGCCTGCCAAGCCCATGTATCTTGTTTCTAATGTGGCAATACAAATGAACAGTTACATCCTCCGCACCACAAAATCAACAACATAAAGAGGGCGAGCAACAGTAACAACCAGCACCACAACAACAACAACAACAGTCTCTCTAAAAGCTGCTCATGGTCATTGTGCCATAAATGGCAACGAAACGAAATTGAAATTAAGCAAATGAGTGGGAACATAGACGCGGCAAAGGAAAACAAAAACAGCAACAACCACAACGAAGAGTACAACAAAGAGAACAACAACAGCAGCAGCAGAGAGCATCTTGAAAACAAGTCGTCAAAGTCCAAGTGTAAGATGCTGTCTGTCTAGCATTGAAGGCGGATGCGCACCTAGAAACCAAATGAGGAAGAGGAGCAGCCTCAAGTGGTGGCTTTTGTAGCGGATGCTGTGCTAGAAGCTTAAAGCCTCAACTGGGCCAAAAAACAATAAACTGGCTAACTGACAAACTGGTCAACTGGCTTTGGGGGCTAACTGTGCATTTGTCTCTCTTCCGCTCCCTCACTATCGCTGTCTCTCTCTTGCTCTGCGTCTGGCAGGTTCTCGAAGGTCTGGTATTTATGGCTGGTGCGCATGCATCTGCGTGACTGCCAACAGCTGGGCGGCAGGGGGAGGGGGACGGGGAGTCGGGGGATTGGGTCACATGTCCCACGCGTTAATTTACATATCAAAATCCAAGCAGCTAACGGTACTTTTTACGCAATCCCAACACAAGAATGCATCGAAAGCGCCGCTCTAAAAGGGAGAGAAAGGGTTTCTTTATTTTCTTCATTTCTCTGTGTCTTTCATTCTTCTCTGTCCCTCTTTCTTTCAAGTCCAAAACACAAACTGGCAGCGTATCATAAAATATAATAAAAATGCGCGACGCTTTTAACATAAAAATCTTTACACACACACACACACACACGCACACACACTCAAGGCAGGGCTTCGGCTATAACTGAATGAATGAAAGACGTGGCCAGCAAACGCATGTAAATTGGCGGCGGACCATGTAAAGTTACTTTCCACTTTTGGACTTTTGTCCAACAATGATGACGACGACGAAGAATCAGGTGGCCATGGCCAACAGGCAGACATGGTCAAACGGACTATGGCACAGTGGTTCTAAGCTATGTCGAGTAAAAAGTTAAACGGCTAAATACAATTTTTGGTGAATATTATTGTCAAATACTTGAGTCGACTAAACCCAATGGTCCCTACTATTCTGGACAAATATGTGCTTCGGATACTGCCACTTTAGTAGTCTTATTCTCTGTGTAAGTGTTAAAGTTGATTTGGATACTTCAAAATTAAGTAAGGATTAGAAAATCGTTGATCAGTTAACTCTCTAAATTTTTTATTATCATTACAAATCTTTAATTTGGTTTAATATTTATACAGCAATTGATTTATATTTCAATAAGTGTATCATATTAACATTAGTTATGATCTGTATTAAAGATAGATTATTTATAAAATGTTTACAATTACAGTGAAAGCTCTACTCGCGGACGCCACCCTCAGGCGGACAGCTCCCTCATGCGGACAGCTCCATTAGCCGGTCGAATTTTATAGGTTTTTAGCATGATATTCATACAAAATCCGTTCTCTTAGGCGGACATCTCCCAAGGGCGGACAAAAGTACTGGAACCCTGGTTGTCCGGCCAAAAGAGCCTTCACTGTATTTATTTTCTATAGCGTCGATTGTTAGTTCTAATTAATTGAAACCTCTAAGAGGTTACCTCTTTTTAATCTTCAGTTAAAGTAGCCTTTAAAAACTGAAGAAACGAATAGTTCCAATTTAAGTTTACCAACTGAAGTGTGTGCTTATTTGGAAGGCCATAAAATTTGCCTAGGCTTGTCTTCGTAGTCCTAAGCTCGGCTGTGAAAATGCGTTGCAGGGCTTTCCACCCGAATAGGTACGGCAGGGAGACGCGTACAGGAACGGGTACAGGGTCAGGTACGGCTTGCAACGCATTATTTGAAGCGTTTTTACTGTTACGAGAGTCGAGTCGAAAGCCAAGATCTCACTCCTCTCACTCCCTTTCTACCTTTCCTACAACTAAACCTCTCCCTTTCGCTCTTGCTTCAATCAGTTCATTGACCGTAAACGGATTGCCGTTCCGTCCCATCCCATTCCATTCCATCCCAAGTCGCTTTGTTGTTGTCGCTTCTTTCGCGGTTCTTCCTGACTGCCTTCTTCGCCTGTTGCTTCGTCTAGCTTTCTATTGTTTGATGATTTCCAAAAAAAGAAAGAAAGAGAGAGAGAGAAAAAAGAAACGCTTGTGGGTTTTAACCCTACAACGAAGCGGACGCTGGGAATGGAGAAGGAGGAGGAGGTGAGGAGAGGAAAGGGGAATGGCAGTGGGGAATGGGAAGCTAGCACGCTGCCCACATCCAAGCCACATTCCAACCTGTTGTCTCTACACACATGACGCTGTCTCACTGCGTGTGTGTGTGTGTGTGATAGTTTCTTGGCTCTTTTCTTTATAGGTTTCTTTAGTTTTGGGGTCTGGCTTGGAGCTACGCTGAGGATTAATAATGCGAGTGGGCAAGATGATGTATTGACGATCAGTTGCCGAAAAAGTCCAGAGATCATTGACTTTCCTATCTCCGCTTCTCTTTCTCCCTGTCCCTCTGCCTCGCTCTCTATCAGGGACTAGCGAGTGTGGTCTCATAGGGTTCTGCATGATTAATGGCTTTCTTAACACTATCTACAAATTAAATTGTGTATAGCCTGCGTTATTTGTATGCCAACTACGAATCCTATATCTTTTCTTCTCACTTGCCTTATCAGCAGCTGTAATCAATCATTTTTTATAATCTGTTGGGTTTTAAGTGTCCTACAAAGTGCCTTTGGGGGTGTATACCATATAACTCTGGATAGGTTTTTGTCAGTAGGAGTTATTCCTTGCTTGCTAACCTAACCCCACTCCAAACCCTTAACCCAACTAGAGCTTATGAGCTGTGAGAACTCTGGCCTGCCTGCTCATTAGCATGGACTCCGCACTCACAGCCATTAGGCCAAAAGGCAACCCTAATAAAATCAGTTAAAACATTACGCAACAGGTTCAAGGCCCTAATGATTTAACTGACGTGTGACGTTGTCACAGTCATGGGAAACTACACCCACAACAAAAACCAACGAATTTCAATTGGAGTTGAAATTTAAATTAGACCACCCCAAGTCTACAGTTGGCTTAAAGCGCACGCATACCGCACCCAAGAAATCCCCGCACTTTTGGCCATAAACAAAACGAGTTGAAGCCAGAAAAGCGTAACGAGAACGGGAATGGAAATGGAAATTGGATGTGAGAATTTTGTGATTTAAATGAATATAGAAATCTATGAAAATTAGAAAAATTGGAACAATATTCCTGGGCAGGGAATCCATATAATTATGCACCCCTGGCGACTGTGAGTGAAGGCATTTCCGTTAGTTGAGTGCCCGCAGTTTGTAGGGTGCGCCGCTTAGTGACCCTCGTATGCGCCCAAGTGTCCGGAAATGAGATGCAAATATTATGTGGGATTCATGACCATGTCCTTGTGAAGCTCACACACATACCAGTACACCCCGACCTACCCTGGACAACAATTAAAACTGTCCATGCGCCGTTGACTTTGCAACTCTTAGGGTTGTTGCACAATTCCTACGCTGCCTCTGGCCCCTCTGCCACTTCCACTTCCTTCTGCTTCGCATTATTGAAATTAATAAATGAGCTCATCTATGTACCCCTCTAGACCCTAGGGCCTGCAGCCACGCCTTCTCCCGATCTAAGAAAATTTTCTTGGCCTTTTTATGCACGTGCATTTTCCAGCCAAAGAAAATGTACAAATTTCCCTGCTTCACTGCTTTTATGCCACATAATTTTGTAAACGACGGAGCGCACCATACGATAAGATCTATTTAAGTATCCGAATACCATTGTATATATAGTTATGTGTAAGTATGTGGTGGAAATTATGCAAAGTTCTTGAGAGCCGCTGGAAATTTCACTGGACACGCCACGACCATGTGGAGGTGGGTCCTGAGAAATTACAGCAGGTTATAGACAATTTCAATGGAGATATTTCTTGACTAATTTGTTACGAGTAAGAAATTGAATAACTATAAAGTTAGCAGATTTCTAATCAAAGTTTTTAATTTTTAAAGAAAATAGTTTTTTAAATGTTTTAAAGACAATATTGTAAAATTTTTAGCTACAAATCTTTCTTAATTTATGGCCAAATGCTTAACTTAATTCCCGCACATGAGGCCGATTTTATTGGTAACAGATTTGTGCCCGATTTGGGTCAAACGGGTGAGGGCAGTAAGTGAAAACACATGTGGAAGCTCGGAAAAAAGATTAATAGAAGTTCAGCAAGTTCTCCAAGTTCCCCAAGTTCTCTAAGTCAACCGAGTTGGGATTGAAGGGACTGTGGAACTATGTGATTAACAGATCTTTTGTTGTATAGTCGCACAAAGCAAGAGAGAGAGAGAGGGATGGAGGGGAGAGCGAGAGAGGCAGCGACTTTGCAGTGTTTCTCATTATTTATCATCCTCGCAGCAAGCGACGCTGAAGCAACAGGAAAATAAGAATCTTACCCCTGATTTGTAGTGAGTGGTTAGAGGGGTGACTGGCGGGGCCACTGGAGGGGCAACTGCGTCCAGAAAACTAGGCGCAAATCATCAGCCGCGAAGTTCAACGAACCTAGACACATAGCGCTATCTCACTCGCTGTGTGTTGCCTGCTCTGTCCGACTGCTTTGACTACGTGCGGTATAAGCGCGCCTAGATTGTGTCCAAGCTGAGGCAGCAGGAGGAGTAGAGAGCAGAAGGGGGAGCACTGGCACTGGCACTGGATCATCACGGACGAAACGAAACGAAAGCACAAAGCGTTACAATGTTAATGGATATGGATACCAGACCAAAGAGAGAGAGAGAGAGAGGGAGAGGGACGCTGCTTCAGGCACATGGCTGGGCACGCAAAGAGCAAAGAGAGCTAAGAATTCTGCTGCCTGGGGAATTCTTGTGGTTCCCAATTCGTAGAAATCTAAGAGTGCACATCTAAGATAGCCTTTGTAAATATATATGTTTATGATTGGGAAATCACTGTTTAAACAAGAAAGAAAAGTACAGTCGAGCACGCCCAACCGTATAATACTCTCTGCATTTTTTTCCCGGCTAAATTATTAAAATCGGTATCAAGATATTACAATGTATTGTACTTGCATTAAAACACGTTGAAACAAAAACAATCTAAGCAAAATCAAACATCTGTTTGTATGCGAATACACATACGTTTGACATTATATGTGTTTATACATGTACATATGCATGTGTGTATTCGGCCAGCGACTGCCGGCCGCGCTGTCGCCACACAAGCAGCGAAAATGTTTCTGTCTCGCTTGCACTCATTAGTGATATTGCGTTCAATTATCAATGTTGTAACGCTTATAGTTTTCTTGTTTATAGTCCGATTTCAATGCGACTTTTTAGGATAGTTTTATATAGTTAGCCTCCATTCGAATTATACAATTACAATGCTGCACTATATGAACAAATGCCTGTACGCGGAAGGAGGTATTTTTATGTATTGTGGGAAAAAGGGGCGTGGCAGTCCAAAATTTTAAATGCCAATGCATTTGCGCTGCCGCTAGGAACCTCCACACCAAAATTGGTGATCCTAGGTGCCATGGTTACTGAGATATTCGCCGAAAACACCGTTTTTTTCCGAGGTGTGTCTAGTTTTTTGCTTATTGTGGGCGAATGGGGCGTGGCATCGAAAAAAAAAAAGATTCTTGTATTGACTGACTAAATATGTGATCGATTGACACCAAGCTCGAACTTGTAGCTCTTACCATCTCTGAAATCTGTTTGTTCATACGGACAGACGGACAGACAGACGGACAGACGGACAGACGGACAGACGGACAGACGGACATGGCTATATCGACTCGGCTTGTGATGCTGATCAATAATATATATACTTTATGGGGTCTGCCACGCCTCCTTCTGCCTGTTACATACTTTTGCACAAACCCAATATACTCTTGCAGAGAGTATAAAAACCATAAGTTGTAGGACACTTCTAGATTAGTTGGAGATTAGGAATCATGAGGGTACTTCAGGGAGTATTGGAAAAATAAAGCTATATTTTAACTAATAACAACTATTTGTGTATCGATCGATTAAGAGCTAAACTGGCCATAGATGCCAATAAAAAGGTTAAAGGGTTTTAAGCTAATATTATTATATACTTTATCTAGAATAGCTAAATCTTTTATATATTTCTTGTGCTAAAATTAATTATATATATAAAATAAATGAAAGAAGTATCTTATTAGAAGTAGAAGTCTTTGAGTCTAAGTCTAAAAATTAATAAATATATTTTTTTAAGACTTTAAAATTGTATTTTTCATTAGATCTATCGAGTGCTATTTAATTAAAAATATTTACCTTCAACATAATTAATTTCGGTTAATTTAGTTATAACTTAATTAAGACATTACGAGGTACGTTTTGGCTACCCTTTTTCGCTTAGTCGCTTGATCCTTTCACTCACTGGGCTAGTGTATTAATGGCAATCATTCGATCATTCGGTTATTCGGTCATTCAGTTAGTCAGTCATTCAGTAATTCTTCCGCTGTTAATTGCCTGTCCATCTTTCAAGCGCATAACTTGAACTCTTTCATTTAAATGTATGATATGCTCATAAGTTATGCACATAGTACACTGCAAAAAAACAAGTCTTATGCTTTACAAATACTAAAATAATTTAATGTGAGAAAAAAATTTAAGCTCTTTAAACTAATTAATAATGGTTGTAAGAAGAATTAATAATAATAATAAGAATAATTAATAATAATGTAATAAAAATTTTTGAAATGTTTTTAAATCAATTTTAAATTGTTAGTACTTCATTAAAATTTCCGGTAGTTTATGAATAAATTATTTTTAATATTTTTACCAGAAATTTTAAAGAATTTTCTCAAACAAAGTAAGGTTTAAATGAAAATTATTTGATTTATTTATTTAATGTATTTTATTATTATTTTATTTAGTTAATTTATTTTATTTTTTAAATTTTTTATTTTTTGAATATTTATTAGATTTATTTTATTAATATTATTTACTTTATTTACATATTTTATTTATTTACATATTATATTTATTTATTTTTTAAGCAAACTAAATTAAAAATTAGTTAAAATGTAAAGATTATGTAAATACAAAATTAATTTAACAATTTTGTTAATTAAAAAAGTTGTTAAAAAATTTTAATATTGAATTATAAATATATTAATAAATTATTTAACTAAGTTTTCTACCATCAATTAAAGAACATTTTCAACTGCCATCTTTGAGCACAAATTGTAGTCAAGTCTAGTTTTTTTCAGTGCACATTTCGCTGTACGTTTGTTGTGTTTTCTGATTGGAAGTGTTTCAATTGCGTGGTTCCTTGGAGCTCCCGTTTAGACATGCCACTCACCACTGCCTTCAACACACAGTGTGCTCCTGACCACTTAAATCACTGGCTGTTGTTGTTGTTGTGGTTTGTTTCCTTAATGCTTTCTCTTCTGCCCCCATTTGGTGCAATATAATTTCACCATCCGGCAATGAGCTCGTAATTGCCAAGCACCGCTCAGCACTACACCGCACCGCTTGGCACCACTCGGCGGTACTCGGTGGCACCGCCCTGCCCTGAATTCAGTGGAATTGAAGTGATCCCAGTGAGCTTGCCCCTTGCCGTTTGCGGATCCTGATGTCAAGTGTTTGTTTCCTTTCCTTTTTCCATGTCTTTGCCTTCCTTTCATTTGAGCGAAAGGAAATATTGAATTAAGAATTATGTAGATATAGGAATGCCACTAATGAGAGCAACGGTTACAATCTTCTCAAGCGAATCTTCCTGCTCTTCCTGTTGCCGTCGGGGGTGAGTCTTTCGGAGGGGCTAAAATTACCCTCGGACGACAACATTTAAATATTCAAACGATCACTTCACACTCACACACACACACACACTCGCACACACTGTGATTCCACCACCTCTGTCTACCTGTTCATCCTATTTAGGAGGGTTGCTAGACCATCTAATTATCATTTTTAACGTTCGTCTCTTGCCGAGGTTCGTTGCCTTTGCCTCTTGACGTCGCTGGACTCAGGTGTCGGCAGTTATCATCAGGTGCGTTGCTCTTTCCTTGTTCGTGTCTGCCTCAAGGATTGCGGAGACGCACGACTGCGCGCAAACAAATGCTGTACGCTCCCTTTGTTCTTCTCCCCTCTCCTTCCTTTCCTTCCCTCCCCCCATTCCTACCTTCGACTTACCGACTTTCGTCCTGACTTTGACTCTGACGCTTACAGACAATTATTTCAAAATGCGTTAATGCTTTTCTGGCTCTTCTTCTTTGTGATCGTTTGTCTGTCTTTTGTGATCCTCTGACGTTCCCCTAAAAGGCCGCTTTATCACTCACTCACTTTGCTTTGTCTGCTCTTTTCCTGCTCCTACTCCGTGCGCCTCTGCCTCTCCCTGTGCCTATCCCTGCTCCTCCTATTGATTCGCTCCCTTTTGCCGACTCTGCCTGCAATTCACATTCCCGGTACGTCACAGTCGACTCGGCTGGGCTTTTGTTGATTTACTTACCATACCCGTACTCTTGGCATACATAGGGTATGTAGGGCGGTGAACTTTTCTTGCTTCTCACTCAATTTAACCTAACTTTTCCTCGAATTTCCTAGTTAGTGCTTAGTTTAGCCTATATACTCTGCGGTTTTCCACTTTAAAAGTTTTACTAATAGTAGGTTAAGCCCAGAAAATACCCGGTATTGACATTTTTCCAGGTATTTTCTTGGCTTTCCCTTTCATCTAAACCATTTTCCCATATTTACCCAACTTCTGCTGTCACTACTTTAATGAAAAATCCGTCCTTCCCTTGGCACGGGTATTTTGTAGTCAGTCAGCTGCCCTCCTCCTGCCCTTATTGGCCATCCCAGCGACGTTTGTTGCTCCACACGAACCCTCGAGTGCTTGGCATTAATTTCCCGAGCATCCTGTTGCTTGTTCTTGCATGAAACAGGATGCCAATGACCGTGTAATACCCGGACTTTGTTTTATTGCTATTACTGCTCCCTATCCCTACCAGCTTTTGTTGTCGATTCTGCTTTTTATAATGGAACCTTACCCTTATTTTGAAAGCACTTTAACTTAAACTGTTGCTACTTTGTATTGCATTTTTTATTTATTAATTTTTTTTTTTGGTTTCTAATTTGATTGCTGTAAAAATACCTAATTGGCCATTATTGCTGTTACCTCTTTCTTTTAGCCATGTTTAGTAAGCAATTTCCTGTTGCGGTTGGCTTTAAAAGCTAAAATGTTGAGTGCTTGCTACCAATAGTTTGTAAGTAAATGTTTGCTATTATTTGATTAAAGTATTGCAGTTAATTAAATAATAAACAAATTGTTACTGTGTTGTAAGTCGAGTAATTAAGTAAATAGCACAAGAACTGGCTTTAAAACGGCTAGAACAGGCAGCAGCAAAGAGCGCTGATTAGCAGAGAGAGAGAGAGAGAGAGAGAGAGAGAGAGAGAGAGAGAGAGAGAGAGAGAGAGAGAGAGAGAGAGAGAGAGAGAGAGAGAGAGAGAGAGAGCATTAGAGACCCAACTTTACAGTACTGCACTGCAGACAGCTAAGAAACACCTGTCAGTTTGGGCCAAATTTATACAAATTCCTTTGAAATATTTTTAGAAAAATTCTTTAATAATAAATAAAATATTACCCAAAACAATTCTATCAAAACTGAATGGATATATCTCTGCGATCTTCCCATAAAATGCCGATAAAGCAACTGACAAAATAATTGAACAACTTTGAGCTTCAAAAGGCAACAACAAAAACTGAACAAAAGGCAAAAAAAGTGTAAAATAAAAAGGCAACAAATCAAAATCAATTTGTCAAGCGGCACTTGCCACCGTAAATAAAAGCGAATAGTAGCAACAACAACAGCAACAACAACAGCAACAACAACAACAACTGCAGCTTGGACAGTGGCAACAGCAACAACAACAACAACAACCAGACGTGTATTATAAGAGACGATCGAACGGCAATCAGAAATCAAAACAAAAACCGCTAAAATAACAGAAAAAGTCTCGAATTGTGGCGCGCATGCGCAAACGGGTTTCTTCTGCGCAAAGGGGCGTAGGGGGCGAAGGGGTGTGGCAAGTGGTGCGCTGTAGTGTGCTGTGTGGTAAGCGGCAATCCCCAACCAAATGGGCATCAGAATTGAAGCTCTTTTACCATGTTTGTTGTTTGTGCAGCGCGTGGCAGCGGCAAGTCATGCACTGCAAGAAATCATGGGGTAGCAATGGACTAAAATTAGACCCAAGGAATGTCAGTACAGTACACCAAACCTTTTTAAAGCCCAATGTAGCCTACTCCCTTACTACCTTTCAGCTGAAGCTAACAATTCTAGTCCCCTTTTTGTTCAGTGTATTGTGGGGTAGAGATTTCAGGCACAGAACCTAGGACAAGTCTTTCTTACTCGCTTTCAGCTGTAGCTAACAATTCAAGTCCCCTTTAAGGCACAATTCATTTCAGTGTACTGTGGGGTAGAGATTTCAGCACATAGGGCAACCCATACAAATGAGTCAGACAGGTCGGGTAGCCTATTGAAATGGACAGCGGAGAGCAGACAGTGGGCACAGAGCAGTGGACAATGGACAGTGGACAATGAAGCAGGATTCGCAATTGACAAACCAGCTACAATGAAAGAGGGGCAGGAAGAACAGGTGGTTAAGGGGGCGTAGAAGTAGGAGACAGGTAGCTGAGGCATATGCAAAACCAACGCGACTCGAAGCGACTTCATTTGTCGCCAGCGTCGCAGTTTTGGGGCAAGCAACGGAAACGGCCACAGCAACGACAACGGCAACGGCAGTGAAAAAGCCGCAGCTGGGTAAGGCAAACTGGCTGCACGTCGCCCAGTCAAATTGAGGTTAAGTAATGCAGTCAAATGCGTGAAAAATGGCAACACCAACAACAGCAACAACAGCAACGACTTTAGCATTAACGGCTAAGCAATTTGGCCAAGATGCGGGCGGTGTATTGGCCGCGGTTTGGGCCAGAAGGAGGACAACAGCGTGAGCTCAGAGAGCACAAAAGCCAAGCCCAAAACAAAGTGCCAGAGGGTTAAGGAGGGTAAAACAGACGGTGAAACACCCAGTAGCTATAGATTATATTGTTAGATGGCGGGTAGATCATCAGTGTGGTCTTCCTGGCGCTTATAGTGCCTGCTTAACTGATCAGGTTTCTATATTTCTTTACCTTTAGCTTTCTTGACCTCTTAACTATAACTTCTGTCCACCCTTCGCGCTTCTACCGCTACAGGGTCTGTGTGTAGGACACGCTGCGTGACGGCAACATGAAACGCGGCACGTTGCAAGCGGCACGTTGCACAAAGCTCTAAAAAGGCGACTGATGTCATCATTTCTGCAATTGATTTTGTTTTCTTTTTGTCCCTCTTTGGTTTCATTTTTAACTTTTGGGGTCAGCAAAAGTGACTCACGTCAGTCACAGATCACACAAGTCACAAGTCACGACTTGGGCGACACGCGTGACACGAGTAGCAGTGCCAAAAAATGTGTGGTAATTAATACTGCGACTTGGCACTTGGCAATTGGCAGTTGGCACCTACATTTCGGAGTCTGACACTGCGACACCTGTGCAACCACGAGATGCCAGAGAGCAGAGAGCTAGAAGGCCTCAGAGGAGGCTAAAACTGGTAGCAGGCACCAGAAGTGGTAACAAAAGTGTAGCCAACTACTCGGAAAAGAATTTGGAACTTAGCTTTGAACGCTGTGCGAGAAAACTCCTAAGCGGACAACTACACAGCCAAGAACAAGTTGGCTTTTTTCAAGCCAAGCGCGCAGCACTGACTGCCACACTGGCAAAACAACTGCCGTTTGCTCTTTGCGCACAAACTTCTAATCCGTTGGAATTTCAGACACGCCAAAGTGGCACACAGACTGACGTTAGACACAGCTGTAGACACAGACATCGGCAGAGACGTCAACTGAGGCAGAGCAGGCGACGCCAACTGAGACTGAGACAGGTTGTGGCTGTAGCCGAGTGCCTGTCGAGCTGTCCACTTGGCGGTGGCATTGCCTGTTGCTGCCACCGCGGCCACTTGAGCCACTGGCAAAATGTCAAAAGTCCGAAGTAGCAGAACGAGGCCGAGAGCAGCCAGCACTAAACTAAGCCAAGCCATGGATTTGGCTTGATCTAAGCTCCCGAAATGAAATGTATTTAGAATTTGAGATTATTTATAATTAAGCAAACCCGTTGCACCACTTTGGGAACACGAGTTTTAATAGCTGCCAAGTTCAGCAGCGAATTGAGAACAATTAAAACGCAATAGGCTAAAAAATTAGCTAAAAATTTAACACCCAAAGCCTTTTTAGCCTTTTTTTAAAAGGGCAGTCAAAGAGCTGGACTTTTAAGTTAGGTTAGGTTTGGTTAAGCCGGACGTTTGAGTCGGACTTTTAAGTGCTGGAGGTTAAATTTTGGCGATTTTTTGGCTAAAACACCGCAGAATTGAGGTCCATTTTCCTATCAAACCCCTGTAGAAATTACGTATACGTAATGCTAGCCCAACCGATTGCATAGCAGTAAACATCGTAAAGTTACCTATCAATCAGTCAAGCTAAACGAGCGCGTCAGCTACAGGTCCACAACGGAGCACACGCTAAGCTTAAAAATATCAAAAAAAAGTTATATATAAAATAGCTGTAAAGTGTAGCTCTCGGTAACTCTCGGTACAGCGCCTCGTATCGCAATTATTACGTAACCAAAATAATGCAAAAAATGGGGAAAAAAAGTAATGATAGTTTGAAAGAGTTTAAAACGGAAAAACTGGAAAACTTGAATTTTCACGCAAGTGCATGATGGAGATTGGAGATGGAAGTGAAACGAGCGAGCAACGAAAGCCAAACGAAAGCCAGTTGCAGTTTTCCTCGACTCCCGGCCAAAATTGCCGAATGGGCACTCAAGGGGAGGGGGGGCGCGGGGAGAACGGTCAACCAGTTTCACTTGCGAAAGCAAACAGCTTCAATTTCAATTTCATTCGAGAGTCGACCGCCGTTAGCGGGAAACGCGTTTCTAGCTGCACTGTCTCAGCCCAAAAAAAAAAAAAAAAGTTATACTCAAATTTCAAGTACTCGATACTGTTGTGGGCCAAGTTAACATGAAGGAGGCTGACTTAGAAGCTCAGTATGCTCGCTTTCCGGCGATCAAGCGGGAGGAGGTTAAGAAATTTGTGGACTGGATACACGCCCAGCCGCACATCTCCGCCCACTTCTCGGAGGGCGAGGCACTGCACTTTTTCTACGCCTGCAAGTACAGCATGGAGGTGGCCAAACAGGTCCTGGACACTAATCTCACAGCTCGCACGCATCTTGACGACTTCTTTGTGAACCTGGACATCGAGTCAGCTGAACTGAAACGGGCCATGAAAACGGTGTATGTCAGTCGTGTGTACTCGCAGAGTTTTGGCATTTATTGGTAATATTTTTGCAGCTCTGTGGTGCCACTACCGGGTGCTACGCCCGAAGGATATCGCGTTATACTGGGCAAACTAACTGATTTAAATAGCTCCAATTTCAACTATGCGGACATCATGAAACTGTAAGTAAAATATGTAGGGGCAGTAGGAAATATCTAGGAATTAAATATATCAAAAGTATATAAAATAAATATATATAAAAATAAAATATAGAATAAAAATAGGGCTTGGAAAATATAGAATTTAATTTATGAACTGTGAATATCAGAAAACAATTTAATTTTAATGTATGTAAATTCCTATATGTTTTTAATCTTTTACATTCTTTATGTTCTTAAATACCCATTAACCCGTTTAACCCACTATAAAGGGTACTAAAATCTTACCGAAACAATTTACCCCTGCCAACAAATTAATTAGAATTTTAAAACTAGTTAGTTTTTTGATAAAAAAAAAATACTTAAAAAATAATTAAATTTTTGTTGTGGTGGCAAAATCAAACAATTTATTTAATGTACTGAAAAAATCAAAAATTTCCTATAATATTTTAAAACTTAAAACCACTGTTGTATAAAAATCCTACTGACTTCTTTACACCATTAAAAAAGTTATTTATTTATTGACAGACTATAAACAGTCGATAAAAAAACAAAATAAATTAACTTGAATATTAATTAAAATCAGAAAATAATATTAAAAAAGAAAAGATTTAAATTAAATTTAATAAAGTTTTGAATATTTTTAAAATATTTTAAAAATAAGATTAAATTTAAATTAAATAAAGTTATGAATATTACAACTATTAATATTAAAAATTGAATTAAATAATAATCATACCAAAACTACTGGCTCCCCAAATCATGAATTTGAGTATAAAAACCGCTTAATTTTATGTTCAACTTAAGCTTCAGTTAGACTAGCCAATGCCATTAGCATTAAGCTAATCAATAAGGCGTATATTACTCCTATATTATACACACTGTACACCATTACAGTCATTTAACTAAACAGATTAAAAAATAGGGAAATTAAAAGCTAGTTTAGCCAAGAAATTAAAAATTGAAACATTGTTTCCAGTACAAGTTTGTCTGAGTGCTAATAACAATTAATGGGCTACGTGCACTTAACGGGTTCACTATTACGAGTAACTACTGTGCCAGCTTGTAATTATGACAGTTTGGGGAATGACAAAAAAACACAACTAACTAATGAGGGATTAAAAGCTCAAAGTGCCTAAGGTTAGTTGTAGTTTAGTGACGATAGCGTTAGTGCAACCAAAACACGCAGCGTAATGCTTGACGTGCACAGATACAGATACGAATGAGCGCAGTAAGCGGATACAGATACATGTGTTGAGATACAAAAGTGATTACATGCGAAATACATAGATATTTAGTTTAATTATTGACAATTTGCTTAGTTGGAAATTGGGACTTTGGTCCAAAATATAGACTAAATCAAATCGTTTCTAAGCAGAGAAGGAGGACAGAATATTCTAGATAGTTTTATATAAATCTATTTTTTTTTTTTATGTTATACATATGTACTTGATTTCAACATTTCGGACTTGTTTTTCCAATTCTTAATTAATTTCTTAATTAAAAAAAATTATATTAAATTTCAACTTATAAAACAAAGTTAAAAATGGAATACTTTTTGGAGATTTAAACAAATATTTTGATAAGAAAGTTTAGTATCAAAAATATATAAATTATTTCTGGCTTAATTATCATCATCTAATCATTTTAAATTTTACCCTGTTTTGCTTTTATTATACTTATTACTACTTTCTTTCAGCTACTGCATGATTTTTGATTTCTGGATGTACGAGGATGGCATACAGCCAGGACATGTCATTGTGATTGACCTCAAGGGCTGCTCCTTAGGTCACGTGGCGCGCATTGGTTTGTTGCAAATGAAAAAGTTCCTCTTCTATCTGCAAGTAAGACAGTAAATTAATAAATAAATAAAGTACTTAAAGTATACCCATCATACTCAGGAAGCTGCAGCTATACGTCTAGTGGGCTTTCACTTCATCAACATAGTGCCCTTTATGGACAAGATAATGGCCTTAATGAATCCGTTCATGAAGAAGGAACTCACCAGCATTTTATATATGCACAGCGACATCAATGAGTTCTACAAGTTTGTGCCGCAGCAGATGCTGCCCAAGGATTACGGAGGCCCACTCGAGGAGACCAGTGTGCTCAAAGGTATAACTATAAAACCATTTTATAAACTATAATTAATTTACTTTACTTTAGAAATATACAATCAAAAACTGCTGGAGAATCGCCAGCAAATGCTCGAGTTTGAAAGGCGTCATCAGGTGAATGAGAAACTGAGACCGGGGAAGCCCAAAAACGCCTCCGATTTGTTTGGCATCGAGGGAAACTTCAAGAAGTTGGACATCGATTAGGTTTACTTTAATATAATTATACAAATCGGGTCTTGTTTGTGGTGTATGTTTAGTTAAATAAATTTGGAACTTTTAAAAGTTCTGTATACTTTTTATTGTTCGTTAAAATAGGTCTTCGTCGCATCGCTGAGCTTAGAGCTAAGTCTTAGTTAACTACGTAGCTAAGTGTGTAAAATGATACAACGATCGATGAATTTACGTTTAGTCTGTTCCAAATGAGTGTCTTAGTACATAGCTTAAAGTCTATCAAGTCTATAACTAGTTGCGTATACTAGGTGTTAAATTTATGGTACCATCTTATGGTCACTACGTGCTAAGTGAGCCGTTTAACCCATTGGTTTAAGCTGCCTGTTCAGTAACTATATTTTCTTTAGCTTTCTAACTATACAGTTGCGCCGTATCATCGTTTTGTTGCACTGATATTGGCGACAGCAATATCCACTATCTGAAAGTAAAGACACTTGTTGTAAGAGTTGTTGATAGAGGTGGGAAAAGTGTTGGACTCACTGCTGGAAAACGTGATTCAGCTGATTGTGCCGCATGTTTTGGGCACTATTGTTGTTATTATTGTTCATCTGATTGTTGGCATTACGTCCCCGATTGTTGTTCTTGCCGGAATTGCGGCCCGTTGTCTTCGTCGGCGGCTTTTGATGCTGCTCCGATATCAGGCCAAAGGAACCGGCATTGCTGCTGACAGTGATGGGTAACTGGAATATGAAGTTGGTTATTAATAGGTTCGGTTTGCTGTAGGTTGAGGGTATCCATCCCTGTTCTCTTAATGACTAGTAGCTACAACTCCCCTCAATCCTGCACACCCCTTCTACACCCATTCTACTCACCGGTATATTGTAACGCTGCACAGCTATGGGCTGCGACTGCTTCGAGCCGTAGTTTAGATTGTTGCGTGGATTGGGCATGATAGGATTGCCCAGATGCGTAGCTGAGGACGAGGGTGTTATGAGCGTGACAGGTGCCACAATGTTGTTGTTGCTGTTGTTGTTATTGATGTTGGTGCTATTTGGATTCTGTGCTGTGGTGGGCAAGGAAACTGGACGCAGGAAAGTGTTGTTGGGTAATTTGAGCAGCTCAGTGGAGGGTGGCGTCTGGTTGACCATGGAGATCATGGGCTGATGTGCCCACTTCTTGTTGCCAGCCATCGTGTTACCGACATTTTGTGCCCGATTCAACTGCTGGCCAGGACTCGCCGTAGCGTTAGTGACCGTCTTCTGTTTGCCACGCGCTGATTCTACCTGCAGTGTCTGCAGCATGGGTTGTGATTGCTGCTGCTGTTGCTGTATTGTCTGCTGTGGTTGCAGTGGCGCTTGTGACACTCTATGCAGTGAGGCAGCCTGTCCACAGCTGGCGGAGTGTCGCTGCCAGTGCATCTGCTGGCAGGGATAGTCACAGTACGAGGTGTTCCAGCAGCAATAAAGCTGCGCTTCCCGCATGCAATTGGCGCACCATTGCTTCTTCTTGGCATCCTCCACGGCACGCATACGCTCGAGTGTGCTGTGCTGCCTCAGCTCGCTGATGACTCGCTTGTTCTCCTGCTCCATGGTCTTGCGCATTTCGGCAATCATCAGATCAGTCGAACGTTGCATGTCCGCCAGCTGACGATCGTAGTGCTGCTTGAGCCTTTCGTTCTCCAGCGTGAGTCCCGCGATGCGTGCTTGGAGTACACTGGGCTCTCCTCCTGCCAGATCGCTTAGCGTGTCCTCAATCACAGAGATAAAGTAGTCCGTGATCTGTGAACGGCATAAAACAGTATTAGCAGGTAATTCTCAAGCAAACTCTTTTCAGAAACTCACCTTGTGCGCATTGTCCTTGAGCCGCGTGGAGAGTGGTCCCGCGTGTGCTGGATAGATGCTAGAGCCATCGGATTGCAGTGGTCCACACGGTCGTGCTATCAGTTTGGGTGGCCCTGAGCGTAGTATCAGTTCCCCGAGGGCGGAAGCCACGCCTGCTGTGACAGGCTCAGCCACCGTTGCCTCGCTGACCAGTGTATCGCTAGGCAGACCATTGAGAGCACTGGCCAGCAAACCACCAGGTTCCGAGTTGGGTCTGGAAGCTGCAGCTGCTGCTGGAGCTGGAGCAGGTGCTGTTGGAGCTACGGTCGTGAGTCCAGCCAGCGGTGGCGGTGGCAATAGGCTGCTGTTGCTGTTGTTAAATGCTGGAGCGGACAGGGAAGCACTTGTTATGTTGGTTTGCAGCGTGGTCTTGGATACGGCTCTCAGTGGAGGCACCGGTATGCTCATGAGATTGGAGCTATTGAGATTGCTGCTGCTGTTGTTATTGGTATTAAGGTTGCTGCTGCTGCCGTTGTTGCTCGCGTGTCCGCCGTTGGTGGCTCGTGGATCCATGGGAATCACTACCATGTTGGACTTGAGCAGACTCGACGTCGCAGTCGCTGCTGCGGTTGTTGGTAGCGGCAGTGGCAATGCAGGAGGTGGCGACGTCGCTGATCCCAAGGATTTGTCGCTCTTCACGCGCAGCTGCTGTGTTCCTGGAGATTTCTGGGCTTGAGCCTTGAGCGATGCCTGCGGCGGTGTGCGGCTGTTGCTTGGCTTGGGTGACGGCGAGGGAGACGGTGGAGCAGAGGGCGGTGTACGCGTGGGGGACAACGCAGCCGCTGGCAACGGTCCATGTGGCACGCCCCTTAATGCGCAGCGCTTTGTGGTTGCCTCTGGCGTCTTTGTTGCCTGTTTCTGGCTTAATCTCTGAATGGTAGTGTCTCCTACGAAGCGCACAAAGTCATCACCCACTTGTGGCCCAGTGCCTGCACTTGTGACTGTACTCTCCGCTCGATTTGGTAGAGGTGGTGGCGGCATGGGTGTTGTCTCTGCATCGGTCTCCTCCTCGCTGACAACTTCCTCCTTAATCTGTATGCCAGTGGGTGCTGGAGCAGCTGACGGTGCAGGTGGTGGTGGCGGCGGTGCGGGAGGAGGTGTTGCAGGTGGTGCTATAGTCACAGGAGCTGGTGGCACTGCTGCTTTAGTGGTTTCCATTTCTGGCGATTGTGTTTCCTCTCTCGTTGCAACAGGAGCCAGTTCCTCCATCTCCTCTGGCTCCGAGACCACCTCCTTCTTGATCTCCACGAAGGGCACCACTTTGCTAATGAGTTGCTGCTGCTGTCGCTCCACCGCGCGCTGCTTGGCCATCGTTTCATCTACGGGAGCTTCAGATGGATTCGTTTCCGTTGGTTTTGGAGTCGTCACAGTTGGGGCAGCTGCGGCTGCCGCTGTTTGTTGCTGCTCTCTAGGAATTTTGGTGATGGTGACGCCTTGGCGTCTTCTCACTAACTCCACGACTGAAACAACTGAGGGATTGGCTTCACCCAGCACACTATCACATCCTCCGGTTTCCAGTTGTGTTCTTGTTGTGTCCTCTGTTAGATTGGGTGCACCTACTCCAGCAGACAGATTGCTGTCCTGCTCCAGCGCTGTCGACTCCTGCTGCTGTTTTCTCGAATGCTTCGTGCGTCTCTTGTGCTCCGTTCCCGTGCTCTGACTGGTCTCGCTGCTCGCGTCGCTCTGGGAATGTTTCCGCTTGGATGATGAGGAGGCAGTCTCCGAATTGGATGCAGTTGGCAATATTGGAGATGACACAGACTTGGCGGCTGACTTACAGGACTCGAGGGATTTGCGTTTGAGCACCACAGTACAGCCGCGAGACTCTCTCAGAGCATCCCCAGCTCTGGGTATTACCTCGTAGTTGCTGCTCTTCGGTTTGGGTGATTCTGTGGTTACAGCTGCTGCCGGTGGTGGCGTTGTATGTGCTTCGGATTCCTGCAGGGGTTTCTTGATGGGACTGCCCGACTGATCGGATTCGGTGCCCGATTCTGTCGCCTTGGTCTTCTTCACAATGGAGAGCTTATCGCCCGCTGTCTTTCTGATGAGAAACTGCAGCGGAGTCTTGTTGGCAGGTGCCAACTGCTTGTTGATTACTTCATTGACCCCTGGCATCATCTCCTCCAACTGCTGTTGCTCCTCCAACGGATCGTAGGCCTTTCGATAAGGCGCATACTTGAAATCTCCAATCTTCATCCGAATATTCTCTATGTGCACCTCCACCTCGCGTATACATTCGGCCAAATCTCGAGCGGACCGTCGACTAGTCTGCGTATTGGGGTCCTGAGCACAGTAAAGAAAGCAATCCTTCACTGGCACATTGGCCCGATCATGTTTGCCAAAGAATCGCACATTGACCACAGCATTAGGGCCCGATCCCATGGCCTTGGCGGGCCAATAGGGGAAGCCCTTCAGCTTGGCCCAGAGCAGCAAATGCGGTTGAGTGCACACCTTGACAAACCATTCATCATTGGAGTTGGCATTTAAATAGCACTCGGCACAGGTGTCAATCTCATTCGCCTCCTGACGACAGACCTTGACTACCGCCTTGGAGGCTTGCTCTATTTTGGCATCTGCAGATGAAATAAATACTTGTAAATAAGGGACATGATCCAAGTCGAAATACTTACCACCAGAGTCCAGTATCAGCGCATTGTGCTGCATCCACTTAACCTCGCTGAGAAACTCGTCAGCACTATGAAACGAGCGATTTGCTATACGCTTCGACAGGGTGTCAAAACTCACAGGATTCACAAAGAATTTGTTGTAGCTTTCCGGCAGAACATCCTGCGGCGCACGTAGTTTGTGAACCTACAGAGCAAAAGAATAAGAAAACAACAACAGTTAAAGAGCGGCAATCACATGAGTTTTTTTGTTGGTTTAAGCAGCTGTCGGTATTGGGCACCAATTCGCCGTTAAAGAGCGCGGCGAAGAGAGTCGTGCGATTTGTATAGTAAACAAACAAGTTTGACTGGCACAACAACAGTGCCGACGTTTGTCGCAGCAAAGAGCGGTAACAACACCAGCAACAACAAGAAGAAGAGTAGTCGAATGCCCCGCTATGTACTCACACCTAAGTGTCTTAGTATATGTGTGTGTGAGTTTGCGAGCGTATCTAACCTCAAATTACAAAGCAGAGACGGAGGCAATGCCAGGCAAATAAAAATTGCGCCACTGACGACGACGCGTCGTCGCTCCACTACAACCTCCACCACCATCTCTTTCGCTGCTCTGCTGCTGGTGCTGCGTCTGAATTATTTTCTGTTTGTTTGACTGCTTCTTCTCTATTTTGCGTGGTGTATTTTTTTCTTCCTGTTGCCATTCCAATTGGAACATATCAACTAGTATGGGTTTGTGTGTGTGTTGGTGTGTATATGCACTGATGAATGAATGTTTATGCGCTGTGTAAGTAAGCGTGTTCATGTCCATGTCCATGTGTTAATGCATTACATTGATAAGTAAGTATGTGTGGGTGTGAGTGTGTGTGTGCCCATTTGCCTGTGGTTTAGACTTTGTAATTGTTTTTAACGTTCATCGCTAGCTGTCGGCAGATAGCAGTAACATTAAATTAATTAATTAATTCCTCGCACATTTTAAGCATATTTAACGGACGAAACAGAAAACTGGCATTAATTAGATTCTTTATGGTTTTCTCATCCAACCACAAACACAGACACACAACAAGAGAGCGGAAGGTGGAGAGAGGGAGGCAAGAGAGTAACTCTGTTTCATGTTTCAGCATAATATTGGGGCCATTTAGGACTTGAGAAACAAATGCCCCAAATAATATCTCAAGTCTCCATTTAAGATGTGTAAAAATGTGCAAATTAAATAAATATATGTTAACAATAAAGTTGTGGAGAACACATGCAAACATTTTAATTAAAATAACTGCATTCTTTAATTGAGTGTTTACAACTTAATGCACGTATCAAAGAGAGTACAAGAGGGGGAGGGAGTCGCAAATAAAATGCAACAAAAGCAACGAGTGCGAGTGCGAGACCTTTTCAGGTGTCTACACAGCAACGGTTCGTCATCAAAAGAGAGCGAGCGAGAGATGAGAAAGTGGACCAGCCGAAGCGACACTTATACAGACAAACACACATACATATATGCATGCATATTGACGAGATGACACTGTGATGCAGCTGTTTGATTATTGGTATTAATTAATAACAAGAATTTAAATATATTTCGATTTAGTTTCTTGTGCTACTCTTAAGACAGATAGCTAATTGTTAAAACTTCATTAAGATATTTAATTCCATTAAATCATTTAAATGAACCACAGTGCGTGGGTGGAGAGAGCGACAACATGTCAATACATGCATAAGCAGATATTTGTGTAATTGATTGTTGCTGAGCAAATGGTTTCGCGTGTTTTGCGAAACGAATGTAGACTAAACAGATAATGAATCTTCTGCTGCGATCGGGATATATAATACTTATATAGCGTATCTCTTTACTCACCCCTCGAACCAGTTTCATGCGCTCAAGAGCGAAAGAGAGCAGTTGATTGAGCAGATCCACGGAGACGTCACTGCGACGTGGCCTACGTAATGAAAATTAGTAAAGCAAGCGAAAGAGTAACAAAGATAAGTTGACGCTTTTTACCGCTTGGGGGCGCTTTCGATGAGTACACATTCCGGGCACTTCCAGGAGCCATCAAACTTGGTGGTCGCGGGACGCACACAGAACGTGTGATAGGAACGCGGACACTTGGAACAGGGCATCAGTTTACCGCAATCCCGACACTTCCAACAAAACGGATCCCAGCCATCCTGCAAGACAAAAAACCGTTATAAAAGTAACCAAATAATCCCAGTGGGGGATAGCTTACCCTTGGTGGAGCACGCCACAGGTCGCCCAGACGCTGCTCAATCTCCTCCATGGCGGTGGTGGTGGACAGCTGCGTCTTGGACTCGCTGACATCGGAGTACATAGAGATATTGGGATCAGTGTCTACATTGGAGCTGCTACGCCAGTGTCCAGTCTCGAGCTCCACCAGCTGGGTAGGAGGCTTCTCCTCGCCGACATCATTGATGACCCGATCTAAGAACGCATTATGCTTTCGAGCGAATTCCTCGTTCTCGGAGCGCAGATTTCCACGTCGTGGTTGACGCTCCTCGCTGCTCAACGAGACGGTTTTGCTGCGTGAACGAAAACGTTCCCTCATGGCGGCCACATAGCTGGGAGGATTACTATTGCTCTCTTCTTCCCCGACTTCCCCATCTCCCTCGCCATCAGTCTGACTCAGCTCATCTGGAACATATCCGATATCGTCGAATTCCACCGAATGATTCCGTTTCCTTCGACTTTTACTCTTGCCCTTCCTGCCCAAGTTTGCGCCCTGACGCCACTCCGTATCAGAGTCCATGAAAGGAGCGTGAATGCTCTTGCTACGCTTTAGTGACATCTTGGAACTACCTGGGGGCTGTCGGGATACTGTGTTGCTCATGGTGGGCAATGTGGTGGACAGACCTGCTGCGCTCTGCTTGATGAGCTGTGCAGCGACTGTGCGGGACTTGCGACGTTTCAGCTTGGCGCTGTCGGAGACGAAGCCGGAGAGCACCTCGGAGGCATTGTGAGAACGCTGCAGGGCAATCATTTCCTTGGTGGCGCGTATCTTGTTTTCCTTCTCCTTGGGTGTGGATGTGTTGGCGGGTTTGGATTCACTCGTAGTTGGCTGCGATGTTGCTGGCACCTTGGTGAGTTTCATGGTGAGCGAGGCATGGCCAGCGGGGCCACCCGATGATTTAACCGACGAACTCGGCCATGTGTTGGAGTTGGAGGAGCTGCTGCCGTTAGCAGAGCCAGGAGGAGAGCTGACCATATATTTCAAGCGCTTGTTGGGAAGGGGTTCCATCTCATGGCCCGAAGTGGTAGTGTTGAGCGGATGCGGGGGAGGACTGTCGATGGCAGACGTCGCTTCATAGATGGGACGAGGGATTGACTTGCCGCTGTCGTCGTCGTCGCTGCTGTCCATGTGTGGCATCAACTACACTGCAATTCGAATTCAAATCTTTAGACAACTCGCATTTAATGATAATACTTAGTACACACAATTTAACTATAAATAAACGCACGCACAACAAAAACAACTTTCTACACTACTGTGCAAAGTAATTCTCTCTGAGCAAAGAGACTCGTTGAGTTTAAGCAACGAGTACGTCACTCGTTACTCTCTGCATCTTTGTCATTGCGCTCTGCTTTGTTTGTATGTGTGCGTGTGTCTTCTTTTGTCGGTACAGGGATGCGTTTCACTTACCAGGGCTTCAAATTATCAATGCCTATGCATACCAGCAGGCAGCATAAAGAACACTTGGTAGAAAATAGCTTTTTTCCTCAGCTTCCGCTTTACTTTCACAATTCGTTTTACTTTTTGTGCTTCGTTCTGCTTGCTGCTATGTTCTCTTCTCAACAGACCAATAAAATGTGCACTGTGTTTTCTCCCATTTGTGTCTCTCCTCTTCTTGTTTGTTGTTGTTGTCGTTGCTTCTGCTGCTGTTGCTGCTGATGTGGTTGCCACTTTGTTTCGCTGCTGTTGTTGTTGTTGTTGCTACGTGCAACTGCAAAAATGTGTGCAAGATAAAAACAAATTAAACTCAATGTACACTTTGTTATGTACCTATGTACACAAAGTGTATAGCGCAGAGCGTACAATGCATACAACCATGCATAGTTATGTGTACATACATATTGTACCTCAACACAACATACAAACGCGTACCTGTGTACGTGTGTGTGTCCATGTGCAGGCACAACGATAATCATTTGTCTTCTTACCAATTTCTTGTAGATTTTCTGCCAACACCAAATTGTAGTCACACACTGTTTGTTCTTCTCAATTGTTGTCGTTGTTTCTTTGCTTATTTATTTAATATTCTCATAAATGGTATTTTTACAATAAATCTTTTGATTTTGTATTACATTTAGCAGCAAATTTGCCGCACAAAAAAAATTCAATCTCAATGCGTCGGCAAAACGAATGAAAATGAATTCGCCTCAATTGTTTTTCGCCTGTGTCAGTCAGATGTTGACGGCGCTTACGCTCACATTTGTACACTCTATCTCGCTCTGACGCTCTGTTGTTTTGCTCTCTTCTTGTTTGTGAACAACAGTGGTTGGACTCTCTTAGCTGTGACGGTGCGCTCTTAATGCGGTTCCATGTGTTTGACATGCTCGTCATTGATTATGACAATACACACAAATATGTATTGCAAATATTATTATTCACATAGATATATATATACGTATATACATAGGTGAAGGAATAAAAAAGTTTATGTACACGTAATAAACATATAATAAATCATGTACTTAGTACATGTGATAAATTGTAATAAATTATGTGAATTGTTTGAAATGTGATTACATATTGTTGTCTTAATTGATTTAATTGACTAAATTGGGGCAACTTTATTTAATAGAATGTTGAATATGAAGCAAATATTTATCTGTTTATGCAAAATAAGCTGCAAAGGTCTTTAGCCCTTGATCAGCTTTAAAATTCTTGTGTTTTAAACCAATTTAGCTAAGTTATTTTGGTACCTCATAAGTTACGTTTATTTATTTTAAAATAGTCGCAAGTGTGCCCTGCTCAAAATTGGAATTCTTGAAAAACTTATTTGAAGTTTGGCGACGGGTCTGAAAGCGATTCAACAGCTTCTTTGAGTGAAAGGCACTAAATAAGAGCAATTTTCATATATTCATGGCGAGTGATAAGCTGCTGCCGCTGCTCGGGGACTCTTTGCCTGTCCCTGCTGCTCTCTTCGCTGCCCCCCCGCCTCACTCTCTTCGCTGCTGAGCAGCATAACTAAAAGAAACAAAGGTTGTCCCACTTGAACCCGAGCGCCATGCATAAAGGTCTCCACTTAAGCAGTCCTCACACGGACACACACATACACTAACACGGTACGAAGAGAAACACACACACGCACACGGATTTACTTGTGTGGGTAGTACCTGCTGCTGCTGCTGCGGCTGCTGCTGGTGGCAACATGTCAATAAATGGAGATTACTAACATAATTTGTATTCCAAAATCCAAAAACTGTTAAAAAAGTTGTTTTTAGCCTTTTTTATTTGTTGCTGTTGCCGTTGCTGCTGTCGTTCTTGTTGTTTTTGTTGTTTGTTTCATGGCTTGGGCAAAAGTTTGTTTGTTTTTTATTCAGCTTTTGCGGGAGTGTTCCTCGGGGAGCAATTCGGTTAATATTTGGAACATAAATTTGCAAGCGTAGCACTTTAATCAATGCTCAGCCAAGGGGGCATGCCACATGCCAAATGCCTCATCCCTACACCAATCCATACTCCACGCTCCACACCACAAGCTACTGGGCTATGCGGTGGAATGCACCTTTAAGCAACGGGGCATATTGATTTCGATTTGCCCAGTGAAACTAAGAGAAACAATTGCGTTGGCGATAGTTGATACTGATGGACTACCACATACGCTGTAGTCGAAGTAAACCTCAAATAAATGAATATAGACTCCTTTGCAGTACAGTGTCTAAAAAGCACATAAATTAGTTTGAAACTCTACCACAGTGTCTACATACCCCACTCTATATAAGTACAGGGTATAGCGCACTAAGCAAAATCTTTGCTGGTGTGATTTTGGTTCGATTTAAGGCCCGTAAATTGCCCTGTAGTTCTGGCCTAGCACACAGTGGGGCGTCCACAATGGCCAAGCAAGGAAGGCTTAAAGCACAATTGTTTGTTTAGAAAGACAGAGCGAGAGAGGGAGGGAGAGGGGATGAGAGACGCATGCCATTTATTACACATATTGAATTTCATTTAGCAGATCTGAGAGATGCGAGTGGAGTCGAATCTCCAGTCTCGAGTCGAGTCGAGTCTGTAAAACTTGCATAATCGCTTGCATTGAATTTATAGAAAGCCTTGCAGCACCTGAGCCATTAGACAAAGCGAGAAGGGGTCAATCAGCAATGAGAGCGAGCGAGACAGCTAGAGAGTGTGGGCACTTCAGTGACCAGCAAGGCATTGGCAATTATTGAGCGGTTGCCAAGAAGAGAAGGCACGAAATGAGCGCACATATTGCCAGGCAGTGAAGAGCGGGGCAAAGGGAAGAGAGTGAGGCAGAAGGAAGAGAGCGAGGTAAAGGGAAGAGAGGCGTAAACTGCTGTGGGTGGCGCACAGAGAACAAGAGCAATAACTGTTTGGCAAACAGATTTATTTTAGTTGTTATTGTTGTTGTTGTTTTAGTTGTTTTTGTTGCTGCCTCTGCCGCTGCCGCTGCTTTGGAAAGTTTCATTGCCAGTGCAGCTGGCTGTGACTTCTGCGGTGTCTAGTGTTTTGCCTGGCCAACAACTGCATTAAATGCACATGTGTGTGCGTGTGTGTGAGTGTGTGTATTTTCCATTTCTTTTGATTTCTATTTTTATTTTTATTACTTTTTGTTTTTCCTTAGCTAGAGATTCAATCTGCCCGCCGCTGCACTGCATCATTTTTGCATTAGAGAAGTGCCCACGCTGCGGAAGAACTGTAAATAAACGTATGGCATCGCCTGGCAAGGCATTTTCCATTACCCATTATCCATTTGCCATTTCCCATTTCCCAAAAGGCGCAACCGCAAATTATGCTTGTCAAAAATGAATGTTACATACGTAAGGTATAGGAAAAATGTGCAGAAGAAGCTGCTGCATTCGCTGTGGGTCTGTCTGGGTCTGGGGTGTGTGTGTGTGTGTGGGAAGTGGGCGTGGCAATGGGGTGTTGCGGTTGCAAACGGTACGTGCTCAATGCGTTTCAATCTCTGGAGGACCACATACACCATCGCACCACCACACCCACACCCCTAGGAGCATCCTTGGTAAATGAAGCCAAGCCAAACGAAGCCGAGTCAAGCCATTGATGTCTATCCCTTTCCACATGTGATGTGGATTGGACTGACTTGGTGGTTACACTACGCCACAGTCACCACAGCAGCAGCACCACCACCAGCGAACGGTGGCAACCGGATGCTGACGTCGTGCTCTGAAGCAGATGCGAGCAACTTTGACTAAATGTGTTTTGAGTGCATTAAGATGAAAATGTTATTACGCTTTGCAGTTCTACGAGCCCTTTACCCGCCCCCTGCCCCTCCCACACTCCCTACAACCCCCCCTGCTAGTCATTATTGCCACATTTTGTAAGGTGACGTCTGCAGCGTCACGTGGAAGTGGCGGAGATTAAGCGCGGAAATGCTGGAAAATGCGAGTTTAGTTGCATCATTCAAGGCACACAAACATGCCAACTAAAAACCCTAAATGAAAATGGAAAATGGCAAATTGCAAATGAAAACTGTAGAAAAAAATAAGGAAAAAATAAACTAGCAAATGAAATGGAAATGAAAATGGAAATGTAGGAAAGGGAAATGCTGTGGAAACTTTTGGATCAACAAGTGATGCCACCTCTCGGATATCCTGCTTGGCTTACACGCTGCGCTTGCTGGCCAAATTATGCAGATTAGACACCGAGCCAGTGGAGGATGTCGTCAAATTGTTTGGGGGTCAAATGTCACAGTGGAGTTATGCAGCACAGCTGTCATAATTAACGCAGCTTAATGGCTTCATTGGTTGCACAGCGCGTATGCTTAATATTTCATACAAATTACGCATACGCCTCGCGTGACTTATGGTTAATAAATAAAAAGCATTTTGCGTTCGTTATTTTTAGTTTTTCATTTCATTTTCAGTTTTATTCCACTTTTTATTGATTTCATGTTGTGTTTTTCGTTTCGTTATTATCTCATCTATGTTAATATATAGTGTGTAGTAAAGCTTGACAATCTATATTCAAATAATGCTATTTTCATTATCTCTTACTAAATGGGAGTGTGTGTGGGTGTGTGGTGTATTTTAATATTACATTTCATGTGTTTTCTTCATGTTCAGCAGGTGAGATTTTAAATTCTTCAAATTCGCTTCAAATGAAATTTATTTCAAATTGCAAATATTAAATTATTTATTTGCTTGTGTTAACCAATTTTCACATATTTCCACATTTTCCTGTAGGGAAATATCGACAGCTATTTCATTACAACACAACAGCAGGGAAAAACGAAAGGAAATTCATCAGTTCAGCGTTTTCTTTTGCTTGTATTTATTTGCTGCATTACATCATGCAAACAAGGTTTTCCATTTTCCCATTTTCCCATTTTCCCATTTTCATTTGCATGCTGCACTTTTCCTAGCCATTTTCCATTCATTTTCATGTCCTTCACATTTGCATGTTTTGCACTTGTTTATGTAATTGGATGCATTTATTTAATGTTGTTAGTTTTTTGTTGTGGCTTCTTTTTTTTGTGTGTTGTTGTGTGTTGTCTACATCATTGGCTTTCAATGTGCCTATCCGGCTGCCTGTGTGTGTGTGTGTCAGTGTGTGGCATGCAGCATGCGGCATGTGGCATGCAGCAAGCAGCCTGCTAAGCATAGTAATTAAAATTATATTTGTTACAATTGCAGTGCTGCTCTTGCGTATTTAATTTGTCCTGCGAGTGTGTGTAGTGTAGTGTGTGTAGTGTGTGTGTGTGTGTTTACTGTGCGTGTGTGTGTGTTAGTTTATTGAATAGCTTAGCGTTCCAGAGATTCGCATCTGTTTGCATTGCTCGTTTCTCATTTCGTTTGCTCGCTTTCTGCTTTCCATCACTTTTTTTAATTAGTTTAAATTATTTAAATAAAAAAGGTAAAAAATTCTGTGGATTTACAGCGCTTTGTAGCTTGCTTTAGTTACATTTAATTGCGTTTTCTCACTGCATACCTGATGAGCTCGTGTGTGTGACAAAAATAACTTCAAATTTCTTCCCTTTTTGGGTTTTTCAGTTCCATGAAAAATCTCTGCTGTTTTCTGTATTTAAATTAAATAAATTAATTAACGAATTTGGGGTTTTTACTTGCAACTATGTTTGTTTACACTGACCTTAATCTAACGTGCAGCAACTAGGCATTAAGTATACGTATAAACGTCTTTTTTTTAAGATTTCTTTTTTTTAGGAGAACTATGAGATCTGAAGGAAAAAATTCACTATTTACTGACATTTATCTCTATTGCTGTTTTTAATTAACTTTTTTTTTGTTGTTTGTTTTATGTGCAATTGAATTACAAGTGTGTGTGTGTGTGTGTGGGGGCGTGTGTGTGTGCCTTTGGAATGCTGATTTTGATATCAAAAAACAAAAATCAAAAATCCCTTTGAGCGCGCGCCCACAAAATATCAAAAAGTGGGCGTGTCTACGGGCTGTGTAAATATTTGCTAGCATGCGAGTGTGTGACTGTGTGTGTGTGTGTGTGTGTGAGTGTGTTTGTATTTGTGTGGGTTTGTTTAAACACTTTTTCCTTCACATTATAATTTGTATATAAAGTATTTGTTTGTATTAGTTGCAAGTTAGTTTCGCAGCTGAAGTTGGAGTAAATTCGCATGCACATACAATACATATAGTCCTATATATATATATATATATGGGGTTTATATGCAAATGGCTTTATGTTGTACTTAAATATTATAAATTTATAATTTACATTTACATTATCAAGCTCGAGTTGTAAACATTCTACACAAAAGTTTCATACGCTGCATTTTGTAGGCTTAGAAAATAGTATGGGATTATGCACACACATACAAATCGGTGTATATAGTATATATATAACTACTGTTTACGATTATGCGATTACATTATGTCATTCGAATCGGACACACACCCACATACAGCTATAAATTTTATACATATTTTATTATAATTAGTAAAATTTTCATCTGCCCGAATAATCAAATAAGTTCCCCCTAATTTGCCCCACTTCCCCCCACTTTCCACCCCTCTTGTTTATTGTTTTTACATCGAATTTATTGAAGTAGTGCCTTTAATTAATTTATGCTGTTAGCTCAATAATAATCAATGCTAAAAGTTTTAGTTTTAATTCCACTCAAATAGTTGCTAATTTTGCCTCAGGGTCAACTAAAATAGAAATCAGGAATTCAGCTTGTGTAAGTAACTCAACGGGGCAGTAAAGACTATATATATACACTATATATATATGCATACAACTGTGCAGTGTTTGATTAAAAGCATAACAAGTTTAAATATCTTTTATTTTTTAGTTAAAATAATTTTAAAAAACTTTTTTGGCACGACAAAAGTTTGGATGTTAAAAATTCTTAATTTTGAGCTATTCACACATATTTACAGTTAATCAGACAAGTTATATATTGGTTATCTGGAGAGTACGCGTAATTAAGCTACGAGTCGAACTAAAATCGTGTTTCCCTCACTTCAAATGCTATATCTGGGCTAAAAAGTACAAGTATATATAGATATATATATCAGGTAGAATACTGGGCATTGCTAATACTATAAGTACCTATACATATACGTTGCTACAGAGGATTATACAATGAGCCATAAATGTGACTAAAATTTTTATGTTTTCAAACTAAAAACTAAAATCAAACAAATCTAACGATTTTCATATATTTTTGAGATTTGTACACTTTATGGAGAATTGTATTTTTTAGTTTTTTTAATTACTTTTTTTGGTCTAAAGTTTTAAACATTTACCATTGATGAAATTAGACAACTACCGAAGGATTCTCGACAGGCGCCACAGTGCACAGCTTGTGGAACGTAACTGTGGACTGTGGAACGCAACTATGTATTAGGAATTGGGTTACCATGGAGCTATGTATATGTCATATATATATACTATATAATTTAGGCTATAATTAAACTACTTATGAGCGCAAGAGTCGAATAAAATCAATTTCCATTCGGACTTTTATTCTTTTCTTTTCTCTTCTTTCTTTTGTTTTCCTTTTGTTAACGTAACATTCTCATATTCTCATATTTCTATTAAATTATTTTTTATTTTTTATAATTTTAGTTTTAAGATTTTCTTTTTGATTCTGCATAAATTGCTCTTGGATCGCTGCTTGGAGTACTCCCAGCGCTACGGCAGTCAATAGATTGTGGTTAGGAGACTTTTCTAGGGTAGGAGACTTTAACTCCTCTCACTTGATATGAACCAAAGGATTGCCGGGTTTACTAAGCTGATTATTTGCTGGGTTTAAGGGGTTCGGTGTTCGGGGTTCTGGGGTTCCTGGGCTCCCTAGGCTCCCTGGGTCAGCACAATCTATTGACACCTATTTACACCTGCGTGCCGTAATACTAGAGGGACACAAACTCCCCCGCGCCGCCGCCCTTGTCCGACGCTGGCTCCGCCGAGCCCTCTGACGGGCACTGCTCCTCCGAGTTACCCGCCTGCTCCTCCGCCTCATTGAACAGCGTTTCGTTCTCATCCGGCAGCGATAGCGTGGAGTTACCCAAAGCGCCACTGGCTGTAATCCTGCGTCCCATGTTGTCGTACTTGGGATAGGCGGAGCTATCACCCACACCCACGCCCACACCGCCTGCTCCGCTGTTGTTCTTGCAGAGTGGTCGCAGGGGCGTGGCCTCCACAATGGGTGGCGTGTTGCAGGCGGAGGGTGGCGCGTTGTTGATGCAGCTGGCGCAGTTGGAGGCGGAGACGGAGACAGGCACCGCTGTCGTTGGGTGATGGCACTGCACCACGGCTGTCACCGCGGGCGGTGGTGGTGGCGGTGGTAGCTCCATGTTGTAGGTAACGATCTCGTCGTGTGGATAAAGATTCGTTGCCGCTGCCGCCTGCTGCAGCGAGGGATCCTTCTTGAGGATGCCACGACGGGTGGTGTGACGTGGCAAGGTGGCAAATTGGGAGACAGTTTGGCCATCGCTGGAGCTGCTCTGTGAAGCTGTGCCATCCCCCGAGCACTGCACATCCTGCAGACGCTTGGGGATGTTGAGCAGATCCGGATACATGTTGAGATCGGCGCCATCGAGCATGTCCTGCGTGACGGAGACGCGTATGAAGATGTTACCGAAACTGGGATTCGGCACAATGTTGGAGCAGAACTCCGGGGGCGGTGGGAAGACGCCCACGTTCAGCGGGAACTCCTCCGACATCTGGGCGTGGCCATGCGAATGGGAGTGCGCGTGCCCCGGATGCTGCAACTGCTGCAGTTGATGCGGATGCGTATGATGGTGCTGATAACTGGCCATGGAGGTGGGCACACTGATCAGGCCACAGGTGGGATCCTTCACGGTCATCAGCTGCTGTCGCATCAGCTGTTGTCCCTGCTGACCCTGACCCTGTGCACCTACACCTCCACCTCCAACTCCACCCTGCTGACGATGACTCTCCACTGCATGAATCTCGATCTGATTGAATGCCAGCGTGGAATCGGTTTTGTTTATCGAACTGGGATTGTTATCGATGCCATAACTATCGCCACGATCATTCGTCGTGGTCGTGACACTCGAGTCCAGCAGTTTCTTCTCCTGATCATTGAAACTGACACTGGACTTGACACCCGCCTTGTTGGCATGTCGATGCTGTCGCGTCGTGCGCTTGCAGAGACACACCACAAAGGAGATGGCGATGAGCAGAAAGACGGTGCCAAAGATGCCCATAATCAGTCCAAAGTACCAGAAAGTCTCCGGTGTCTTGACCAGCACATGCTGCACTATTTCACTGAGGTAAATGCTGATGTTTTGGGTCATGGAACCGATGAGGTTACTACCCGTGCAGGCGTAGGTGCCGGCATCCAAGCTGCTCACATTGAACACCGTGAGATTGTTCCACATTTTGTCGGATGTAATGCTCTCGGCATCAAAGAGCACATTGTCATTGTCGAGGATCTTGCCATTGAGCTCCCAACTCACCTCGGGCAGCGGATCACCATAGACCAGGCAGCTGAAGGTGGTATTACTGCCGATGTCTATGTTGGTGGCCTCCTCGTTGTTGAAAATCTCCACGCGTGGCGGACAGCCAAAGAGCTCCTCGTCCACACTGTCCCAGTTGCGATCCTTCTGAGCCGGTGGCCCCTTGCACACCAGACTCACGGAGCTGAGGCGACTGCTCACATACCAGGTGCGAAATTTGCGTAGTTTGCAGTTGCACTGCCAGGGATTCTCCTCGAGGGAGAGTGTCTTCAGATTGGTCATGTGCTGGAACACATATTCACTCAAGCTCTCCAGCAGATTGTTCTTGAGATTGAGAAACTCCAAGAGGTTTAGATTCGCTAGCGACATGGGATCTATGTAGGATATCAGACAGTCGTGCATGTCCAGCGTACGCAGATGCGGCAAGATGGGAAACTGATAGGCGGATAAACGCTTGAGAGGATTACCATTGAGGTAAAGTATACGCAAACGATCATTCCCCATGAACGTGTCCTTGTCGAGCATCTCCAACTTGTTGTCGGACAGATCAATCTCGACCAGTATCTTGAGATTGCGAAAGCTCTCCTTGTGTATGTATTGGACCTCCGATTTCTTGAGATAAATGCGCTGCAAGTTGAGCAGTCCCAGTGCCGAGAACTCCTCCCGATTCAGATATGGAATGTGATTATCATTGAGCACCAACACCTGCAGCTCCGTGCTCAAAGTCGTGGGTATGCTCGACAACTGCAGTGAACTGCAAATTGCCGACTTCTTGCCATTGGTCCACTTGCAGGTGCAGTTGGAGGCGCAGCTCTGTGACCAGTCGTCACCACAGCCCTCGCCAATGAGGCTGGCGAGGCACAGCAGCCAAAGCAGCTGACACCAAACTGTGGGTAGGAGGGAGGAGGAAAGGCATTAAAAATAAGTTAGAGAAGTTTCATGATGGAAGAGTCCTTTTTCTGGCAACCAGTTGGAACTTACCTGGCATCGTTTTGTTTCTTCTGCTTCTACTCCTGCTCGGACTCCTTCGCCTGCTTCTGCTCCTACCACTCGCTGTCATGCTGTGCACTGTTCCTCGTCTTGCTGCTCTTCTGGTCTCTGCCAGTGTTCTCGGTCTGAGTCTGGTCACAACGACCCCGCCAATTGATGACTCTAAATGGCTTTGGCTGATTCGATTGCCATGTTTCACATCATGTTGCCGTCTTTGGCAAAAAGTGCTCCATTACACATTACTCCCCACTTTGCTTACTTTTGGCACAAAGCGAAATTTACCGCTGCACTCGATTCGATTCCGATTCCGATTCCTACTCCCAATCCGACTCAGTCCACGACTTCAACTTCGACAGCTTCCTATTGATTTTTCTGGTTTTGCTTGCTCCCTTTTACTTCCTTTCAGTTCTTTCACACTTCGCTCCCTTGGAGTGACTTGTATACAGTGTTGTTTGGCTTGAAAAAAGCTAGTTTTTGACTGGAAAGGAGAAGAGGTTTAAATTAGCTATGTTGTAAGAAAGTATTCAGTAAAAAGATTTATGTTAAGCGCTAAAAATAGTTAATATCCCTACCCCAAAAAAGGCTAAGTGCGCATCACTACTTGTACTGGTAGTGGCAACAGCTTTGGCCAAACTTTAGCCGTCCTTTCAAAGTTTCTACAGCTGCTTAAATTCTTAAACTCAAGTATAGGGAAGAAACTGAGGAATAGAGAGAATCATTTTCAGGAACAATGCGCATTGTGTAGTTGTCGCTGCCTTTGTAGTTGTTGTTGTGATTGTAATTGTAGTTGGCTTATTGGTAATCTCTATTTACAGAGTCTCGGCCAGTGAATGGTATGCCAAACAATGGTCAATAAGAATGGCCTATAACATGGAGGTAGCTTTAAAATCGCCCATCAACTACAATTTGTAATTTGTTGTTCATCTTGGTGTGGCCCAGGGGGGCGGGGCAATGGACTAAGTCATGCCACTTGTGCCACACAGCACAACAATGAGCTGCACCCGCCTCTTTGCTCCCTGCCCCCCCCTTCGCCACTTGATGGCAGTCAAAGGCGTCTTTACAAAATCAGCATCAAAAGCCTGTCGAATGGTTCCCTATTTTTCTTTTTTGTGTGTTGTCCACCCCTCGTTCTCCCGCCCTTTCCCTCATTTTCCCTTTTTCCCTCTTTCTTTTTTTCTTGATTTTTTTTTTGTTTAGAATTCAAAGTAAAGAAGCTTGAAAATGAGGCAAATGCGAAATTTGCCCAATGCTGCAAAAAGCAGAAACTGCGAATGCCTGAATTACCTACACACACAGTAAGTGCAAAAGGGAGCAGAGTACACAGAGAGACAGAGATGGAGACTGTGTTAGAGGGAGACACAAATATGCTCACAATGAAAACGTAAAATGCTCTGAAGGTTCATTTGTCAATTTGCCATTTGAATTTGTATTTGAGAAATTCACTTGGCCGCTTTTACGCTTTGTCCTGCCTCAGTCTCTTATCCTCCGCCACTCTCTTCCTTTCTCTCTCTCTCTCTCTGTCTCTCTTTCCCTCTTTATTTCAGTGTATTTTTCACTCTAACTTGGCTAAGATGCTTTGCCAATGCGGATAATATTTCCTGTGCCAGTGCAGCAGTTGGCACAGCGCAATTGCATCGCCTCCTCTAGTGTCCCTACCTCCCTCCCTGTCTCCTCTGCTTGCTGGCAATTCAACTGATTTTTTATCCACCTCCTGCGACTCCTCGCCAGTCTCTGTGGCTGCCACATGCCATACAGTGTCTGTGTCTCTCTCTCTCTCTGTCTCTGTGAGTTGTGCCTTACAATCGTCGACAGTTTTATTTGTGCTGCTTTATGAGCACACTCATAGTCATATACTCATACTCACACACACACACACACACACTCACACACACTCACTTGAAGAGATCCGCTGCGGCAGCAGACACTCACAGGCTCGTTGATATATTCATAAATGTGGCACAGTGGGCTAATTTGATGGCCTATTGCCAAAATAAAACCGTTGCAGAATATTAAAAAAATATTATGATAGCATCGCATCTCACTCTATCAATCTGTCTGTCCCTCTCTGTGAAAATACTGCAGCCGCATATCGAAAAGCAAATCAATTAACTGATGTCCCCAACACACAAATCTTTATATACTTGTATTTAGTATATATGTTATAGTTGTAGTTATAGTTATGGCTACAGTTCCAAATATCGAGTACAATGTGTGTCATATTACGATTATAACTACTTAGATTGAAATGCCAGTTGCAGATGTGGCAAACACACACACACATTTCGATGCTGTTGCACATTGATTCGATACAGTACTCGGTACTTAATACACTCGATACTTGCTGCTGATAAAATCGTGGCATTGTCGAAAAATGTGCCAATGCTTTGGCCCAAACAAAATCAGTTAACAGTTGCCCCCGTCAGTTGACCCCTTTCAAATGGCATTGATTCTTAACGTAATTGGATCTTTTTGTGCCACGTTCCACGTGCCACATGTTACTGGCAACAACCCTCGCATTGTGCAAAGTAATTAAGCTTAGCTTAATTCACAGAGCTGACAAATAAATTTATTTGTGAACAAGCAGATGGGGTAGGCACGACTAGCGGTTATCTTTTAAATTTGTAATGATAATGATAATGATAATGATAATGATAATGTTAATGTTAATGCTAATCTTAATGATAATGATAATGCTAATGCTAATGCTAAGGCTAATGAAAATGATAATAATAATGATAATGATAATGATAATGATAATGGTAATGGTAATGGTAATGGTAATGCTAACGATAATGATAATGATAATGATAATGATAATGATAATGATAATGATAATGATAATGATAATGATAATGATAATGATAATGATAATGATAATGATAATGATAATGATAATGCTAATGCTAACGATAATGCTAACGATAATGATAATGACAATGATTATGATAATGATAGTGAAAAAGATAATGATAATGATAGTGAATGATAATGATAATGAAAATGATAATGATAATGATAATGATAATGGTAATGGTAATGATAATGCTAATGTTAATTATAATGATAATGAGAAACAAATCTTATTAAAATAACCTTAGCAATATTCATAACAGAAACTAAAAAAAAGATAATAAATAAATAATTTAACTATAGTCATTCTTTACCTATTTTATTCTATTTCTATTCTATTTTTACTCCCAATGCTTTATCAACTCACCCACGCATGCAACAACTCAATTAAATTTTAAACTGTTTCATAATTATACAAGTATCAGTATAAATAATTTTAATTTCCCTTTAATGATGTCGAGCGTGGTTTGACAAGTTCAAAGGCAGGCAATGGGGCGTATAAGTAAGTTAATTAATTTAGAAATGAGATTATGGTATGCCAAGCATATTGTATTGTACATTGTACACAATAGATGGTATATTGTAGACTTATTCGAATTTGATAACTCAAATTATTTGTGGTACTCATTTATGGGCAGAGAGTGCTACGCACGAATAAATACAATAAACGAGTCGCAAACGACACCGAGTCCTGTATTTCTGTATTTATTGATGTTGTACCAAGGATTTACAAATGATGACATTAATACACGCTCTTAGGTTTATTTGAATTGAAAACAATTGCGGATAAATTCGTCATTATTTTCCACTCATACAATAAATGTCAATCAACTCAGACTTGCCGGTCTATTCATAAAATCTGAATACCTGAACTCTACTCAGTTGAGGGATTTGCAATTCGAGTTCTTGCCTTAAATAAAAGCAGATAATTATAATTTGTAATACGAGAAGTTTCTTGGAATATTTGCACTCGGGCACTCGCAATTTTAGTTAATTATTCAGTTGTCCTTTGTAGGACGTTCATCAATAATTCCCTGACAACTGAGAGTCTTAGCCTTTGACATTATAATATGAAATTTAATTTGCAGCTGCTCTTAATACAGGTCCCAACTATATATTACATATAAGTGAGAAGAGTTTTTCTGGTTTTGGAGTCTAAAAAAATTGTTGTTAACTTTCTGTCACTTCTCGTTGCAGAATCTAATTGAGAAACAATTTCAGTTGTGGCTGCGGCTGTGGCTGCTGTAAGTTGAACTCTGCCACGCCCCCCTCATTTGCGTACGTAATCAAATTGCATGCTTTGAAAACAAAACTTTTGCTGGACACGGGCACAACAAAAAGAGGCGGTAAAAAGGACAATTCATTGCTCAAGGACCAACAATTAGAGTCTACGCTGCATTACCAAATTAAAATTGCAAAAAAATAGAAGAATACATGAAAACAAAAACTAAATAAACTTTTTCAACTTTGCGGGAGAACGGGAGAGAGAGCGGCAGAGAGCGAGATAGGGAGAGAGAGTGAGCGGAAATTATGTATTGGAAAGTTTTCATTGACGTCGTTCACTTTGTACCACGGTGCGTATGCAAATGCTTTGAATTTGCTTTTGCTTTTAGCATTGCCGCTGCCACTTGACAGCGTCTCCTTTTGTAACGCCTGGCGCCGCCCATGCCGTTATACCCGTTACGGGTTGGGCACAGGGTAGACTGAATGTATAGCAATGTCTTTAAAATGACTTTTAACATTTGAATTATTGTATAAATTAAACTCTTTGTTCTGACTGACTCATCAAAGAAGCAGCGACATAAAATTAGTTGATAGCTATTAACTTTTATACAAAAAACTCTTAAAATCGTATAAAAATATCTGCAATTTAAATTATAATAGTTTTTAATAAAAGTTTATTGTTATTAATCATTAACTTAAACGACTCGCCGCGTATACGCAATGAAAGCGCCAAAAAGTATGCAATATTTTCGGTCTGTCTGCTGTTTGAAGACATTTACAGTGAACAAACTTTGTAAGGGGTATCTAATAGTCCTATAGTCTTACACTTTCTAACTACCTTTTGTTGTGCTGCTATTTGTTGTTGCAAACAAGCACGTGCGAATGTGCGTGCAAATGCAAATGGCGATAGAAAACTTTTTAAATTGAGCAAACATTAACGAAAAGGCGGGCAGGAAGAAGCAGGAGCAGCGGTAGAAGCAGGACAAAAAAACACAACAAGAGATGATGAAAAAGTGGAACAAGCTGGAAGCTCTTATCGCCAGCTTGTCGAGTCGCCTATTTGTTTTGCCTGTTAAGGCAACGGCAAATCTTTCAAGGACAAGAAGCCAAGTGTAAACTGCAAAACTTGTGCATAAACAGCAGCAGTGGGAACGGGAGGAGTAGGGAGTACAGAAGCTGGAACATCAGGAGCATCAGTGGAGGCAACTTGGCAGCCAGCAAATCCGCATATAAACGGAAAAATGTCACAGAAAAATAAAATTAATGACACTTTGGCCGTCTCAGGCGCAGATTAGTGACCGTGTTGGAGTTTTATTGCTGTGCGGAAATGGAAATGGTTTCATAAACACACACACACACACACACATACATACGTGCACACACATGCACAATGGGCAATGCAATTATCTGTCAGTGTTGTACGTGAGTGAAGGAGAGGGAGAAGAATTTGCAGTTACAGGACATTCGCCTTTGGAGGCCAGGGCTACAGAGAAAAAGGTACAGGACTCAAGCAGAGACCCACAAGACGCTTAACCCTGTCATTGTTGTTGCACTTACACAGTGTTGCTGCTGTTGTTGTTGCTGTTGTTGTTGTTAACTGTCAGAGCTTACAATTGTTTGCCATCGTCGTTCTGGTCTGCACTCTATGGCTAGCTGCAGTTCCGTTGCCAGCAGCTGCGTCTGTCGCGTTGCACTTGGCAGCTGAAACAACTGAAAACCATTTGAGTTGACGTCGCTGCTGCTGCGCTGCCACCGCTGCTGCTGCTGCTGCTGCTACAGAAATCATCGACGTCAACAGCGACGCCAGCAACATGGACATGACCTCAGCGACATGAAATAATTTTGGGTAGGATGCGATGAGGCAGCATTTGTGTGTACAGCCACTGGCCAGGCCAGGCCAGGCAACAGTATATTTGTGTGCAACCGCAAAAATACACAGCAGCCAAGAACAACAACAACAGCAACAGCAGCAACAACAAGAACAGCAAACAGAATGATGAGGCACCAGCAGAAACTGAAGCTGTGGCAGCAACAACAACAACAGCAGCAAGAAGCAAGCGACAATAAACAGAACGATTGTAGACACACACACACACACACACAGACACACACACACACAGACAGCTGGCTTGTTTGTGCATACATATTTTGTCACACGACAGACAATTGCAATACAAACAAACGTGGAGCAAACAGAATGTGAACTGCCGCAAACCGGAAGTGGTAGATGCAACAGCGACTAAAGAATAAGATGAAGAAGAAATGCCACAATGACAACGCAGGACTTCAGTACACAAGGACACTAAGAACTGAGAGCTGAGGACGGAGCACTGAGCAGCAAAGCCTGGCTAAGGCTAACAAAGCTGGCAGCGTCTGTGCTTTGCTGCTCACAAGATAAGAACTTGGCCAAAACGGAAGAGGCTAGCGATCTATTACGACACTGTACACACACACAGACACACGTGTACACACACACACATTTATAGCGACGAGGTGTGGCGCAAAAGTTTTACCAAATTGGTTAATAAATCACATAAAGTTTTAGCGAAACTCTTGAGATTATGGCACAAATTGTACAAATCTTACAGGGAAGTGGGGCAAAACGAGATAATTTTGCTCAAAATAGGTAGTTAAAAGGCAAGAGCTTTAACCGATTTATAAAGGGGTAGAAAATTATAAAGGAACTATTTTAAATTGAACAAAAATAGGAAAGTAAAGTAAGGTAAAAAGTCGGAAAAACAATTTAAATTCTGGTTTATTTTTGGACACACCTCGAGTTTGCATATTTCATTCATACAGCAGAATGACTGTGTGTGTGTGTGTGTGTGTGCTGCACTGCAGCGGCCATTGAGTGAAGTGGAAGTGTGTTAAGCAAACAGCAGCAGGAGCAGCAGCAGCTGCAGCAACAGTAGCAGCGGGAGCAACAACCACAGCAGTAACAACAGTAACAGCAACAACAACAACAACAATAATAATAATGCAGCCTCCGTTTGCCTGCTAACCGAAAAGGATGTTGACTTGGTTTTGAGGAACTGCAGTTATTCGTATGGCATACTCATATATTCATTTACTTGACGTGGCCCAAACCCACAGGAACTGCTGCCCTGCCCTGCCCTCCCCCATCACACTCCTTTTCCGAGCACCAACAGTGGATGCAGCAGCTGCTATTATGTGCAAATTTTGTATGCAGACAAGCCCAAAATTAGTTGCATTTCCTTAGGAGACGAACATCTGAACCGGATGAGAGGGAGAAGGAGCGAAAGAGACGAAAAGAGAGTGAAAGAGAGCGAGTGGTATACGTGCATAGGAAAATGTTTCATAACCCAAAACCGCAGTGGATTGCGGTGCAGCCTCTGAATGCGGCCAAAGCAATGCGGAAGAATATTAAGCGACTTTTAAGTGCTGCATATTAAAAAACAACAAAAAATGGAAGAAAACATAGAAAGGGCAACAAATTAAACCAAGGCTAGAAGAGGCAGAGCAAATACCTCGGGTCAAGATTTGATTCATTTGCCGTTTTAGTGATTCACACTCGTGAGCAGAAACTTCAACTTCCAGTTCAACTTCAACTTCCACTCGAGATAACAATTCTCGTTGGATTTAAAACCAAAGATTCACAAACTCACAAAAAACAAAAACAGCAAACTTTTCAAACATTTTGTGTTATTTAACTTTTATTTGTTCATTTCATTCTTTATGACGCTCTAATATGTCCACGGGGCATTGGGAATTGTCTGGGCACGAGTAGGGGTCTTGGTAGGGGACTTCGGGGGGTCTGACAACTGGCAAATGATTTCACAGCACTCGTTTCAAATGTCGAATCTGAATCTCCTCTTTTTAGCCAGCTCTTCGTATACTTTTTTTTATGTTCATTGCCCTCTTTGCCACCTTTTGTGCTTTGTTCGGTCAGGTGTCTGTCTGTCTGTCTGTTGGTGGATGTACGTTAATGCGCATCAGATGAGTCACAAAACGGTTTAATGTGTCAAATAATTATGCTGCTAGGGTTGATTTTCAGTTAATTAAAAGTGTCATTAAAGTGAAGGCATTCAATAGCAGCACAAATCGCCAAACTAAAGCACCAAATTAATATTACGTATACGTCAAACGCATTACACCAAAAGTTGTACAAAAAAAACTAACAGAGCGAACTTAATTAAAAATCAGAAATTATGTTGTGTTTAAAATTTAATGCGGCAGATTTTAGCTTTTTTTTAGCTGGTAAAAAAAGGGTGATTTTTAGCTATTTTAATTTTGGGGATGGAAGGAAAGAGTTTCAAATTTATTTACAGAATTTTAGGAGTAGTTTTTAAAGCTACTAAGCTACATATAATTTATTTAATTAATAATTATTTCTAAAATAAGTTTTATCTTCAATTTAAATTTAATTTAAATAAAATAAAAATCTCTAGTTCCCGCTCCGATTACACTACTTTAAACAAATTTAATCTGGTGACAAAAAGTTATACAAAAACTGTATATATAACTAGCTATAATCCTTGCAGGATGCCAATGGCAACCGTTGTGGGAGTTCATTATTAATTGACAACTGTTGGTGCAAGTGACTAACGGGAATTTGGATTCAAATAGAGAATTCTTTTGGATTTGTGTGCATCGCTGGCTTTTTAGCTAATTACAACAAACTTACAGCTGCAATTGGTCAATGACCAGCTGCGTCTGACCCAATTAGACGAGCTTTCCACTGAGTGGCCAAAAGGGCAGAAGGAGAAGATGGAGTAAGGAAAGGAGGAGTTAGAGGGTAAGCTGGATTAGCAGGAATTGATGGGGATGAGTGATCCTCAAGCGCCATTCATTTGAAATTCCCTTTATGGAGTGTGTAGTAAAGTAGTTTCCAAATTTTTGATTCCCAAACTTTTGGCAAGAGAAACCGGAAAAGTGCACAAAGAAAAGCAGAAAACTGTGCGTGTTGTCAATTATAAAGGCAACAGCAACAGCCAACTCCCAGGGCTGCCAAGTGCGAGGGCTGGAGCAGCGTTTCGTAGGCATTGAAAGGCTAAAAAGTTAATGTGCTCAGCGGAGGCCCAAACGACAACTTTTGTAATATATTTTAACGCTCGAAATTAGCTTATAAATACGGAATCCTCAAATTTGTTAGGCTGCAGTTAAAAGGGGAGTGGGAAAGGGAGGGGGTAGGGGCAGAGGCAGAGCGGGTGAATTTATGGGGTATACAGAAACCTCGAGTCGTGCATTTTTCATGCAACGCTTTTATAGCTTAACAAAGCTCTTAATATGATGAGCAACTACTAACAAGTTTGAGTAGTGCATGTTGCCAAGGCTAAAAGCAGGCAGCCAAGACAGGCAGCAGGCCCGTAGCTCTAGGCACTAGTCTCAGTTTCGGTTGGGTGACAAACTTGCAAAACTTAACTCGTTGCCATTTTCAGCAGCTGAAGACGTAGCTGAAACTGAAATTGAGGCTGTAAAGCTAAAGATGTTACTGTAACTATAACTATAACTAAAAAACAGCAGTTGCTGTACAGTTCGAGTCCAGTTTTAGCCAGCAGCCACTTGGCCTGCTTTATGTGTGTGACAGAGAGAGAGAGAGTGGTGTGCTCTTGGCCCCCTTGGACGCGTTGGGAACTGCTTTTGGGCCTGGCCTGGCAATCGCATCAACAAAGCGCCAGTTGCTTTAGTTTAGTTTGATTCAGTTAGTAGTTTAAGAGTTAAGTAGTTTTCTAAAGTTTTATGAATTATTAAGAGGATTTGCGAGTTTTCCGCTAGCCTTTCAGTTTCCTACTGTCTCTTGGCCACTGCACGCTTTTCCGCTTCCCATGGCTTTCCACTGGCTGGTCCAGTGTCCATTTTGTTGCTCGTCAGCAAGTGCCTGAAAAGCTGTCGAAATATGCAGTTTCCACTTTGTTTTTCTTTTTTAATTTTTCATGACAAATTCTGTTGCTGTTGCTGTTGCTGCTGGTGTAGCAAATATTAGTTGAAGCGTTGACTTGTTGTTGCCTGCCCCACGGCCAGCAGTGGATTTTTGGGGCACGTTCGCTTCAACAAAAATTAAATACTTTTTATTGTCAATAAAATTATAAATGCAAATTATAATTTTGTGCTGCCGTTGGCCAATTAGGCACAGTTTCCCCCACTCCCCACCCCTGACTGTTGTGCTGCCAGCGCAAGATAATGTGCCACACCCCCTGTTGCCCCTTTTGCCCCTTGTCCCACTTGCTGCCCCACTCCAGTTGCCAATGGTCGCCACTGATTCTGACGTCAATGGCAATGGCAAATGTTGAATTAAAAGTTGAACATGTCGCACCACCACAAGCAGTGGGTGGTGCTGACAGGTAGGCGTGGCAAATGTTGGTGGGGGATGGGGGGAAGGGACCGTGGCTCGTTGGGGACTTTGGCATGTTAATTCACTTTGCGAATTGTTGTGTCGTTGCTCGTTTGTGGCTTTGGCTTTGGCTGGAATGCTAATCATGCCTAGGTGAATTCAATAACAACAACAACAACTGAAACAGCGGCAACCACTGACAACAACTTTGTTGATTTGCTAAGTGAAACTTCGATTAAGCGTCCACAAACACACACACACACACACACCAATATACACACAAATAAACCCGAAGGGAGAGGTAGAGCGAAACACGCTAACAACTGTTGGCTTTATTGGTTCTTTGCGTAAATTTTCCTTTTTTGGCTTTTAGGTTTTTGGGCAGTTTTTACGCCGCACTCATTTGGGCCATCTTCATACCGCGTGCGCTGCGTTAAGCGCTGTTAAAGCGGCTCAAGCTTTGCCGGAAAAGCTAGAAGGAAAACACACACACCAACTTTTCTCTCCACGTGAAATTTGTTATGCTCTATTTCTTTGTAAAGCAATTACCGACCCACATATTCCCGCTGTATAAACAAAAAAAAGTGTAGCCTACATATAGGCTGCTAAGCGAGTGTCTATGGTGGTGGGGGAGGAGCGGGAGGGAGGGCAGGGAGGGGCAGGTCCAATTTGTGAATAGGAGTAATAGAAGCCAGCATCGCTATACGAGAACGATTGGAAAGCAAATTGGTTTATACATATACCTATAAACTGAAACCGGATTACCATGGCACAGTGGGGCAAAAACAAGTTGGGCAACAAGTTGATAGATAAAGCAGTTTAAAATGTAGTGGATAAGGTCATTTATTGCATAGAATTGTGTATGGTAGGTAAAGAGGAGCACGAGTCCTCTCGAAGGCATTTATTTCTTAAGACTTTTTCTAAAATAAATATTTAAACCGCTTTAAAAATACTTAGATTTTTTATTACTTGCTTCCTACTATTTTTTTATAACACAGATAATATTTAAAAACGTTTAAATGACATTTATTTTGTACTGGAACTTAATATAATTGGATTTTTATTTTTCCCCAGCGACTTCTACTAGTACAGCAAATATTTTCGCAGGACTTTTTGCTGTGCCGCAATAAGTCCATAATAAATTATATTGGCATGAAATTAAGCTCCTAATCCCTCAATTTAAAGCGCGCTTTTTATGGCCTTTAAATATTTTTCCAACATTTCTCATCAAATAAATTCCTTTCGATTTCTTGGTCAAAGTTGAATGGCATTTAGCGGCGAGTTAACTTACTTCCGTCCAATGTACACATTTTAAATAAGGGTTAGCTCTTATTTAACCCCCGACAGCCTTAACCCTTTGCATTATTTAACCCTATTTGATATACATGTAATAAGTATATAACTGAAATGCTAATCAAAGTACTGTAATAAATCGATTTACATAAATCTATTTACAACGCTTGGCGCAAAACTTATTAAAAATTAATATTAAACAATACACACATTTTTGGGGGGAGCACTGTGGTGTGTGTGCTGTGTGTGTTGTGTGTGTGTTTAGTCACTGTGCGGCACGTGGCAGTTTCATGCCTCTCCACACAGCGGGCAATGGAGTGAAATGGAAAGTGGAATAGTGGGGAAAATTTGCAAATTTTGCATTTGTTGCATTTGCTTCGAGCACTATATAAATAATCGATAGCTTTTACGCCAGAGACCCCGAAATGGAGCCATCAACAGCAGGGGGTTGGAGGGGTTTACCAGGAGGGGGTGATACTGTGGGGTGACCAGCGAATGAATTTGTGCAGACAAAATTTATAAGCGCATTACAAGCGCTCGTGTAGGTAGCGTGATTTGTATGTGTGAAGGGGTTGGCAAGGGTTCACAGAGGGTCTGTCAATTGGGGTCGTTGGGGTTCGGTGTACACGAAAGTGCTTACAAAGCGTTTGGCGATTAATCAGTTTGGCAGCCAAAGAGCAGCACCTACAACTGATGAAAGTTGGGAATTTTAGTGAAGCAAAGTGCTCGCTGGCGAGTCCTTGAAGGCGCTGCGACCACTGTGCGCAGCGCAAGGCAAAAAAGCAAAGAGCGAGTGAGTGAACTGAGTGAACTGAGCGAACTGCGAACTCAGTACAGCAAACCAAAAGTCGTTTTGGTGGCTAATTAAGTCAATTATGCACTTAAAGCTTCAAGTGGCGTGCAACACCAGCAACAGCAACGGCAGTTGCAGTGGCAGCCAGTGCCTCCCACTGGCAACCCACTTGGCTGCATTCAGTCAAACATCAAAGCTAGTCACGCTCTCATCAGGCTGTCTCTGTCACGCACTTGCTGCCATTTTCTGGCTTTTTTAATAATAAAATGGCTGGAAACAGGAAATAACTCATACGCGCCGTATGCCGCATGCTGTACGCTGTATGCCGCATGCCGCACTCGCCATACATACATCAGCGACAGCCGCCGACGCGAGGCGAAGCGTTGTTACATTTCTTGCCATTGTTGTTGTGCCTCAAGAGGCAGTGTGGGCGGTGGGGGAGGGGCAGATAGGAGACTGAGGGCAGCGTAGTATTTATAAGGACGTGTTACTTACTTACGCCAGTCTTATATATATTTCATTGCCTATACATGCCTTATGTAAGTTGCCTCTCCCACCCCTGCTCCTTATGTATGTATTGTATAAAATGGCTGCCTTTGCGGCTCTATATGCAAACGTATATGTTAATATATATACAAGCAAGCAAGTGTGTGTGTATTTATGTGTATCGCAGACACGAGAAACGATTTATCTCAATTTACATACTAAATGACAGGCAGAGCAGCTCATGCAATGCTCCTACTGCTGGAGTACAGTGTTAAAAAGGGGCAAACGGGACGTTGGCGTTCAGCAACACTGGAAATATTCAACATTGTTGTTTTCTTCTACTTATTCTTACTCCTCTGCTGAATTGGACTGCATTGGCCTTCAGCCTGGCAGCCAGCAGCACAATGGGTCCAGCGGTTGTTAAATGAGGCCCAAGCATTGATTTCACTTCACGTGAATAATTGATTAAATGCAGTAATCGAGAAGTATACAGGTGAAAATCGGATAATTACAATTTCATGCTTAAATTAATTGAAGTGCCGTGGCAAACAAAAGGATCTCTGCCAGTGAACTCCACTCTATACATATTCATACTGATATATGTACATATTCATTTTTAAAGTTTCATTATTAAATATGCATGCCTTTGTTTGCCAATTCACCACTGCAAATATTAAAATCTGATTTAAGCATTCTCCTCGTGTCCTTATCTATCAAAGTGTTTGCCACTAATTAATTTTTAATTAAACAATCTTATGTCAATATTTGTGCTAAAAGCAAATGGAACAACTTTCGTTGTCTTATTTAACTTGGTTACTTTACTTTGTGATGTGGTCCGCAAGCAGCAGCGTGAAGTTTGGCAACGCTGCATACGCTTTTTCTAAGCAAGCAAGCAGCAGCGTGAAGTTTGGCAACGCTGCTTACTATTTTCTTAAGCAAGTTGATTAGATAAATAAAGCAAATGTTTGAGCAGTTTTTAAGCTACGAAATTAAATCTATTTTTAGTATTTACTTTAAAAAATTTCAAATAAAATAGTTTGAACTCTAGTTTACTAAGAAATTATCTGCCTTCGAGCTGGCACTGCTCTATAACAGTTCTGTGCTGGGTAACTCAATCGTTTAGCCAATTAAAGCAGATTACGTCGCTAGTTTGTGCGCAGTTTTGTACCACTGTGCGCAACGCCCACGCTGAAATCGCTCGTCACTTGTCAGTTGCGTAAATGTAATGAAGGCGTTCGATGTAATAAATGCAAAATTTCAGTGACGTTCAAAACGAAATTACAAGCAAAGAGGCAAACAGTCATCAGTTTGCTGCCTTGGCAGACAGCAGTCTGTGTGTGGGGGAAAGGGGGCGCGGCAGCAACTGCCTTACTGACTGACTGATACATATATATCTTATATACCAAACAAATTGTAGTCTGCGTACAAAGTGAAAAACCTCAAGCTAAAACCAAGAAAAGCAGAGCTTAGCACCGACTTTGCTCGCTTCGTTCATTTGGCTGCTTTGTGGCTTTTCAAGCTAACAACAAAAAGAAGAAGAAAATAAATAAAAAACATAAAAAAGTAAAAAGATTTCGATTCTTTTACTAAATGTGCACATAGTGTGTTCCCCCGAGTGTCAGCACGCCTTAGACTTTTAATAAATATTAAAGAGCGGTGTCAAAAAAATTAGTCAATATGTTTGCCAAGGGGGCGGGAGGGTGCGGATGGGGTGGTCGGGGTAGGTAGACAAGTGCCGCGGGGCAAACAAATATCAAATTACTCGAATAAAATATTGAGCGATTGCTTTTCGGCGCAGATTTCGTCTCGCAGATTTCTTAAAGCAGCTGCCAACTGCTCTGTGGTTCAACATTTTGACAAATGTGCTACAAACGTTTATTGTTTTGGCCACCCCCCCCTCTCCCACTCACGTGTCCTTGGGGGCGTGGTGGGGGCGGGGAAGTGGTCGGACAAAGCCATGTCTGCTGCTTTCACTGGATAATTTAATGGTCTTTTACTATGAATTTTGCAGGTCCACCGACTCTTTGTTTCCCCTGTCACGCCCACCTCCTCCCTCCAACCCACACACACACACACACACACGGTGGGCACTTTTTGGATTCGCATGTTTTGGGACTTTGTAAGTTATTTCTTTTTACAAAAGAGGCGCAAAGTTGCGTAAATTATTGTTAACGGAGGCGTGTGCATTGGGTCGCTCTGGGGCCTTGTTCCACCTAATACCACATAGAGTGTGGCCCTGGCTCTATTTGTGTGCCCATGTGTGTGTGTGTGCGTGTGTGTGTTGTTTGTGTTTTTGTAGGCCAAGTCGAAGGCGGCGCTTTTGTGTATTTGAACTTGGCAGTGCGTTAAATTGTAAAGGCCTCGGCAAATGCGACATACTCCCACACACACACTCACACCTACTAACTAAAATAACAAAACACACACGCGCAGGTAGGTAAGCTAATCCCAGGAAGTTGCTCAGATTTGCCAGATTACTTGTAGAGCAATGCGAATAATCGAAGTCCGCGTCCGCATCCGCATCCGCGTCCCCGTCCGCGTCCGCGTCCTCCAAAGGTTGCCGCGACCTGCTTTAATCGCCTTTGTTAATGATTACGGCAACCAAATAAAAGCAGCTAAAAATACAACCAAAATGAAGATTATTTTAATGCAGCATTTTGATTAGGCACGTGTGTGTCTAAGGCTAAGATTCAGATACAGATGCGGATCGGGGTATAAGCTCAGACTCAGTGAAAGTCTCAGTCCCAGTCCTCCTCTACTTCTCTGCCCCTGGCACAAATCCTTCTTGTTGCTATTTGCAATGTCAACGCGAATGGGAATCCAAAAGCAATTGCAAATACAAACACAAATACAAATACCATTCAAGTTTGGCTATCCATGAATATTCATGAGTGTGTGTGACTGCTTAAGATACTCCTATCAAGCAGACTGCCAGACAAAGAAAGAGCAAGGCAGTGTGAGACAAAGAGAGAGGGGGAGTGGGAGGAGGCACGCTGACAATTCCAATGGCACGTTTAAAGCTAAGCACACAATTGCAAACAAATGTGGCCAGAAAGGAAATAAAATCATCGAAAAATATGTCTGCGAGTATTTGTAGCTAAATATGCATGGGCACATATGTACACACCCACACCCATACACCCATACACCCACCCATACGTCATATAGCATCTATAAGTTTTCCCCCTTATTCATTTGATTGTTTCATGTTCTGTATTATTTGCCTGTTGCCACTGCTCCCCCCAGCTGAGCTCAACAGCAAAAGATACTTATTAAACCTATTACCTGCCAGATACAGATAAATTTCACCACAAGCAACACAATCGGAAGCTCAAGCAAAACAATGCCCTAAGTCTGCAAATTGTATTCGAAGCACCTAATTTAACTTTTGATTGCATACTTTTGGGCTTAATTATGAATTATTCACACACGCGAGGGCGGCCCCAAAAGTAGTAGTAGCTCAAGCGGAAGAGAGGCAAACAAATAAATAAGCATAAAAAAAAATAATCAGAGTTTATAAAGAAAAGGAATTTTTATTTTTTGGATGTTAGCTTATAACTGGCCAACAAAACAAATTTGTAGAGCAATTTTCCAGCTTGCTGTTTCATTTTGTATTGCACAATCATCTTTTGGTTTTCTGCACATTTTCCAAAATGTTCAATCAATATGCGAATTGAAGTTCTCTGCGTCTGTCTCGCACTTGCTCTCTTTGAAATGCATAACATGTCTTCATGTTCGACATTTATTCAATGCCATTTTGTGGTTTACTCGCTGCTTTGCAGACGCAGACAATTCATTTTTAGCGGCTAAGAGGAGACAAATCAAAATTTAGCAGAGACTCTTGAAGCCTGTTAGCTTAATCTGAACTAAATGTTATTTTTAATACCTCAACTTTAGACTACTTTAGAAACTATGCTTACCTCCCTCGCTTGCCTGTAGGCAGGCAAATTATATAATTAAAGTGTTGGAAAACTGTATGATGTGATTTCGCCATAAATTAAGTGACTTTACATACAGACAGTAGCCTGTCAATTGCACCGAAAGCTTCCTCCACTTAAGGGATCGATGTGCTTATATTTGGCTTTAATTTAAAGTGTTTCCAAAGTATCTGCACTTGAAGGCTTGGCTTAAAGAAGTCACTGTCTGAGAAGCTGACAAACTGGTAGCTTTTTTATCAAACTTTGAGGGCAAATAAAAAGTTTTTTAGGGCACTAAAATAGTTTCCATTGAAAGGCTTTCAGTCAAATTAAATTTAAGATAAGTACTGAAATTTAAAAGTTTTTTTATGCAACACTAAAGTTAACTATAAGCAATTAAATAGTTAAAAAGCAAGCGCTGCAAATAAATGTAATTTCAATTGCTTTCTGATGCATTGAGCAATGTCTAATCAAGCAAACAATTAAGAACGTCTAACTAATTATATTTTGGAATGGTCTAATGGACTTGAGAGTCCTTTTGTAGACTTCAGTGAAAAACTAAGACAACTAAAATAAAAGGGGGAAAATGTGTGGAAAACTCTTGAGCAGAATTTCCAGTGTTTGGAGCTGACGCTGACGTTAATGACCGTCAATAAAAGCCGTGCTCAAGTGGCAATAACCGTGGCCGCCTTTGGGGGTTTCAACAATGGCCAAGCAATTAATGTCAAAGTCAATATGCCTTATCGCGCCGTTAAATGTAAAGGGTATTAAAATAAAATAAATAACGCAAAAATCAGCAGCGCTAAAATTAAATCGAACATCAACAATCTGCGGTGGCAGCTCAACAACTAAAGGGAATGAGAAAGGATGGATGCTTGAATGGTGGGGGGCGTGGCTGGGAGGCGCAACTCATCGCGTTTGTGGCAAGCAGCATTAAGAAGCATCATGTCCACGCCGCGTGCCCCCAGAGCACGTGGTAAAGGGCGACAACAGAGCAGCGGGAATGGGAGCTCAATAATCAGCGGGTTGGTGTGGAGACTCCGACTCGGCGACTCCGTTGAACGCAGCGAGCGCCAAGGAATCAAACGAAATCAACGAGGCATCCAGCAACTTGGTTATCCATCCCATTGCCATCGCAACAGTCTGCTACGAGCGCCTCAAGCGCTTTTCTGTATCTTCTATTTATTTTCCTTTCTGCTTTTCGCTTTTTTCCTTCGCCTTCTCCTGTTTTTTCTTTTTTTTTGGAGTGCAGCTCGTTAGGCACGACCGAGCAGACAGCACGGGAGACGCGCAAGGACATAAACAGCAATGGCAGCCTCATTGAGAGAGCCGCTGGGTGTGGCGACTGTTCCACCGGAAGCGGAAAAGCGGACTGGGTGGGGTGCAGCGTAACTGTAAGGAGCGGGGGGGCGGTGGGTGTGTAGCGCCTCCTGGTGTCGACAATCGCGCGCGTGTTGGCCGCTACTTCGAGTGGCAAGTGGAAAGTGGCAAGTTGATGGAGAGCGGTGCCAGCAAAGCAAATGCTCCTCGCTTAAACGTCAATTCCGAGCGCGTTGCATTTACCAGTTTCAGCTACACTGATCGAAATAGGGGTGGTTTGGAGATATTAAGTATACGCAGCCTTAAAATAAAGATTCTAATAAAAGATCACTGCAGTTCTAAAATGTTTTAATTATGAGTTTTGTTGTAGCAAATTCAAAATTCTTCGGATAAAGTTTTTCTTTTTTGGGTCTTCGAGTTCTTTCAGTTTTAACAGACATTTTGAAGTCTAATTTTCTAGCATTTACTTGAATTTTTCCAGCTTTTGTAGAAGTTACCCCTTCTTCTGCTTCCCCTTACACCAAAATAACAATATTTTTTAGGGTTTCATGTGCTCAGCTCTAAGGTCTTAATTTTGACAATAGAAACTTAATTTAAGTACATGTTTTTGTCAGTGTAACACTTCAGCTTTCGCTTTATCCCAAGCTTTCTTATACCTTCCTCCCTACCCTCCCTCCCCTCCATACCTCCGTTCGTGCCTGTCCGTCCAGCTGCCTGTTCGGTCAGGAGCCAATCTGTTTGGCACTTTGTTTGTCGCTAGCAACGTTGCCGCTGCTGTCGACCCCAATTTACAATGCTTTTTGTCTGGCTTTAGCTACGACAACGACAACGGCAACGGCAACGGCTCTGACTCCGGGTCCGTGTAGTTGTCTGCGTCAGTGTCCGTGTCCGGGTCCGAGGACAGCGGCTCGGGCAGCAGCAACAGCTTCGACAACGACGAGGACGACGACGATGATGACGACTACAGCTTGAGGATTCGTGGTTCGTGGTGCTTGCGCCTCACAGTCTCTGATTTCGAATGTGCGGCGTATCTTAATGCAAAAAGCTGTCAACGAAGACAGCGACGTTGATAGGATGGCGTTGGTAACATGGAGGGGGGCATGGGGATGGAATATTGGCAGCTGTTAACAGGTAATCCTCCCTACCGCGCACTGACATCGTCGCATAATTCAACGCAGCTCACGTAAATTTTTAAGTTTCGTCATTAAGATTATGGAGACTAACAAAATTTTCGTTAGCGCATGCACAGAATTTATCATCTGCTCGTTAAACGTTGGAATGGACAAAGAGTCACACACACACACACACACACACACTAGTGCCCACAGATAAGAGGACTCAAAACTGCATCGTATACAATTTAAACACTGCGTGTAACTTGACACTTTCATAAGAAAAACTAAGTACATAAGCAGCTTAGTGGATGCACAACAGTAAAAACTTCACAGTTTTCACTTTTAGATAGAAAGATACTTTATGTACTCAAAGATATTCTATCGAAACTATTAAGAGCTTGCCAAAGTGCCGAGTTGTGTTGTAAAATTTTAGTTATTAAATGCAAAGAGATTAACAAAAAAACAGACTAAATCTATATTTATAAATGCAAAGGGAATTAGAGCAAAATATAGACAAACAATAGAGTTATGTAACAGAAAGTTTAAAGTCTGAATTTTAATGCTTACAGTATTTTATATAATACTTTTCAGCTGCTAAAAACTTTTAATTATTTACCTGAGCTGTCAACTCAACGCAAGTTGATCAAGTTGACAAAAAGTCGAAACTTTTTAGCAGGAAACTCGCCATTGAAACTGCCTGACGATTTATCAATAATCGATTAACTTATGAAACTCGTAATAAATATTTATGTGTATTATATATATTTAAAATTAACTTGCTTGATGTAGGCAAACTGCCACGTTTCGCTAGGGAAGCATGTCAATGCCACTTAGTAGAAAAGAGGAAGAAAGCAGAGAGAAAAGCAGAGAGAAAGCTGAGAAAAGTATTGGAAGTCAGCGCATTTTGCTTTGAATGCTCGTCTTTACCTTCAGTTATACATACATATACATTCATATATATTATGCTCACTCAAATTCAAAATCTATCTCGCTTTCACTCCTTGTAACTCGGTGTGTCTGGTCTCACACTCTTGCCCTGCTTTGGTCACATTGTGCAGCGACGTCAACACGTGCCGCTAACCTTTTACCAATCCCAATCCCTATCCCTATCCCAAAAAAAAAATGGATGCTACACCCAACTCAACTGGGAAAATGTCGCCTGTTGTTGTTGCTACTTTCCTGTTGCCGTTCTTGTTGTTGGTTGTGTAAGCAAATTGCCCAATTTTTTCTTGCTTTACTTCTGTTCACTTTGCTCTTTTTATTCTTTTTCTTCTCTTTGGGCTTTACAAGCTGTGGGGGCTATCAACGTATTATCTTGTCAAAGGAGTGCAGTTCGAAATTGTTATGGCAAAAAGAGAAACAGCAACAATAACAAAAGTTGTACAAATAGAGGACTGTAGAGCGGGGATCTATGTCCCCTGATCTATGCTAGCGAAAGTGTAAGAAAAGTGGAAAGACCCAAAAAAAAAAGAAAGAACGCGAAAAGTATCTGGTCGCTAGTTGGTTGCTTTACTCAGCTGCTTTTCCTACCGCTGCCGCTGCTGCTGCTCCCGTTCGAAAGCAATAATCTAACATTTCAGCACATTTTACAGTTCACTGAATTAAATAAAGAAACTTTGAGCGCACACACAATGTGCGTGTGTGTGCGAGAGTGTGTGTGTGTGTGTGTGCTCAAAATGTATCCACAAACTCAAACGGGACAGTTAACAGAAGACAGCCCGCCATCGCCATCGTCTTCATCTTCATGTTCTCGTCTCGTCTCATCTCGTCTTCGTCCCGTCCCGTCTGGCGAGCAAGCAAAGCAATTTTTATGGAAAATGGTACGAAAATTCCACATTATGGGACTTCCAGCTCCAAGTTGACTGGGGCAAGGGCACAACGCGTGCCGTAAAAGCAAAAAAAAAAAAAAGGAGAAAAAAGAAAACCAAACGAAAGTAAAGGAGAAAAAAAGAGAAAAAAGAAAATGCTGAGCTAACGATGTGTGATTTTTCTGTATGGGTTGGTTTTTTTGGGCCCGGTTGGCAACAATTGGGCGCTAGCTGGCTAAGGGGTGTTCCACAGGGTGTGCAGAGCGGGGGGCGGGGTGGTGCTTTAGGGCTGGTGTCGCGAACCGAGCGTAAAAAATAATAATAAATGAAAGTGTTGGCGTTGGGCAACGTTGTCGTTCTCGTTGTCGTTGTCGTAGTCACACACAGCCACAACCTCTGACCCCACAATTCCAACCCCCTTCTCCTCTCATCACTGCTGCTAATGCCACGCCTCCCTGCCTACCCCCTGTTGCTGGTACGTGTAATAACATTCAAGTACGCCAAGTTTAATCTCTCAAAATGCTTATGCAAAAGAAAAAAAGTATAAAAAATCAACTAACAACTTTGCAAGCGTCAGTGATTGACTAAGAGTCACCCTGGCAAGCATAACAAATTTTTAAAAAATTAAGTGTACGTCTGGTTTTAATTCATAAGGGTTATAAGAGGTGTTGAGGGGTTTTTTGAGGCCTAAACGTTGCTTATGAAAGTTTTAAACCTTTAACAAAGCAAACACTTAAGGATCATTCTTTTATAGACTTTTTAATCTATATTTTCAGTTACTTTCAGTGACTTGTAGACTGATCCTTGTCTAGACTAACTGGGCTCAAGTAGTAGCCCCTAAAGCCTTCTAATCAACACACACACTAAGACAACCAGCTGCTCAACACTTGCTGTTTACAGGGTATGCAAATAAAAAAGGGCAACCAACAGAGAAAGAATGAAAAAAAAGCGTTAGCAGAAGAAGAAGCAGAAAAGTGAATATACTGCACGGGCAACACAAAATGTGAGGGTAATTTACGTTTAAAGCCTGCAAAATTATTCAAATTAAAATTGTAAGTATTCCAATGCGTTGGCTGCGTCAGCTACAGCAACAGCAACAGAGTCAGCTACAGCCTTAGTTTTTAGCCTCAGTTTTGGCCACGGCTTGAACCTTAGGTTTCATTCCATGCCAGATATGAAGCCAGCTGAGCCAGGCAGCTGCGAAAATGGTTAAATTGGGTATATGACTATATACACACACACACATATACACACAAATATATATGTATTTTTGGGAGCTGTGAATTCCTGAGCACTGTGTCCTGAGCCTGGACCCCATTGCTAAATTAGCTGGGACACTTAATTTCTGTTGACGCGCACATTTTTCTATGGAAATTAACGCTAAATAATTTTTGGAATCAGTCGTAGTGCCCCAAGGGCATTTGTGTAGGACTGAAGGGTGAGAGAATGGGGGAAAGGGGGAGAGTGTGGCGGAGTTGGACACGTTGGCGGAAGGTAGTTAAGGACGACTAATGCTGATGCTTGGTTTGCTGCTATGAGGCGGCAATTAGGCCCGGGGTGTTTGAATTAGTTTCGTGTTTTAATGAGTTTCATAACTTTTTGGTTCCGTTGTAAATTGTAAAAGCAGCAGCAGCAGGAATACCCCTACTCACACACGCACTCGTAAAAAATACGTATATAGAAATGCGTAATTTTTTGGAGTTGTCTGAACTTAGTTGAATGTATTAGTATTAGCTATACCCAGTTGACACAAGCAGCCAAGTGGCAACAACAACAACCACTTTTAAGCTGTGAAATATGCAATGATTTATGGTCGGAAAAGTCAGCCAAAGAGGTCTCAGATGTGAGAACGTGCCATGTTAATGATATTTTAAAAGTGTCTCCAGCGGTTTCGCCACATGTAGCTGAAGATTGCAATACAAATGATTGGAATGATGCAAAATTGGGTTGAGGTATTAAATCGTCTCTATAGAGTAGATTCACTAATGGAAATCTTGTTAGTCAGGCTTTGATGAATACCATTCAGTTTTCAAACTTTTACCACACACATTGTACGTATACGCAATTTTTTGGCAATTCAGCTATTTTCTTGCTCACAACTCCCATTCATTTATGGCTTTTTTATGTCACAGTTTTCACACTGCACTGCTACCATTATATAACTTTAAAAGAATCAAAATAAATTGCTTGTTTTATTATACACTTTTGCTTTATTCGTTCTACTTTTCGCCTCTTTTTTTGGGTAAGCTAAAGTTATCCATTTAAGCTGATCAATATTTATACGAAAAAAGTCTCGCTTCCTTTTGAATTGACATAACATTTTATTCATTTATATTTGATATCTTTCAATTGTGTTGTGCAATATTTAATACTTCTCTAATTAATTAAACATCACGTATTCGAGCATAAATAAAAAATCGATGATACCTTTGCGAAGCATGAAAAAATTACTGCCACTGCTGCTCAAATGACAAATGGTCAACAATGAATACTATTTGCTGTCCGATTGGGAGTGGGACTGGAATTGGGAGTGCGAATGGGTGTAAAAATTTGCACAAGCAACGAAAAGAAAACATATTCGACTGCCTTGCGCTGTCTCTTTCTGGCTCTGCCTCGCCCACTCCGCCTCCCTTTCTATCTCTATCTCTGCGCTGCTTTTTTAGTCACATTTCAACTGTAATTACTTACCAAGTCCATTACCCGCCAGCCTGTTCATGCTATGGGAAATAAGCTTCTTTTCGGCAAAAGGGCAGTGGGAAAAAATACTTTGTATTTTCTTTTAATTTTTCATTGTTAAATTGCCATTTATCTGGTATTTGCCTATGGAGGCGGCTGCTGCTGCATGTGGGCGTGTCTCGGTGTCTGTTTGTGTGTTTGTGTGCCCAAAGGATGCGCGACAAAAGGAATGGAGAAAAACTGTAACTGTACACACCGCACACAAACCAAAAAGCAGAAACAATACCCAAAAAAAAGGTTGCCTTTGTAAAGGTTAATGAAATTGAGAAATGAAGAATGATATTTGATAGATACATAGACAGAAAGAAACGACTATTAGCACTTGTATTTGTAGCTGTAGCTGTATCTGTATCCGCATACGTGGCTGTATCTGATTGTGTATTTGAATCTGTCGAACTATTCGCTTTGATCCGCATGAAAAAGTCAAAGCACAAATAAATGAATGTTCTTTTGTGGAACATTTGGCAAATATGTCCAAACATTTGCAGCATATAAAAGATACAAGATACACACGTTGGCAGCGTGTATCTAAGCGATATGGTCGTGGTCCAGGCACGCCCCTCCATCTTCCCCGCCTCTAACCCTCTGTGCAAACTGTGCAGCCCGCAAAAGAACAAAAATCAATATGTTGATTTCAACTTTTTTGCAGATAAAGTTTGCGTACAAAAACCAAAAAAACAACAACAAAAACGGGAAAAAATGCCAACAAAAATGAAATGTGTGTTTTCTTTTTTGTTTCTTAATACCCTGTGTCAATAAACGTCTGCCAAAGGGGTATAACAAAGCACTCACTTCCCATAATTAATTTAGTTAAAAGTTTCGACTCGACTTGAAAGCAGATTGATTGATTGACTTTGCATAAATCGGATTTGGTTAAATCGAAGGGTAACTGTTAGTCGAACACTTTCAAGCGCTGCCTAAAACATTTTTGCTTGTCTTTTTTGTTTTGTTTGGCCAACAAATTCAGACAAATAAGAAGTTTAAGATGGAAGAGCTGAGAAAAAAGAGGAGAAACGAAAGGAGACGGAGACAGAGACAGAGGAGCACCCAGAGCTGAAGACAGCCATTATCTGCTTACATATTCATTCTTGATATAAGCTGCACACCCGAAATATACTTATTTATCATATACATAATGTATGCATGCATATACACGTTTATACATACTTAAGCGGATATTTTTGACACTTTAAAAATTGGAATATCTAAAGAGCATTGGCGACAGGCAATTTTTCATCGAATCTCCACCTACAGAGCGTTTCGCGGGAAAGTGGTCGCACCAGCTGAGACACGAAGGAGCACAAGACAGGAGTGGGGGCAAAGGAGGGCCAAAAGGAGGCTTAAGGCGGTCCAAACAAGGAACAGCGCCAGAATGTACACAGTCAAATCAAAATCGAAGCAGATGGAGGCCGTAACTGCTTGTGATTGAGCACACTGCTACAAACGGAAGTCTCTTGAAACAAAAATCGGAGAAAATGGACATTATTTAAATGAGAAACAACTGAAGAAACTTAAATTTGTATTTATATGGTTAACAGAAGTCTTAAATTGTTTCTAACCCATATCTAGGACACTTCACTGCTCTGCTTTTTAGCAGTGTATGCGCTCCCCTTGCTGGTATGGGCACAATTTTTGGTTTATCAGTTGCGTCTTTGTATGTGTGTGTGCTTATTTTATTTTTTTTCATTCTCGCAGTTGTCTTGCGTTTTTATTATTTGCCAAATATCGATAGGAGCCAAAGCAGCAAGTGCCTCCACCCACGCCCACGCCCTCGTCTCCCAAAATACACCAAGTCTCTTTGAGTTTCTCTTTATCTTTTGCAGCTTTATCTGCCACTCTGCGGTAGTGTCTTTGTATCTTTGTGTCTCGTCGCCACTTTGCTTCAAATGCTGACTAAATACGCTGCGTAAATGGAGATGAATACGAGTATCTCATATATAAGTATGGTATACATAAATTTATGTGCGTGTATTGCTTAAACGACATTTGGGACACATGCCGAGACCTGAAACCAAGAGCGAGACCAAGACCGAGTACAAAAACAAGGACTGCTGCCTTTTGGGTAATTTCTTCCGCATTGGCCCTAACTCCCGCCTTGAGGCTGTGCCTCGTGAAGCGTTTATGTATATGAGAAATATACTTACTTTGTTTTAAAGCTCATCAATGTCAAAAGGCATTTTTAATACATTTCATTAATGCTACGCTTTACATACGTAATCAGGTCAAATACGTTAATGCCCCCGAGGCGCGTAAAAAGCGTTTTGAGTGCGTTCAAAAACACCGCGTATACGTAATTAGCTTAAATCATTTCAATTGCAAAAGCGTTTACAAATCGATAAATTCATGTGTGTACACAGTACCGCATAAAGACACGTTAATAATGTCAATTATTTTAGCCAGAAAGCAAAGGAAAATGTGATTTAATTGGAAGGGAAATGCAATGAAAATAGAAATGAAAATAAAAATAATAAAGTTGATAAATCAAAGGAAAATTGATGCAGTGCTTTGACAGCAAAGCTATTTCAGAGTTACCAAGCACTTGGACTTAGAGCACACATAAACACACACCCACACAGCAGCACACACACGCACACCAAGTCCTACACATTACGTATACGACATGTGAATAGTTGTGCAAAGTTGACGATGTCATCGCATTTTTTTTGGGCTTACATACTTATGGCATGTGTAGTTGTAGTTGTCGTTCTCGTCGTCGTCGTCGTCGTCGTCGTCGTTTTCGCCCATGTTCATTAGTGTTGCCCCAAAATGTGTGTGGTATGCAACATGAAATGTGCCACGAAACTGCAGGAAGCATGAAATGATGTCAAATGGTTCGTCGTCTTTGACCAATAAGAGTAGGAGAGAGCACGAAAGCGAGTGCTTAACAAGTTCATGTTGCTAACTCTGCTTGGGTTTAACTTCCATATCACCATTTTCTGCTACTTCTTCTATTTCCCTTTCACATTTTCTTCCACTTCTTCCCCTTTAGCTACTGCTGTTACGGTTACTGTTACTGTTGCTGGATGATTGTTAGATATTATCTGGAAAGTTATTGGGGGCCGCTGCTAAGCATAAAATTTATTAATGCCCAACGAGTGTTGGCCACGTAGACGCTAACGGAAGTTACGTGACTCGTGGGAATAAACAGTAGCACCGCCAACACCACCGCCAACTGAAGCTGGCAAAGATGCTCAACCAAATTGCACTTTACCTTTCTATTTGCACTAATGCGGCCAACAAAAGGGCGGCAGTGATAAATCCAAGCAGGAAGCTCAAATAAAATTGTAGTGGACGCTGGATTTTTATGTCTTACCAGCAACAACAACAAAAAGGAGGCTAAAAAAACATATGGCTATATATAGAGGTTGAAGGACATATTATCATCATAACAGTGGGCACATAACTAAGTTTAGTTTAGACAACTTTTACTTTGGGCAATATGGAGGAGACAACTGGATGAAAGTACTCAGCGTTGTTATGCAAATAGCGCAACGAATTACATAAATTGCGTATACGCAATGTCGCCAACACATTTGCTATAAATTCATATTCAAATGGAGCACTCCCCCAGCAAGCATTTGCACAACATTTAGATACACTCGTATATCTCAAACAGCCTATCTTACATGTGTGTGTGGGTGATTGTGTGTGTTAAATGAAGGAAAACAGGACAAAAGGCCTGCAAATAGCGGAAAATGTTAAACGTTCGCTGCCGACGTCGCTGTCGACGCTAACGTTGGCGTCGGAGGTGCGCAAATTGATATTTTTCTACAACATGCAAATAACAAGAGTAATGCGAGTCGACCTCGCAGCAGCAACGCCCACAACACTCCACCCCCCAGTCCCTTATAAGGCCATAAATGATCTGATAAGACAACAACAAACGTAAATATTTATGCATACCAACTAAAACACACACTCACAAGGACTGTGTGTGCGTGTGTGTGTATGTGGAAGGCACGTGTCGGATGCTGTGGAAAAATGAAATAAAGTTAAACAGGATATTTCAACAACATACAACAAAAACTCAACAAATGAACGGACCGACAAATGAAAGTAAAAGGCAAGGAATTGCCAAGGAGCGGGTGTAGCTGGGTTAGGAGGGGGCGTAGGATGTGGTGCGTCGCAAGGACAACGACGACGGGACACATTCCGATTCGGTGTGTTAAAATGTAATAGCAACGTTAATGAACACGAACGCAGTCGCAGTCACAGTGGAAATGGTCACATAAAAAGCAGCGTCCCTTGCAGCGCACCACGCCCCCTCTCCGCCCCTATAAGCAGTGGTTGTAAAACAAATACACACACAAACACACACACACACTCGCAGATATTTACTTATACACGCCGCACATTAGGCTGCGTAGGTGGCACAACAAATCTCAGCAGCTCACGTTCTTTGAGGAGAGCAACGCACCACTTTGCACCACACCATAGCTCACACCACCGCACCACGCACCACGCGGCATCGTCGAATGCTTTCTTTTGTTGTTTGCCACGACGTGTTGTTGCCACAACCCAAAAAGCAATTGCGCGCGTTGTCGACGAGGCCAACGCAGGTCGTCAACAACCCAATGATGTTGCTATGTCTGCAAACAGAAAGACAGACAGACGGACAGACCTAAGGACTGACTGACAGACGAGCGAGTGCTTTGATTATATATAAATATACACTGTCAGAAATGTCAAGTTCCTAAGTGACTTTAGCCGCGACTCAGTGGCTTAGAATTAACTGATGGCAGCTCTAAAAACAGTTGGAAATAAATTGAATTTTAATGGAAATCATGTGTTTAAAATATTTACAAATATTAACAACACTTTTTTGGATGGATTCTATTTAGAATTTAAAGGTAATTGGATGATTAAACCCGTGTTCAAAGTAGCTCAAAAATATTTTTCTTAGACACGCCTTAATGCAGACTATTTTTAAGACTTTCTAGCTTTTTTTAGTTATATTTAGAACACGTTACAGTCCAAAATTTGCCATTATTTGAAGCTGAATTTCACATATTATAAAATAGAATTTTGTAGTACTACCACAGCTAAGAAATTGTGGCCAAAGAGCTGTAGAAAATACAGATACAGCGAGTAGTTTATGCTCTTAACAGCTAAAATATTGTGGAATTATTTAATAAACAATTGGTTATTTATAATTATATTGGAAAAGTGATGCTTAAAGTACTGAAATTATTTGGTTATTACTTTAGTTTCCCTTTGGTATAATTTTTTACTAAATCTCCACTGACAACTCAGTTGTTTTATCTATTGTGTTGAGGAACCAAAATCCCCACCAATATCTTTTCCAAACGCCCATTCCGCCAAGTGTACAGTTAGTTAGGTGTGTGTGTGTACACCCACCAATACATAGCCAAGTAGTGCTTCGAGACGTCGCAGCACATCGCACCGCAGCGAGCACATTCAATGAGGCATTTCACACCATTTGTTGGCATTTGATGATGCCAACACCGCGTCCTGAGTCGCGGGTCGGAGTCGCGACGTCAGTTCGTCAAAATGCCACCTAAAGAGAGGGCTTAACTTGACTTAGCTTGTTGCTGTCTATTTAGCTGTGATATTCCCATAGTTATATGTATATATATAGCAGCCATTTATTGGGTAACTCAAACTCAAACCCAAACTCATTTCACTTTTTATGTCATCCGATCAGTTAAGGTATTTCCCAATTTTGATTTTGATTTTGGCCTCCAGCTATGAGAGTTCACCCCCTTGATTTGGTTCCGAGAAGAAGTCGAGTACAACATGTGGTTGCCACATGAAACCAGAGCTTGTTTTTCACTTAATTGAAAAGCAACGCAATGAAATTTCATTTCTGAAAGACTCCAACTACACACAGGTAGAGAGACTGGTATACAGGTATGAAACTAACAGGTAGTGTATGTAATCAAAACGTTATGCGTATATGAACCTAAATGAATGTCTAAATGTTGTTAAAACACACGAATTTATGCATACCCTAAGTCAGTTTATGGTCTAAATGTTTACAAGCCAAACAAAATGAAATGAAGGGCATAACGTGTTGCCATTGACAACGACAACAAGTACAAGGAGAAGAAGTGGGTGGAGGTGGAGAAGGACACGGCTGGCGATGACGTTGGACATTTAACAGATGAACCAAGTGGGAGCAGAGTGGAGTGGAGTTGGAAGCAGAAGCCATCAAATATTAAATGGAATACCCTCGTAATTAAAGTGAAATGAATTTAAGTACACAAATTGAACGTCGAGGAAGCCAACCATGCTCAAGTGGCTACGTCAGGCACCTTTTTTGTGTGCCCACCCCCTACACGTAGAGGTAGGGAGTAGGAGAGAGACAAGGACAGCGTGAGAGAGAGCGAGAGACACAGCGTTCATGCAACGGCAGCCATGTGGACGTGACTGTCCCTCTCGGTAGTCGGATGTTTGTCTGTTTGAAGCACTCGTGTAAAGCATGAGTGCAAACACACAAATGCACACACACACACCATACACACCCTACACACACACACACACTGAGCAGCATTCACGTGCCTGTGGCCAATGTGGTTGTACATAACGTTGAGCGCGCCAGAAATGCTCCATTTGACTTGACCAATCAAAGCTTTGACTTTCAAGTGTTCGTCTGCCATTTTTATGTTGTTGTTTCTGTTATCACTGCCGTGTGTTTTTAAGCCACTAATTGAAGTATTTAGCTTTGCATATAAAACATAAAACTTGTTCAAATATACCCTTACGTATACGTAATATGAGCTTACGTAATTTATGAGTTCACAGACTGACTGATTTGTCCAATTAGCTTGAGTAGTGCAACGAGTGCAAGTCACTTGAGTGGATTAGTTATGAATCGAGTTGATTCGAAGCATTCACAACATTTGTGGAGCACAATCCGTTTACAGTTGATCAGTTTTTATGTTGACGCACAAAATCCAAAACTGACTCTATCCATTTAAATTCCACAATATTATTATTCAGTCAACTCGATGAGCAATCACATGCTTGATTAATTTTCTCCTTGGCCTAGCAACTCAGGAAAATATTTGTATTAAAACAAACAAAAGACACCCAAGAAAAAAATGAAGAAAGCAGATACGTATACACATACTTATCTGTAGCTATATAGACTGTATTCAGCAGCCAATAAATTGTAAATGGAGTCTAGGAAAACTTGACGCTTCGCAATGATAACAAAAACTCAATCTACTTTCTTTGCTCAGCCCACTGAAGGGTCCACTTGACAGACATGCAACAAAAATAGTCTGCCAAAAATATACACACACACACACTTCACACAGGGCAAACACACACAGTGGTAACACTTTGTAACGAACCCAAAAGTGCCACACGTACTACATCTGTTGTCAGTTCGCTTCTTACAGGGCTTATCACATGCATTGGCAAATTGTCGCCATCATAGTTGGACGAACCATTAACGAAAACCTATGAAAATGTATGCGATACAGTCAAGTACAGCTGCACAGTGGTAAAAAGCGACAGTTTCGGGGTGAAAGGAAAGGACGATGAGCTGATTCCTAGTTTTTCTCAAGCAGAATTATGTGTTTTTAGGACAATTACTATAATTTTAGAGCGCGGCCAACTTAACCTCATACTTTACTGTAATTTAAGATCGCAGCCAATTTAACGTCGTACTTTAAATGTGCGTTTTATGCAAGATTGTCAGTGTTTATAAGAAAGAATCAGACATTTCAAGGAGTTCTACTCCACTATTAACAACAGAGTCATTTTTAGTGCATATTTCAATGAGTTATTGATGAATTTTCCAAGATTTTCATTAACAACAGAAGTAAAGCATCTAAAGTTTAATTGTTAAGCTTTCTTAGTAGCAAAGACATTTCCTTCTCTGCTTTTTATTGCTTTTTCAACATACAAAGTTTTCACTTTTATGCCAATCTTGCCCACTGTGCAATGGCCGCGTTGACGTTACCAACAACTCGAGAAGCGATTTTCTGTTCGTCTTATTCGCATTGCTTCGTGCTCATTCCACGATTCAACTGCGGTTTCATTAGCCCCGGTCTGTTAACTTGTTGTTGCCATTCCAGCTGTTGTTGTTGTTGTGGCTTTAGCTGTGGTTGTGGTTGCTACTATCTATGCGGTGCTTACTGCCTCGCTTCCTTTCATTACAGTTAAGTTTTGGTGGCCGCAGCAGCGGCTATTGAAATTTTTCTTCGCATTTAATGCGCCATAACCATAAGAAGCCGAGAGCCCTGGCCAATGAAATAGCTGCTTCCGTATTCGGTATTCAGTATTCCGTATAGCGTATACCGTATAGCTAAAGCATAAGTAGTAGTCACACCATAGAAACACCCAATTACCCAGCCATCCCAGTGCTCGATTAGAACTGTGGCTCGTTTTTAGCAAATGCAATTAACAAAACACGCTTCTAGCATAAAGTCATTAGTTATTCCATTTCATGAATACAAGTATACCCACAATTCGAACGCTTCACTGACTGCGCGAGTGAGTGTGTGTGAGTACGTGTGTGAGTGCGTACGAGTGTTGTATGAGTGCTTTGAGCATATGGAGCATATATATGCGGGCTGTTTGTATATATAACGTAGCACTCTCTCGTCTACAACATTATATACTATTTGGTGGATTTCGGCTAGAGTGGAGTCCGCTCTTTGGCCAGCAAACGAACGCCAGCGGCGACAACCCTAAAAACCCTACACCCTGCAACCGATACCCTATACCCTGTACCCTATACAACTCGTATAGGTTCTCCATGTCGGGAACTACACTAAATTGGCATCCAATGTTGCTTTTCGGCCAGAATTGTTGTTGGTATTCGGCGCCACGTTGTTTGCTTTCACCTCAAGCAAAGTTTGCAAATATTTTGGCCAGGCCAACAGCAGGGGGAATGGGGAGAGGAAGGGGCGATCGAGGGGTTGCGGCCGGATAGATGGACAAGGTGTTGCTGTTTCCCGGATAAAGTTGGACGGCGTGAGGTTCTTACTTATGTAGTATATGCAAAAATGGTATTCAATACTTAAAGATTTATGAGTCTATGAATCTTGCATGGTATCTGACCGTATGAGTGGTGTGTGTCTCTGTGTGTGTGTATGCCGACATGAAATACTGATACCCATTTCCCCAACCAACGCCGCGTCCACTTTTCTTTTTGTAGAAAAACTCCGACGCACTGGCGGCCTAGTGGCTCAGTCGCCGTCGCCGTTGCCGTCGGCGTCGCAGTCTCGAGCTTTGTGGCACATGTAGGGCTTTAGAGCATGCTTTGCATAAGCCAAAAGAGCGTCGACTGGCTGGCCAAAGCCGAAAGTCCAAAGCAAACACCACAAATTAGTCGACATCAAGTAGAGGCATTTCTATAAAGCTGCAGCAGCAACAAAAAATCACTGCTGCTGCACACAGAGATACCCTGGCTAAGAAGTATTAGTTTAAAAGTCAGACTAAAAAGGTCAGAGATTCAATTCTAACTGCAAAGTAGGCAGTCCCTCAAATCACAACTAAGTAAATAGCTGAGCTTGGGCTCATAGACCACACACTTCTCTCGTTGTAAAAACAAACTACAGGGTATACAAATCAGGCAAATTCTTTAGCACCGGTCTGGGCAAAAGTTTGGTCTGAGCTTTGGAAAAGTAGCAGCTGCCAGGACACATGAATCAGCACAAAGACCTCAAAGTTTTTCAATGATTTAATTAGAATTCTTTAAGGTAAATATCTCTCAGCTCGTAGCACACAACTCTCGGCTCTCCGCTCTCAGTATCTGCTGCCAACTGTGTCCTTTGAGTTTAGCATTGAGTTTAATTATGAAATTTTCAAGGTGACACATGCCCCACATGCCCAGGACACCGCAGTCTCACCTTGTAGGCGTGTCAAATTACCGCCAGTTAAACATTCTTCAAGATAATGTGGTAGATTAGCTAAACGAGTTAGACAAAGTTCAATAAAACGTTACGTCGACAAACTGCTTTATATGCGTATACGTGTTATGGGCTAAATTAATTGAATTCCCATTATTTAAGTAATGTTTCAAGTTACTGCAAATGTTTGACAAACAAAAATAAAACTTAAACTGTTTTATTAAGTGGTTTTCAAATTTCAACAGGTTTTTATTTTCTTTATGAGAGATTTGCAAACCCTTTTGCGAAGTAAATTTCATTATTTGTATGCATTTAATTACTTTGCTGAGCTGCAAAATTTCTGGGTATTCATGTGCTCAACGGCTATGAAAAGTTTGAGAATGCTAATTGGGTTCTCTGCTCTCTGATTAAAGTTTAATCTCCTATCAAATACGCAAATGGCAAAGGATAACGACAAAGTCACGTCAAGATTAATGTTTATTGATTTTTCTAGGCGCTGATAATGTTACTTCCCCGATATCCCCAAACTGCTAGACTCCTTTTCCAATTGGCTGATTCGCGTCTCTCCTGGCTTAGTTTTCTATTTCTGTGCAAAGCCATCTTAAGAATTTGATAAGCTTATTTCAAATTTGTGTTGACTGCTTTTCTTTTGCTTTAGCTCTGTTGTCGAAAGTTTGAATTGTATTTACATTTCATTGTGAGCCCATTGATGTTGGACTTACAAGACAAGACGAGTAAAAATAAAACACTCAGTGTGCCACAGGTTACTCCATGTCTGATCAATTCGGTACTCCCCAATGACTCACTATTTTATTTTTCACACATTTTTGAGTACTTGCCTACTGCATTTAAACAGTTTACACTTAGATAAGCGCTGCACATCAGTTATTGTTAGAGTTCAATTAGTCACTTTGCTTCTGTTAACCGAACACATACAAGCCTTTCAATTATTATTATTGTCAATATTGATAAGATACGACTAGTTTTTGACCATCATCTCCATGGGACGATAAGCTAATCGAAGTTTTGAATTTTATTCAGAAACAACTTGAGACAGCAAACATGTTGAACAGGTGTACCGAAAATAAACGGATCAAACGATAAGAAAATGTTTTTTACTTTTGAATTAACTTTCAGCAGAATTTAAAGTTCTTTGTAAGTAGTATTTGAGTGTAGTACGAATAGATTAGCCATTAATAAGTTCGGTAAGCTTGAATAGATAAGATACTGGTCAGGTAATCGTCAGACAGAGCACATAAAAGCCGTCGCAAATCGAAAACCTTGTCAATCACAAATCGACTCAGCAATGGACAAGATTAAATTCCTATTCGTAGGTTCTATATTGCTACTGTTTAACAGACTGACTCTAGTCAGCTCTGTGCAGTTTCTGCCTGAGGAAATTACCTACAATGAGCAATACCAAAGGATGCAGGAACTACGTCCACTGGCGGTGGAGTTTCTGGAGCACTACAAGAACATCTCCCAAACCGATTTGGGTATACCCAGCAACCGTCTACCCAGTGAGCAGGATATGCGTTGTCTGGCCGACTTGGCGGTGTGGATGCAGGGCATAACCTCCGTCAAACTCTGGGCTATACTAAGTAAGTTCGGTTTGTCTATTTACTATAACTTTACTTTAACTTCCAACTATTTCAGTGATTGATTCGTGGGGAAGTTTTCCCAAAGGAATGCTGTATGGCAATATTATCGACATGGGAAACTTTGATGAGTGTATTGGCATCAACAAGGCTGTAACCGATAGCCATAGCATTAGGGGACAGTATTGCGCTATCTCGCTGCCAGTGCCGGTGGATATGCGCATTGGTATTTGCTTTCCGTCCACCTGTAATGCTGCTCAGTTGGATCCAGTCTTCTCAACACTGCTCAAAAAGCTGCTCAATGTTAACTTCACAACGCCTGTGGTCAAGCAGGAGTATTGCAAGACGTCGGAAGAGAAACCCCTCGATGGACTAACCATTTTTACCATGTAAGTTATTGAACTGTGCAGCAAACAAACAAAGTCTGTCCAGTTTAACTTAAGTACACTCCAATACTCAGCACTTTTCTGCCAAAACAAGCCAGAAATAATTGGAAACAGTACAAAGTTCTTATCTCGATCACGATAACCAACACTATCGTGAGTAAAATCAGTGCACAAATTACGTATACGCAATTAAAACACATGCGAGTATATGCGGCATTTTGGCAGTTATGACACTTTTTAGGAAATCCCGAATTAATCGGCTAAGATTAATAATTGTTAATAAATTTTATTGCCCCGTTTTAGTGTGCTGCTGTCGGTTTTCTGTGCTCTTGCGCTGCTGGCCACTCTCTTGGATTATTTACTCTATGTGGATCAGAGTAAGTAGTGCCACAACTTAAAATTGTCATATAATTAACAAAATATATATTTTCCTAGCTAAACTGCCTGCTGTGGTGAAAGCCTTCTCCATTCGTGCCAATTCTCGCGCACTTTTCCGTCTAGTCGAACCCAAATCGAATCCAAATGTTATCGATTGCCTCCATGGCATTCGTTGCATGTCGCTCATTTGGGTTATCTTTGGACATCAGTATATATTCGCAGTTATGGCGCCCAATATGAATGCAGTGAAAATGCTTTTTGTATGTATTAATAATTAGTTGAGTGTTTGAAATATTTCTAACTTACTTTCCTTTTTTTACAGTGGGTTGAAAAGCCGTTCAACAGATTTATAGCCCACGCACAGTTCTCTGTGGACACTTTCTTCTTTCTAAGCGGTATGTTGTTGGGCCTGATTGCTCTGCGTACACTGGACAAGTAAGTTTCAACAACTCTGCCAAACTAGTGATGTAAATTAACTCATCTTTTTCATAGAACTAAAGGAAAACTTAATGTTGGCTTGATGTATGTACATCGTTATTTGCGTTTAACGCCGGCTTTGGCTGTGGCCATACTGATGTATGTGACATTGTGTAATCATATTACTGACGGACCAGTTGCCGATAAGGCCCGCTTCGAAAGTTACGATGATACCAAAAAGAACTGGTTCTGGACTCTGCTCTATGTGCAGAATTATGCAACGAAGGAGATGGTAAAATTATTTTAAATTTAATTTAATTGAATTAAAAGACTGACTAATGTCTTATTGCAGTGCGTTTCTCACTCCTGGTATTTGGCTGTGGATATGCAGCTCTATATCTTATCCCCCATGTTCCTGATCGCCCTATACAAATGGGGCAAGAAAGCCGCAGCAGGAATCTTTGTCCTTATGCTGTTGCTTTCCGCCTGTTTATTCACCACAATGCTGAAGGATGAAAATCGTGTTTCTTTAGCGTAAGTTCTTTCAAGATTTATGTATTACTTGTAGTAGCTAAATTCCCTTCTTGCAGACAGGGACACATCCCGCCGGAAGTTCAATTCAAGGTTTACTTTGCCACACACACACATGCGGCTCCATGGCTGATTGGATTGCTATTCGGATATTTCCTGCATGTCAATCGCAACAAGTCATTCAATATGAATCGCCTGGTGATTTGGATAGGCTGGATTGTCAGTTTGGCATTAATCTTTACCTCATTGTTTGCCCTGTGTCCAGCATCCAAGTGGAAAGCCGAACCTCTGACCAACCTCGAGCAAGCCTCCTATTATACACTAACTCGTATCGCTTGGCCCTTGAGCCTTTGTTGGGTTGTGTTTGTGTGCATGAAGGGACACGGTGGCTTGGCCGACAGTTTCCTCTCCTCACCCCTGTGGCAGCCATTGTCGAAACTCTCCTACTGCACCTACATTTTCCACATTTTCATACAGCAAAGCAACGCCAGACGCATCAGAGCACCCACAATTTTCTCGGACTACCAAGTGGTAAGTGCACTGCACAAAAAGGGATAGTTGAAGAACTTTTTATGTGATTGGTTTGGAAACTAAGAAGTCTAAGAAGTCTTGATTCTAAATAATATTCCCTATTTCTTTTTGCTCTACAACAGATGCTCAACTTTTGGCAAAATCTAGGCTTCGTGCTGATACTCTCCTACGTCATGTACATGATCATTGAAGCACCCCTGGGAGCACTAGAAGGTATGCTGATGCCACAGCGCAAACCGAAACCCAAAACTGAGGAAATCCAACCGTCGCCGATTGAAACAGTCGCCCAGAAAAGTAATGCAACAGAAGTTGAGCCAGTGAACGATGTAGAGAAGCCAGCGACGACTTCCGATCAGATACCAGCTTAGTTTATATTGAATAATCGTAGTATAAATATATATTTAGTTAATTTTTTATAATTATCTACAATTAAGCCGAATTTTGTGCCGAAATCTATAATGGGAATCGATAAGGCATTATTTGAAGTACGTCAAATACAACAATCATATCTAAAAGCCAATGTTTCATACCCTTCAATTAAGTATATCGCTTATCGCGTCAGTTTCAAGAGTTTAAATCATATATAAAGTGATACTCCTAAACACAAGTCAATACTTTGGAATTAGTCAGCGGTTGAACATGGTAAAAGTTCTTGTAGCGCTGCTATTTATTGCACTAACATCGGCAGGATCCATGCAACTGGAGAATGGAGAGACTGAAGACTATGGGGATTACCAAAGGATTATGCAGTTGCGACCACTCGCTGTGGAGTTTGCAGACTTCTACGTAAACATCACAGCAGTTGACTTGGATATACGTGTTCCAGATCAACAAGATCTGCAATGTCTGGCGGACTTAACCAAAGTGATTCAGGGCATTACCGCCTCAAAGCTCTGGGCACTTAAAAGTAAGTATAATTAACACTTTTTAAACCAATTAAAACTATAACAAAATTTGTAGTGATTGACTCGTGGGGCACTGTGCCCAAGGGAATACTCTATGGCAACACTGTGGACATGGGCAACTACGATGAGTGCATAGCGGTTAAGCAGCAGATCAGTGATAAGCACCAATTGAAGGGAAAGTATTGCTTTGCGGCTATACAAATTCCAGGACATTTATTTAGTCTGAGAACCGCAGTTTGTTTCCCCACTTCCTGCACTGCTGCTCACATGGACACTGTACTGGGAAAACTGCTGGAAAACTTGCTCAACATTAAGGTAACCAAGTCGCTAGTCAGTGAGCAGAGCTGCCGTACAGCTGACAAAGAGTCCCAAGATGGCTTGTATATATTTACCATGTGAGTCACTAATTATTTAACAACCAAATTGGATTGTCTTTAACATACACTTGTTTCTACAGTGTTTTACTTTCGATTTTGGTAGCTGCCGCAGTGCTATCCACGTGCTACGACTACCTGTGCTGCAAGGATCAGAGTAAGTTGAGCGCAAAACTTCCATAGATTTGTTAACACTTTCATTATGCCCGAAACTAGCTAAACTACCGGTCCTGGTTAAGATTTTCTCGGCACGTGTCAACACTCGGGCGCTTTTCCGACTCGTCGAACCGAGGTCTAATCCAAATGTTATCGACTGTCTATATGGCATGCGTTGTATGTCGCTTATCTGGGTTATTTTTGGCCATCAATACTTATTCGCACTGTTGGCGCCAAATATAAATCAGTTTCGCTTGAAATGGGTAAAAAGCTTAGATTTCCTATAGATATGTCTTAAGACACTTGAACTAAATTTGTTTTGGATTTTTTAGTGGTTCGAGAAACCTTATACGACCTTTGTGCTGCACGGTGTGTTCTCCGTAGATACGTTTTTCTTTCTGAGCGGCATGTTGTTGGTCAAAATTGCGCTGCGTTCCATGGAGAAGTGAGTGGGGTAGAGAATTATGAAATATTTTACTAAAAGTTATTAATTTTTAATAGATCTAATGGAAAATTGAACATACTTTTGATGTACCTGCATCGCTATTTGCGGCTCACACCAGTCGTAGCGCTGGCCATACTTGTATACATGAAAATACTACCGCTTTTTGGCGATGGCCCCATGTTTGAAAGCGTTAAGTTCGACGACTATAACAACTGCAAACGCACCTGGTTTTGGACACTACTCTACCTGCAGAACTATGCAACACCTGACTTGGTAAGAAGCACTTTGAACAGATATTCGTTTAAGACTTTAAGTGAAAATTACTTTCTTGCAGTGCATAAATCACAGCTGGTATTTGGCTGTCGATATGCAGCTGTACTTTCTCTCGCCCATATTCCTCATTTGCCTGTACAAATGGGGCAAGAAAGCGGCTGCAGGAATCTTTGTCTTCATGCTGCTGCTCTCGGCCTGTCTCTTCAGCACAATGATGACCGGAAAATATGCCATTCACTTGGAGTAAATATAAATAGTTCATAAATGAAATTGAATACTTAATTGATTTTTGTTTCCTCCTTGCACAGAATTGGACAAATTTCGGATGAGGCACAGCAGAAGCTTTACTATGCCACCCACACACATGCAGCTCCCTGGCTGATCGGTGTATTATTTGGCTATTTTCTGCATGTGACTAGCCACAAGTCATTCAAATTGAAATTTATTTACATATGTATTGGCTGGATTATCTGTTTGGCATTGATCTTCACCTCAATATTTGCCCTGTATCCATATGTCGATTGGCGAAATCCGACCCTATCGTTGCTAAGTCAAGCGTTTTACTACACATTTACACGCATCGCTTGGCCCCTGAGCCTATGCTGGGTGGTGTTTGTCTGTATGCAGGGTTACGGTGGTTTGGCCAACAGTTTCCTCTCCTCACCCCTCTGGCAGCCACTGTCGAAACTCTCCTATACCGCCTACGTTTTTCACATTTTCATACAGCAAATCAATGGCAGACGCATGAGAACGAATACATATTTCTCCGACTATGATGTGGTAAGCACTGGCCTCGATAATGGTATTCCTCGAATGGTAATGCTCGAATCTAACTGAATATTTCTGCCATAGATGCTAATCTTTTGGGGAGGCTTTGGTTTCATTTTGCTGTTGTCTTATGTGATTTACATCATAATGGAGGCTCCGTTTGGGGCGCTGGAAAGCATGCTCATGCCGAATCGCAGATCTACTCAAAAATCAAATGTCCCCATCGATCCGCCCAACGAAACGAAACCAGAGGACATTAAGGAGGAATTGCCTGCACAACTGGATGAACAAATTGAGAAATCGACAGCAAATACAGAAGACAAAACTGGCGAAATATAGAAAATTAATCGATTACTCTAATTTCTAATTTCTACATCGCGTATACGTTATATTTCCATGCCTATTCAAAGTATTCCTCTTCGCTAGTAAAACTCTTAAAGATTGTTTTCGAAAGTAAAATTTGTTTTGGAAAATATTTGTGGGCAGCTTTATAGCTGCTATAAAGCTTACATTTAATTAACAGAAAAGCAAATAAATGTTATCTTTAAAACTTTGCGTTAGAAACAAAACTCAGCACATCATTTAATATACACATCTTCTGACGAATTCTTTCACCGCTCACTGTTTGTTTTGTGTAAACATTTTAATATTTTTTGTTTCCTTAAAAAATTTAGGACTTTTGGGTTATTAATTCAAGGCGTAATCTTAAATCTACGCCGGAAACGTTTCTCATCCGGTTAGCATGAGAGACAATGGCCGCTTTCCCATTGTGTGCATAAATATGCTTAATGAAAGGAAGCGTTTATCATTTTTTACTATTCAAAAGGGTTTTCGCCGTCTCTTTTTGCATTCAACTTTTTTTCTTTGGGGCCAAATTTGTTAGCCCACGCTGACCACCGGTGGGATTGAGTTATTTGAAGTTTTCCGAGAATCGTTAGAAGTAAAATAAACAAAATTACTACAGATAAGTAGCTTGGGAATGGCGACAAATGTGTCAATATTTGAGTTTTGTTTTCCTTACATTTGCGCGAAAATTGGCTGAAAGAGTGAGTTTGGAAACCGAAATTGAAATTGCGCGAATTGGCAGCAAAGCAAACCTAAAAACCAAACGTCAACCTAGTTTTGGCCGACGCAACAGACGACGACGACGACAGCGACGCGACAACGAATGCAAAGCGAAATACATTTGATATGATGGTCTTTGGTATTTGCGGGGGGGTGTGTTTAGGGGGGAGCGACAAGAGACAAGCGAGGGGCTTGAACAGCGGGTGGCGCCCCCTGGCGGATTATTGAATTTTCCAACATTTGACTGACACTTGGCGCTTCACTTACCTAGTTCGTGTTGTTGTCGTTGTCTGCTGCTGTTGTTGTTGTTGTTGCTGTTAATGTTGCTAATTTAGATGCGGGCGTTGCGTTGACAAAATTCCAATCGCATTTTACATGCACGCAATTTACATATGTATATTCACATACACACACAAATTCATAGCTCCATATGTGTGCGAGTGTGTGTGTGTGGAACTTTTGAATGACGCAGGCCGAGCAGCGGCGGCCACTCGACAGTAAACACAATTGCCGTGTACTATATAGGATGGGTATATGTGTGTGTGTGTGAGCTTGTGTTGGTGTAGTTGTACACGGACAACACAATTGGTTTGCTGCGAAGGATGTGGGGAAACGGGTGGTGGGGTTACAGGGGGTAGCGGCGCCCGCAGTCGCAACGACAACGAAATGTATACCCGTTGATGTACAATTTTTTTTGTATTATTTTCTTTTTTTTTGTGCTTTGCTTTTCTTTTTCTTTTGGCGAGACCCAATTTTTGGAGTTCACACGAGTCGCGGCGTCACTGTGCGTTCTTAATGCCGCTTTGGTCATAAATTTTGCAAATGTTGTAAGCAACACACTTGACCCACTGTAACTGTAATAACTGTAATTCTAGCGTCACGCGATGTTGTTAACGCTGGAAGTGTAAATTACTTTGTATAAAAAACGAATTGTTTCGCTTTTGGCACCTGCTGCAGCAGCAGCACTAGCAAATTCGCTGTGTTTTCAATTAAAGTGATTTAATTAATTCGGAATTGGCGGCAGAGCGCAGTTGACCAGCTGCCTCCTTTAGCACTCGACACGCAACGAACAAATACTGAAGAAGCTGAAGAAGCAAAACGGTAAAAGGAGCAGCGCAACGGCACTTTTCTTTCATTCTTTCTTTCTATCGTTTCGCTTCTATCGCTCTGTCTTTCATTTTTCGCCCTTCTGTGGTTTGCTGCTGCTGTTACTGCTGCTGAGCTGATGCTGCGCGCTCTCGCTGCGCATTGGCCAGTGCTGCCCAGCGCGGCGAATTCAATTGCGCGTGTCTGCTGTTGTCGCTGCTCTGCTGCTGTTCGCTCTCTGCCAGTTTTGCTGTCTGCTGTGTGTCTATGTGTGCGTCTGGGTATTCGTGTGTCCGAGGAATGCGATAAAAAACGAAGCGTTAGAATAAAATGAAAATGTAGCATAATTTATGGCTGCATTGTCTTTTAAATAATTGCACGCACACACAAACGTGTGTACCTACACACACCTACACACACAGCCGAACTGTTATATTTGAAATGTGTATGAATTTACGGTAACTCAACGCCTTTCATAATGTCCTGTAAATATATCATTTCGTGTATTTTTAAATTTGTAACCGTTAGTAGCAGAAATTTAAAAAAAATAACCGTTTCCGAACGAGATTTACATTTATTTTTATATTTAGATCAAATTGAGAACAGCGCACATGATTTATTGTTCAGAATTTTGGCAATTCTAGTATAACGTATATTACTTTAAGCATGAGCGGCTTTCTGTCTAGAGAGCCAATTTGTTTAACACAATTCTTGTTGTTTGTTGTCATAATATGATGGATCACATGGGTTAACTGTGTGTTCGAGTTTGTCATGTAAAACTTTAAAAAACCAGAAACTCAATAAACAGCGATGATAATGCCTTATGCTGATGATAGACTGATTTACAACTATAATTCGACGTTGTTCAGATTGGAGCCAGATGATGTGGGCAAATCAACATCGCTGGGCGGCACAAAGGTTCCCATTGTTTGTACACTCTCGTGCTTGGCACTCAGTTTGAGCATCTCCGATTTAAGTTTGTCCAAAATGGCATAATTGGGTTGATTAACAGCCGCCTTACTTTGCAGCACGGTAATCTCCTGCTCCTCGAGTTTCTTCTCCTTGAACGTTTTGATCGAATTGTTGCCATACAGGCGCAGCAAGGAGCCCCACGTCTGTATGTGCGGGTGGAGTATCTAAGGGAAGAGACGGTGGAAAACAGTTAGCAATTAAGACTTCATTTCATTTTAAATATATACTACTGTACCTGCAGAATCGCCTGAGAAGCCAGTTGTTTGCCCTCGCGCTTGTTCTTGCATACGACCTTTGCCGAATGCTTGCCCACGGTCATGGTGAACTCGTTCTTATTGTTGGCCGTGCGGTTAATCTCCTGTGTGATCTGCACATCGCTGCCGTAATTGCGTTGCAAACAAGTCAGCAAAATGGCATTTGGCGATGGCTCCGTTGTCTTGTTGCAGAACTCGGTGACGCGTGGATCCTCGATGCGTATGTCATCAAAGACCTAAATGTCAACAAATTTTACAATTTAAATCAAAGAGTATATTTAATACACCTACCGATAGGTCACTTTGTGTTTTCTTGGCATTGCCTGTCTTTGGATCCTTATTGTTGCCCGTTATTTTGTCTTTGACATCTGGTATGAGTATCTCCAGAGTCTCCCTTGCTGCCTCTGATTTAGCCTGCTTCTTGCTGGTGCCATAGCCCGTGCCGTACTTGAGATTGTTTACAGAAACCGTTGCCGAATAGGGCGTAGCTGCATTTTGCAACTCCTTAAACTCATACGTGGGCTGGGTCTTGAGTGCATGCTGCACATACTCATGCAGAATGCAAACGAAGCTCTTGCCATTGGGATTCATAATCCACTCTTTGCGTCCACGCGCACTCGTTGTGCCCTCCGCACCGGCTGGTGTCAGAATGGGAAACTTAATCAGCTTGGTGCCATCGGGAAGCGTTGGTCGTTGGATGTTCTTGATGTGCTTTCGATTCTTAGTGAACTTGCGACGTGCATTCCAACTGCGAAAGCGCAGCACACGAATCACCTTGAATTTAAACAGCTTCTGACAGTAAGTATTCAGTTGATCTGGTGTTAGAGATTCCTTCTGTGTGTTCTCTTTGACTGTAACAATTTTGGCTGCCGGAATCAGAGCCTGCAACGCTTCAGTGGCTTCAGCGCCTTCAGCTGTTTTGGGTTCGCTATTCTCTGTAGTCTCCGTGGTTTCCATTTCCACATCCGGCGCTGTTTGCTGGCTGAAAGGACAAGCAGCGGCTGGCGTTTCACCTGTGCTCTCTGGCGTTGTCTTGTCAGTCGTGAGCTGCTGCGGATTTATCTGCTGCTCCTCCGCCGCCGTCTCTTCGTCCAAAGCGCGTCTGTAGTTCAAGCAGGGAATTGCTCCCACTGGCACCGCGTGTTTCCTAGCACTTCCAGTGCCCAGAAAATAGGGACGAGCTGCACAACACACTCGCGTCTTGCGGTGCAGAAACAGGGGCATGCCACTGTTATGGGTCACCTGCACCCAGCCCTCTGGCAGCACCTCAAAGTGATTGTGACGCTTCTCTGTAGATTAAATATAAATAAATGATAGCTTTGGGATTACTTGATTCTTTTCGCTTACCTTCTAGTACAGTCTTAAATCGCTGCTCGTATTTGGGTTTCTTTGATTCACGGAGGTCATCGGGAAGTTTTTCATCCAGCAGGTTCTCAATTTCCTCGTCGTCAAATTCAGAGGAATCATAGTCACCAGCCTCAGCATCGCCCTCCTCATCGTCAGCATAGTTTTCGCCATTCTGTTTCTCGCTATTGTCATCTGTTGTCAAGTGGAAAGAGAGATTTTTTCTTGTTTATATACACACAGACTGAAGAAGCCATATCTTCTCCATGTTTGTTAGTATAATGAAAATTTCTTATGGAATTATACCTGATTTCAAGGGTAGTCTTTCGTTCAGATCTAGACGCACAATTGGAATCATACGCATGTTAAATATCAATAAGAGATCGGATATCACGGAAACGCCTCATGGAAATGCGAGCGAGCAGTCTAAAATTACTAAAGCAACTGAGTCTTTGGATACAGATACAGATAGAGATACGGATACAGATAGAGATACGCCCCATCTCACTAAATCTGCTTGGCTATTACAAATGTTTATCATTGCCTTTATTTAAACTGTGATAAGATCCAGCCAGATGGTAAGATAACACTTGTAGAAGCTGCCAGTGCTGGCACTGGATTTGCTTAAAAAAAGCTAGTTTAATTAAAAAGATTTGCTAAAAAAAAGCTAAACATCATTTATAAATTCTAGTTAACTTCTGGATACCATTTGATCAATTATTTATTATTTTAATGCCTTAATCTATTTTTGGCTTTATTGCATCTAAAAAACAGCCAGATTTCAAGCTAGAATCACTTTATGTTGCACTAAATCCCATTCTATGAACAACTGGCTATAAAAGCGATAAAATGTCAACACTGCTCAGCCAAGACTTGTATCCCCGTTGTAATTCACTGCTTACCTGACTCATCCTCCTCGCTAGCAGTCGCCACCTCATCGAGCACCTGGAACTGACGCAGCTGCTGGTCCATGGGCTCGGAGAGCAGCTCAGCGTCTCTCGTCTGACGCATTTCCTCAATGGCGCTCAGCGAGAAGCCGGCGACTTTGAGCTCTTGTTCTTCCACCTCGAGACGTGGTCGCTTGCGCTCTCGTGGGTTTGGCGACGGAGCTCGCTCTGCTCCAGCGTCTGCAGGCGGAGTGGCTTCAGCCATTTTTGTGGATTTGGTGTATTTTGTGTGTACTTAAACTTATATGTATATTAATAGTTTTTGAATTGCTTTTGGTTTCTTATAGCTGTGTTTGGTTTCTTCTCGCCAATAACCAATACTGAGAACATCCAACGATTTCGAATTGATTTTTCATTGGAAGTGCCACATTGGTTAAGCTAGAAAACCCAATCTTCCTCTTATAAATACTCTACCCTCGTCGTAGGGCTTACTGCTATTGGTGTATTTAACGCACTTTTACACAATAATCAGAGCATGCAATTGTCCGATACACGTTTTTATTACAATTACAATTGCATATGCATTTTGCTATTTGTTGCTGTTGTCTTTTCGTTTTTCTTTCGTTTTTTATTGCAGTTGGAAACTTGAAGCCGGCTTTTCAAGCAAAAGCTGCTTTCGCAATGGATTCTGTGGACAACAAAACGCCAAGGCAAAAGTGGCCACGCCTGTTTAGAATAATTCTCGATGTTTTTTACTTGATTAGTAACATATACAAAAATATATTTAGTTTTAATAACAATGTGCAATTCTGCAATGATGGCCACCACGCTCGTACACCAAGTCGATAAACAGCTGATTTTCGGCGATTTCAGTGTTGCCACATCGCTCGATATCGATACAATGTTAACCGATAAGGCGGTAAGAATTTAAATTTCAACATCAATATCAGCATTTAATGTAAATAACGATATTGTTGACTTCATGGACTCCCTCTGCAATCAAAATTTGTTTATCAAAGTACAACACTAATCAATTTACATGTTACCTCGATCAAATCATCCGAAACGCTTGTGAAAAGAAGTTTTAACTCAAACGGCAAGCGGCGTAATGTAGACTTTTTTACTTCGTGCTTTAAATGCTGGATGACAAAGAAAATAAAATCATCCGACAAATTCATGCAAGTGCAAATGTGCAGTATTGAAAGGAACTTAAGATGCATTATTAGTAATTTGAAATCATTATCATTCAACTGTCGAGCATCAGAAAAATTAATATATTTAAGTCGAAACAAGCGCATTACAACGCAGTTAAGAAAGTAACGATCTGGATTACAAATGCTAAGCATTTCAATTCCTTTGAGATAGCCGATGTGCATTCCAAGCTGTAGAGTAATATCTGAACCAATTATTAAAGATTTTAAGGCATATGGACGCAATTCAGCAAGTTTTTCGAACAGCTTATCACTCGGATCTGCGAAACGTTCAAGATTCAAACACTTAAGTCTATTTAACTTCAGCAAAGGTTCATAACACAAGTGTCTGTTAGCATCAAGTGTAAGATGCCGTAACTTTTTCAAATTTTTGGAAATTGCAAGAATTATGGCGTTGTGCTTGCAGTGCACAGTCATTATTAGACCTTGAATATTCTTCAAATATTTGCATATACCCAGAAAGTAAATTTCTTTGTTAGGAAAAGCTTCGCGTGCTCCATATACCGACATAATTTTTATCTTGCTGCCATTTAGCTTAAAAAATATCTCAATATCAGATAGAGTCCATGTGTTCAGACCTTCAACCCACCAGTCGAAATATTGAAATCTGTCCTTATTTTCCATCAAGTATGTCCATTTGAAGCGTCGACAAGTAAGGTAAAAACTGCATTGACTTCTCAAGTCCAAATATTGAAATATCATTGACAAGCAATTAGGAGGAAAGTCCGTAATGCGATGAGGACCCATTTTGGATTGCACATTTGTATAGATTAATACAGTCCAAAATAACAAAAAATGAACTCGTGTAAATTGAAACAGTCTTTTCAGACATTTTCAGTAATTTTAAATATTTGTTATTAAATAACGACAGACTACGTTCATCTGGCAGCTTACTAGTTAATCGGTTTTTAGCTATCTGGTAGCACCTACATTCACAGGGTGAACATTTTGCCGACAAACACAGGGTAACAACAACAAGCAACAGGTAAATATTCATTAAATGTGGACACGGGAGTGTTGCAATATTTTAGATCCCCATGCGATTAAATGAACACACCAAGTTACTGGGGCAGCGTGTGGTGCTGGTGCCCTACGAGCCACATCACGTGCCCAAGTATCACCAATGGATGAGCAGTCCCACACTGAGATCTCTGACTGCATCGGATGAACTGACTTTAGCTGAGGAATACGAAATGCAGAAAAGTTGGCGACAGGATGACGACAAGCTCACATTTATTATCCTGTGTGCTGAAACGTATGCACGCACCAATGATGAAATATCTGCTATGGTCGGCGACACAAATCTCTTTCTGCACCACGACGAAGATGAGAACGACGGGGTGCAGCCCCAAAAATATGTGGCCGAGGCTGAAATTATGATAGCTGAGCCAGAGGCGCGTGGCAAAGGATATGGACGCGAAGCCATGCTTCTTATGTTCAAGTACGCACAATCACAGTTACCTCTGGACAAATTCGAGGCCAAGATTGACATGGACAATGCGGTGTCCCTGCGCCTCTTCGAGAGCTTTAAGTTTGTGGAACTGCGTCGCGTGGAAGTGTTTCATGAAGTGACACTGGAGCGAAAGATTACGCCCGATTGGCTGAGCTGGCTAGACGCACAGGTCAGCCCTCGGATAGAACCGTACACTAGCTGACAGAATGCATAGATTAAGTTAAGTGTTTATAGCTAAATATAAAACTGATTATATTTCTTAGACGAATTTTTTCTTTGTGCTTACCGACCCTAACTAACTATCGACTTACTTTACTAGCTACATAGATTCTATGAGAGTACATTTTCTATATCGATCTCGACGTTATTCGTCTCGTTGGCGACGCTCTGGGCATTCTGTTCGTGTCCCTTGGAACGATAATGTGCTGCCAAGTGAGGACGTCGCATGAAGGAAACTTTGCAGATCTCACAGCTGCAAAGAGAAATAAGTTGTAGCACTAGGAAACTAATCCCTTCTGTATACTTACTGAAAGCTTCGGACTCCTGAGTGACTGAGCATGTGCGTCTTTAGCTTGTTGCTCACTGCAAAGGCCTTGTCACACTTGGAGCACTTGTATGGCTTGTAGTTTGTGTGGCGACTGCAGGATTCAAATGTTAACAGAAAGAATTCCCAGATTTCTATCAAAGATTACTCACTTGCGTTCGTGCTGAATGCGTCCACTGTGATCCGCAAATGTTTGGCCACAGTACTGACAGGGATAGGGTTTTTCGCAGAGATGCGCCAGCATATGCCGACGCAGCAGATGTGGTGTATAGAATTTCAGCGGACACTCCTTGCAGGCAAAGTTCTTTACGCCAGTATGACGCAGTAGATGCACCTTGAAATTACTGGGGCAGGTGAAATGTCGGCCACATAACTCGCATATGCAGTCGCGTTTACGGCGTTCCCGCTTCAGCTCCACAATCTCATCCTCGGACAACTTGCTCCAGTTGATACGTGGCGTGTGTGCTGCATTCATGGCAAAGTTGACAGTGGCATAGAGTTTGGAAGCGGGTTTGCCTGGTTTACGTTCTGAAGGCGATGTGGAAGTGCCAGCATCTGGAGGAGATACCGAAATAGCTGCAGGCTCTGTATTGTCCTGGACATGTTCAGTTGATTGCTCCTCCATTTCCATGTGATCACTTAGGTGTTCTACGGTATCAGATTCATGCTCATTTTCCGCATAGTCATACACTGTGTACTCCTCGTAGGAGATGGACTGCTCTGCCGGCTTGTCCTCCTCGTCCAGATCCAGTTTGTGAGCTTCGTCCAGATCGATTTCTTGCAGAGCTTCAGCGACGGTTTCGCTGTTGAGCAGCAGCTGCTGTGTGCGTATTATGCGCTCACGAAATAGTATAGCTTCGCGTAGAGCTACTTCGCAGGGTCCACAAATATGTGCTGGGAATTCCAATTGCTCCAGTAACTGAACACGTAGTAACAAAATTAACAGTTATATGGAAAGTTTTATTTAAAATATAACAAACACTTACAAAAAGACCGGTTAGCGCTTCTATTTGATGCAACATGATGTTGTCGGTCTGTTCAAACAGATTATTTGCATTTAGGCAGTAGATTATTTTGCCACAAGTTCGACAACGTGCAGACATTTTTTAAACATTTTCTGAAACCAAATGCGTTTATCAACTTTTATTTCCCACCAATTCGCGTCTTTTTCAGCAAACAGCTGTTTTCAATTCCCACCCACACGCAAAAATGTACTAAATTCGTCCCGAAAAATACCAAATGCAGTGTTGCACAACAGTTGGTGGTATCTTAACATTTTGCAGTACTGGTACTGTCTTTGGTTCTTCTGCTTCTTTCGCCTGGTGCTGTTTTTTTGTGTAATTTTATTTTCAATAAAAACACAGTTATTATCAATGCACAAGTACTTTAAATGCTACTTAAATGCATTACGTGATAGTCTCTTTCATAAAACTATGAAAGCGAAACGTTGAAACACCGCCGAACGTCGTCGTCGCCGTAGTCTTCGTCTTGTGCTTTTTCATTTGTTTACCCTTTGTCTTGTGTTCTTGTTCTTCGTAATATTTTACGTATTTGCGTTTCGTGTTCCGTGTTGCGTTCAACCTGCATAAACCTTTGTGACGTCATTAGCGTCATACACGCCCCTGCCAGGAAACATTGACCTGACCGACCGACTCACTGACCAAGCGACCACTTGGCATCGAGCTCAGCGGAATGTGGAAGTGCCACAAGTGCGGCAAACCCGTTTACTTTGGTAATTTAAACACCCACACATGCAAACACTCTCAGACACACACACACACACGTTTATATGCACAGCAATTTACATAGATTATCAAAGACGCGCACACGCGTCTGTTATTGTGCATTGCATTTGTTTAAATAACATTTAAATTATATATTCTGGTCTTGTTTGTGCTTCCAACACAGCGGAACGTAAACAATCTCTGGGCTACGACTGGCATCCGGAATGTTTGCGTTGCGAGGAGTGCGGCAAGCGTCTGAATCCCGGCCAGCATGCAGAGGTATGTTAACCACAACCAATTCCATTCAAGGTGCAGTTAATCATCGCTTATATAACCACCGTCATTACTATAGCATAAAGGAGTGCCTTATTGTCATGTGCCCTGCTATGGAGCGCTGTTCGGACCACAGCTTTTCGGTCACGGCACCCGCGTTGAATCCCACAAGAATTTCGGCGTTAAAGGCGCGCCAAAGCCAGTCACTGGACCCGCAAGTCAAGTTAATGGACCAGCATTGCCGCGAGATCACTTGGAGTCCAAGCTGAAGGTCTACAATCAGTTTTACGACAATAAAAGCCTGGAGATACGCAGTCGGGAGGTGAATAACCGTTTGGTGTTGGAAGGTCCCTTGCGTGTCTTCTGGGGCGTCCAAGGTGTTATACATCTTAAGGAGGACGATGATCAGCGCACGTTCATTGTGCGTAAGAGGAATTCCTGTCGCACTTCCAAAGCAGCGGATGTAAGTTCACTTCAGAGCACTATAAAGAATCCTTAATACCATCCAATTTCAACAGGAGAGCTGTTCGGATAAGGAGAACGAAGCCAGCGACTCGGTGGCTCCACCTACAACCACCGCCAGCGAGGTGGACCCACTTTCTACGGACATATCACTGTCAGAAAGCATGACCTTTGATTCATGCAGTTTAAATGAAATTTCTGAGCTGCCAACGACACCAGAAGATGCCTCTGCGAACACAACTACTGGTAGTGGGCAAATAAATGGTCAATCGAACTCCAAGGAGGAGGAAGAGGAGGATACAACAACTACAGATTCGTCAAGCACGCTAATTGGCAGCGGCACGGAGCCAATCACGGCCAGCACCAGTTGTGTGTCAAGTACATTGCCTAGCAAGCTGGACAATCTGGAGAAACTCGACTGGGATGACATTGACGATTTGCTGCAAGTGGAGCGACGACACAATGAAAAGGACAAAATTTATGAGACAATGCCGGTCAAGTTGCCCTCGTCTTCATCGCAGTCGTCGAGTGAGAGCTCGCCTAGCAAAACCTGCACCGAAAGCAGCTCCTCGAACACAACCACTGCGACCAATCCAATTAACTCGGCCTCTTCGGCTACGACGAGCACATCAACAAGCAGCTCGGACAACTTTATGACCGCCACGGGATCCTTGACTGCCAATACGAACACACAAAACACAAGTACAGTGACTACCACAAATACTACACTCGATGAATACAAAACGTCGGATGATGCGACGCTGAAACCCATGGACTTTGAAGATTTCAAGCGTAGCGTTCACCAGGATTATGTAAACGGAGCCAATTCGTTTCAGGCGCCAAATGATGATACCCTAAAACGCAACCAACCCATTGATCCCTCACGCATTCATGATTCCCTCAAGCTATACGGCGAGAACTCGGCAATGAGCAAGAGCTTTAACTGTGAGCACGCGCTGCGCTCCATAGATCCCACACTGATCAATGATACGATGCATTTGCGAAGCAGCGTTGACCCAACACGCTCCTCGCAACGCCAATATGCGCTGCAGAAGAGCGGTTCGGCCTTTGCCTCCACAGCGCATGGCAGGGAGCAACACAAGCCGTTTGAGCAAGGACGACAGCTCTTCGAGAAGGGAATTAATCGCTCCAAGTCGGGTCCCAGCTGTTTTGTGTACTCCGACAGCGATGATGACGACGACGACGCTACACTGCGTCCACCTCGTGTGGCCACCGTGCGACGCAGCGATGTCCCTAAGCGATACATACAAATCCAAATGAATTGCTATCCCAAAGAAGCTGCAGCAGCTGGACGTGCTGCCAACGAATACGAGACGAGTCGTGGAGACACCTCATCGGTAATTTTACGTTGCATATCATTGGGTTTCCAAGCGGAACGAGCTATCAGAGCGAGTGGCGTTCTTATCGCTTTACATATTATCATAATTTTAAGTAGTTCGCCACTACTTTGATCTAGCACGTAGATGCTTATATACAATCATATCTAAGTCCATTTCCAACTGTTAGTTACTCAGACAGTTGGCTTTTTTTATCACCAACTTATTGTTATCTTCGTAATACCCTGTTTTGTTTTACTTCCAGGTACTGAGCGGTGCTGTGGCCGGTGACGAGTTAACCCAAACGGAGGAACTTTACACGGCCAGCGAGGGCAGAGGAGCAGCTGGGGATGGTCACGATACAGCTGGCCCAGAGCCGGGACTGCATGTGACAGAGGATGGTGTTGTTTTGCGCAGACCGCCACGCACCGGAGCGGCAGCAATCAAACGCCGCAGCGGCAATCGACGGTCTGTTTAAAGCTTAAGCTTCAAATACTTTAAGTTATCAACAATTAAAATTGTTTTGCAGTTCTCGAACGAAGCTGAAGCGTCGCTGTTCGATCAATGGACATTTCTATAATCGCGAGACTTCGTTCTTCACACCGCCTTACGGCTCGCAAATGTCAGTTTGGGTGTCGTCGCTGGTCACAACACAGGAGGTGATTAATCTGGTGCTGGAGAAGTACAAGGTGGACAGCGCAGCGGAGAATTTCTCGTTGTTCATTGTGCGTGACAATGGAGAACAGAAGCGTCTCAAGGATAATGAGTATCCGTTGATAACGAGAATTACGCTCGGACCGCACGAGGACGTCGCACGGCTCTTTCTGGTGGATGCACGTAAAACAGATGAAATCAGGTAAGTGGATAACTATAAATTAAAGAGTTAACTATTTAAACGTCTATGTTTCTATTGTTTTAGTAACGAAGTTGCTCAATTTTTAAATCTATCACTTCCGGAGTGTCGTGCCATTCTCGATCGCTATGATCAGGAACTGGGACGCGAAGTAGTTAAAATTAAGGAGAGGTGAGATAAATGTTTAATAAACTATTACAATTGTTTGTTAAACCAGCCACTTCTCTGCAGATACTCGGAGCTACGTCGTCGCATTGTCGCGCGCATGGAATCTCTTAAGGTGCATCTTTAAATGCCAAAAAGGAATCTCCCAAACGTTTTTTTATATACACACTTATAGCCATAATGTTAAAGGCGGCCAAAACAAATATGCACAACAGCAGCCACTCAAAAAGTATTCCTTATTTACAAAAAAAAATACGTCATAATCGTGTAGCATTTAGGTCAAAAGTCTAATAATTTAGCCAACTTTTGTTTTTGGCACAAATCTCTCCACGCCCAGTGAACGAACAAAGCAAATAGCTGCTGTTTTAGCAGCAGTTTATATATATACATAAATTCTTTGGTTTAAAGCACGATTACGATTAGTTTATTCAAGAGAAATCAAAAACTAACAATTCATTTCCATTTTAGAAATTGTTTAAGACTTGTAACTAACCAAAAATAATTATTAATCAGCACCAACAACAAACAAAAGCATATTAATTATAAACATTAATGTATATTTGTAAGCACAATCAACACCAGCAAAATATTAAGTAATTGATTAATGGGTTGATTGATTGATTAAAGTAAATGTCACACTGCAATAACTGCAATTTTGTATACCGCAACAATAACTAAATGTAACATAAGATGGACTTGTTGATTGAAAATCATTTGAATATCAAAAATAAAATGTGAAGATTTAACAAAGACCAAATTGTAAAAGCTAGAGTTTAAGCCATGATCTCGATTGGATTGGTCAAAAGTCACTGAAGCCGATAAAAATAGAACAGCAGCAGAGGAAGGAGCAAAGGGAGCTGAATTCTTTAGTCGAAACAGGACCTAGAAGCTGTGTGGAGTGGAGTGGAGTGGAGTGGAGTGGCGTGGACTGTGTGTGTTGGCGCTATTAATTTTAAACTGAATGTGCCTTTTGGGGCCAACGTGGCTGAGACTCGACAGTCAACTTGGAGGCTGTCGTTTGGGCCAGGCTGCGAGGCGTTGACGCGTTAAATGGTTACGGGGTTTCCCGGCCAACAGCAGCGGCAGCAGTAGCAGCAGAGTTTGGCCATAATCGTGGCGACGGCGTCATCGATGCGAGCCAAGTGTGCCAAGCGTCAATATATAAAAAATCAGCAGCAGAGGCAGCGGCAGCAGTAGAAACAACAACAACAGCAATTGTGTTGTCCATTTGGGATGTGAACGCGTTTTAGGCGCTGGTAGCAGGTTCACGACCCGTTTGCCAAATTGCCGTGGCGCAGTCAATTATGGCCTAAGAGCACAAACATTGAGAGCATCCTTCTGAGGCAGTAGTTGACAGAGAGAGAGAGAGCGGCAGAGAGAGAGATGGCAAGCGAGATAATCGAAAGAGGAAAATCGATTTAAAAGCTGCGCTCTCTCGCTCGCTCGCACTAACACAAACTCTCCCTCACGCTCTTTGTCTCTCTGTCCGCTTGGAGGGTTGTCGTCTGGAAGCATTAAAATAGTTGTTGCTTGTCCCAGTCACAGCGGCTAAAAAAGTAAAGGAGGGTTGCTCATTGCGCATACGCAGTGGTGTACACTGTAATGAACGAGGAGTGAATTAACGGTAAGTAAAGTGATTTAAAGTGAGTAGCTAGTGAATAATTAGCTGTAACCATAATATGTTATTATATTTTCCTTTCAAAACATCTACTTTTCTTAGCCAAACTGTTTTCTAATTAATTTTAAAATTATATTTTACATTTCAGTTTATTTGGCTGACTTGACAACTCTTCACCGGCTCTCTTCGATGTCCTGCAATTTCTCTTCTGTTTTGCTATGCGTTTGGCGCAAAATTCCAATGCCGTCTTGGCTCGCTTGGTGCTTGGCGCTCAGCTCTAAGCTCTCAGTTCGTGGTGCTCAGTTCTCAGTTTACGTTTTGGTCGCGTCGCTGACAGTTCATTCACGTTCCGTGTTCCTGCTGCAGTGCATCGCCATAAACGCCAAGCGATTGCACAAAAAAACCACCAAAAAAATCTAAAGAAAAAAGGCAATCAAAGGAAAAAAAACTAACTGTGTGTGCGTGTGTGTGTTCGAGAGAGCGTGCGTGTGTGTGTGTCGCAGTGTTAAATTCTTAACTGAACGACAATTCAAGGCAATTAACATTTGCCAGCCAAATTGTGTGCGAGCGGAAGTCGTCAAACAATTTGCGACGCCTTTAAGCCGCATTTTAGCCGCTACCATCCAAATCATATACACATATATATATACTATATAAGTGCTAACTGAGTAGCAGGACCATGAAGCGTTTGCGTTCGAGTTTGCCGCTTATTGTGGGCCTTTCGCTGACGCTGCTGTTGATGTCATCGACGGTGGAGGCCAAGAAGAAGAAATACGTTGGCGAAACTGGCGGTGATTTTGAGTTTATCGATGAGGTAAGTTCCAAATGCTTTTCAGCTGTCGCAGCTCACAGCCATGTCACTAACTTAATACACCCTAAGCTGTGTTAGAGTGTGTCTCACACACACACACAGCGCAATTGCGCTTTTAGCCAAGTTTTCTATCGTTGGTTTATCATGCGTTCACCTTTGGCCAACGCTACTGGGGTTTCACGCCACTACGACTTTAGCCCAGCCGCTGGCGTAGTGCGTACACGGAACGGAAGTGTGTATGGCCAATACGCTCTTGGGCCAAACGTTTGTCTTGCCAATTGCGCACGCAAATCGGATTTGTATTGCAGTTTGTTGTTGTTGTTGCTGCTGTGCTAGTTGTTGTCGACAGTAAGCCAGGCCAGAAGTTGGCTAAGACTCTTCACCTGACCAAAGCCCATGCAACGGAAATCCAAGATGGAGTGAGAACATGAAAAACAGAAAAAAATACAGAAAGATGGGAAGACAGAGAGACAGAGAGAGAGAGAGGGAGGGAGCGGGAGAGCGTGTGGAATATAAAAGAAACTAAAAATCAATAGCAAAAGCATTTGGCAGCCTCGTTGGCGTAAACTATGAAGTAAGCACTAAGCAGCTTTGAATTTGTCTGCACTCCCCCTATTCCCTAGGCCTTGCTCACTGCCTTACCCACTGCCACGCCCCACTGCCCTCCGCTGCGCCCCCACGCCATCGATAACTCTTAGTCACAGACGCAACGTCGTCGTCGTCATTGCTGTTTGCATTGTTTTTGTTGCCATTTGCTTTGGCTCACACTCAATGTTCTTGTTGTTTGTGTTGTTGTTTTGTTGTTTTTGGTTTGTTTGGCATTTCGTTTTTATTTCTTTTCGTTTCCTCTTTGCCTCTTGTTTTATGCGTGGCCATTGCTGCCTCCCTCTCAATCTCTGCCTGCTTTTGTATGTGTGTGTTTCTCTGCCAGCCTCGCACTCGCACTCCCGCCCTCTTGCTCTCTAAATGTGTGTGCTAATAGGCCTATGTTTGTGCCAGCCTACACACAAACCCACACACAACACACACACACACACTCCAGTGAAGCCTTGAAGCAAATATATTGCAAAGCGCTAAAGTTTTTGCCAAAAATGAAAGAAAATTTTTATATATTTTTTTATATTTGAGGCAAACGTACAATCGCTGAATTTTAAGCAGCTAAAACGAAGCGGATGTGTGCGTGTGTATATGTGTGGCAGTGTGTGGGCGTGTGTGTAGCGCACACAAACAGCCAAGCTAATTTACAGACTCAGCTACAGCGTTTTATGTCCTCATATTTTAAATTTCAGAAGCCCTAGATGTCAAGCCGATTTAGTTGTATTCCCGAGTGTTGTAGGTTACTACAGTAGGTTCTATAAAATGTTTCGTTATTTCTACTTTGTAACAAATATTTGCTTTTTTAATTGGTTTAAAACGAACTTTAACTTTTACAAAAGTTTCTCATACTCAAGCAAAGCGCGAAAAAGTATGCTACAAAAAGTTGTATAGTAAATTAGTTACCAAGAAAATGGAGTTTGACCTGCATAGCCATTTTTTAATACCCCGTAGTAAGTAAAGATTGATTACTACACTAACTAAGCTCAAAGTAGACAATGTGCTCCAAGCGCTTACAGGATATGCAAGAGTCGAGCAGCTCTTATTGCCTACAGCGGCATAAATTTGAAGCCGATGGCTTTGGCTTGTCTTCTCTTTTCTATATATTGTTTTCTCTCTTTGGTTTTTCGTTTTATAGCTAATCGCATCTTTGCGCAATGACATTTTTCCAATGAATTTGATTGTTTATTTTTGTCGGGTAAACTTTGTGCGTTTGCAAGTATTTAGAAATGGCATAAATTATGTGAAAAGTTTTTTGTAACCAAATTGTTTCAAGTTGTTTCCAAGCTGGAAAATAGGTCGTAAGTGGGCGGGTAGGTCATTGAATTTAATTGAAAAGTTAGCTATTGTTCTGATTACAGAGGGAGGCAGCGAAAGACGCTAGAGATTTTGCTTTTAGCAAGTGTCTTAGCTGGTTTTTGGCTGGGAAAAGTTCAAACACATGCTGAGAAAAGTGGCAGCTTAAAGTATTTAAATGGTGATAATTGACAGCTTAGTAACGCCCACTGTGGGCATGTGGACGCATCACCACATGCGGTTCGTTTTGCTTCTTGACGTTCTTAATTGACCATCAATATTTTGTGAGAAATTTTGTGGAAATTTCAAAGCAAATCATATAAATTTGTTTGTCAGTTGGTAATGGATATTCACAAGCCCATTTCCTGGCAACGGAAATAATGCTGCTTGACCCAAAGCTGGCTTAATATAATAAATAATAACCATATCAACTGATGTCGTTAATAAAGCACTAGATTTTCCCTTAGCTCAGCATTTGCCTGCACATTAACCATTTTCCTTTACTACGTTTTGCACGACTTGCATTTATTATGCAGACCAGTGTGTGTGTGTGGGTGTGTGTGCTCATCTGTAATTTATATTTATGTGTATTGAGATGATAACAAATTAGCTTCAGTCACTCAGAATTTGCTTGATTTGCTGGATTGCTCAACTGATGTATCTGAATATGCTTATTTATTGTCGAGTTTCTGGGTTCGTTTATAATCAGACGGGCAAACAACATGTCGGATGACATTCTTCTGCCTCCCTTTCACTCACTAGCTGCACCCCCCTCTCCCTTTACCTCCTTTCCCCCTCTCTTTCTCTGTCTGTCGATTACCAACAAACGAAGCGCTGTTTGTCAGCGTAAAATAAATCTTTGCATTGTGCACTTCTCGCATACTCCGAGCTGAGGACTCAGCGCAAAATTGTACAAAATGCACAGACATGTGAGCGAATACTAGATACCCTGTAAAAAAAGAGGTTGTTGCTTGTTTAGTCCTAAAAGACTGCCTGCCTCAGAGTCTTAACTAGCACGCCCTTTACTTGCTTTAGTTAGAGGGTATCACGCGAGTTAAAAATAAGTTAGCTCTGGCTGCTGCAGACAGACTAGCCAATATATCTAACGAATGGCGCTCACACGACAGCTAGTGTGACATGCGACTAATACATACCCTGTAGTGCATAGCAATTTGTCAGCGAAAAGAAATTGCTTTTAGTGAGGGGCAGTGGGGAGGGGTAGGCATAGATGGATGGCTATTCTTACATTGAGTGTGTAGCACAACAGCTAACAGATACCCTGTAAATTGGCAAAACTTAAAGTAGACGCTTATTTTGATTAGAGATGAAAGCGGGATTAGTCGAAAGCCTTCTTAAGCATAAGTATTTTACAGGGTATCACGGTGTGGGCTGAGTGGGCAAATGAGTGTAAGACGGAGATATATAAAATAGATACTACCAGACACCCTATAACTCTAAGATAAAAGCAAAGAAAATAGAAATTAAATACTACCAAATATACCCCTCTTCAGTTCGCTGTATCTACAGGGTATTACGAGAGTGGATTGCTTTGAGTGCATATAGATATAGAGCGAGTGAGCGAGATATATACAGAGGGAGAGAGACAGCCTAGCGCATAGTTCTTTGGCATAAAATCAGTGCGTACGAAAAATGCAAAACTTTCAATAAATATTCAAGTGGCAGCAGTGTGTGTCTTTGTGTGTGTGTTTGTGTGTGTGTGTGTGTGTGTGCTGCAAATAAAGTTATGCATAATTTCAGTGTAAGCTTCACTTAAAGTAGACCACAGCAGACGCCACAGGAAAAACCAAATGAAAATTGTGTGCACGAAACTGACCAAGTCCGAATTTTGAGCCAACTCCGAAGCTGCTTCACAGTAACACAGCCACGCCCACTGGGCACAACCGGGGCAGGGACTTGGGACAAGTAGTGAATTCATTTTGATGAGCATATAAAAAACATATTCTCTATAACTTTGGCCATAAAGTTTTATGTTTAATGCCATCAAACTGTTGCATAAATTGCCAACAGGCTGGAGGAATTGCTGTCCCTCTCTCCCTCTCTCTTTAGCTCTAGGCGCGTGTGAAGAGTCAAACGCACGTTAGTTGGGAAGAAAAGGGTTGCTCGTAAGCTAAGCTTTTGACCTGGTCCAAAGCCAACACGTTAACACCTAACTACAGTTAGGTAAAGTGAACTCAAGTGCTTGATTAAAGACCCAAAAACTGAATGCCATTTTTTTGGGTTGCGGGACACACACACACTGGCGTCTTGTGGCACATCCATTCCCACACACACACACACACACACACCAGTACACCCCAAAATCTTCAATCTCATTGCTAAGTTGATTTGCATATTGCCAGTGAGAATACGAGTGGAAATGGAATTGAAAATGGAAAATGGGAGATGGGAAATGGGAAATGCGCATGTTAAGGTACCCAAAAATATGCACGGACAACTGGCAGCTGCATGCAACCGACTTTTATCATACTTATTTTAGCCACGTTCCTACAGTTTTCCCTTTCTCTGTCTCTTCTCTACTCCTTCGCTCCCTTTGGCGTCTCTGGTGCATTGGATTTGCTACGCTCTGATGGAAATATGACTCAACGCAAGACACAACAATTTCTTTGCTCGGCACAGAACTTGTAAAACCCGTCGCAAAGTTTGCTTACTGTTTACTATATACTATATTGCCACGCCCACATTTGTGTGCCCGCATTGTGCATTTTTATGTTGCATACTTTACGGCCACGGGTCACGGCTTGTACTTGCCTTATTGTTTCACTGTCTCCATCGCTCTGCACGGACTTGCTCTCTCTCTCTCTCTAGCTCTCTCCAGCTCTCTCTTTCTTCATCTGTTACTGTCTGCTGTCTCGCTCATTTAATTTCTTGCTTGCTGGAGTCAAAAGTTGCACGTACACAGTTACATTAGCAAATTGCCCAGTGTTTGCTCCCCGTGTGTGTGTGTCTGTGTGTGTCTGACTGTGTGTGAGTGTGTAAGGTTATGGCTGGCAAATTGCTCGACTCTTTTGCCAAAAAAAATGCGGGCAAACTGTTTATGAAAAAGCCAAGAAAACGCAGCCAAAGGTAACGTGCTGGAAAAAGTTTGTGGCAGCACCAAATATGTTATACCCTGTAAACTAACTGTCTCCACTGCCAACACAGTGACTGCCAAAGGTACACGACCTTAGCTACAGCAAATCTGCAGTGAAACTTCGCTACCTGTTACATATTTAATGACGGCCTTAAAACACTCTGCTACCAGGGCCAACAAACTTAAATTGTGGTAACTGACTTTTGGCCTTTTTTGGCTTTTTGGCCGACTGATAGCATTAAGAGTTTAACTGCGTTTTACATGGCCAACAAAAAGTGTTTCACAGTTGCTCTAATGCTTGCATTGATGAAAACTGCCATATAAACAAGTCTCAACATGTTCACAACATGTTCGCACATGTCTATATCTGTTTGTGTGTGTGTTTTTCGGGGTATTTTGGGGTTCATCTGGTCCACTTTGCTGCTGTCAGTTTCACGTCACGCTTTATAAATTCTGTGCTCTGGAAGCGACCCACAGTGAGCTCAATAAGATAAATTAGTTTGCAACTCAGAGGCAAAACTAAACCATTTCTTTGTAGTTAGTGTATGTTCTTTTTTTGCACTCACTATATCTCAAAACTCATGGCAGCACACACACACACATACATATCTATATATAGAGAGCGCGCTGTACATATGTTTCTTGGCCACTGAGTGCAAAACTTGGGCAAAACTCATTTTTCACTTTCATATTGTTATGTGGCAGCCAGAGCAGCATCCCCCTCCCCCTTCCCCTCCACCTCCACCCTTCTAGCCTCTTGTGTGTGCCACTTAACTGATTATGTAAGACGAGCGTATGTGTGTGTTTGCTTTTACAGCAGTTGTGTTTACTGTCGAGCAAATATTAAATTTCCTTAGCCTGGCCATAAACGTGTCATTTGGCTTTCAAGCTGTCCCATGTTACAGCTTGGCAAACTTTTAATTAATAACAGCGATCGAGTTGACCAAATTGTCCCACTAATGGAGATTTAAAGCGGCAGGAGAGCCAAGAGCTCTGAGTGCTCAGAATATCATTGAACAAATCGAAGACAATTCAGTGTCGTCTTGAATTTCAATTAATTATTCAAGAGACTCCAGACCTTATGGCAGTTGAGCATATGTCAAATGAGTGTCCCTCCCTTCCCCTACCCCCTCTCACTGCCTGTTTTTGGGTCACACTGGAGTCCGTTAGGCTGTCGTTATTTATGGGACGCAGTGAGACCATTTGTTGACAGCAATTTTGGGCTAAGGCTTCGGCTTCGTCTTCGGCTTTGATTCAACGACAGCAATGACAAGCGTAAAAAGCGTTACAGATTATGCATATTAATTGCTTGTTTCTGACGTTTTCGACTTATCCAAAAGATTTGCCATGCCAAAAACTGTTTCAAAGCACATAAATACCAAATACGAAATATATACATATATCGTTTCTGGCTGGCTGGCTGGCTGTCACGGCGTATGCGTAACATGGCTTAGCTACAGTGTATGAGTTTAAGCGTGTGTGAGTGTATTGCCCCGAGGCTTGCACTTACGTGGCTTACATCAATTTGCCGTGCAAAATCTTATGTACACACATTACGCATACGCTGCGTACGCCACTCGCAACATTTCGTGTTGACTGTGTTAACAAAATTGCTGGCAAAACAATTTACAACATTCAACTAAATATGCACGCTTTGATTGCTATTTACTTTATGTATAAAAAAAAAACTTAAAACAAATTTAAATCAAACAGCAGAGATTAGTTTACAACGAAGCTTAAACTCGGATAAATTAGTTTTATCTGTAATATAATTAAGCTGAATAACAACAAGTTACTTAAAATCGATTAAAAAAATATTTTAAAATTATTAAAAGCTAAAAGAGATTTAAATTAAGCTGATTTAGTTAACTTTATTTAATGGAATTAACTGCTAAATAAGTTTACATGTGTTAAACCAGTTCTACCCCAACAAACTACATGTTATTCTATTCTAAAGCGTTTTAATTTGTTAGCTTGTTAGACTTATATATAGTTAAGTTTGATTATATCGATGACTACGATCGCGCATATAACTCTTGATGGCTATTAAATATGTTTGGCATTACGTGACAACATTTTAATAGCCGTTGCATGGAGCATAAAATTGTATAACTCTGTACTTTTGCTCTGAGCTGCTTACTCCTTTTTAACAAGAAAATACAGTTTGGTAGCTGCTCCAGAAATACGGTGCAATTAAATGGGAAAAACTCGGAAAAATTTCGACTATGATGCAGTAAAATAAATTGTAGTGCTCTGCACAAAAAGAGCGAGATGGAGATATGAAGGTGCGGGTTTCCTTTACCAATTTATAAGCCAGAAGTTGTAAAAAGTTCATTAAATATTTTACTGTGAGCGTGACAGGTGGACAGCAGGACAGGGGGACAAGGGGCACAGGTGGACAGATTCAGCGGGAAGGTGTCACGAAAAATTAAATGCAAGATAAAAGGATTCGGCATGAGCGTTAAACGAAACGACATTGTTGCTGCATAGAGCGAGAGAGAGGGAGTGAGGGAGAAAGTAAGAGGTAGCAGCAGGATCATATAAAACTTTTACAGTATCCCTTTGCTCTACCTCTCACTGTCTCTCCTTCTCGCTCTCGCTCAGTACGCATTACCATAAATAAATTATAACGCTCGCTCCTCTCACCGTGAGTTTATTGCATGTGTGCGATAACTTACCCACACCCAAGCCGCACACACACACAAACACACACTGGCACACTCTGTGATGCTGGGAACGGACGAACGAGCAGGCGGCAGATAATAACAGTTGCCAACTTGATGCAAGGAGCTGAGTCGAGCTGACAAAGCTATAAACTTGTGCCACACTCAGATAGTAGCTACATAGCTTAAGAGTGATGTGGTGGGTGTGGCACACACACACATGCTGAATGATAATAATTTACAAGGTAAGAGCTAAACACAATGGAGAACAGGAAACCGAAACAGAAAACTAAAACCCAAAAACCCAGAAGAAGAAAAAAGTGGAACCCGAAACGAAACGTTAACTATGAATGCCACATAAAGTTGTTATCCTTTATGCGGGTATCAGTGTGTGTGTCTCTATGTGTGTGTGTGCTGGTGCCGCAAAATGCTGCATACAAATTATGCAATTAGTTGGCAACGCCAGCAACAATTCGAGGCTGAGACTGAGACTGAGTCTCTGTCCGATTCGCCGACCGAGTCCAATTGCGAGTCCAAGTTTCCGGCGTTGACAGCGAGATTATCTTTTTGGTACTTGCTCAAAACTCTCTGACAAATTGTCAGCGAAAGTTTTGTTGCCCCACAAAAACTGTAGAATCTGTCTGCGTTTTAAGAAACTTTTCTGCTGAGGGTCGCTGACTTGATTGCCGACAAAAGTTGAAAATAAAAAATCATTGCGTATACGTAATATGGAAGATGCGAAAAGTTGAAATTGCCAACGTTTGGTTAACAATGTAAACAGCAGAGTACCGGCCAGTTGAAAAATGATGTCGAGACTTGTGCAAAAGTGTTTTGCACAAAACTTCTCAACTTCCAATTAGTCATAAAAATTCAATGAAGTTGACTCGATTTTATTAAAAAGTCTACAAGCCAAGGTACTTTAATAGAATCTATTAAATATTCTGAATGTATCTGTGCTTCTGCTGCTTTTCATTTGCCTTTCAGCTCGATTTCAATTAGACGCTGCCTGCAAGTGCGGGCTTAGATAGTTGCAACCTCGAAAGTTTATGCGAAAAGTCAGCGGATAGACAAATAAAAGCAGCGAGGGCCAGAACGAGAGCGAAATAGACACAAATATGCCAAAAAATCTTATTGCTTAAAAGTAAAGAAAATAAAGCTGCAGCTACAACAGATACAGCTACATATAAATATATATATATATATATATACAGAGAGCAGAGCGTAGCACAAATAAAATGGCAACGAACGAACGGAAATGAAATTGCAATTGCTGTGTGCCGTGCAGACGACGACAAGTCGCGACGCGTTGATGCAGAACACTAACAGAAAGAGAGGGCGAGAGAGAGGGAGGGACAGCGAAAGGATAGGGCACGACTGCTTATTGAAAGTTTCTCATTTTGCTTGCGCTGCCCATTTTCTTTTTGTGGCAACATTTCCATTTCCGCTACACTTTTCTTTTGCGCCTTCGCGTATGCAATAAACTTTTGCCAGCGCAACAAAAACAACTGTAGCTGCTACAATTGCCACTGCCTCATATGCCCCATGCGCGTACTTAACAGCGTTTAATCAGACCCAACTTCTATATATGTGTATACTATATAGAAATACTTGTTTTTAAGAATACACACTTAGCTTAGTCTCAGCTCAATGCTCTCCAGACGCGCTCTAAACGGCAAACACATACTTTAATATACCGGAGTAAGTGTGTGTGTGTGTGTGTGTATGCTCATTAGTTTAGCAGCAGACACGTTAAGGGCAAAGAAATTGCCCTGTGCTGGTGCTAAACAAGTTAATTAGTTTGCCTTTTTCGCGTTTTCGTGGCTTTAGCTGTGTGACATTTATGTGGCTCACCATGGGTTAAAAGCACCACTCTTTGAAAGCACACACTGTGCGTGTGTGTGTGCGAGTGTGCGTGTGTGGCTTAGAGTTTATCTTAATGACAAAATAAATTATTTACCACACAGAGACACACACACTCTTTCACTGAGTTTGCTGCTTCAATTGACTCTATTTACCACAGTAAACGTATGCGTCTCTCTGTGTGTGTATCCCCTTTAATGCTACTTTTAAGACGTCTGCCAGCATTGCTATTACTTATGTTTAATAACAGCGCACAGTTTTTGCACTGGCACAATCAGTGACACCACACAGTGGGGGGACGGCAGAGCTCACACATTTGCGGCTGACTTCAGTGCACTTGTAAAATCGCTTATGAAATCTTAAAGTAAATCATAAACATGTTTTCTAAAATATCTGCAGAAATCTTCAATTTATTTACTGGAGAGCATTCAAGTGTCTGGCAACTATGTGGCTGACTCTTGTGTCCACAATACACAAAGTTTGCTCTCTTTATTCTATGTATTTCGTTCGCCCTTCGTTGTACTCGTGTGTAACGAAGTGACTGTGAGACAGATTAAATTAATTAAATAGAGAGAATTTAAAAATAAAGCTTAAAAGCAGCATTAACTAATGCCACTGTGGCTGCAGACAACGCAAAAGTTTCTTAGTATTATCCTGCGCACATAAGTATGCTATAGTTTTTGCAGTGGTGCTCGTTCTTAGGTTTAATACTTTAAATTTGTAGGGGACTGTGTTAGCAATCAAAATGTTATAAGTAAACGACTGAGACAGTTACAAAACTCTTTTCTGCTCCCCTTCCTATCAACTCCTACAACAATTAATTATTTTGATGCCTCATAATTGTTGAAGTTATTGCCGTATACTCAATCCAAAGGCTTTGGTATTATTTTTTGACCAATTGCCATGATGTCTAGTGCCACTGTGCGTAATTTTTGTGTAGACATTAGGTAAGTGGGGGTTTCAATTACAAAGGCGTCTCCGCTGCCTCAAATGCCCGGGACTCGCATAAAAACACTTTGTTGCCAAACAGCCGAAAGAGTGTGGCACGAAGCTCAGTTGTTAATGTTATTGTTGCTGTTGCTGTACTTTGGTAGACATGGGCTGATGCTCGTTTAATCATAGATTTTAATTGCATGGCCATAACGTTGGCCCTGAAGACAAGACGCTTTTTGTTGGCATGACGTGGCCACAGGAGTTGCAAGTAAATTGAATTTAATTACAACGTGTTCTGCTTTTCATTTTGATTGTTGAATTAACTTTTATATGTCATAAACTTCGAGAAGGCAATAAAAATTTCATGGCTGCCGCAAAATATAAAAAAAAAAGGAAACTGAAACTGAAACAACAAAAAAATGCAAATGTAGAATTATAGACATTTTCCGTTTCCTTTTCCTTTGCAGCGTAATGCGTTAAAGAGTAAAAAACTTTGAGCTCGCACTAATTAGTGTGAGTGGGCCATTAAAAGTGTACTCGGAGTTTTGGTCTGCTCCACGCCGCTCTCATGGCTGAAAAGAGCGCACTTGTGGCCTAAAGTTTGGCACAAAGAAATTAAAATTGAAATGTAAAAACTTGCCAAAGTTTTCACACGCACAAACACACGCTCACACACACACACACACACGGTCAGGAGAAATTTAAAATGCAAAGCGTATAGCTGAGCAGAGCAGAGTGGAGCACAAAAAACGGCAGTAAAGTGCAGTATGAAGAAAAACTGAATTTCAAGTTGGTTTCGTGGCAGGTGGGCGAATATGCGCAAAACTTGCCAGCAAAAACTTGGCAGCATTAAGTGCACTTGCCTGTGACCAAGCAGCCAGCAGGGGACTGGGTATGGCAGAGTGTTACCGGCTCATTAAAAGTAAAAATGATATGCATTAAGTTGGCAACGGTAACGAGCGCGTTAAAGGTCTGAAAACTGCAGTCATTAGGCCAAACTTACGCTGGTCTCACTTTGCTAATGGTCAATGCTAATTGTGTGGAAGTCATTTGTGCTGCAAGCACACCTGACCCCACCGCACACACACAGATTTGCCGCATAAATTGTCATAATTGTACACTCGCCGATCAATTGGTCTGACCTCAGTCAACATTTTGCACAGTTCGAATATCAGGGCATATTTCATTGTCTGACACATGCATTAACATGTCTAATCGACACACAACAGCGTGTGTGTGTACGTGTGGGGTCACTGTAGTTGGCCATTATTCATTCAGCGGGTTGAGCATAATTTATGTCCTCGTATTGCCACATGCTACAAATTCCTAACGTTTTAATGTTCGCCTGACAATTTGCTGTCACAGGCATTCAAGCAATTTCCCATTTCCCCATTTTCTTGTCACATTTCCACATTTCTTGAAGCAACTTCGTTGACTACTTAACTGACAAAACTCGCCAAGAAAACTTGCACACACAAAACTTTCCTCTCGAACGTTTTGTCAAATGTTTGACAATATTTAAGCTTGCACAACATGGCGTATGCGTCACATACGTGTACAAAGCATTAAGCGCCTTTCATGTAGTAAAATGCTCGATAATTCATGTGTACATAAATCAATTGATATATTGATAAGCAAACTGTGACTGAAAACACACTAATTACCCTATGACTCAGCATTAAAATTGGTCAAATGAGTAAAAGACTCATTACATTCCGTGCATGATTCCGCCCCACAAAAATAAATCGAACGATTCAACAGAGTTTCTTATTAATTACTTAACATATTATGCAATTTAACAATTTAGTCATAGAATTTATACAACAGTTTATGCTACGTATACGTAATATTGCTTAGACATTCGCTATGGCTGCGATTACTTTGGTGTAGACCTCAATGCCATGCAAATAACTGTCTGCACGTATGTATTCATCGTGATCGTGCAGCAGAATGGGCGTGTTATTGAGGGGCGTGAAACCCAGGCCAGGAATTCCCTTGGAGCGTATGAAGCGACTGTCGGTGCCGCCAGGACACACATGTGGACGAATTTCCAGATTGCTTAGGAAAGTTAAAGTTAATATATGATTCAGTCACTACCTTGGAGTGTACTCACAGTTCTTTGGTGGCCTTCTGGAAGGCTAGCCAAAAGGGATTCGTCTCGTCCACTTTCGTTGGCGGCACGTACTCATCTTTTTGCTCAAAGACGAGTTCAATGCCACCGCCAGCTTCTTCGCACCAGTCCCGTATCTGCTTCTCGAGTCCATCGAGATCCACATCAATGGCAATGCGCATGTCGAAGACAACTTCCAGCATGGCAGGCACCACATTGCTCTGCACTCCACCAGTCACCACTGTCATGTTGATGGTGGTCACATCACCGAAGAAAAGTTTCGAATCCCGTGCCAACATTTTCACCTGTGACGAACGGAACTCCATCATTTTGTTGGCAATGAACACGAATTTCTCGCCCGCTGTGTTGGGCAGCAGAATGGAGCCATGGCCAGCAGTGCCGCTGATCTTGAAGCGCAGATCTGTCAAGTAACTAAAAATTATTTGAGTTCCTATTTCTATGAGTTTACTACTTACGCCAGGCAGTTCGCTCTGCATAGTACACATAGTAGCCATCGTCTAAGCTTGAGGATCCTTCGTCCATGCTGAAGCCCAAGTTCATGTTCTTGAAGTGCTCCGTGTGCACAAACTCACGCATACCCAAATAACCACCCACCTCCTCATCTGGCACAAAACTCACATACACCGTGCGCTTGGGCTGGAAGCCTTGGGCTTTCAGCACACGTATGGCACCCAAATACTGTGTGCCAATCTCCTTCGTGTCCTGTGTGCCGCGTGCGTAGATGCGTCCCTCATCGTCTATATCGGCAGCGAAGGGATCGTGTGTCCATTTTTCTGGAAACACGGGCACCACATCCATATGAGAGTTGAGTATGATGGCAGGTAGTTCTGGCTGTGTGCCCTCCCATTTGATGAGCACCACGGGGTTCTTGTCGTTTACTGGATAAACGATCTCTATGGAAAGGTCAAGGCTAGCTGCCTGTCGTTTCAGAAAATCCACACAGGGGGCTATAAGTAGTTTACACACACCTTGAAACACTCGCTCACAATTTTAAGCTAAATTTTCAGCACTCACTGTAATCCACATTTGGATGCACTGAGGGAATCTGCAGATATTCACGAAAGATTTTAATTTCTTCGTTATTTTCCCACTCGGCTTTGCTCATTGTGTATAAATTTAATTGGAAATCCTTTTGTTGGTATTAAATTAAGTTTTTCTGCTCCTTTTGTGAACTTCTTAACTATTTGGGCGATCGGCAACGACTGTTTTGCTGCTTATCGCGACCATCGTTTAAATTCCAAAATTTTATCATCAGTCACAAAGTTTTCTAGCTAATAATGTGTCGACTTTTATCATATTTACACACAAGTCACGAATTCTTATCAGTTTCGTGTGTTTCTCTTAATGAACTTTAACCGAAACTTGGCGATAAATTGGGGAATATTTCAGTGCTCAATTGTTTTCAACAAAAAGAGTCGAACAGAAGTGATGCATAGACTTTTATCTACAAGAAAATATTTTAAGCTACTCGATTTTTAATTGAAAAACATTTGTTTTACTACGAAACACTTATCTCTTACTTATTGACACTGAAAGGAGATTTAAAAATCTGTTGAAAAACGTGTGTTTATCTTATCGCATAAAAGGGCTTTGATTTTTAGATAAATACAAGATATCAGCACGATAAAAAGCAGATGTTTATTGGCTGTAATTCTGCTATAAATTTCTTTATAAGACCTAAGATTTTTATGCAAGTTGTTCAACCTTTAAGATAAGCATCGGTCAGTTTCCCCTCACACACTGGTGACAGCGGGAATAATCTTTTTATACACCTGAATACCATGCAAGTACACATCAGCTCCCAAATATTCATTGTGATCGTGAATCTTTACTTCAGTATTATTGTTCATTGGCGAGAAACCAAGAGCAGCGACTCCTTTGGTGCGTAAATAGCGACTATCGGTAACACCTGGACATACCCTCGGTTCGATTTTCAAGTTTCTAAAAGATAAAAAATACATTTATATATAAAATTTAAGTGAATTTGAGTCCACTCACAGCTCCTTTGTGGCCTTTTGGAAGGCTGTCCAAAACAGATTTGATTCATTCAGCTTAGTGGCTGGTGAGAAGTCGTCTTTACGCTCAAAGACGAGCTCAATATCGCCTCCAGCTTCTACACACCAATCACGGAATTGCTGCTCAAGAGCAGCTGCGTCTTGGGTGGGAGCAATGCGCAGATCAAAGACCACCTCTAGCAGAGCAGGCACCACATTGTTCTGCACTCCACCATTTAGTTGGGTCAGATTCACGGCAGTCACGTCGCCACCCATAAGGTCTGAGTTGTCCTTAAGCTTTTTGACTTGGGAAGCTCGAAACTCGATCATTTTATTGAGTATGTATTGCAGCTTCTCTCCCGCCGTATTGGGCAGTAGAATTGAACCATGTCCCGACGTGCCACTGATCTTGAAACGCAGAGCTGCAAGAAATTTGAGTTCAACTTAAACTGGAAGTTGCTAAATTAGTGGTACCTACGCCAGGCAGTGCGTTCTGCATAGTAGATCCAGTAGGTGTCAGTGTAACTGGCAGATCCCTCATCCAGACTGAAGGCCACATTCATTTTCTTGAAGTAATCAGTTTTGACGAATTCCCGCATGCCATCCAGGCCACCGATCTCTTCGTCGGGTACAAACGTCACGTAAACGGTTCTCTTTGGTTTGAATCCCTCAGCTTTTAGTGCGCGAATCGCTGCTAAGTATTGTGTTCCAAGCTCCTTGGTGTCCTGAGCTCCCCTCGCAAAAATGCGACCTTCATCGTCCATATGGGCAGCAAATGGATCGTGTGTCCATTTCTCTGGGTAAACAGGCACCACATCCATGTGGGAGTTTAACAGAATTGATGGCAACTCTGGCTGGCTGCTTTCCCACTTCATAATCAATACAGGATTTGCTTGATTGGATGGATAGATTACATCCACAGGCAGACCGAGTTCGTTTGCCTGACGCCTCAGAAACTCCAAGCAAGCAGCTGAAAGATTTATAAAATTATTTAAAAAATCCTAAAAACCTTTATTCACTTACTGAAGTCGATGTTTGGATGTACTGTGGGAATGCGCAGATATTCACGGAATATCTGTATCTCCTTGTTGTTCTCCCACTCGGATTTGTTCATTTTGAACTCTATGAAGACAGGTTCGCTCATGTTCCTTTTCTTTTGACTGAGATTTCACTGATGAGTTTGTCACAGTCTAAGTGATCAGCATCGACTAAATTGTGTCTTATCGTGACCATCGTTTAAATGTAAAATGTTTCATGCTAAAACATTTCTTAACCTTTATCTTTATTCATGTTCATGTTTTATCGGTTTATTGTGGTTATTTAGTAATTCTAAGCTGAAAATTAGGACAAATTAAGCAAGCGATTGTGGTTTATGTTTTATAATCAAAATGGAGCACTGATTCCAATTGTATTTCAAGAGTTGCCAGGTTGAAATTCCGAATTGACACACTTTTTACTGACCCAAATAAGTAATTACAAAAGATAAGAAACCCCATTGATTTTTAACTAGATAAAAATTACATTACAATATAATTTTTATTATAACACAATTTGTTGTTATTTATGAATTTATTATTCGTTTGTTATCGAGTTTTATGGCAGACATTTATAGGGTTCTGTTAAATATTTATTAATCTTTATGATTCCATATCTACTATAGTATACCGGATTTAAATTAAATATTCCATTTGAATTAATAATTTTCTAATGATCCAAATTAAACCAAGTCATTAAAACATTTTGTACATTTTTGAGATTTTTTCCAAATTTATTTGTCAAAGTTAGTACATAGGTTATAGGTTCAAAAAGGTTTCTTTTTCGGTTAACTCATTTTATATATCAGTGATGGCTGGAATAATCTTCTTGTAGATCTCAATTCCATGTAAATATATGCCAGCGTTGAGGAATTCATCGTGATCATGAATCTTAATGGCAGTGTTGTTGTTCATGGGGGAGAAACCATAAGAAGTGACTCCCTTGGGACGCAGGAAGCGGCTGTCAGTGCCACCAGGACAAACTTGTGGCTTTATAGTCAAGTTCCTTTAAAAAGAGAGATCATATTTTAAAGCTTCCTAGATTAATGTGTAGTTACTTACATGTCCTTCATGGTCTTCTCGAAAGCTGCCCAGAACGGCACTGAGGTGCCAATTTTGGAGGGCGATACAAAGTCGTCTTTACGCTCAAAAACTAGCTCAACTCCGCCGCCTGCCTCAACGCACCAATCATTGAATTGTTTCTCCAGAGCCACAAGATCCACATCGATGGCAATACGCAAATCGAAGACAATCTCCAGTAGAGCAGGCACCACATTGTTTTGTACTCCGCCACTTATTTGAGTCAGGTTTACGGTGGTAACGTCGCCAAAGAATAGAGATTTCTCCTTGAGCAGGTTCACTTGCGATGCGCGATACTCCATCATCTTGTTGAGAATAAAGTTGAGTTTCTCTCCGGCCGTGTTGGGCAGCAGCATAGAGCCGTGTCCGGATGTGCCACTGATCTTGAATCTGACAGCTGATTTGGGTTAATGAAGATTTGGGGTATAGTAGTTAGTTTGCACTGAATCAATTGGTGGATTCCACTTACGCCAGGCTGTACGCTCTGCATAGTAGACGTAGTAGTTCTCATCCAAGCTGGGAGATCCTTCGTCCAGGCTGAAGCCCACATTCATTTTCTTGAAGTAATCCGTTTCGACAAACTCCTTCATGCCGAGATGACCGCCAACCTCCTCATCGGGCACAAAAGTGATGTAAACCGTTCGCTTGGGTTGGAAGCCACTTGCCTTGAGAGCGCGCACAGCTCCCAAATACTGAGTTCCCACCTCCTTCGTGTCCTGTGTGCCGCGTGCATAAATATTTCCCGCTTCATCCATTTCGGCGCCGAAAGGATCATGGGTCCATTTGTCTGGGAAGACAGGCACCACGTCGGTGTGGGAGTTCAGAATGATGGCAGGAAGTTCTGGCTGTTTTCCCTCCCACTTCATGACCACAACGGGATTTTCCTGGTTGGCAGGATACAGCACATCTACGGGCAGATTCAGGCTAGCCGCTTGTTTCTTCAGGTATTCAACGCACTCAGCTAGCAAATAAAATGTGTTGCATAATTTTTGTTTAATCGCAAGCAAATTTTATGTGAATGCTCCTAATTAGAGGCCGATGGCTTATCGGGGCCCTAAAAGTCATTAGGTTCACAATCTAGACGACTTACTGTAATCAATGTTGGGGTGAGCCGTGTTAATGCGCAAATAATCACGGAAAATCTTAATTTCCTCATTGTTTTCCCACTCTGTCTTGCTCATTTTTAATGTGTTTTAAAAATATTTATTTTATTCGAAATATATATTTTATATATGCAAATTAACTTTGCCAGATTCGTAGCACAAGAGCAGCCTATTAACAGTTTCAGCGATCGCCAGCGACTGGTTGCCTCTGTTATCGTTTCCATCGTTTAAGTATGAAGGCCCTAAACTTTTTTTTTCGGCGGTTTCTCAAATTTTATCGTATGTAATTTCTTATCACTTTATTGTGGTTTTTTGTGAACTTTAACCAAACGATTTTCGTAATTAAATTTAATGATAATAAAATGAAAATCACATATATGGTAATGTTAATCGATTTATGTGGTGAACATTATCAGTTACGGGAGAAAGCTGCTGTCAAGCATATCTGACCACAAGATACCCTGCATTTCCGTCTGAGCCTTTAAGCTCACAAAAGTATCCTACCTGTCATTCATTGAACAAAATTGATACGATTTCCAAGACGTTCATACATATGAATGTGTGGTAGTTCTTGAACTGACCTAGAACTTTGATCAATTAAAATTTTAAAGTTTTTATTAGATTCGAAACCCATTTTAGTAGGTCTATTTTTTAAGTGTATTACACCAAAAGCCTCCACTTAAATTCAAAAAACCGTTGGTACTAAATTGTTAACTTACTAAAGAAAAGTAGAGCCAGACGAATATCAAAGACCCTGTACTCGTTCAGTTATAATCACAATAAATCATATCAGGTAATTAGTATAAGAGCTCTTGAGATATCTCGACTAACATGAGTTTCCGATCGATTATGCCTATAGCAGCTCTATACGAAAGCCCTCCAAAATTATTATTTACGAACGAGAAAAAAGTCAATTACTGCTCGCAGCTGCTGCGTTCTCTTGTGTTATCTAAATTCGGCAATACATGTAACAGAAAACCGCTTTTGTTAGAGAGGGATGTTATCAGATGGCCAATGTGACGATGAATCACGACTGCGCACGAAGCTTTGCTCGTGCTCGCAAGCACACAGCTTCGTGATCGTCGCAAGCAAACAGCAATCGGCAAGCGTCCGCCGCTAATCTTTGCTCTTGCTCTTAAGCTTTGCAGCTGAGCGAGAGCGTAAGTCCCGTTACTAAAAGCTTTAAAACGTTTCTGTGCGTAACTGGCGGCAAGTGGAAAGCTTTTTGTTGCCCTCATAGCTCGCAAATAACAATTGAGTGTTTTGCGACGTCTTCAAATAAGTCTCTCTACTGAGTATATGAAAAGAATACTCGCGAGCAGAGTATCGGTAATCTCTTCGTTTGTCTCACACGCGCTCGGACAACAATCGTTTTTTTTCGTTTCTTTTTCGTCTCACTTAGACCGCGAGTATTTGCTTGAGTGAAATGAAGCAAAACGTCTTTAAGCGAGTGATGCTTATTAAATTGCGACGTGTCAGTAGAACGGGCATTTTCAGCCCTGCATTTCATACTGAGTGAACGCCGGAGTTCAATAGGAGCAGACAATTTAAACTCACTGTTATTAATTAAGCTAAACAATTAGTCTAAATAAATAAGAAATATTCATTGAATTCATTTATATAGTTTTGTTTTTATTTTTTTCTATTTTGTCTAAGTGGCCCTGTCATAAAGGCAACTGAACAACGAGGATCCGGGTTCGAATCCCAGGCTGTGTATGGATGTGGTTATCGTATAAGCCGATGGCCGTAGAAGCTAGTGCTTGTAAAAATTGTAAGGTTGATAGTTTACAATTATATCCTAAACTAAATAAACCAACAAACAAATATTTTTTCTATTGTCAATCAAGTATTCGATTGAAGCTAGAAAAAAAGAATAATCGGAGAAAAATTAAATAGTTTTGACTTATTACTTACAATAAGAAAAATAAACAACAAAAAAAACGCAAAATAAAAATAAAGTAAATATTATTTATTAAGAAAAATCCTAAAGAGTGTTTGCAAGACTTTTTGAATTGACTTATTCAGTCATTCACTCACTCACTGAGTCTCAACTCGCGAGCGACAATTATATTACTCCCGAAAAGAGAATCGTTAAAAGAGTTCAACACGAAGAACTCAACAGCAAGAACTCAAGCGAAGACCGAAGCAAAATAGAAAAAACTCTCTTGCTCAGAGTGGGAGCAAATTTTTTCATTTGTTTCGCTTCTGCTCAGAGATTGAGCGTTAAGAAAAAAACACTCAATTGTTATTTGCGAGCTATGGTTGCCCTTAAGCAGATACTAAAAGAGAGCAGGCTATAGTAAAAGAGAGCAGACACTGCAGTGAACTCGAGTGCTAAATGATTAATAAGTTTAAAATAGACTATAAATGTTTGTTTTATATTTTATCAATTAAATTCTACTGTCTTTGAATATAATACTTGTTAGCAAACGAATTTGATTAGATTATACATTTAATAATTGTACTGTAGGAACTTTGTTGCGGGCTTTCAAGCATTGGAAATAGCTGGAATAATCTTTTTGTAGATCTCAATTCCATGCAGGTAGATATCGGCCTGAATATATTCATCGTGATCGTGGGCCAGAATCGGTGTGTTGTTGTTCATGGGAGAGAAACCCAACGAGGAGACGCCCTGTTGACGTAGGTAACGGCTGTCGGTACCGCCGGGGCACACTTGTGGCTTGAACTTCAAGTTCCTATAGGAAAAACAATCAATTTAATTAAATACTTTACTTAAAAACCTTATGAAAGTACTCACAGTTCGTTCAGGGAGTTGGCGAACGCCACCCAGAATGGATTTGAGTCTCCGATTCTCGTAGGTGGCACAAACTCGTCTTTGCGCTCAAAGATGAGCTCCACACCACCGCCGGCCTCCTCGCACCAACTGAGAGCCTTTCGCTCCATGGCCTCCAGATCGGCTGTGACTGCAATTCGCAGATCAAAGACTACTTGGAGCTCAGCGGGAACGACATTGTTCTGCTGTCCCCCAATGACTTGGGTCAGATTCAATGTGGTCACATCGCCAATGAACAGATTGGGATCATCTTCCAACATCTTCACTTGCGATGCACGGAACGCCATCATCTTATTGAGGACGTAGTGAAGTTTCTCGCCAGCGGTATGGGGCAGCAGAATAGAGCCATGTCCAGCAGTTCCACTGAATCTGTACCTGATGGCTACAAAGGGAATTAGTATACATCCACTTAGCTATCTCTAATGATTTCACTTACGCCAGGCAGTACGCTCTGCATAGAAAACATAGTAGTTCTCATCCAGACTGGGGGAACCCTCATCTAAACTGAATCCCACATTCATGCTCTTGAAGTAGTCATCCTTGACAAACTCCTTCATGCCAAGGTGACCGCCGAGCTCTTCATCGGGTACAAAGGTCACATAAATGGTTCTCTTTGGCTGGAAGCCCTCAGCCTTGAGAGCTCGAATCGCTCCCAGGTACTGTGTGCCAATTTGTTTGGTATCCTGTGTGCCACGAGCAAAAATACGTCCCTCGTCATCGATTTCGGCACCGAAGGGATCGTGTTCCCACTTTTCCTTCACCACTGGCACTACATCCATGTGGGAGTTCAGTATGATGGAAGGCAACTCTGGCTCACTGCCCTCCCACTTGATAATCACAACGGGGTTATCCTCATTGGCAGGATATGCGACATGCACGGAGAGATCCAGACTCTCGGCCTGACGCTTCAGAAACTCCACACATGGTGCTATAAATCACACAGGAAATGGGTTAACAGCTGGAAAATCGGTATCCCTTTCGCGACAGACTTACTGTAGTCAATGTTTGGATGCACTGAAGGGATCTGCAGATATTCACGGAAGATCTGAATTTCCTCATTATTTTCCCACTTGCATTTGCCCATTTTAATTTGGTTTATTTGATTTAATTCCTTGAAAATTGGTTGCAGCTGCTTTCACTTTGAACTTGTGTTTATGACTGGAGTGCGCTATAAGCCCACACCTGTAGTAATATACCTGCAGTCGGATTCGCAGTCGCAGTCGACGTCGACGTCGACGTCGATGATAAAATAGACGGACACTCATAAAGGTATTAGTCAGTAACACGGCTTCGTTTTTATCAGATTTATGACTACTTCTGTTCTATATTAAATTCTAGTGATATGTTTATTCCTTATCTACTTGATTAATGTGCTTGCAAATGAGACCATTATCAAAATCGATGTTGACGTCGAAACTTTCAGAGACACTTACGCGGCTAGTCGAACCTTGTGCCCTTCTGATCGTGCCATACTTTAGTCACAACTCTTTGAACATCCCAAAATAATAAAAATAAATATTACTAATCGACTACCAAAAACTACTTCCTTCCAGTGGATTTGATAAGAACTCAATGAGTCTACAGAAGTCGGGGATATTTTTATTTTATGGCAAACATTTTATTCTTTTGAAAACAATTTTGGAATTCTTGAAAGTCACTTGACGAATTCAGTCAACATTTGCCACTGCTTCGATGAGTTTTCTGTAAATTTCAATGCCTCGCAAGTAGACATCTGCGCCCAAATATTCGTTATGATCGTGCAGTAACACAGGTGTGTTGTTAATAGGTGAAAAGCCGAGAGCCGGAATACCCAATCGACGCAGAAAGCGGCTGTCGGTGGCACCCGGAAAAACACGCACTCGAGTAGTCAAACCACTAAAATACAGCAGTTTAATTAAAGTTAGAAAAACTCTCTCTTGACTCACTACTCACAGTTCATCCAAAGCTTGTTTGAAGCCCAACCAATATGGATTAGAAGCATCTGTTTTGGTGGGCTCCGCATAGAGATCTTTAGCCTCAAAGACCAGCTCAATGCCACCGCCAGCTTCTTCACACCAATCCCGAATTTGCTTTTCGAAGGCAGCCATGTCCAGGGTTATAGCAATGCGTATATCAAAGACCACTTCTATTAGAGGAGGCACAACGTTGCTCTGCACTCCACCGCCAGTTTGTGTCAGATTGCCTGTGGTTACATCCCCTATGTCCAGGGATGAATCCTCTTGCAAGTGTTTCACTTTCATCTTGTATACCACGTAGTTCATTTTCTGGCCCGCTGTGTTGGGCAGCAGCAGAGAACCATGACCAGCAGTGCCACTAAACTTGAACTTCAGATCTGTAAGGGATGGGGATTGTTAGAGGGTTCATGACCAGTCAAAACTGCTCCTACTTACGCCACAAGGTGCGCTCTGCGTAGAAGAGCGAGAAAACTTCGTCCTCACTGGCGATGCCCTCGTCGAAACTGAATCCCACATTGAGTTGTTTAAAGAAATCCGACTGAACTAGTTCAAACATGCCACAAGGTTCGCCAGTTTCTTCGTTGGGCACAAAAGTCAGATAAACATTCCGTTTTGGCTGGTATCCAGCTGCTTTTAAAGATCGAATGGCCCCCAGATACTGGGTGGCAACGCACTTCATATCCTGAGCTCCCCGAGCATAAATGCGTCCTTCCTCATCCAGATGAGCGCTAAATGGAGGGTGTTTCCACTTGTCCGGAAATACAGGTACCACATCCATGTGGGAGTTGAGCATGATGGATGGAAGTTCTGGCTGTTTGCCCTCCCATTTGATGACGAGAATGGGATTCGACTCTTTGTGGGGATAGAGCACATCGACAGGCAGCTTAAGGTTACTGGCCTGGCGCTTTAAGAACTCCACACAAGCAGCTAAGTTTTACAGGGTATGGAAAACACATTAAACTTTGTGGATTTAGTTTTTGGATGGGTTATAGCCTACTGTAATCCACATTATGGTGCACCGACGGAATGCGCAGATATTCCCGAAATATTTGAATTTCCTCATTGGATTCCCATTTAGATTTGCTCATTTTAGTGAATGTTTCCAGTGGCAAGTGGCGCTACGTGACACTCAATTGTTATAGTTGACTTTTATGTGGGTCATCGGACTGGAAGTTCTTACTATTCAGTGGTTTTAGCTGCTTATCAGTTGTGTCTATTGTGGTCGCTTATCAGAGACTAGTATTCAGTTATCTCTCGTGTGTTTTGACTTATAGTGTGTGTGATAGACTGAAAACATGTCTACTCCAGCTAATCAGTAATTTATATATATAGTATATCCATATAATACAGAGGATCAACTGTTTGTTACCCACAAAAAGAAAACAATAACAATAACAATTATATCAGCAAACATTTCGAGTATTTTTCGATTTGATAAGAAAGTTTGTTTATTAAAGAGTATCAGCTAGTCGTATAGTATGTTTGAAGTCGATAGTTTCTTAGCAACTCGAGTCATAGGCTTGGAATTCCATCACAGTAACAGATATCTTTCCATTATTAATCTTTTATGGTTGACCATTAAAAGCTTAATTGAAACTTAAGCCAATCGACATATCGATTTCGATTTGGAGTACGCGCATATTATTGATTCAAATACTTTTAGATTGATTATTCAGGTATTTTGATAGTCTCGCAATCACTGAAGCTAATCGCAATTAAACAAGTCCATAAAGATAAGATAAACCCAACTTTATCGCATCATTAGCATTATTTTTCAACTATTTTTGTGCATGGAAAATACATTTTGATGTCATGATGGATGGACGTGATAGAATCAAGAAATAAGCTCAAAATGTTTATGGAATATCGCAGTCTTTATTAATAAACATAATAAAATTCTATAGATTCAGTTAACTTGGCTCTTTGCTGCTTCTCTTTGTTGTTGATTTGCTCAGACATTGGCAACATCAGCGATGAGTTTTTTATAGATTTCAATGCCTCTCAGATATGTGCTTGCCAGCAAACACTCATCGTGATCATGCAAAAGTATCGGAGTGTTATTCATGGGAGAGAATCCCAGAGCGGGAATGCCAGCATAGCGCACGTAGCGACTGTCGGTGGCACCTGGAAAAACGCGTACTCGAGTCTTCAAACCACTAAAGGAAGATGATAGAAGTTAGAAATTGTTTTATAGATAAAATACCCATACGTACAGCTCGTCTAAGGCCTGCTTGAAGGCCAACCAGTAGGGATTGGAAGCATCTATCTTGGTGGGTTCCACAAAGGGATTCTTCATCCCAAAGACCAGCTCAATGCCACCGCCAGCTTCTTCACACCAATCACGAATTTGCTTTTCGAAAGCAGCCATGTCCAGGGTTATAGCAATGCGTATATCAAAGACCACTTCTATTAGAGGAGGCACCACATTGCTCTGCACTCCACCGCCAGTTTGTGTCAGATTAACTGTGGTTACATCCCCTATGTCCAGGGATGAATCCTCTTGCAAGCGTTTCACTTGGGATTCACGGAATTCCATCATCTTGTTGACCACGTAGTTCATTTTCTGGCCCGCTGTGTTGGCCAGCAGCAGAGAACCATGACCAGCAGTGCCACTAAACTTGAACTTCAGATCTGTTAGGGATGGGGATTGTTAGAGGGTTCCATGGCCAGTCAAAGCTGTTTCTACTTACGCCACAAGGTGCGCTCTGCGTAGAATAGCGAGAAAACTTCGTCCTCACTGGCGATGCCCTCGTCGAAACTGAATCCCACATTGAGTTGTTTAAAGAAGTTCGACTGAACTAGTTCAAACATGCCACAAGGTTCGCCCGCTTCTTCGTTGGGCACAAAAGTCAGATAAACATTCCGTTTTGGCTGGTATCCAGCTGCTTTTAAAGATCGAATGGCCCCCAGATACTGTGTGGCAACGCACTTCATATCCTGGGCTCCCCGAGCATAAATGCGTCCTTCCGCATCCAGATGAGCACTAAATGGAGGGTGTTTCCACTTGTCCAGAAATACAGGTACCACATCCATGTGGGAGTTGAGCATGATGGATGGAAGTTCTGGCTGTTTGCCCTCCCATTTGATGACGACAATGGGATTCGACTCTTTATGGGGATAGAGCACATCGACAGGCAGCTTAAGGTTACTGGCCTGACGCTTTAAGAACTCCACACAAGCAGCTAAGTTTTACAGGGTTTCGAAAAAACATTAAGCTGTTTGGAATTAGTTTTTGGATGGGTTATAGCCTACTGTAATCCACATTTGGGTGCACTGATGGAATGCGCAGATATTCCCGAAATATTTGAATTTCCTCATTGGATTCCCATTTAGATTTGCTCATTTTAGTGAATGTTTCCAGTGGCAAGTGGCGCTACGTGACACTCAATTATTGTAGTTGACTTTTATGTGGGTCATCGGACTGGAAGTTATTACTATTCAGTGGTTTTAGCTGCTTATCAGTTGTGTCTATTGTGGTCGCTTATCAGAGACTAGTATTCAGTTATCTCTCGTGTGTTTTGACTTATAGTGTGTGTGATAGACTTAAAACATGTCTACTCCAGCTAATCAGTAATTTATATATATAGTATATCCATATAATACAGAGGATCTAGTGTTTGTTACCCACAAAAAGAAAACAATAACAATAACAATTATATCAGCAAACATTTCGAGTATTTTTCGATTTGATAAGAAAGTTTGTTTATTAAAGAGTATCAGCTAGTCGTATACTGTGTATTCTACGTTTTCTTAGCAACTCGAGTCATAGGCTTGGAATTCCATCCCAGTAACAGATATCTTTCAATTATTAATCTTTTATGGTTGACCATTAAAAGCTTAATTGAAACTTAAGCCAATCGAGATCTCGATTTCGATTTGGAGTACGCGCATATTATTGATTCAAATACTTTTAGATTGATTATTCAGGTATTTTGATAGTCTCGCAATCACTGAAACTAATCGCAATTAAACAAGTCCATAAAGATAAGATAAACCCAACTTTATCGCATCATTAGCATTATTTTTCAACTATTTTTGTGCATGGAAAATACATTTTGATGTCATGATGGATGGACGTGATAGAATCAAGAAATAAGCTCAAAATGTTTATGGAATATCGCAGTCTTTATTAATAAACATAATAAAATTCTATAGATTCAGTTAACTTGGCTCTTTGCTGCTTCTCTTTGTTGTTGATTTGCTCAGACATTGGCAACATCAGCGATGAGTTTTTTATAGATTTCAATGCCTCTCAGATATGTGCTTGCCAGCAAGCACTCATCGTGATCATGCAAAAGTATCGGAGTGTTATTCATGGGAGAGAATCCCAGAGCGGGAATGCCAGCATAGCGCACGTAGCGACTGTCGGTGGCACCTGGAAAAACGCGTACTCGAGTCTTCAAACCACTAAAAGAAGATGATAGAAGTTATAAATTGTTTTTAAGATAAAGTACCCACACGTACAGCTCGTCTAAGGCCTGCTTGAAGGCTAACCAGTAGGGATTCGAATCATCAATCTTGGTGGGTTCCACAAAGGGATTCTTCATCCCAAAGACCAGCTCAATGCCACCGCCAGCTTCTTCACACCAATCCCGAATTTGCTTTTCGAAGGCAGCCATGTCTAGGGTTATAGCAAGGCGTATATCAAAGACCACTTCTATTAGAGGAGGCACTACGTTGCTCTGCACTCCACCGCTAGTTTGTGTCAGATTAACTGTGGTTACATCCCCTATGTCCAGGGATGAATCCTCTTGCAAGCGTTTCACTTGGGATTCACGGAATTCCATCATCTTGTTGACCACGTAGTTCATTTTCTGGCCCGCTGTGTTGGCCAGCAGCAGAGAACCATGACCAGCAGTGCCACTAAACTTGAACTTCAGATCTGTTAATGGATGGGGATTGTTAGAGGACTCTAAGACAAGTCAAAACTGCTCCGACTTACGCCACAAGGTGCGCTCTGCATAATAAAGGTTGAAAACTTCATCCTCACTGGCGATGCCCTCGTCAAAGCTGAATCCCACATTGAGTTTCTTGAAGTAATCAGTCTTGACCAACTCTCGCATGCCCAAATAACCTCCGACCTCTTCGTCAGGCACAAAGGTAAGGTAGATGGTCCGTTTTGGTTGGAATCCCTGCGCCTTGAGTGCACGAACTGCAGCCAGGTATTGGGTACCCACGCACTTCATGTCCTGCGATCCTCGGGCAAAGATGCGTCCCTCATCGTCCAGATCGGCGCTGAAGGGTCCATGGGTCCACCTGTCCGCAAAGACGGGCACTACGTCCGTGTGGGAGTTGAGAATGATGGACGGCAGTTCTGGCTGTTTTCCCTCCCATTTCATTACCACGACGGGATTGGCATTGTTTACAGGGTATAGCACTTCCGAGGGCAGGTTGAGGCTGTCCGCCTGACGCTTCAGGAACTCCGTACACGCAGCTGTAAATCGCAGACATTTTATCTTTATGAGTTTCACTTTAAACTGGCACAGAAATTGCTTCTCACTTGGTGGCTATAAAACACAGAGACTTTTAGATAAGAACTGGAGAAACTTACTGTAATCCACATTGGGATGCACTGTAGGAATGCGAAGATACTCCCGGAAAATCTTAATTTCCTCGTTGTTTTCCCACTCAGCTTTGCTCATGTTTCCAATTAGTCTCTAATTAAATGTGCATAAAACCAAAGTAAATTATTGAACTTTCTATGCTGTTCGATATGCCGATCAGCTGTTTAACCGCCCAGCTGATTACGCTTGCTACACGCACCTTCTCAACACTGGCAGCGATCGTCTGCGACTGAAACCGTTACGTTGTGCGCGCTGTTTAAATATGTCTGGAGAAGTTTGTTTACTAGCCGATATTATCTATCTATTGCAGTTTACGCTTCTTATCAACTTTGCGGTTTATAATTGAGTCGTTAAGTTTTACAACATTTTTGTGTTTCTAGTTGCCTTTGTGTTTTTTATCAAATAGTGTTGCTTCCACATGTGTGATCTACTTATATGTTTATGTTTATTCTGTTCGATGCCGGTCAACTGTTCAAAGCGAGCGTCTCAAAAAATATAGCTAAAATTAACAACTAAAATAAATTTAGAACAAACAGCATAGTTTTATTTAAAATAACAACTCATTTAAATCCATACAAAATTTCATCAGAAAATAATATTTATTAGTTTTTCCTCTTTTGGTCGAAAATATGGCACCCAAAAAGACAAAACCCACTTCTCCACCAAAACGACAAACTCGATCTCAAGCGAAAAGTAAAACTTCGAAGAAAGAACAGACTAAAGAAAATAAAGCACCCACTGAGACACCAACTGTTCTCGAAGAGACGAAGAATAATTTGCCTGGAAAGCGACTAACTCGAGCTCAAGCTAAGAGTAACCAAGGGGAACCTTCGGGGAAAATCGATGAGGAAGAGACTACAAAGGTGTTACCCAAAACTAAGCAAATGCAGTCCAAACAAAATAAAATACCCACTGAGGCACCAACTGTTCTTGAAGAGACGAAGAACAATTTGCCTGGAAAGCGACTAACTCGAGCTCAAGCGAAGAGTAACCAAGAGGAACCTTCGGGGAAACTTGATGAGGGAATGGCTACCAAAGTGTTACCCAAAACTAGGCACAAGCAGTCCAAACAAAATAAAATACTCACTGAGGCACCAACTATTCTTGAAGAGACGAAGAACAATTTGCCTGGAAAGCGACTAACTCGAGCTCAAGCGAAGAGAAACCTAGAGGAACCTTCGACGAAACTCGATGAGGGAAAGACTACCAAAGTAGAGCCCAAAGCAAAACAACGCAAGACCAGAGATGAAGTCCCATCGAAAGCACAAAAGAACTTGCCAGAGCCAGTCATCAAGGAGCCTACGACAGCTACGAAGCGCACAACACGAAAGGACGCCACATCAAAGGACACGCATAGCAAATCTACAGAGAAACTTGAAGACGTTAAGACTACTAAAACTGCAAAAAAACAAAGACAAGGCAAGCCGCTGAAAGACTCGCAGCCCGAAGCTTTAAGCAACTCTACGCAGGACAAGTCTCCAGAAAAAGTCGAGAATCAGGCATCAATAAAAAAGGAAAGCTCTAAACAGGAGACTAGCAAAATACCCAAAGAAAGCAAAAACTCTGTGGATGAAATCGCTGAAGTTACGGAAGAGTCAACTGAGTCGACCAGTAATAATAGTGAAAATAGTGATAAGCAAGATAAATTGTTGGATTACATCTGCGAAGTAGCTGAAAATATAGAAGAGCAACCGGAAGACGGCATTACACTCGATTATCTAGAGCAATTCCTGCTCAACTCGCGCATAAAGGAAATGATTTCGATTCCGTTGGAGGACAAAAGTAACAAGGAGATCCTCCAGCACCTCAAAAACGTTATCTTCAAGCTGGAGTCAATAAAGATGACTCAACTGTGTGACCTATATCATCTGGCTATAATCATCCAGGAGACGACTATGAGCGAACGCCATGAGCTATTGGAGATAGTGTGTGAATTAACACTTGAAATGTCGCCAGAGCATATCAAAACTATTGGCATGAGTTTGTGTGATCGATTGATTATTGGTTGTGGTAAGCAGCGTATGCGGAATGTGATCAATGTGCTCAGACCAATGGTCATGTTGATCTACAAAAGCCCTGCCAACTCACAAATAGCCATGATAACGCTTTTGGGCACGTTCGCCAAAGTTTCCGGTCTAGAGATGCCGGATGAACTCTTGGATACAGATAACATCAAAAATGCCTTTGAAATGGCCAAATTGGTGAATTGGACGCATCTGGTGGATTCCAATCGTTTTGCGGACATTCTTGTGCTTGTCTTCTGCTTTGCACTGATCATAAACACCGAGCACAATCGAAGCTTTTTTCACGACTGGCATGAGGAATTGGGAAGCGAAATTCGCACCTATTTTACGGACGTCTTGGTAACAGTAAGATCTTCCCAAAACTACAATACCTTTGCCCATGAGATCAAACACTGCATGCTCCTTTACGACCTTTTGTAAAGTCTTGATTTTCCAATTAATTTATTTTGAAAATGGTGGTGTCTAGTTGGGTTTAGTTTAGTTTAAAAAAATATACAAATTTGTAAGATAAATGTTCTTTTTTTCCCGATATGTCCTATTGGAGCCTATAGGCTACAGTTGTCCGATCCGGATCAAAGTTGTTAAGGATTGTTTTAATGGTACCATACACATACAGTCTGAAGTTGCTCCTATCGTTTGGAAGTTGTGTAATGAAAATAGTAAATGTTAATTTAATGTTAAGAAATTGTTAATGTTATTTCAATGTTAATGTTATTGTTAAATAATTTTTGCATTGCGACTTGCTGGTCTTTCTGTTTGCCTGGTAATTCAGCGAGAATTACTTACGATTTTGAGCACTGCAGACCGCAGCTGTCAAGCAAAAAAAAAACCCCAAAGGCCAAAATCGAAGATTTTCTTGTGTGTTATACCAGGCGATCAGAATTAGAAGCAAGCGACAGGCTGTAATTTAAATTCAATTACAGAGTAGTGTGCGGGAGCACTTAAAAATCTTACAGCATAATTTCGGGCTGCGTATGAAAATTATATGCGTGTAAAGTCTAAAAGTTAAAACTGTTCAACTTTGATATTGAATATTTTGGGACTCAGACTTCAGATATTAGATTGGTATGACATTTTGAACTCGGGAGGACCAGGACTATCGATTGGCATCAAGAAATCGCAATCTTAAATTTTGACGATTTTTGACAAAAATGCAAAGGGGTAACACTGCAAAATTTGTCAAAATGGGGTCGACATTAAAAATTTGAATTTTGGCATGGAATCGAAGCTACTAGTTGTCTAGAGTCTAAAAAGGTAACGCGTTTCAAAATATTGCTTCATTTGGCTGAGATATGATCATTCAAAGTAGAAAATATTGCATATTGAATATTTTGCGACTCAGACGTCGCACATGTTAATGCTAAATAACAGCTCATGTAAATGTTAACTAACAGCACATGTTAATGTTAACTAACAGCGACTGTTAATGTTAACTAACAGCGACTGTTAATGTTAACTTACAGCGACTGTTAATGTTACCTAACAGTGACTGTTAATGTTAACTAACAGATACTGTTAATGTTAATTAACAGCGACTGTTAATGTTAACTAACAGTAACTGCTAATGTTAACTAACAGTAACTGTTAATGTTAACTAACAGCGACTGTTAATGTTAACTAACACTAACTGTTAATGTTAACTAACAGTAACTGTTAATGTTAACTAACAGTAACTGTTAATGTTAACTAACAGTGACTGTTAATGTTAATGTTAACTAACAGCGACTGTTAATGCTTAATAACAGCGCGTGCCAATGCTAAGTAACAGCGCATGTTATAATTATTTTTGCATGGCGACCTACTGACATTTCTGTTTGCCTGGTATTTCACCAAGAATTACTAACGATTTTGGGCACTACAGATCGCAGCGGTCAAGCCAAAAAAAATCGTCGAAAGGCCAAAATCGAAGATTTTCTTTATGTGAAACACCAGTAGATCAGAATCAGCAGCAAGCGACCGACTGTAATTTAAATTCAATTACAGAGAGTAGAGCCTGCATAAGCTGTTAGTGTTAATGTTAAACGCTTCAGTAGCATACTTTCAGGCGGCGTATGAAAATTATCAGTAAGGAGAGATTATCAGTGTGGCTATTTTAACCATTTTAAAGCTATTTTAGCTTTTTTAGCTTGACTGGTTGCTATGCGCTACGAGTTACTAAGAATATTACTATGCTTTCTTAACATAATGCTTGGAAGAAAGCTTTCTTATTCAGTGTAAATTCTAAGAGTCAAAACTATGCAACTTTGATATTTAATATTTTGGGACTCAGACGTCAGATTTTTGATTGGTATGACTTTTTGGACTCGGGAGGACTAGGACTATCGATTGGCATCAAAAACTCGCAATCTAAAATTTTGACGATTTTTGACAAAAATGCAAAGGGGTAACACTGCAAAATTTGTCAAAATGGGGTCGAAATTAAAAATTTGAATTTTGGCATGGAATCGAAGCTACTAGTTGTCGGGAGTCTAAAAAGGCATCCCGTTTCAAAATATCACTTCATTTAGCTGAGAAATGAGCATTCAAAGTAGAAGATTTGAATTTATTACACTAACCGCGGCAGATATCTCTGAGCGCAATTACCGCGGAGAGTAGGAGCCTGCTTTAGCTAGTTAATAACTCGTTCATTATTTTGCTGATCAAGAATATATATATTTTATGGGGCCGGCCATGCCTCCTTCTGCCGGTTACGCACATTTCGCTTCTGACAAACTTAGTAGACCCCTCTACCCTTTTTTAGAGGACGGGGTCTAAAAAGTTACACTTTAAGCATAAAGTTTGCATTAGTTAAGTATAATCGCAATATTGGTTCAGTAACTGCTGCTTATTGGCAGCTCTGTGTTTGACTTCTCAATTTGCCAGTTGCTGATATGGATACGCTCCTGTACATATATACATCTGACATATACATATATACCCAAGTATGTGTGTGTATTCACAGCTATATGTATTTATGTAGAGTATATATGCATTCCAGCTGAATTCCTAATCAGCAAGCGTGGCATCTTGGCCATATACGTGTGGCATGTAAACAAGTTGCTGTTGTTCTGGTTGTTGCTGCTGTTGTGTGTTGTTGTTGTGTGTTATTGCTACTGTTAGTGCTACAGTTGCTGCTGCTGTTGATGTTGCTGATGCTGATGCAGATGCTGATACGAGCACGACGTTTGTTGTTCTCGTTGTCTCGTTGCTAAGCTCACTGCGCCCCCACAAAGTGGGCGTGGCAGTTGTGCGCTTGCCTGCGTTAGATTTCACGCTTCCTTTTCCTGAATGGGCATCAAATGTTGTGCACAAAAAGAAAGCCAAGGGAATAAGGAAGAGGAGAGGAGAGGAAAACACCATAAAAGTTGTACGAAATGTCGAAACTGAAATGTTGAGATTTGTGTGCTGAATTTGCTCTTGACTTGGATTGTTTGCTTTAGAGGTGTGTGTGTGTGTGTGTGTGGTAGTGTGTGTGTGTGCTTGTATCTTTTGTATATTTTCATGCCATCACAAAATTCATTAAAAGTTCATTAACAATGTTGCAAGGATTTTAACGGCAAAAGCAGCAACAACAGCAACTATGGCAACTGTGTCATCAACACATGTCTACATTTCGAATGACAAACAACACACACACACTGACACACACACATGTGGGTGTGTGCTGACACACATGCACACACATTACATACAAGTTTGTCATGCTTAAGGTGTGTTTGCTGTGCACAAATAAACTAAATGAATATTTTGTTGTATGTTGTTGCAATTACCCGGGGACTCCTCTGACTCCAACAGCTGTAAACTCCAATTAAATTTGGTTTGCTTTATCGCAAACAAGTGATTATAATCTGCTCCCGTTTTGGCCAACTCCAAAAGCAAGCCAAGCATACAAAAACACAGGGTATTGCTGTCAGTAAAAACTGTATCCTTGCTGTCGATAGTGTCAAGCACTCTCTAGTCAAGCACTCGACGTTTTAGCTGCTATTGGGGGCATCTAGCGTTACTTTTCTGCTTTGAAATCCATTTACAAGTTGCAGATAAATTTATGCATGAGGTAAAGTCGTCAAGGACACGCTGAAGGACACGCTGTGCTACACACACAAGTCAAGAGCTGCAAATCGTTGTGCAATTTAATATAAACATTCAGTTTACTACGGAATACAGTGCGTATGCGTAATGTAATTCTATTTTGGGAGAGTTTGTGCTACTAAAAGCAATGAAAAATCAAATATTTAAACAAACAATTAATTTAATTGTGAGTCCTTAATTAAATACACTAATTACGCTATTCAGCACGAATCAGCGCCATTTAATTTGTGTTCAATACGATTTAAATGTGATAATAATTGGTTTTCATTTGTCACATTAAACTGATGAATAAATATATGTATAACTAATTATTAATCAGCGCGAATTTAATGAAATTGGTTAGCAAATCGGATAAACTGAGCACAAATCCCGTGCAGCGCCTGTGATTAAATTATTCAGCATCCAATTAAGCTACTTAAATATTTACATACGTTTATGTTTAACAACAATTTCAAAATTGTGGCAATTACCAACCGAATATTGACAGCAATCATATTTGATTGATTACACTGAGCGACAGCATCGAATGCCCCTTGAAAGCAGGTGAAGCAAGGGGGGGAGAGGGAGTGTTTCAAGACCTTTATAATCGGACATTAAATACAGCACAATGCGTAATTACAAAAGAATTAAAAGAACCGCAACAAGCTGAGCTGTAATCTGCAGGTGGGCGTGGCAGTGGGGCAGGGCGTGGCTGTGACGTGGGCCATTTATAAATGTGAAACCAAAGCAAAGCAAAGCTATGCAAAACAGCAAAAGGTCTAACTGAAGAAACAAGCACAAATAACAACAAGGGGAGGTAGGAAGAGGAGAAGCAGGGAAGAAAGGGAAGTAAAGGAAGCGGGGTGGCAGAACAACAAAAAACAGTCAGCTTGGGGCAACGCTGCTATCAAGGCAAATAAAAAGAGGAAAGTTATGATAAATGCAGATGGAGCAGAGCCGGCAGCATTATTGCCTGTCATTTCTCATCAGCAGAGCTTTGACAGGCAGCCAGACAGACAGCCTAGGCTGAAAGACCTACGGGGGTTAGGAGAAGTGAAAGGAGGGCGAAGTGACAGCCGACAACCGACAAGCAACTTCCGGGTGCTGCCGCCATATTTGCGAGTCTGTCATTGCTGCCAGGCTCTGAATGGCTTCTAATAAAAAAGCAAGCATGATTTTTGCTTCGCTTTTATTTTCTATTACAGTTTCCCCTCCCGCTCTCCTACTCCCTTATTTTGCTCACAAGAACGATGAGCTGCAATTTGCAAAGTTTTTGCACACTCAATGGCAAAGCTTTCCATTTCCCATCTCCCCATCTCCTAGTCCTGTCTTCACCCTACTCCCTGTTTGTGTTTGTGCTGAAACTCGTCGGAAAACTACATTTTTCCGCTGCTTCATTTCGAGTTTTGTGTTTGGCGCGACAAATTTTTGTTTGTATATTTTCACTTGAGTAGTTGCCACCTACACTTGCCACAAAGTCAACTTTTTAATTGTGTTTCCAGGGGAAATACCCAGCACAAATCCACTATACGCTACCATACCCCTTACCATACACCTTACCGTACCCCTTACCCTACCCCTTACCCAACTACTGCTGACCAGTTGAAAGTTGGCCCCATTAACAGTTACTTGGTTTTTGCCACACGTCTCCTGGAAACGGTTGCCCGGTGTCGTCCTGCTAATTGCTGATTGCTGCTAAGTGCCACGATTTGTGCTGGAAAAGTCCATTTGAGAAAAGACGTTTTCACCACACACTGCAATTAACTAATTGATTGAACTATTCAATCGACCAAAATGCATCTCTTTCTCTAGCTCTCCCTCTTCCTTTCTTCCTCCTCCTCTTTCTCTCTGTCTCTCTATTTCTTCCCCACTCTGCGTGCGTGGGCGTGTCGTTTGCCACGGAAATTATTTAAGGCAGCGTTGACCGTTTAACGTGCTGGTCAGAGACTGAGTGGGTGGGCGAGTGGGTCAGTGGTTGAGTGGGTGGCAGTTCGACTGGGGCGTGGCAATGCGAACAACGCCTTTTGTTAGCCCGCATTATGGAGCCTTTGTCAAAAGCTGATTGCATGTGGTGTGCTCACTGTGGCTAAAAGCTTTTAATGCAACCCATTCATGACTGTAGCACTGGGTGTGGCAGTGTCCACTGTTTCACCACCTGCAACCCCACCCCCTGCTGATCCCACCTGCTGCTGCTGTGGCAAATACCTGACTATGCTTAATAGCCAATTGCAAGTTTGTTCGAATCGTTGGCTCTAATTTATGTGGGCTAAGTGCAGACTGGGATTGGTTTAATTACTGCCAGGTCTGTGTATTTAATCTGAGGGTTTCTTATGAAATAAATGATCGACTAAGGTAATACCCTTTGTATATGCTAACAAAGTTTTGGTGGTGGAGTTATATCTTGGCTTCTAGTTTAGAGTTTGCGGCTTTAAGCTGCCAAAATCAAGTGTGCTCGACTAGAAGATACTCATTACATGGCCACTTTTTCCGTTTATAGTAGGATTTTCTTTTCTGCTCAGTTTTGATTATAAATCAAGTGATTTAAACCACTTATATATGTTAACATAGTTATTTGTGAAGTATGATAGACTGCTGTATACCCTTTTTTACCAATTTGTAAGAAAAGTCTGCTTATACACCTTAGCTTTTAAGCCACATTTATCATTGTCCTCAACTTAAAATGTTTTTTAGTCCAGGCAAGTCTCCATATTGAGAGTGCTCGACTGTAAAGTTCCCATTTGGCCAGGGAAATCAGTAAATTTACTTGAGCTAACTGCACTTGCTTTGCTTGCCACATAAAACTGATCAAATCTGTGCATAATTTGCAGGTTGTAGTCTCGCGTGGAGTCTGCTCGACTTGGCTGTAACTCCAAGCCCGACTTTGGTCATAAAGTGCATCTAATCTGTGCAGGGATTTAGCAGTTTCAGCTGCCGCAGTGCAGGGCATAAAAACAACACAATCAGATGGCAACAACAACAACAACTTGCAACAACTTACAACAATTCCCAAAAGCTATTCGCCGTTGCGGCTTTAGTCATGTACTGCCATGTGGCATGTTGTGTGTTGCATGTGGCATGTGGCATGCACCATGTTTTCTTTTTACGTGTTTATAAATACAAAAAATTGCAAGTGGAAATGAATGTAGTAATCGTATTTTGTGCCCATAGGTAAACACACATACACCCATACACACACACTCACACCCAGACACACCTCTTCACCCATTCGTAAGCCTTCCGCACTGCCACACTTTGTTGCAAGCCTGCAATTTGTTGCAATTTGTTGTCTCTGTTTTTGCGGTTGTTGCTTCAAATGCTTTACGAGTGCCCACCGCGTTTGCACCTGGAAACTGCCAGCAGGTGGATGGTGGACTCCATTCCATTTCTCATCTCTCGTTTGTTACATTTTCTAGAATCAAGTTGGGAGATTGCGTCGGTCGGGAAATGTATTTATGATGCATAAACAAAATGTATGAATACCACGCCCCCTTGTGGTAAATACGTTAGTTGCACTGCGCGACCTGACTGTGGTCGTCAACCCTGTACATAACTAAACAAAGGGTGCATTAGTGTTGTTCAAGAAAGCACTATAAAAACTTTAGTCGAGACTTCATGGCTCAATTTTTTATAAAAGGAAGTTTTTGCAAAGTAATGGTTTGAGCGAACACAAATGCTAAGTCTTTTAAAGTCTGGTTGATATTATTATAGTCTTTGCCACTAGTTTTTGCTCGTGTCATGTTTATTTTATAATAAAACACGTCAAGTTTTTTATGGTTTATGCAGTAAATGCACTTAGTGTCTGCTTTTCCGCTCTCTTTGTCCCTCTCTCTCTCTCTCTCTATCTGTCTGTATCGTTCTCGCTCTCCCTCTCTCTCTATCACTCTCTGTCTGCCTTTATTTGTAGTCTGTCAATCTCTATTTATTTCTGTATGCTTCCATTAATCTCTCTCTTCTACTTTATCCCTCTCTCTACTTACAGTCTGTCTATCTCTATCTCTACTTTTCTCCCTCTATCTTCCTCACTACCACTCTCCCTTTCTCTCTATCTCCCTCTCTTCCTACTTTGACGTTTCGTTAATTGAATTCACAATTAAATTGAGATTATTGTGTAATTAATGCATGTGACAGCGCTTCAAATGGGTTTCATAAGGTCCCAAAAGGCTGTCAGTGCTAATTAGTCACCTTTGGCTATAGCTTTGGCTATATAATTGCGTCGGTTAAAGCTATAACCCGTCGAATGCAGCTCAGATCAGCTTTCTAGCTGCTTCAAATGCCTTAATTTTGGCCACTTCAGTCACTTCCGGCGACATTTGGTATTAGTTGCTGCAAGAATTGAATCCTTGAAGAAGAAACAGAGGGAGAAGCGGGAGGAGAATAAGAAGAAGAAGAATGCAATTTCCTGCTAGCCAAAAATGTTCTTTTCCTCTCGAAACACATAACTTTTTTGGGGCTCTCAGCTCAAGTCGAGACGTTAAGTTCCCATTGATGGATTTGCACGTTGTGGGCCAAGACTCGGGACAGGCTTCCTGCCAGGATATGTGCTAGCCAGGACATCCTTTGGTTCGTCTGGGTCTTGTAATAGAAATTGGTTTAGCATGTGGTGTGAGTGTGTGCATGAGTGTGTGTATGATTGTGTGTGCAATTTATGTGACTCAATCGAGAGCACAAAAAGCCTGGCTGGCTGGTTGGCTGGCTGGCTGATAACCACAGTGCATTTGGGCCAACAATGCGAGCCGGGCTAATGCATTTTTAAGGCCAACTACATAATTTATGGGCCACAGCTTCTGTTTCACTTTGAGTTTAGTCAGTCAGCGAGTCAGTTGATCATTTGGCCATAAAGGGAGTCGAATTTATGGTTTTCCTTCTTCCTCTTTCCTTGCAACACTCTAATTGCCACAACTAATGCGCTTTTCCTCTCTCCCTCTCTCTCCTCGCATCCCTCTCTCTCCCTCTTGCCATCAAATCCGCAAAATATTTTCACATTTTTATGCACAAACCAACAGCTTTTGTGGCCATTTATGCACTGCCACACCACGCCCCTTACTGCCCCTTTAATCCCCTGCTCCCGCTCCCCCTCTCCATTTTATTGATGGCCTGGAGTGAAAAAAGCGGGAATATTGCATTTTTGGGCTGACATCATTGGCATTCATTCGTTGTCCGTTGCATAATTTACAACAATTTCAGCTGCATGCCGCAGCAATTTGTCATACTCTAGCAGCGGGTACTATAATTAAGTCACGAAGCATGTAACACAGCCATCAAGACGTGTTTTTAATGCCAGCACTGTAACGAACTGAAGGGCAAATAAACTAACTTACTAACTACCTTATGAATAAATAAAATTAAAATAAAATATAACGAAAACTTTGTTTACTTTTTAAAGAGCATTTGTTAGTTGGCTTGCTGCATAAAATCCCTTTATCATGCTTTGTTCAAGCATTTATTGGAACAAAACTGCATAAAACTGAACAGAAATTCGTTGATTGTGAATTTATTGAAACCGATTTAAACGCTGATTGCGACTAAAAACAAGTAAGAAAGACTACAGTCGAGCGAGCCGACTGTAAAAGACCCTGTACTCCCTTTAATGCTAAATTTTCCATACATATGAGCAATTTTCAACCAATTTGTTCTAGGCTATAGTTGTCCGATCTAGAATAAACTTGGTGAGCATAGTTATAATGATACTATACACATAATGTATGAGTTTGGTAACGATAGCTCAACTGACACGACATGTCTTCATACAAATTTTCTATTGTTTTCCAATATGTCCTATGTGAGCTATAGGCTATAGTTGTCCGATCCGTATCAAACTTGGTGAGAATACTTATAATGGTACTATACACGTACAGTGTGAACTTGGTCACGATAGCTCTGATAGTTTGGAACTTAAAAGACCCATCTACTCTTTACCTATACTCTCTACCGTACACTAACGGTGTCTAAATATTAGTGGGACTCGCTGATTGCTATTCATAATATGTATACATGTATAATCATATCGATTCAGTGCTTAATACGATTCCTCAATTAGAATCAGAGACAAGTTTACAAGTCTCTCGGGGGACTCTGGTTTTTGGGTTGAATTTGGTTTGAATTTAAGCACAAATTACATTTACATAATGCAGCCCAAATTGACAAGCCAAATGGCAGACAGCCACGCCCACAAGGAGTAGGCAAGGGAGAGGGAGAGGGAGAAGGCGAAGGCAAAGGCGCAGAATTGTTTGTTATTCTTGGCTAGTGAGTAAGGAAAACAATAAAGAAATTGCAGAAAAGCACAAAGAGAAATTCAAAGCAGAAAAGGGAAAAGATGAAAAAAAAGAAGAAAATGAAATAAAAGCGCTACGAAAACAAAGTCGTAAATTCAATTTAAAGCTTGACAGATTGCCACAGTGCGGCTGTTGGGCTGGTGGGCGGGGGCTGGCTGCTATGGGGGCGTGGCACTAGCTGCAGCTGCAACAAAATGACGTGTTTAAAAGTTGCACAATTTTTATATTTTTTCTTTTATTTGTTTAACAAAACGTGCAAAATATTTGCCAGCTTTTTGAAGGAAGCGCAGCTCCAGGCGAATTAAGGTCAAGTTGCGGAAGAAGGCAGAAGAAGAGAGAGGTAGAGAGAGAGAGAGGAGCGGAGAGGGACTGCAGCACTTGCCAGGCACCTTCAGCTGGCGACTTGCTCAATTAAATGGGCTTTAATAAACCCAACCACTTAAAGAGTCAAAAATGCGGCAAAGTGCCTAAACTGCAGCTGCTGCTCGAAGTTACAGTTTTGGCTGTGTGTGTGCGATAACTTGCTGCAGGCACTGTAGACTGGCTAAGCTTGCATAACCCGAGCGAAAGAGAGAGAGAGAGAGGCAGCTGTTAATGGCCATAATGGCAGCAACTGTGACCCAATTCAGAGATTCACAAACAACAGTTGAACTAACTGAATTCATGGCGCATATTTAAGTAACTGATGCGAGTTGATTACGCTTTGGCGCCAATCGGCAGTAGCCAGTCACCAATCGACAATAAGGCCAATCGTTTGCCAACAGCCGCAAATGCAACGCAAACCGAAAACGCAGTGCAATTAATGCCAAGCGGGCCAATCAATGGTAAAAGAACCACAGAATTGACCTTCCCCAGTTCAGCCAGTGAGCCAGTCAGTCAGTCAGTCAAATAGACAAACAGTCAGACAGGTCATTTAAACGACACCAGCAACAATGAAAGACACAGGAAGGAACACCTCTGTGAGCTGTTCGCATGCAGTACACTGAAAGAAATAAGCAACTAACTGCTGTAGAGGCTTTTAATTAATGCAACTTTTTTACTAATTTTATATAATTTTATATTTTATATAATAGTTTTATTTTAAAGCTACCAAAAGTCTCAACTGTTTTTGTTACTTTACTTTACTACACTTCTTCCACCTTTGGTTTCATACCGCCAACAACTTTAAGCTTAAAGCTCAAAAGCCACAAACTTTTTTCTGTCAGTGTAGGAAGAGGAGTTGCAATCTCCAAAGGATAAACCGCGAATGGGAAACGGCAAACGGGAAACGCGCACAAATTGCATTTTAACGCATGCAAATTGCCAGAGTCCTGAATGTCCTGGGCGGCTTTATTGCATTACAGTTGCCAACTGAGACGAGAGCACAGCTGCAACTGTGGCATATCACATGTATCCGAGTGTCTGTGTGGGTGTCTGTGTGTGTGTGTGTGTGCACCGCAGTCGCCACTGTGCAGCGTGTGTGCGTGGGAAAAGCTAAGTTCTTGGTATTGGCCAAGCCGAAATGGGGTCAACGGTTGACCTGTTTGATGATGTTTTCAAAGCCCCCAGTTACCAATTTACCAACTGTCCGCTTAAGGCTTCTAGCTGCAGCTTCTGCAGACGCCAAGTGACAGCAGCAGCAACAACAACAACAACAACACGAAGCAGCTTTTGCTGTCACACAGTAAATTTTGCATTGCAGCCTTTCGGGCGCCATTTTTGCAAAAACTGTCAAGTCAATGCGCTGTTGTGGTAGTGGCGCAAGGGGGGCATGCAGGGGGTACTGTACTGTGGTCGGTCTGCTAACTGTACTTTTTGGCTGGGCTTATGGCATTTTAGCCAACGTCCAATGGGCTGTCAGCCTTGGGCGTGACAGGGTTTTTATTATCATTGCTTTTGTTTTCGTATACATTTTATGCACATAGACAAGTTAAATATAACGCATACGCACCATTGCACTTAATAACATTCAGACTGGCAACTGACGAGGGCGATACTCGCTCTCTTTAACTCCAACTCCCACTCTCCCAGACTCTCTCTCTCTCTCTCTCTCTCTCTTTCTTGCTTTCTCAACAGTCAATTGAATTGAATTAAATTAAAATAAATCTCTTTTGCATTTTGCGCACACAACAGACAGCATCAAACTCAGAAATTGAACGGAGTTTATGGTTTGCAGGCAGAATTGATAATAATTTTAATAGATTCAGCTATCATAGTCTGCCCCTCCCACTACCCCCTTCCCCTCACTGAATTTTGCAATATTTCTAGGGCAAAAGCATTTGCATTCCACAAGAGTCACAATGAAATAACAGCTGTCTTTTTCACATTTATGTATTACACATACGACACGTGTTGGCATTACGTATACGTCAGTGCACTTGAGTGTCTTACACGTGTGTGATTGTGACTGTGAGTGTCATATAACTGTGTGTGTGTGTTTGTGTGTGGATTTTGCATTTTTGCATTTAAATAACAAAATTAAAAGATACAATATTTCACTTAGAATGTAAATTAATAAACTTCTACTCTCTCTCTCTCTCTTTGCAGATAAACAAAAACACGCAGAACAAAAATGTGGGCGAGCACAAGCGCTGGATACACGATCCTTCGAGTGAGTAATACCCCTACACCTACACCTACACCCACTACACTTCTTGGTCCTTTGCAAAACGTGCCCAGCTTCAAGGCTAAGAATCTCGGGCCTTAACTTTAATTAATCTGCAAATAAATGCGGCATGCTTTACAATCATAAATATAAATCTGCAACTGCCACGCCCTCTTTATGCCCAATCATCATTTCAGGTGACCTCTGCCGCCCCCTCAACTGTAAGAAGCGGGAAATTTGTCTGCTCGAGGACGAGTTCAGCGCGGTTTGCGTGTCGAAAAAGGAGTTGCACAAGAATCGGTAAGTTGCCGCTGGCAAAAATTAACAAAATTGTGATTGTCTTTGGGGGTAGGGGGGGAAGGGGAAAAGTTAATAAACTAATTAAATGAAAACTTGTTTGGCATCCGTTTAACTTTGCGCTCAGCGATGAGATAATCACCAAGGCCAAATATTTGGAGGAGGAAGCCAAGCGGCGCGTCAATCAGCAGGATAACGATAGCCAGGATGTTGAAGACATCAACAACGATGACGAGGACAATAGCAGCGATGCCAGCAACACCAACAGCAACAACAACAACAACAATGTTAATGGCAACAACAATGGCCAGGCTAATGTCCAGGGCAACGAGGAGAACAACGATGATGAGGACAAAAGTCTCAGTCTAGGCGACGATGATGAGTCCAAAGAGGACGATGTCTTCTATGAGAACAACATTGCTGTTGGCGATAAACAGCAGCAGCAGCAGCAACAACAGCAGCAGTTGCAGAAACCCGCGATTGTCCAACAGGACGATGACGAGGAACTGGAGTAAGTATTTTACTGTGCTGCTTTAATCATTATGCTTTTGGGTTCGTTTTGCATTTCAATGGCATTTTTACATTTCATTTAACAAATTCTCATTCGAGTTGAGTTCAAGGGTTAAGCGAGAAGGGGGGAAGGAGGGGGAAAGCGAAGGCAGTTTTCCTTTTCACCCTCTTTGTTGCTGCTTTTATTTCACCCTGCGATTTGCATGACCGGCATGCTAATAACAAATTGTTTTATCGTGTATACAAATTCCGCAATAAACTTGCAGGCTCTACCATTTTTTTTAGCACGCATTTCAGCATATATATAAATATATATATATATATATATATATATATATATATAGCCTTCTTTTGCTATTTGTGCTTTTTGTGCTGCGTCATCGTCGCTTAACGATATTTTAACCTTTTGCCAGCAAGTCGTCGCCATAGCATCCATAGTTATATCCCTTTGACTTGCTCCACATTATCGCTCTGACCCTAACCCAAATTGTGCATATGCACGCGAACAGAAATCGAAGTCGGAAAACTCTACGGAGTGGGCTACAGGTGCGACTTGTGTTGCTGTAGAAATCAAGTCAAAGTCAACTCCAGGCCAAGGTTCAATTTGTTGCGATTTTTACTCGTTTCCGACGTGTTGACGTCGACAGAAAGTTGTTACCAACTTACGAAAATATCAATATCCGTCCAACATTTCTTTTGTCGTATTCAAATATGATTTTTGGCCAACTGAATTCGAGCCTTGATTCAATTTAAACCTTTATGCCTTGACTATTTTGGGGAAGTGCTGGTCCTGGTCCTTTGCTGTCATTTACCTTTGACTCTACCCGTGTATTAGATTAACCCGATAGCGTATCTTGTTCGTGTTTTGGACTACTTGAATTTAAAGAAAATTTTGTGCTTTTCTTTTGGGCCATTTCTGTCGTGTTGGCCAATTCCATCGACCGAAAAAGTCTTACAACATTTTCGGTTGTTGGTTTTACGGCTTCGTTTTTTGTTGTTTTTGCGTTTTTTCGTTTGTTTGTTTCTGTTTTAAGTTTAATTTCATGCTTGCTGCTTGACACGTTTGTGCTGATCCCCAGGGAGCATTGGTGGTTGGAGGCGCGTGGTAGGGGCAGCCTATCAGGTGGACCTTTTGTCGCAGAGCGGCAACTTTTCTTTATCCCCTTTTTGGCAGTTTGTTGAGTGGAAAATTAATTTCACTGAAATGCTTGAACGCTGGCTCTTGCACATAGGCGTATACTTAATATACGGCAGCTAAATTTGTTGATATCACCACAGTGCGTATGACTAATTTATTTAATTTTTAGTTGAGTATGTTAATGGGTATTTAATAGATTTTAATTGTTTTATATTATTTATATTATATTTCACAAACTTTAACATTTGATAAGCTTTATTGTTAGTTAAACTCACAGTTTTAATGCAAATTTAGAGTTTAAAACGAGAAATAATCATACTATTTTTAATATAAATAAATATGTGTATCACATTAGCATAACAATTAATTTGCTCATCATTATTAGCATTAGCATAATGATTACCATTTTTATTATCCTTTTTAGCCACTCACCACTATTGGTGTTAATGGTATTGCGCCATTTTCGCCTCTATTGTTGCGTAGCATCATCAATCTATCTATTGGCAAATCAAGAGTCATGCCACGCCCTCGAATATTACAAAAAATGGCTTTTGACATATTTTTCGCATTTTCTTTTCAATTTGCGTGCACAAGAAAGTCGCCATTGTGCACAGTTACACAGATACACCGCTAGACAAGTGTGTGTGTGTGAGTGTAGACGTATTTGTGAGTATCTATGTCAATGGCATCGACTACTGTGAATATATATACCCCTAGGGGGCAACCGATAATAGGCGTGCGGTGCGGTAAATGGCAGGGAGGTGCTACCGTTATGCCCTGGGAGCACTGGGGCTTACAAAATCAATAGTTTGCGCGTACAATTTATCTGACATTCCGTTGGCTCAGTTCTCCATTTTGGCCACAAGTCAAACAAAAGATTTGCTTTGTGAATGGGCCATTTGCTGAGTGGGTGACTAAGAGGGCGACAGAGAGCGGGAGTAGGCACTTGTAATAGACCAAAAAGCGTAGCACACACACTCTTACACACACACAGCCACAGACACTTATAACTCATAACTCATGTAGTCAGGCATTGTTTTAGTAACAATATGGCCCCCACAATGCGGTTTTCTCCTGTTTGGGCCAAGGGAAAACACAGAGGGATACAAGAAGAGGAGGGGAAGAGAGGGGGAAAGCGAAATTGGCCCTTTACCTAGTTGAGACACAACCTCAGCTGAGTTGAGAGTGTTGAGGTTCTTTCTGTTTCTGGCAGTTATTTGAAACCACTGAGCTGCCTTTTGGTCTATGCACATGAAGCTGTCAGCGTCAGTGGCTCAAAGGCAGCTCGAAAATTCTATAACCAACCCAAAGTACCCCGCTTCCCCGCTTCACCCCTCCCCCAGCTACTACCACGTTTGTTTGGCGCAAAATTGAAAGCAAATATTTGAGGAAAAATTCAGAAATTTCACAGCAAGCGGCAAACAAGAAAAAGCGGCATGTGGCCCGTCGCTATTTGATCTAGAATTTATAACAATATAAGTATATATACATTTGCATGTTTTTACATACTTCCACGCATAACAGAGACAGTGAGCCAAGAAGAAAACATTGTTAAAAATTTGACTCATTTTTAGAAGTAGAAATTTAGAAATTTAGTTTTCAATTTGATTTTATTTTCATTTGAAGCGATACAACTGAAAGACAACACTCAAAGCCAGCGAAAGACATCAACAATTGCAATTTTAATTAAAAGTGACTTTTCATTTGATCCCAACGAGACAACACACACAAACACCCCCACATATATATAGATACATTTCTACACATCGAACTCTGCTTTTTTGGTCTGTTTACTTTGGCTAAGCTTCGAAATTGGCCAGCTTAAATAACCAACCAATAAGTCTCTTTGACAATTTCAAGTTTATTTCATTTTCCTTCTTTTCGTTTTATTTAATTCAATTTATTTAACTTTATTTGCTACGGAATTAGGTAATATTCGAGTGCATTTTTAAGCAACTCAAATACACATGATGAATGCCAGCCACAGTGTGTGTGTTACATACACTGACTACAGTAAATATGGCAACAATTTTGTAAAATTCGCCAAAAGAAATTCATTTGTGCAAAGTTAACAAGTGGATTTAATTGATCAAAGCTGCCACCGAAGCGAAGCTTAAGAGCCTAATTCAAAAAGAAACTCAATTGTAATCAAAATTCACATTGTGCTCGGCTTTTGCATATACCCAGTGTTGGAAAACTGTACATAAAGGGTATGCTGAAGGGTTAGAAAGGTTGAGCTTGCAATTGAAGATATTTTAGATGTAAGATAGAATATATTGGGGTAAACTTTTAAGTCATAAACAAACACATAATCGTATATTTAAACTTTTTCTACAAATTATTTAATCTTTATAAACCTAAAATTATTAAAAATATTTTAAGACATTAAATAGTTTACACTGCATAAAAAATGCTATTCCTTTTGTACTAAATTTTCATTTAATCCGCAGCTCAAAAGTCGAGCACACCCCTTTGGTTGTTTGCTCTGCTTTTAATATTGTTTGCGTTTGTTGAATATTAAAATGTTGCTGCCAAAAACGACAGCAATTAAAGCTGGTAAATCCAGCAATTAGCAAATTGCAAGCAAATTCTGAACAAAAAGCCGAGTGTAAAATACTGACTGATAACAGAAAAACAGATAACCAATTTACTGAGTAAACACGCTCAATTTGCACGGCCTAGGGAATATTTTGAATAATTTTATCCCTGGCACACACACACACACACTAACACACTCGTACGTGGGGAGCAAATGAATTGCTTTCACTGACAATTACCGCCCTTTTTGCAGTTGGCCAATAAAAATCATTGAACATTGCATGGCAAACAGCAGAAAACAAGTTAATTCGCTGCAAAAACAAGTGCTAGCATAACAAAATACCCAGTAGGAAAACGGTAATAAAATCTTTGTTTACTTTGAAGTAAAATAACAGTAGGCAAATTAGTTTAAAGTGTTAATTTTACTTTAAATAAAATTTTAAAAATGTTGGAGTAGGTTAAACTTACATCGTACACTGCCTTAACCCCCTGTGTACAGGGTATGCTGTAAAAAAGCTACCCAAAGGCCTTTTAATAAATGGCCCCTGTGACAGCGGGTGCTGCAATTAATTGAATTAATTATTTATTCCTGTTTTTATGCTTTTTGTGTATGCATAAAAAAATGCTAATGTGTGTGTGTGAGTGTGTTAGTAAAAACATAAATCGATAGCCACATTTTAAATATGTTACATGCGCGATTTTTTAGGTGTTGAATTAACAAATGTAACTGAGGACTAAATTACAATTTATTATGCAGTTTGAGTTGGAGGATTACAAACATATATATACATTATATAGATGTACACTTCAAGCGGAAGCAGCTCAAATATTTGCACAAATTATTAAATAAAGATACAAGCTACAAGATACAAGCTGACGTCTTTGCCATTTATTTGTGATCTCTGTCGGGAAAAGCTCAAAGGTTTCCTCGGGAGTGGGTGGCAGGAAGGGAAATAGTGCGTGCTTGGCGTATTAAATAAATATTTAAATAAAAGCTGGCATCACTCCACCTGTCTGTCTGTCTGTCTGTGTCTGTTCTACCTGCGCAACAACTGCCCGACTTCATTTGCATAAAAATTAATTTTGCATGTCATCTATTTGGTTATTTGTTGCTTTTATTATTTACCTCCTTTTTTTTATTTCCCTCCACTGAGTTTTCCTTACTGATTTGATTTCTGTTTTCCACAGCAACTGCAAGCCGTGTCCCGTGGCCAAGCCCACATTCCTTTGCGGCGCCGACAACCGAACCTACTCATCACTATGCAGATTGGATTATCACAATTGCATACATTCGACAACCATAAGGATTGCCTGCAAAGGATTCTGTCCCTGCAAGGGTAAGTTTTCACACACCCAAACACACACACACACACCCTCCCACCACATACACACAGTGGGATAGTTTTATAACCTTAGCGAGTTGACAAGCCCAAACCGAGAAACCAACCGCATAATGAGCTCAACTCTGGCAGAGGGCCAGCTAGACAGCTGACACAGCAGTTCCAGCAGAGACAGCAGAGAGCATTGAACAGCCACCAAAGGCAATAAATTTCATGCATATTTCAGAGCCAACTAAAAAACTGTGCAGCAGTGTTGTGTAACGCGGTTAGTAGTGACCGGAAATTCGACTGTTCGATGAGAGGCCAACCAAGCTGAGAGTAGCTAACGTTTTACATGTGCTATAAGATGTATATGACTATGTGTTCACAATTTGGCTATTTTATTGCAGTTCTAGCTATTTTTAAAAGCAAGACCTTGGTGTTAAACTAGAAACTAAAATGGTCACCAACTGAAACTAACTACGGTGAAAACTCCCCTTGCCGTACAGCCACGGTTCCAGTATTTCTGTCCGCCCAAGGGAGATGTCCGCCTAAGAGAACGGATTTTGTTTGAAAATCATTTAAGGTCTCTGTCGCCATAATTCAGATTATCCAATCTAAATCTAGTAACTTTAGTACCGCCAATACTACCCTAATAAACTCAATGCTACCTTGCCCCTAAAAGTATGCAATAAATTTGCACTCAATTTCTTTAAATTCCAAGCAGACATTTATTTGTTTGTTGTTTCTATTAACAAAACGGCTTTAAATTGACCGAGCCGAGCATATCAGTTGTTGAATTTTTAATAATTCGTTGAACAAGAAGCTCTATTGTTCTAAAGCTCACAATGCACTTGAAGCGGGCGTGGCAGGAGCCTGAGTAGGCACTCAGCGAGTCAACCAAGCTGCAGCAGAGGCAGCAGCAACAACAACAACAATGTTAAGCACATTAATTTTAAATTTACACAGATGAAAGCACATTGCAACTCTTGATGTTGTTGTTGTTGCTGCTGTTGCTTGAGGCAAAAAACAACAACAACAACAGCAACATCAATGCATGCATAAAATAGAAATGACGCCTCAGTGGCCAGCGTCAGGGTATACAAAGTTTTTCCATGCCAAGCGATTTTTATAGCGGCCATTTTTCCATTTCCCCCCATCACGCCCATTTCCCTCATTTCCTCATTTCCCACTTTTTACCGTTTCACCATTTTACCATTTACCCATGCACGTTTTGCAGAAAACAACGAAGGGAAGCGTTTGCAGCGACTTGGCTACAGCAAATACAACAAGAAGATCAACATGGAACAACAGCAGCAGCAACAGTTGCAGCTGCAGCAACAGCAGCAGCAGCAGGCCTACAAGGACAGCAGCAACAACAACATCATGATGAACAGCGGCAATGTGATGGCCAACAACAACAATGACTTCAATACCATCATGAATGTAAGTTTACACGGCACAACACAAACACACGCTCCTACATCACATTGTAATTTATTTCACAGGACAAAGAGGACAACAATCGTCACTTTAATCATATCAATGCTCAGTATACATTCACACCCGAGGAGATTAAGTACGATAACAAGCACTACAAGTATCTCAAGTACACGGCCTACAAGAAGGTAGCAAAGCAGCTAATCAAATCTGAGCTATAAACTAATTTTGATTTGGTTTTTTTAGGACGGCAAGTATCAGGAGGATAAGCACAAGAATCGCAACTATATTGAGAACGAGGTCGTGGAGAAGCAGCCACAAAAGTACAATAAAAACAACAATGCGAATGGTAAGACAAGTAAGTCGACATAACGACTAAGAGAAACCTATTGAGGAATCGAATTGAAGTTGGAGTTGTAAACAGACAAGTTGAAAATTTTCACTGCATACTTTTAGGCACTCGATTTTATTAACTTCTGTGCTGCAGATAATGAACAAGTCAGAAATATAAAATAAATAGCTACAAAAAATGTTGCTATTTAAAAACAAAGAGTTAAATAAATGAGAAAAATTACTAATTTGATAATAATAATTCACGTTAAAAGAACAATTGAATTAAAAAGATTTTAACAGACGTACAATAATTATTAATAAATGTTTAATAAGTGTCAGAATGTCAATTGCATTTTTCGTTGACATAATTATATTTTCAACATATGCTAATGGAAAAGAGCTACTTAAATAACAACTATAAAAATTGTTTATATGAAAAAGAAAGTTTAAAATTTTATGGATTTTAAATCTTGGAAGATAGCCTACAGTCCTAAAACTATATAACTACTGAAATGCTCGCTTTTAATACCCCTCTTAGGATACCCCTCGAAGTCTGCCGAGTGCAAGCCCCAACAACTGACAGCCATTGGTAACCGTCTGCTCGACTGGTTCTCGGTGATCATGGCCGATAGCAAGAAGCGTCGTCAGCACAGTCAGAAGTCAAAGGCACACTTTCCACCCGCCTGTAAGACCGAAGCGAAATGGATGTTCGGACATCTGGATTTGAACAACGATGGATTGTTGTCGCTGCAGGAGATGTACGATCTGGAGCATGATCAGAATGAGCGTTGCATTAAGCCATTCATTGATACCTGCGATCTGGATCAGGACAGTTCGATCAATACACGGGAATGGTGTCGCTGCTTTGAGAAGACCGATCGTCCATGTGCCGCGGTACGGCGAAGAATTGCCGGCGACTTTGCAGGTGAGATAGGTACAGGTGGACATTTCTCTAGCTAACATCTAACACTAATATATATATCGTCTATTTTCTCTATTGTATTGTATTGTTATTGTTATTGTATTGAGTTGTTGTATTCGGTTTTTGCGTTACCCAAAACACTACAACAACAACAACTACAAAAAGAAACCAAAAAACCAATGAAAATGAAAAGCGGGTAGCTAGAAGAGTAATCTGGTTTACTTTTCCATTTCTGGCCCCTTTCACTGTCACCCAGTCACTCTCTCTGCCTCTCTCTTTCTATCTATCTTTATCTGTATCTCTTTCTACACTGTTTTGGCTCGCTGTCTGCGCTTTGTTTTGACCATTTTGCTGCTTTACTTACACTTACACTCTGTACACTACGTTTAACCCATTTCAAGCTATAATTAACCGTCTGCAAGTAATGTACACACACATACACACATACACTTCAACACACAGTCACACACATAAGTAGTCAAAAGCAACTGTTAAAAGGGACACCTATTTTACGCTCTGCTTTCGCTTTTCCGCTCTCTGCTCTCCGTTCTACCTTTTTAGCCAAAACACAAACTTTTAAGCCAGCAAATTAAACACTTTGAACAACAACACACAACTTTTATATTTTCCTTCTTTCTTTTTTTAGGTTTCTCTTCTTTTTTCGCCTATTATCAACTTTAACTATATAATTAACATTTTGTGTTCCTTTTTTTCTGTTTTTAACTCTCAACACGACCCAAAAAGTACAAACAGCAAAACAATAGAAATAATAATAATTATAAAAAACAAAAAAAAAGAAAGAAAAGAATTTGCTTTTGCTGCTTTCTCTCTGTCTATCTCTTCCGTCTCTCTCGCTCTCTCTCTCTCTCTCTCTCTCTCTCTCTCTCTCACATTGCACCGCAAATTATGCAGAGATTTACTAAAATTGCGCATTGTTATTGTTCTTCTTCTTGTTCTTGTACCACTACTTGTGCCATTTGTTGTTGCCGGCATAAACTAATTAGGCGCCTACGCACCAGACTGCGACGTCCAAGGATTCTATAAGCCCACACAATGCCACAACTCGGTGGGTGTATGTTGGTGTGTGGACAAACATGGAGTGGAATTCGCCAACACACGCACACGTGGCAAGCCCAATTGCGGTGAGTAGCCCTGTCTTTATCCCTATTTCACTACCCCACTCCCCTCTCTCACTCCTCCACTCCCTTGCCACTTGACACGAATCTATCAGCGGCAAGCAACACAAAGCTTTTACACTGCTACAAGAGAAACTAGCTCATTATGTACAAGAAAACCATTTAAATTTGAGCATTTGAAACACTGTTAGAAATACCTTCTTAATTCTTAAATTTTATGAGGAAAACATTAAAAATTTTCTAAGATTTGTAGCCCAAAATTCTCACAAGAAATTTTTTCCTCAGTGAAACTGAACAAGAAACTTCTTATAATCAAATTTAGATTTCTTATTTTGATTTTCAAACTTTTTTCACTATTTTTTTATACATTTAGTCTTTGAAAATTTGTTTATCAGAACTTTAACGAATTTCCTTCATGGCCTATCTCAAATTTCCTTATGATTTCTGATTTCTGAACCATTTTTCACAGTGTACACGTGTACTGCTTGGCGCATGACCATAATTAAGTTGAACTATTAATATTACGCATACGCAGTGTATAGCCGAGCAGTTGCTGCAGATGAACATAAACTATGCAAAACTCTGCTGTGCTGTGCCTCAGCCCAGATTAATGTAATATTTTTGAGCAAACACATTTGTAATATTTATTGAAGGTTTATGATTTATGCCTGGTGCTTTCTATTTATGTTTATGTTTATGATTGTGCTTATGACTCTGATTACTGGCCAGCTTTGCCGCACGTTCGATAAGTTTGTGTGGCACGCAAACATTGGGGCAAAGAAAAAAAAATCATTTAATTTTACGTTCCATTTGCACAGAGTCCGTGGTGAATAATGCCGCCTCGCTGACATCCGATGATGAGGACGACGGGGCCGACGATGAGGACAGCGCGGAGGGCAGCGCCGATCAGATGTTGGTATTCTAAACCAGCCACGCCCACAAAACCACAATGCCCACGCAGCGTAGGCGTTGCTGTGGCTACTAATCCAATCAGCGAGCATTATGGCAAAAGCGTTGAGTAACAACAACAACAACGGCAAATTTATATTATTATTATTAATATAATAACTACAATGAAACCATAAAAACAAAAAGTAAAAACCAAAAAAAAAACAACAACAAACAAACAAACATAAATGTGCAGTAGTTAAGTAAGAGTTTTCGAATAGAACAACAACTACATATATACATATATATGAGTATATACACTTAGCAGCAAAAAGCTACACACTCGCAAAGGAAAAAGTAAAAGAAATCGAAATTGGTATATATGAAAAGTGAAAATCATCGTTGCATAGTTCAAGGCGTATTGCACGCAAAATTGGTATTAAACAAATGCTAAAACTTAGCTTATATAATGTTAGACCCCCTGCCCCATAATTAATGCAGTGACACAGCAAACACGCCCACAGCATACCCTTTCCCCACACGCTACACAGACTACCAGATACCCTATCATTTTTCCACTATTCGTTTTGAGGCAGTTATGGTGTTTGTTGTGGCACTGTGTCTGAATACTTTTGGCGGTAATTGAATTTGCCGCAGCTTCTGTTATTGCACGCGAATCCGTCTTTTAGCTTATAAAGAGATTATCGTATACAAACACACTCAAACACACACACATTTAAATTGATTATTGCCATTTATCTTTCTCAAAATCTATCTCTATCTCTACGGCCCCCCAAAAAGATACTTCTCTGCTCGAAACCAAGCACACACACACGCTAAGAATTCCGCCCAAAAAAATACATATAAATTTATGTGATAGGTTTTGAAAATATAAAAAATGAATAAAAGAAAAGAAAGCAGTTGGGGATTAAAATTGAAAGCTAGCAAAAAGTTTGTGTTTGCTTAACAATAAATCGTGAAATGTTTAATATGAAATTTTGAAATGCAACTAAATAGGTGAAGGGTGAAATGAAGGTAAAGATTCATAGTTAGTTGCACTTCCATATAGAGTTACTTAGCGTACTGCATACCAGATATATAGTGAGAGCTATGTCAGCATTCTTTAGAGATTTAGAACATAAATACCACGTAATTACGAGTAGGCACCGCTTTCATTTAATAGAAGATGTTTCAACTTCCAATTAGCACCTGCCAGCAGATAGATAAACAACAAACACACACACACTTCTGAAGGAAAAGAATTTGCTAAAATATACATTTAAACTTGCAACCAGGCACACCGCAATGAGATCTACAAATTTCCACATAAATCATATAATAATATACGATGTAAACGTAAGAGAAAATGCTTATGCATACGAGTATATACACACTATATATACATACGTATATATAAATATATAAATAAATATAAAGTAATATGTTTAATATGTATGTAAGTATATAAGTGGCATAATTAAGTGGCAGCATAATGGAAACTCAACTTCAATTCGCATTTCATAGAACATTATTCATTTCGCTAACTAATTTATTAACAAACAAACGATTTTTTTATTATTAAACATTTATTAAACAATTGCTTGCAATAATTATTAACTAGCAAATTGAAAGTAATTAGTAGAAATGCAACAAAGTAAACAAATTCAATTCGAATAACTTTTTAATTATAGTAAACAAAAATATAAATTCAAAACTGTTTCCACTGCCACAATCTCAACAATTTCTTGAAATTCTTGGCGATTGTGAAATGGAAAACAGTTTTGATTTTTTGGTGAAATTAAGGAGAAAATTCATCATAATTATTACAGAAATTGTGTTTTTGGCTGCATTTAAAAATTGAAGCGTGGTGTACACTCTATAAACTGACTATATATACTATGATCACGATTGTATTTATGTATGTATTTATGTACTTGTGTATTAAGCAAATTGCATTAATTCTAGTGAGCCAAAATCCCATTACCAAACTTGCATCAATCAGACTTTTGGCCAACCAACTTCAAACTCAAGTTAATGCGGATTTGTTTCCAACTAAACTGATTTCTAAACAGCTCTTAAAAGCAGAAATTGGTTGGAATTATAGTGGGAACAGATCGCTTTCCCCTCAAGCAAATTATGTTAATTTTATTCACCAAAATATATTTCAATAGTACGAAAAGGTTTTAAGCCATTTTATTCAATTACCAAATTAAATACGTATAAATGCATTTTAATAAATTTCATAAGAACTTTAATTGAATTTTCTTTTCTACTTTTATGGTTTTGTTTTTTGGAATTAATAGAGCAAGCGTAAATAATTAAAGGAAATAAAAAGTCAATACGCTTTAAAATTTATTTAATTTACGTATAATAATAAAATAAATATGTCTGTTTAATTTATATATACAAAACGATGAAATCAATAAATATAATTTAATGCAATTTAAAATAAAGTGTTTTACTAAAGGTAAAGGTAAGTATTTTGTTTATAAATTTAACTGAACAGTTTCTGTTCTTCTCTTGGCTAAAAACACGTTAATTAAATAAATATTTAAATGCGTTTCTTGTATTTGCTAAACATAAATAAGTAACGTCAACAAGTGACATTTAAACGGACTCCAAACTAGCCAAGAATTTGCAACGTGGTTAATAAATTTGCAGCGCTAATTTTATGCGAGCACCCAAAACACTAAAAAAACTGTCAACAATAAACAGAAAAACAACAACAGCAACAACAACAATCACAAAAAACGGCACCAGCAACAGGCGAACAAAACAACTATGGCTGAGATTTAAATAAATTGTAGTTTGCGGTGCGGCGACAACGGAGACAGCGATAAAGTCGCCTCGTTTCACTCACAGTTCACACGCTAGGTGCCGCTTTAGAGCGGGGCGTAAGGGGCGTGTTTGGGGGCAGCAGTGGGGTAAGTAGTGTCAAGGGTGCAACTGGCGGCAACTTTTTGGCATGCTCTACAAAACGGAAGTAACGATGGAGAATTAAGCATATGTCAAATACAACACACACTCAAACTCTCACACACACACACATGTGTGGGTACAAACACAAATTTAAATACACATGAACTTATGCACTGCAAAATATAAAAGAAAAGCTTTAAAAAAAATATAAGTAAAAGTTATTTGAAGGCGAAAATAGTAAGATTAATAAATTAATAAAATTGCTGACTAAATTTCAGCAAATAAATCATTCAGAAAGCAGGCAGACTAGTAAGTATAATAAATATCGGAGTTTAAATGCACATACTAATTTAAAATCAATCGAAATCCAGTAACTGGAAAGATAGAAAGTTTGTAATACAATATAAGTAAATTTTTTCGACTACTTAAGCCTTCAAATGAGTACAATTTAAAAGTCGCACTAAATAAATTATTAAAACTTTTAAATCATTGAGAAATAGGCAAAAAATACAATTGAAAGTTTATCAATAGAAAGTACAAAGACTATAAGAAAATAATTAAATATAAATCATAACAATTTGATGTTTAAATATTTGAATTAATAACTGATAATACACCCATTTCTTGAATTAAAATTTAAATAATTATTATAGTTTTTTGTTCAGTAATTTCACTCTGAAAATTTAATTTTAATTCTAAAATCTGTTTACCTCAAAATAATGCATTAAAGTCTATTATTTAACAATTTTTTGCAGAGTTTAAAAGTTTTGTTTATTTTTTTGCTTAAGTTCTATTTAAATTAGCAACCCCCATTTTAGTATAGTGTAATCGCGTCAGTTTGGACTATGTGCAACTTTAAGTTAGTCATTTAGTCACTCAAACCAAGTCAAGTCTGATTATTTGCTGCGTGTATGTGTAGCTAGTGTTAAGTAGCAAGTTGTTAATGTTGTTGATGGAAGCTGCAACAAGAAGGCGGAAAGAGCGAGAAAGAGACATGAGAGGAAAATGGGAGAGAGAGGGGGTAGGGGAAGTGGAGTTCGAGCAAAACACAAACAATTGTGATATGTGCGTAGCTATTTGCATAATTCAGTGATTTAAACAATGTGACAAGCTGCATGCAACGTCTGGCTGAGACAGCTACTGTTTGTTGTTGTTGTCACTGCTGCTGTTGTTGTTGTTGATGTTCTAGCCATTGTTGTTGCCGCTGCTGTTGCCGCCTTCGCTGAAGCATTCAAGCGCAACTTTAGCCGGCGCTTTATGGCCTGGTTGGCCACACCCCTCACCTCCCTACCACCCTTACCGCCCTGCTCACTTCCTTCCTTCCTTCCTGCTCTGACCTGACGCAACTGTCGGACTGTCTGACATGTCACACAGCTGTGTATGCTCAACGCCTCGCTACAAGTGTGTGTGTGGGTGCCAGTGTGTGTGTGACTCAGTGTCACATTGTTGCTTCTGTCTGACCCCACTTAAGACCAACACAAAACACTGAAATCTCCGTCCTCTGTTTTAGCCTGACTTTTTGGCATTTTTAATTAGTCAGAGTTTTGTCATGTGTGCGCGACATAGGTTAAATTTATACACACACACGCACACACACACATAATTAGCAACTTTTCTTTACAGTATTTTGATGCCCTGTGCGGGTGTCTAAAGTTTGTGCAAGAAAAGAAAGTTGCTTCGCTGCCTTAAATTATTTTAATAATTTATTTTATCTACCTTCATCTCCCCACAGTAGTTACACGGTATCTGCTAGTCGCGCACACTCTAATTACACTACTGTTTTTTTGTTATGCATGCAACTTTGCAACTTTTGTGTTTCATGCGTCATGCAGGCGTCACTTGGCGACACTGCGTGTGTGTTTGAAGCACACACACACATGCACACCTGAACTCACACACACACACACACTAGTTTCGCACACATTTGCAACTGTTTTATAGTTCAAGGTGAAATACAAAACTCTGTGGATCAGGCATGAGCTGAAAATAAACTTGCAACTAGCCGCGGCCTTTTGTTTGTAGCTGCCACACTATACACTACACACTTGCAACTTGCCACACTTGCCAACACTACTCTGCCCAACACTGCACTACACAAATTTTAAAGTCACATACTTGACACTTTACAGACTGTTATTACAGTTGCATTATTGTTTGTTATTTATATTTTATTTTGCGCTTTCGCTTGACCCTTTTCACTGGGTCTGGTCAGGTCTGGGAATTATGGACGCAGCAGGGAGTGGGAGTGGCCAAGGGGTAGACTGTATGTCGACCTGCATATCGTTATATTTTGCTCGACAACATGCAATTATAATGCTGCCCTTGCATGCATGCAGAGTGCCTGACTTATGAATTATTACGTATACGCAACGCGACAATCAAACCGAGGAGCAAAGCAAAAAGCAATAATGAAAGCAAAAGTAGAAGAAGAGGAAGCGAAAGAGCAGAGCTAAAAGCGAAAGGTAAACGGTTCTCTGGAGCCAAGGTGGGAAATTAAATGGAAATTGCTCACTCATTGAGGTCAACACTAAAACAGCCAGCGCTGTGCAAATTTTGTCATTCATTGTCAGACATTGATAAGCAAAGGGTTATAAAATATTAAGTATATGACTTTATGCAGCATTTTAATTGCTCTCAGCTTAATTACAAAGCTTGTCTCTAATAAGACAATAACCTAAACATTGTTACCAGTACTAAAGCTGTCATTAAAGTGCCCATTGGCTAACCAACAATTATGAATTCATTTCACTGCGTATACGCAATTTTACTAAGCAAAGTTCTTAATAATATTCATGTTCGATTGACTTGCAGCTGACTGAAATGGGATTCGTTTCTTAATTACTGTCAATCAATAGCCGAAATGAATATTTCAATTAGAGTCAAATGCTTGATTTACTCGTGCCCAGTTGGCCCACATATGAGCGCATATTTTGTAGCCAGCAAATTGAGCAATTGCATGTGGTGGTCCCTAAGTAAATTACGCATACGTAGCGTTGTACATCTATAATGTAATTGTGTGTAGTATGAATGTAATGTCAAGCGTTGCTTTGGGCCGCTCTCGTCGCTCAAGCAAGACATCTGGGCGCCTGTTGACGACCTTGACCAACTTGCCAATAAGTAAATAAATAAAATAACAAAATGTGTAATATGTAAGTCGCTAAAGGTCACGCCAACGCTGGCCCCAAAAATGCGAATTACAACATAATTATGTCAAAGGGCGGTGCCACGCCCCCACTTACCCCTCTCGACTTTCTTCTCTCTCACTCACTCTTACCGCACTGCTAATTGAATGCTTGCTACTGTGACTAATTAGAAATCAACAACAAATTAGGCATGTACAAAATTGCGCATACGCCCCGTGTGTTTATGTATTTGCCCATGATATGCAAAGGAATCAATTGTTATGGCCAAATGCACACACAAGCACATATATGTAAGTATTTATGTTGCTACTGTAACAATATAGATCAACAATTGTGAATCAAACAACAAAGAAGCAAACAAAACCAAACAAAAGTTATCGACAACAGCGAACCACTGAACTGTTAAAAGTGCCATTGAATACAACAACAACAACAGTAACTTCTATAAAAACAACAACATTAAGCTGACAATGCGACGCAACTGCGCAAACAGTCGAAAGATACACGGAAAGCGCGCTTAATGCATGGCTAGATGCGATTGCGTTGCCAATAGATAGAGATACACAGATACAAAGTTACAGACACAAATACAGATGTTTGCCAGGGCGCACTAGCACTAGCTACACACCGCTCCACTGCCTTCCCATCCACAGTCTCTCTCAGCTGTTTTCTTACGCTCTTTGGCATGTGCGTTAAATAGCTTTGTTTAATGCAGTGCGAGTAATTTGGTTGCTTCTGCCTAGAGCTTCCCTCCCTCCCTCACTATATAGCCCTCTCTCTCTCTAACTCTCTCACTCCCCTTCCCTCCTTTTCCCACTCGCACTGCAGCTACAGCTCAGCTGCGATCTAATCATCCACTCTGACGTTGACATAAAATTTCTCATACGCTCGGTTAGCCGCGACGACGTTGACGTCGCCGTCGCCGTTCGATCAGCGGCAGCGGCATGCATATTAGCTGAAAGCTCAGGTAGCTCAGGTAATAGTATGTGTATATCTAACTGACAGCATCAGCGACAGTCGCGGCCTCCGTCGGAGTTGAAGCCGAAGCCTCAGCTATTTGCAAGTCAAAAGTCGTGATCAGCGGACGTGTGCTTTAAACAAAACAAAAGTTAATAAAAAACCCTTGGAATAATGTGCATTTTTGTTTAATTGAAAGTGTGATTTAATTATGTTTATATCAAACAAAAGTGATAAAAAGGTGTTGACCTGTCGTGGCTTAAATTAAAGCATGCATTAAATATAATTGCATTAATTGACAGTCCATTCAATTGAGCAGAAATGCAAACTGGCATTTCTGTAACGAAATTAAAAGTGTGAAATTGTGTGCCCAATATTTGGCAGCTGTAAATAGGCCAAAAAGTCAAACAAACAACAACAGCAGCCAACTCGGCCTAAAGGGGCTGCATATATATATAAATTCAGGTCAAAATCAATTACAATAACAAATTAGCAATGCAATAACAATTCAAGCAGCAACAAAAACAAAAACAACACACAACTGAAAACAAGTGAAAACGAGCTGAAAAACAATGCCAAACTCTGAATCAACAACAAAAATTCTGTGCAATTTAATATTCACAATAATATTAGTGTTGCTGCAACAGAATTCCAGTGGTATGCAACCAATTTGGCCAACTCCTCATGTGGCCTAAACCAATAGCATGTAAATTCTAATAAATACACCTATCAATTGTATGTTTAACTAATTAGTCTGTGTGCTGCAAACACACACGGGGTTATTTAGAAAAAACATTTAAAAATACCCTGTAATTAGTGGGCAGTGTGTTTGAAGTAATGCAGTAAATTTTAGTAAATTTTAAATAAGAATTATTAGCAGCTGTCAGTTAGTTGACTGATTTAGTTAGCACACTGATTTTATTTAAACGCTTTTAATAACCAGTTTGAGGTAAAAAGTGCTGGAGAAAGAGCGGATTAGATTAAGAGCATCTTGGAGCCTTACTAAGACTACTCTAAAGACTTCTCAATCTAGTATAATTTTTGAAATTTATTTAAGCTGTAACTTCAATGGATAAAAGAGTTTTAAATTAAAAGTTTTTTGATCAAAATATTAGTTTGAAATAAATACATTTTACAACAAACTCTAAAGTTTCATTCCAATTAGCTAATAAACTTGCAGTTATTTATTACTTGTTTACTTTTAACAATGGGCCCTGACTATTTCCAAGTCGATCACACTCCGCTGTTGCCAATATTAAATCATTTTTGCACTTGTAATTTGCATTGTAATGCAATGTTTCTAAGTCAAAGCCAAAGCGACACGGCTCAATTTACAGCAGCGTGTTAGAAAGAGAGACTAAGGGGTAGAAAGAGAGCAAGTTATGTACAAAAAGAGAGAGAGAGAGAGAGGGAGAGAGAGGATACAACTCTAAACAAATCTCAGCTGATGCTCTAACTAACTATAAGCAAACTATTCTCTTAAGTATTCTCCACTTATATAAGTTGTGCAAAGAGGAAGTAATCGCACTCGACTCGAGTTTAATTATAGAAATAATTCAAACAATTTTCCGAAGGGTTTTTCACTGAGAACAGATCATCTTTCTATATATATTTAGGTGAGCTTGTGTAGTTAGTATGGCTAACTAAATGCCTGCCTAATTGCTTAGTTATGCATAGCAGTCTCGCATTATTCGCTTGGCTACACAATCATTTTATTCGCAACCTGCACAATTTGTGTATGAAATCAATATGCACGAATCGAGGTATTGCTCAGATACAAGTATGCATATAATAGATACAGATACACTGCATAGCCGTCGAGCAATTTGCGGAATGCGAAATGTTTGCGTTGGCAATCAACCGCAAACAGCAAGTATTAAATAAATAAACTAATCCTCGACTTCTGATACTCAGATGCGTTGCTGCTCAAGTGTCCACTGCATCAGTTGCAGCTACAGAAGATTGTGGGATTCCGTCCCCCGCTGGAGTATCTGAGCGAGTGGAATTTGATTTATGCACCGCCAATTGCCAGCAATTTCAAGGATCGCGATCGAAGAAGTGGCGACTATGGATACACAGAGATTGCACCTAATCCCCCGGCTAGTCAGATTTGCTGGCAAAGCTGCAGTGAAGACCCAGATTGCATAGCCTATGTGCATCTGTTGGACACGGATGAATGCTATGGTTACTCGTACTTTGAGCGCAATTCCCGCTATCTGCCCATTTCAGCTGACTTGCCTTTGGTGGCCGATGCCGAGGCCATGTTCTACGAGAAGAGCTGCCTGCATGGTGCGTATGAGGGGGTGGAGTGGGGAACGTGGGGAGTGGCTGTAGCTCAACCAACCGTAAGTGACCTTGGCTCTCTCATATTTGCAGTACCCGATGAGTGTAAAGGCCGCCTTTGGGTGCTGTCCAAAATTCCGGGTAATAGTCTGGTCTTCCATGGCAAAAAGACCATTTCCACGCTGGTCACGCGTCGTGAGTGCGCCGAGCGATGTTTCTTCGAAACGCAATTCAGATGCCTCTCCGCCTCGTTTGCCCCATCGTATCGGAACAATCGTGAGCGGTAATTGACAGTTTCAGCTAAATATAAAAACGGTAGTGGTGCCAGCTAGTCTGAGGAGTCGACTGCAAAAGACCCTGTACTTGTTGAGGCTAAACAAAATACACTTTCGTCTGATCGTTGCTGATATAATCAACCTATTCTAACCAAATACGAACTAGTCGGTGGAGTCGACTGCAAAAGACCCTGTACTTGTGTTGAGGCAAAAAACCATACACTTTCGTCTGATAGCTTCTGACACAATAACCCAAGAATATATCAAACTATCTTTCAAAAATATATGATTCCTCAAGAGTTTCTTCGCCAAAATTGTTAGTTTGCAAACAAAGTGAAGAGTCTACTTACCCGCTTTCCGATTGATCACAAACTCAGCACACCCTTCTGTAGCTCTGCAGTACAGGGTCTATGCATAACAAAATTAATTGCCATTGTTATGCATTTTGACTGGGAAAAAGTAGAAATATTCTTTCCAATCCGATTATGATATCACTTTGAAGGCATCAATTAATTGTGAGATTTACATTTTTTCTGCCTCGCCACAGATTTCGCAATGAGGAAGACGCGTCACCGCCACGTGCCACATATGGACGCTGTACGCTGAGCGATAAGGACAAGTCCATACAACCCGATGCGTTCAGGGCAGCGCCCTATGACGAGGAGTACATGGAGAATCAGTGTCACGAGCGGGCGCGGGAGAACGACAATTGCTCATACGAACTGTATGCGAACAGCAGTTTCATCTACGCGGAATCCAAATATTTGGGCCTAACCCAGAAAGAGGTGTGGCCCTGTCCCTTCCATTCCCCTGGGAACACTCGTACCCGGGAACGGATTGAATCACATTGCGTTGCGCATTATGATTCTAATCGATTTTGTGCCCCTTTTGGATGTTTTTTTCACTTTTTTTCTCCTATCTGTTTTTGTGTGAATGATTGATGAACTTTATGTCGTAATTCCAGTGCCAGGCGCTCTGTACACACGAGACGAAGTTCTACTGCCAAGGCATCTCCTTCTACTATGTAAACCAACTGACTCAATCCGAGTGTTTGCTGCACTCCGAGGACATCATCTCACTGGGACCACGTAGCCTGAAGCTGCGCGAGAATTCCGTTTACATGCGACGCGTCAAGTGTCTGGACGGTGAGTTAAGCGACACACGACTGTTTAAGCCAAGTTAACATAGTTTGGTTTGCTTACAGTGCAGGTTTACTGCACACGCGATGAGATGAGCATCAGGTACAAGCCCAAGGAGGCCTTCCGAGGGAAGATGTATGCCAGCATGCACTCCAAGGACTGCCAGGTCAAAGGCTCTGGGAATGAGAGTCTGCTGTTGCGTCTGGAAATCGGCAGTGAGCCTAAGGAGAATCGCTGTGGCGTGCTGCGTGCCTATGAAATGACACAGAGCTATCACAGGTACTCCTCCTCCTGCTCCTTCTAGTGTGCTCCCTTTAACACTGAATTCTTGCAGAACGTTCATCTCCGCGCTGGTGATCATACAAAACAATGCCAATGTGCAGACCCAAGGAGATCGTCTGATCAAAGTGGGTTGCATACTAAACAATGCCACTGCCCCGTTGGAAAGGGACAGCAGCTCAGCTGCCACGGAAGAGCAGGTGCCCAGTGCCATTGCGCTGGAGTCCTCACTGGAGTATGCCGAGCAGTAAACACTTAAACACTTGTATACCACTCTTAACTAAAACTGTTTTCCTGCCTTGCAGCATGTTTCCCCAGGAGGGTGTCATAATCTACAACATCAGCAACGGTCCTTATCCACAGCCACAGATCACGCTGCAGATTGTCGATCTCTCGCATCAGCAGGAAACGAACGATGTGAGAATTGGCCAGGATCTGGAGCTGCAAATTGTGGCAGCCTACAGCATGGATCAGCTTGGTGAGCAGCTGGAACTGCAGCTGGCACCATTGCCGGACTTCAGAGCCACCTCGTTGGTAGCCAAGTCGCAGAACGATCAGCACTACGTCATGTTAATCGATGAACGCGGCTGTCCAACGGATGCGAGTGTATTTCCAGCCCTGGAGCGCATACGCACACAGTCCCAGAGCATACTCCGCGCACGTTTCCATGCCTTTAAATTCGCTGGAACTGCAAACGTCAACTTCGATGTGAAGATTCGTTTCTGTGTGGAACGTTGTCCGCCCACAAACTGCATGAATCTCACAGCGGCACGCAGGAAGCGGCAGACGGAACGAGAGTCGCAGCCACAGAGGCAGCTATCAGAGCTGAGAATACAGAATCCGGTGTATATATCCACGGTTATGGATGTGTTGCCAGAGGAGTTGAGGAATTCAACTGGTTCGCAAGCGAATATAAGCACACAAGTTGAGCTGCCATTGAACTATAATCTGCGAGTTCATGGACCCGATCAGATCAACGCCAATAGCTATTTGTATGGCGAGCGTGGAGTGCTGCTTATCGCTGGCATTGATGATCAGCTGCATCTGGACAACATCTGCATCAATCAGAGCCTGCTGATAGCACTCATCATACTCTGGTTGATTTGTCAGGTGGCATTGCTCTTTGGCTGTGGCATGGTCCTACAGCGTTATCGTCGTCTGGCCAAGCTGGAGGAGGAACGCAGGCGATTGCACGAGGAGTATCTGGAGGCTAGGCGCGTACACTGGGCAGATCAGGGCGGATACACGCTCTAGCTGTCGTCGTCATCATCGCAGTCATCACTTCATCATCATGCACACCATTTCATATGTATGCGTTAAAAAATTACTTTAATTGAATAAAATTAAGAGAATGCTTACAAGCCAATTACAAATTTAAGAGCTCTTCTTGGGGTCGTAGTGCTCCCATTTGCGATGATTGAGCAGATTAAAGTCTTTGCAGTAGAGGGCAATCTGGCGCAGATAAGTCGATAGCTTTAAAAGCTCCTTATCCTTGCTGCGATTCAAGTGCGCCTGGCGAAATGGACGTATTTTGAGACCCGATTTGGGATTCATCATAAAATTGCGGCGTATGTCGTCGAACATAATGGTATTCTTGGAGCTGTACTGCTTATACAGTCCCCAGATGACACCCAAGGGCTTGACATCGACGACACCGCGTTCTGGAACATGGACAGAGATCATCGCGTTCGAGTCGAGGTAAAACATTATCTTGTAGTTTTCATTGCTAGCCACGCCCAGCAGACGCATCTTCTCCTCAATCCAACGCATGCTGGTGGCAGACCATATAACAATATCATAGTGTTCATATGCCGAGGTAAGAAACTCGTGCAGAAACGGACGCATGAGCTCTGTGCCCTGTTCGGCTGGCGAACGATGATCGAAGAGCGTGTAGTCAATATCTAGGACAAGCAAATGTTTGCCTTCCCGTGGGGGCGAGAGCTCTGTGATCTTGTAGTCGCGCACTCGTCGCTGCACCTTGGCCAGATACACTGCCGAGTTCTCCACTGACTCCTCACGCTCTTCGGCATCATCAAAGTCATCGATCACCTCGCCAATGTCCTCGGGCAGACTGCAGGCATCCTCGATGTCCGCCTCCGTTGAGCCGACCATCATGAGCTTGAAATTGGGCTTGAGCTCCAGCGCACATAGCTTGATGTTGTCTGCCGCGGGTTTGCCTGCAATATGCTAAAGCCATTAAATATGTTTCTTAAACTATTTGGAGTTCCTTATTTTACCTTTGTACTTGAGATTCAATAACTTTTGGCGTTCCGGTCGCACTTGTGTTTTACGAAAGATTTCGTGACGGAGCACCTCGACGGTGTCCTGGTCGGTTAAGTCGGACACCGGGTACTCCTTACCACTCCATTTCACAATAATAACAATTTCCTTAATTTCAGTCATTTTGCAACTGCAGCAAACAAACGGTACAAATTGGAAAGAAGTTTAGCAAAAAGTGCTGACAGACACAAATGTCATTCGATTTTTACTTACGTACTGTGTTTCGGCTGCAGGTAACGAATTGATTGTTTTTAATTTTTTATTTGTTGTGTATTTTGTTAAAACATGTTTCTTTGTACATTTATTTGTGCGTCAGCTAATAATTTATTTGTTCGAAATCTGTGTTAAACTTGCGTTCCGTCTTCTCGTTAGATCTGGAACTAAAATAGAGTCCAGTATCGATGATTTATCAAAAGCGCGATACATCGAAACAAACTTGAATAATCGATTGTTCTTGTAGTCGCTGGTACACAACAGCCACAAATGTACCAAAGCAGTAGTCGTGACTCACGGCTAAAAACGTAAAACACACATCGTAACTATTAATTTTGCCTCTATATTAGTTTAATTTATGAACGAACATAATATTTAGCCATTTTGGCTAAATCAAATAAAGGGGGCCATGAGAATACTGGTTTTTTTAAATCAGAGTTGCTTTGGTGCGGTTCGTTCGAAATATTACCCAACACTGAAGTCGAAGCTATCGATTGTAAGCATCTGGTTGTGTTTAATCTGTACCGAACGGAACGGGTTCTCTCCCCAAGGATACAATCTAATATTGCGCTTAAATTCCAATTGGACCATGTTACTCCTTTAATTACTGTCAGTTGCCGAATTGCTAGTATTTATTTTAGATATTGACTCGGTATTAATTTATTGGTGGTACTTGGTCACACTGACTCGAATCAAATGCAAGCAGTAACGATCACTGAGTAGCTAAAGCATTTGTCTCCACGCTCTTTGCGCATTGTTGCTCTCTTAAGATTTAAGCGCGCCGAAGAAAATTTATTTCTCGTAACTAAGAGCGTAACATGCAAAGTACGGTGGCTGACGCGACAAGTTAACTCTTCGGTCTTGTTTCGGTCTTGAGCACAGCCTCTCATTCGCCGTCTCTCACCTGCGTAAAAGCAACAACAACAACAACTCACTGCACGAAGTCACTTCTGCAGCTTTGATCGAGTCTCGAAGCGGTCGGTCTCAGTCACGGCGATCGCCTGAGCTTCATTCAGTTGCGAGTGAAACGAGAAGAAGTGCAAACGTCTCAAGCGGAAAATCAAGTTGTATTTAACTTAGTTGCGAACTCAATCAAAGAAGCGAATGAAGAACGAAGAAGTGAGAAAGATACAGAGAGAAAGAGAGAGATGAAAAGCAACGCATGATTACAAAGTTGAATGAAGTTGATAATTTGCAAGAAATCGAAATAAATCACAAATCTAACAAGTTCAAAAGCGAAACAAATAATTTACATAAAGCGGAGCCAAGACGCGAACTGTGTTTAATATTAACCCACTTTCTAAATCGACATAAAAAACACAAAACGCAAAACAAACAAAATCGACAAAAAGAAAATTAGAATCAAACAAAACAACAACAACAAAACGAAATCAATTAACAAGCAAATAATATAAAATAAATAGAATGTGTAAGTGTTACGGTTGAATTTGTTTACTTGGTTTTTTTTTTGCTGCAACATTTACTTATTTACTCATAAAACAAATTCTAACTAAACGAAAACCGGCCGCTGCTGCAGTTTTTAGTGAGAAATTTTAAAGTTGACTCAAAACGCATTGTAATCGATACCGATATCGATACCGGAACTTCTGCCGCTTCACCCCCGCTCAGCTGTTAGTCATCCGAAAACCGCAAGAACAAGAAACTGCAACCGCGTCGGGTAAAGCAACAACAGCAACAACAACACGAACGAAGAGGAACAACAACACGAGTAACTGAAGCAGCAGTGGAAAAGGAATAGAAGCAGCAGCAGTAGCTCAAGTGGAAAAGGGATAGAAGCAGAAGCCTTTGGATTCATTACAGCAGCTTCGAAACGAGTTAACAAGCAAACGACGAACTTAACGCAATCTGAGCGTGTTCAATACAATTGGCCACAGCTCCGACAGCAACAACAACAAGTTGTTGGTCAACTTTTGCAGAGAGTTCATGAAGCCAATGAAAAGTTCTAAAAGCTTCGCTTAACTGCAATTTCATAATCACATTCATTTGGCCAAAAACAACAACGGGCATAACATTTTAACGTGCTTTCGACAAACGGATTCGCGTTTCACCCCAAACAGACACACACCTGAGTACTCCACACTAAACGTCTAGAATTTCTTTGGATATAATTATTGCCTGGACTGTCACATTTTTCTGTGTCATTTGCGCTGACGCTGTAAAATTTCTGCCTCGACTTGGCCAACTTTTTTTTAATCGCAGTTTTTCTTGCCGGTTTGCATAAACACCCAGCAGGTAAGTTCAACATCATTTATTTGTTTAATAAAAAATTCAACCAAATTCTCCCTAAAAACAAAAACAACTTTCCCAAAATGCTTAAAAAATTACGCAAACAAAGCAAAAACAAAGAAAAAAAGAAATGAATTTGAAAAGCTGTCAACGGAAATGAGCAGAAATGTTTATGCCACTTGATATGTTGGCCAAAACAAAAGTGCAAAACAGAAGAATTTGGTTTACTATAATTTTGTATAAATAGCCAAGTAGTAAATAAACTACCTTTAGACTAAACATAAAGGTTTAAGCTGGATTTTAAGTTTAGAACTTGTAAAAGTTATGACTTGTGACACTCTGATAAAGTGAAGCGGTTTTTTAATTTAATCTTTAGTAATTTGTGCTTAAAAGTTCAAAGAGTTTATGTACACAAAGTGATAGTTTTGTAACGAATTCATTGGAGAAACTAAAGTAGTTTTCAAAATTTCTCCTGCTCAACTTTTCATTCAATAAAATCAGTGATGATTTGCAGCTTCAAGTTCAAACTTGGTTTGAACTCAACCCACGTAATCGTAGTAACTGCGAGTACAAGTGAATGATTATGAATGAAAAGCTGTAAGCAACAACAACAACGACAACAAAACAGCCACTAAAACAACAGTAAACTTTGAGAGCAACAACTGCAAAGGAAAATGCAAGAAAATTCCATTGACAGTCGCTGGTTGGCTGCCTGAAAAGGCGTGTGCTTTTCCAAAAGTAATTGTCAATTTGCCGAAGAAAAAGCTGCAAATTTGCAATAAAGAAAAACTCGTTTGCTGCCCACTGTACAGCGTACAGTGTACGCTATTCAAAAGAAAAGGAGTTCGATACGAATATTGATGGGCAACTGGAACTGCAACTGCCACCGGCATACGTATAGATACGTAGATACATTTGCGCATATATAGATACAATAATACATATATTAACCAGAGTTACAAACAATTTAGCCACATATAGACATGTGAGCTGTAAAGACGCTTTCACAAAACTTGTTCACTGGCAGAAAACAAAAAAAACAAAAAAATAAATAATAAAACATCGAGATTTGCATTTGAATTTCTTTTTCGATATTCGCATAGATTTTCTGAATAGTTTAAACATTTGTTTAAACACTAAACAAAGGCAAATTCAATGCAGTAAAAAACACAAATTTTTTATTTAAAAAACTGCATTTTGACACGAACTTTTTGAAGCAAAAAAAAAAAAAGTTGTGCAAACAAATAGAACGAGAGCGGTGTGGAAAGGGGCGGGGCAGCGGGAAGGCCAAGAGTTACGCAGTAAAAATGTACAGTAAAAATAATTATGCACATTAAAGCACAGACAACTTTTCACTTTTTTCAAAAAGTTTTTGTTGTTTTTGTTGTGGTTTTAACAATTTTCAAATCACGCACTTACTGACTGTTGTTGTTGTTGTTTTGTTTTCTTTGTTTATCATGTATTAAAATTGTCTAAGTTTTGTAGTTTACATAAGCAAAGTACTATCAGAGATGGCTGTGGTCATGGTTGAGTTTCCCCCGCGCTGCAAAAAACGCGCGCGATTCTCAGTTATCAGAACTCGCGTCCAAGCTGAGTTTGTGCTGATAAGCAATGAAAAAACGTGATTGATTGCAGCTAAACTAGAGCGTGGATCTTATCGGCCGGTCAATTGACTGACACACATACTCCACATACACATGTAGACACAACAAATATCTAGCAAAATTCGTGTTAGTTCAATTTCCTGTCAGACACTTGTAGATGTATCTGTAGCTGTAGCTGTAGCTGTATCTTTGGCAAATAACTCAAAACCAACAATGACCATTTCATTATTTATGCTGTAAATCATCTGCTTTTTTTGTACATTGCTTTTTATTATTTTCTTTCTTGCGTTTTTTACTTATTGCTGTTTGCTTTTTGTGCGTCAACTTTGCACGACAACAAGAGCCAAGGAGAAAGTTTTCTTTTTTTACTTGTACATGTGTGTGTGTGTATTGTTTTTTCTTTATTCATTTTTGGTTTTTTGCAAAAAGCAACAAAATTAAAATTCAAACAAAAGCCAAAAATTCCAAAACGCAGCAAAACTGTTAAGTGCGCCGACTGCAGATATGTGATTAACCCAAAGTATAAAATTTATATATAAACAAATGATTGGCTTATATAAGCTACACCTTTGGGCCTTTATTGTAACAAAGTTTGGCATTAAAAACGCATAACAATTAATTGCCAAAAAGAAAGACAACAAAAGGCGACTGCAAATTAATCAAAAACACTTTTGTCACATGTAGTGGTAGATACAAAGATACATAGATACTTTGGCCATATAGAGCTATAAACAAATCGAGTCAAGTGGAAAATTGCGGGAGTTGTTGACTACCCACATAATAACTTAATTTATGCCCAAAACAGCGACACTTTCTATTAACCACACCTCGCGATTCGCGGGCGACTCACTAGCGACTCACACACACGCTTGCGTAAGCGTTTTTAAACGCATGCAAAACGCGTGCAGCGTAGTAAACACATACGCCTCTCTCTCACCCTCCCTCTCCCCCTCTTTAACCGTTACATCAGCGTTTGGGGCGAGGTCAAAGTCGACTGATAATTGTACTCCCTTGTGCAGCCCCCAGCCACGCCCAGTAGGGCAGTAGCAGGGCACTGGCAACAAATCAATATGAAATTGTAAATAATTGAGGTAAACGCACACACTGCACACACTGGGGCAAAAGCCATTGTGCTGTGACCCTCATTATTATGGGAGCCATCGATTGTCTTATCAGTTTTTGGTTTTTTTGGGGAATTAAAATTTATGCGACTCAACCAAATTGGAAATTGAAAAGTGGAAAATGGAAAAGTCTCAAGTGCATTGATTTCCTACTGTTTGCCACTTAAAATACTTCATATAGACCCCAAAATAATTCAGCTGTTTCGTATCTATTTTTGTAGAGTTTGTGGGGGGAATATGGAAGAATGGAAAAATTATCTGTCTCCTTAATTAGCTGCACAATTTCCCAAAGTTTTTCTCTAGGGTGGCCAAAATGAAATTGAAACAGTGGAAACTGTGCTGATAAATGGAATTTTCAACACTTTTTCCTAACCAAACTAAGATCTGCGTGCATGAAATGCATAAATGTATCTGTATCTCGACTGCAACTGTAGCTGTATTGATGCATCGTGTGTTAATGTTAATTCAATTATATGCAGTAAAAGTTTTTTTTTCTTACGTTTTTCGGCTTGAATGAGAAAATGCAGAGCAAATCTAAAGAAAAGTGAAAACTGAAAGCGTTCTTAATTGCACAGACGCCATTGTTGTTTTTTGTTATTTCTTTACTTTTGGATACTTATGACGACTGTGTCTGTGTGCCTGAAATTTAATATTAAACAATAAGCAAACAAACAAAAAAATATCTCACAATCATATCGAATTTTGAGTTACATTTGCGCAGGCGCAGAGTCAAACATGCCAGTCAGTTTGAGATACAGCTAAGGCTACGGCTACGGCCACAACTACTGCTACAGATACAGATACAATTGTAGCTCAATCTGTGATTGCATCTTTCACTGTTGGCAACACTTTCGAGCCGACCAGACATTTTCTAATGTGCATTGACTATAATTGAAAAGCAAAGTCGGGGATGAGGAGGGCGTAGAAGGGGGCGGGGCACGATATAAATTGAATTATAATTTCAATTATGAACCGTTAAAAGCGGAAGAAAAGCAGCTGCCACAAGGGGCAAAGACAGAGAGAGACAGAGAGAGAGAGATACACACAATGAGCCTATTGAGAAAGTCAACTGTAAATGAGGTTGGGGCAACGCATGCAGATACACACACACACACTCAGATACAAAGATATGCAGATGCAGATACAATCACTTGGCATGTCAATCAAGAAAGAACAGTAAATAGCTTCTAACACGCCTCCAGCTGACGATCTACAGCAATTTCAACTCGAATTCAACTTTGAATTTCTACGCTCCTGGGTTCAATCTGTGTCTGCTTCTTATGCCCATTTCTCCTCCTCTTTCCCCTCGTCTCGCTGGCTTGGCTCACACTTTAATGGCCGCTTAATGGATCTATGACGCTTACATCTGGGTCAACGAATTGTGTCGATCAACAACAGCAAAAGCAGCGGCAACACCAATAAATTGTCATAAATGTGTTTATGTGAAATATTATGGTTTTGTCCCATGGTGCAACGCCTTGATGTATGTTTTTTCCATAGTGCTGTTTACCACTTACGTAAAGTTTATTGCCTGCACTTCGGCACAAGTCCATAAGACCCCTTTGAAGTGGTATGGACTATTGCTTACGCTATCGCTTTCAGTTTGTATACCCTGTAATGCGGGTGGAGAGCATGCGAAGTAAGACATCGAATACTTCTAAAAGTATTTCAACTTTTAATACGCGACTAAAGCAGTACACAGTACAGGGTATCTCTTAGCTATGTTTACTTCTACCTGCTTCCAAAGTACGCGCTTTTGTTGGCTAATTGCCAAATCAGTTTTGAGCCTGACAACTCAGCGGTCTAAGCTTATTTGGTCTGGTATTTGCTCACCTGGCAATACCTGTAACCTTGAATTTTGGTCTTGGGGTCTCAGTTACTCGGTCTGCATGATTTCATCGTTGTTTATTGCTTTTGTTATTGTTTTTTATTTGATTTTTTCACACATTGGAACTTGTCTCCAACTTGCTCATTATAATTTTCGCCGCAATTTCGATGAGTCGTCAACGGGTTTGTTTCTCTCTCTATCTCTGTCCCTCTCTCACTCGGTCAATTGATTTTTCATTAGAATGTCAATCGATCTAGCTTTAAGTTTTGTTTTTTTTCACCCCGCCTTTGTTTCAGTTTTACTGGCCAATCTGTAATTTATGGCTAAATTGCCTGATTTCGCGATTTTTTGTTTTTATTTTTTCTAATTGAAATTTCGCACCTTTTTACAACGTTTTTTTATACAATTAATGGGCAAATTAATGTGCCGCATTGATTATTAGCTCATTGAAGCGTGAACAAAGACGTTGCCAGTTTCCTTGTTACCAATGCAATACAAGTTGGCCAAGATGGTCGTTGTTACAGTTCCGGCTGCTTTGGTGAACGGCTCAGGCATTTAGACCCAATAATAATGGCCAATAATTACAAGCCACGATTTTGCAAAGCCGACAATAGACTACAACGGACGGACGGATAAATAGAGAGACAGACAGACGGACAGACAACATAAATAAATTCGCTCAATCAAAAAGAAAAACAAAGTTGATTGCCAGCATTTGCTTTTGTTATAGCGATTTGCTGTAAGTACTTAGTTGTTGTTACTAATGCTGTTGTTGTTGCTGTTGTTGTTCCCCTTTTAGTTGTTGTTCCTATTGTTGCTCCAACTCCAACTCGACTGGCTGCCCCTTGTTTTTGTTGCAATTTATAGACATGTGTAAATCCTTGATAGTCACGTTCCTTTCGCCCAACTCATACTCTAATTTTGTAGCTACGTTTGTGCACTCATGATTTAGTGACTACCCCATGAATCATGCAACACGTGCAGCGCAACAACATGCAACATTTTGGCGCCGCTTTCTAAAATTACTCGAAAATAATTTATTGATTTTTCTAAGAGTGCATTCTAGATACAAGAGCTGTGATTTGTGGCCACAATTAAAGCCATTTTGCCAAGTTGAAATGGGCACAGAGTAGGTGTATTAAAAGCCTTAGATAATGTGGTTTTTCTCAGTGTATAAAGAGTTAGGTGTACCTGTTTTAGACCTGCCTCATTCACAACACACAAAATTAACACTTCATTCGCGAGCGGAAATACAGTGAGCAAAAAACTGAAATGCACCATAGAAAATGCCACTGCAAACGGGTTATCAACTCGTGAGCCCTTTGTGCTGAGTCAGAGCCAGTTTATGTCGCTTTTGGCTTAAAGATTGCATGACATGACCAATGTCCAAGTGTTCGAATTGCCTGTTTTTTGGCTGCTTTTTTCTCACAAGCTGCCAAAGTCAATTATGAATGAGTGGCTGACACTATATAGTATATAGTGTGGTAGTAGCTACTACAGATTGAGTCAGGCTTTATCCGCTGGGTTTGCGCAACAATTAAGCACAATTACAATTAAAAAATTCAATACTGAAAACTCGTTTCGAGCTGACTTCCGCAGTGCATAAAGACTTGTATCGCTTAATATTATTATGCATATGAGTATGATGAAAATTGTTAATAGTTTGAAGTTTGTGTTTGTGTTTAAGTTTCCGTTTTAAGGCACAGCTGGAAGCGGCTTAAATGTGCGGTAAATTCGATTAATCATCATGCAACACCTTAGCAAATTGTTCAAGAAAACCATGTAATTTAATTAAGTTACCAAATTGAATTAAATGCACGACTGCAATCGAAACTGATTTGTTGCAATTAGTGTTGAATTGTAATCGATACAGTTTTCAAACCAAATACAGATCGAATTATGTAATTGTCGCACACAAGTTTGGAAAATTACGAATTACGAAAAGTTTTCACTTTTAATTATCGCCAAAGTATCTCAGTTCAGCTCTGTCCAACTGACAGTCCGTCTCTCTGTCTGTTACTCACATAACTGTGACTGACTGACGTTTAATGCCATAAGCCGATTTTGGTGTTTTTTCTTCTGCTTCTTCTTCTTCGCTCTTCTCGTTTTGTTGTCACTTTTCAAAACTTCCTGCTCATTATTATGAAAATATTATGTCTCTGTGAGTTTCATTGGAAATTATGCCAAGCTGTTGTCGCCAAAAGCAGCTATTGTGAGAGCGAGTGAGTGCATTGCTACAAATGTATCTTAGAGATACATTTTGCGTGCTACGCGCTTTCCGCATTACAGGCAGTCAGTCATCAAATCGCTTCCACGCTGCCATCTTCAAACCAGATGAACGACCCCGTAACGGCCGCAGCGCAGCGCTGCGTTCTAGCAGATACTTTTGCACATAATAGATACAGACAGAAGATCGCCTGCGTATCTATTACGTGTGTGTCGTTCACTTATGCAGATCCAGTCCCAAGCACTTGAATGTTTTCAATGCGTGTGAGTGGCAGAGCGCACTAAACTGACTTTTAGCTGTGAACCGATCACAGCATTATCATGGCGAGTAGCTGCAGCGATACACACACACACACACACACACGTAGATATTATTATAATAATTTTAGTTATGCCTGCGCCTTCCGCGTTTATTACACCATTAAGGCTCGCTGCAGCTTATCAGCCAGCCTCTATTTATCATAATTATGCACTTAAAGTACTACCAAGAACATATTTCTAGGTAACGTATTTGAGTCTGGTACTTAAACTTGGCGCCAAAAGACGCCATGAATCGCTTGATTGATTTGTTGTTTATGCAGCGCGTTGCATGTGTGTGTGGCATCAAAATGATTGTTGTTATTGTTGGCCAAAAGGCCAAACAATCAAAATATGTTGACTTAAAGTTAAGTCAGACATGCAAACATATTTATAAACAATGCAGTTTCAAGGGGAAGGCTTTAGCCAAAGGTCGTCAGACATCAAAGAAAAGAGTTGGAAAAAACCATGTGTGCAAATTCACAAATACATCATCATTATGAACAAATAAAACTTCATCATCCACAATACTTTTGGCGATGAGCAGCTAATGAACAACATTCAAAGTTCAGTTGAAATAGTTTTGCATTTGAGCCAAGTTCTCTCAGCTAAACTCACTCAGTTATAGCCATGACTAAACAACGGCGCTTTTTGCCTTTTGGCTGTAACAAAAAGCTGAACAATACGGCTTTAAATGGCGGTGGTTTTTTGATGCCCCGCTCTTGACCGGTTTGTACAGCTAAGCTAATGACCAAGTCGAGCAGATCGCATAGATACACACAGATATATACATATCGATGGACATTTAGTTTGCCGGCTGCTGCTGCAGCTTCTGCAGATATAGTCGCCATATTTTGCAATTGGACGAGGTCAAGGGGTGCCCAAAAAAAAAAACAGATACGAATCTATAAACATAGCTACGATTGTATCTCGTAGCTCGCGTGCGTTGTGCCTCTGGCTAATTGTTAATAACATTATGATAATGTTGCTCTGTTTATACATTTTTTTCTCGTTTTTTTGTTGTAGCTCTACCCAAGGCTAAGGTCGTGAAGGAAATGTGTTACGTGGGTGCTGTTAATTCAATGTTAAACGCATGTTAAGTCAATGTTAAGCAGCGCACTTGTGGTGAAAGCAATGGCAATGAACGATGGTTAAATTGGTTTGTCTGCACTTGATTATATCATCATATTTCATAGCTATTGAAAGCCAAAACCCACGAGTTCAATGAGTTTTAACTTAAATGTGGAAATTTGAGAGAGTAACAAGTGTAATTTCATATCATTAAATTTGATTACGGTTCATTACAGTTAGGGATTGCAAATAGAAGCAATATTTGTTGTAGAAATGTCTGTATTAAAAAAACCTGAGATAGATTTGAACTTATAGTACGAATCTGTTCACTTGACTTTTCTGCGTGCTATCTGAGTAGTTGATCAGTAGAATTCCTTTAGGAAACTGTCAATCACAATTAGTTACATTTTTCCGGCTACAAGATTTTATAGTTATGCAATATGCGATTATGCAATTGTCTCCTAGTTGCTGCAATTCTAACTGCTGCACTTTGGGATACACGTACTTAATCATTATTTGTATCTGTAGCTGTGCGAGCTGTATCTACAGCTCACTGGGCAACTGCAAACGGAACTGAACACTTAAGGGGAGCCGTGAGCAGTCAGAGGGGAACTAATAATAAACACAAGGGGTGCACAGGCACACAGCTGCAGTTGCAGATACAGATACAGATACATAATGATATAGCTCTAATTATATATATATCTATCTATCTATATATTTTTATGTGTGCATATTGAAGATCGTTTTCGTGCACGGCTCGAGCTGCTCTTTGTGGAAGTGCATATAAATGAGGAAGTTGCCGAGGGGGAAATCTCCCACTTCACCCACTCCCCTCTCCCTCCGCTGGCTAGAAAATGAAAATGCATTTGCCATGCTGGCGGCAATGAAAATTTTCACTCAACAAAAGCGCTTTGATTAGGCGGGCGGAAGAATTTTCAAAAATTTTTTTGGATTCAAGGGGAAAATATATGAGTATGAGACTAGATGACTAACGGTATTCGCTGTCTTGTGATTTACGTGGCAGCCACAACAAAAGGGCACAACTCAATTTGGCATTAAAAGAAATTCCAAAAGATACACACACTGAGGTCCATAAAACACAACCACAAGAAACTTTAATTTAATTTTGTAAATATTAAATGAAATAAGTATCTGCATCTATTTGTGGAAAGAGTATCTTAGCTGCCTCTGGGCAGCCTTAACCCCACTTTCCCGCCCCCCACCCACTCCAAACGTCATGCTTGGCTGCCAATGAAACTGAAACATAACGCTACTTTTGCTTTTTTATGTGCAGGCTCGTAATTAAGTTGAAGCTACTGAAGTTCGCCTCAGTCGCATGTATCTCGTAGTACGTTGTACGCGTGTATCTTCACCATACAATCTACATACTTTCGTACAGTGGCAGCTATGCTAACTATGCCATTGCCACGCACAGTGAGCGTAACAAGTATGCATACAGTTTGTCGCCGTTAGACGTTATAGCATCTGAAAATCTTTTATAATAAACTCAGTGTTGCAACTTTTAGTTTTAATAACTTTATCTAGGGTTTATCTAGGGGATTAAGTACGTCATAAGCTTCTGTTTTAGGTTAAGCTGAGTAGGCTGAGAGTTTTGCAAGTTAACAGATCTGTTAAGAATACGATTTTATAAGAATTCATTTGACTACATAATTTTAGTTTCATTTGTTAAGTTATGTAACTATTATTTATAAAGCTAAATCTATTTCTTATAAACTTTAGTTAATAAACCATTTCTAAGCATTTCTCCCAAGATTTCTAGTATCTATATATAATTCCAACATAACAGTTACTTTCCTAATAGAGTTCGTACCTTTCTAAATACTTTGTTCAGCAACGAACTCATCTTTTTAATGGATTTCTCAGCTTTACCTGTCAAATTACATTATTATTTATAGATCAGTGAATGTTTCTCTTTTTGTTATTAAATTAATTAGTCAAGAATTGCCTCTCTTTCTCTGCCTCTTCCCATCCCTTTTGCATTTATTCTTTTACTCTTTCTAAGCCCAAAACTGAAAAACATTTGTTATGCTTAAGCTACCACATTTTGATAATCACGATTCGCTCAGTTCGTTCAACTTTCGATCAATAACAATTCTCAAATACTTTTGGGCAGTCTTTTCATGGAGTTTTGCTCTTTCTATGTCTATTGATTAATTTTTATTGTGCTTATGAAGCGTTGTTCCTGCTAATTAACTACAGAAAATGCCGAGTTTTTATTTGTGTTTAATTTGCCATGCTTTGAAATGCAAATAAGCAACTTTGGACTTGGATTTTTGGCTTGAATTTGCGTGAAGGGAAGTTCTTTGTTTTGGCTTACAAAAGTGATGAGACGCTCCAAGTTTAGCTGATTGTTTGCTGTCTTTCAAATGCTTAGATAAGTATACACCGCTGGCCACTGCAATAGAAACAGGCACACACTCTGCAGCATGTACCAGTGTGTGTGTGTGTGTGTGTGTGTGTTTCTTGCCAACCGGTCAAGGTGAAAGCTGCGACACCTGCAATCGAGTCCAAAGTCGCGAAATTCGCTGCAGGCCAAGTGCTGTCCATTTAATTTTTGACAAATTAATTGTCCGGCTAAATAGCAATTTGTTTCAGCTATGCGCACAATTAACTCACGCTTTAACTTTGTTCGTTATCAACTGAAATAAAAAATAAATGCATAAATTAAGATGCAAGTCGAGGCGAGGCAATGTCAATGCAATGCAAATTAACTTGAGCCTCATTCCCAGTGACATTTGCAGCAAATCACACAAGCTACCAAGTTTTCTGCTCCATTGAAGCATTCAATTGAGGAGCGACTTCAACTCCAGCTCGGACATGGACTCGGAGTTGGAGTCGCTCTTGGAGTTGGACTCTTGGGCGTAGACATGCTACAAAAAGCAAATGATGCCACTCAACTTGTTTTTCTTTCTTTCTTTTTTTTAGCTTTTTTTGTTGAGTTTGGGTTGGTTGTAGAAAGTTGCAGTCTGCTATGTGCAGTGTGCAACGTGGCCAACAGAGAAGTAAATAAGTATCTGCATTTCGAGTGCTGCATTTGTCAGTTCGGTTAACGGTTAGAAAAGAACGGCATTAGCCATGGTAGCAACAGCTACAGCCACAGCAGCATCAAAGTCATTTGAGGCTTTTGGGGGATTGTGTCATTGACTGCGCATAAATAACCAATCATAAAAGCCTCTTCATAATGTGTCTAAACGTACGCATTAGAAATGCTTAACCGGTTTCCCAACATTTACTGCTCTTTCTTAGCCCATTGATGTCAACTACAGTTACAAGTCCCAGCAGCACCCGTAGCAGTAGAAGAAGCTGAAAAGTTGCGAGTGTTAAGAATTTGTTTTGCAGTCGACTTGAAATCATGTCAAATAAATTAGCTTAAAGTTGGACATTTGATATAGAGGAATGTCGAGAAGAATGTGTTAAATAATACTAAAGATGTTAGCAACTGTTACTATTAAGAATCAAAAATTAATAAATTATTTAACATAAATTAAGCAGAAGGTTTCTAGCAGACCTACAGTTTGTTAAGCCTGTTAAAGGTATGTTAAATAACAGCTGTTAGTAGCAGCGCTGTATAATTAAAGCTCTTTTTAAAGAAGTCTTTTAAATTCAAATAAATTTAGTAATATCTTCATTAGACTGTTAATAAAAATAGCCAACTATTTGTTACTCAAAGCTACTTCTGTTAACTTGTTTAATCACTAAGAAGACAGACTAAAACTTCTTGCCACATAATTAAATTAATTTAAAAGCCACTTGTGGCATGCAGGCGTTGTTCAGCCACTTGACAATGCAATTCCATCATCAACAACATTATTATGTTCATCATGATCTTTATCTACAACTCAAACAACGTCAAAGTTGTTGTCGTCTGCTGTCTTTGGCTTTGCCAACAAATGACTCTGACTGCATAATTTATGCAGATGTGGATGTGGATGTGGATGCAGTTGCAAATGCAGATGGAGATGCAGATGCAGTTCCAGTTGCAGCCAGTTTTTGTAGCCACAAACATGGTAACTTGGCAAATGGTAAACTTGGTAACTGACGGCATTTAGTGTGTTGGCCATTAAGGCAAACGCCCATGCATATTCAGTGCCATAATCCCAACGGGATTTTTTTAATACCAAATGCTTACTCACTTGAATGCTGTAGACAAGAGAACAAAACCCGTTTTTCCGGTAATGACCTTCAGTTGTGGGTTTATTATCACCGCCACCACCAACTCCTCCCACTTCTCCCCCTTCTCCAACTACTCCTCCTAGCTGAAGTTCTGTGGAATCCACAAATGGTAGCTATGAAAGCTTCCTGAACATGCGAATGCAAGCAATTTAAATTGTTAATCCTCTCGGATCTAGATTCAAACCTCAACTTGAGTGCTTTTGACTCCCCATTTAAGCCAAAACCACATGAAAGCCAAAAGAGTAATTTCAATTTGATTTCGAGTTCACATTGCAAAGCACCCACTTCAGGGCCATTAACTGTACACGATCACCACAGAAAAAATGGTCATACAATTAATTACATATGACTGATTTCGTTACCAAATCCAGTTCTTACCTCTTTTTGCCTCTTACCGGTTACCTGCTGAATTGGCCCACTCGCTTGGCTGTCACACTCAATGTCTTGATGCTAATGATCAAATCTAACATCCAAATGGAATTTCTGTTAATTAAACAGTTGTCAGTAGCCGACACAGACACAGAACCACCGCAGAGCAACTACAGGGTGTCATAAAAGCACACGATCAGCTCTCCCCTCGCAGTTCCCTACTACACACCTCCATCGGTTCTAGTTGCGAATTAAATGCGCCTATTTACAAAGCAAATTCTGCTTATGATTAAAATTTGAATTGCTCTTGAAATAAAGGAGTAGGTGAGTGTTTTGTAGAGAGCAGATACTTTCAGCTGGCACTGTGCTGACATTTCGATTGTGTGTATTATATTTATTACAGTAAATTTACTACACCATAAAATCTAGAGCTCTAAAAGATATATTTTATAATCGAAAAATTCCATTAATTCAGTGCACTAGAAATTAGAATTCCCACCTTACTTTATATAACTAAATGACCAACTTTTGAACTTAAGGCCAAGACCAACTTCTTGGCTCTGAGCTCGACAGCAACTTTAACAAATTGTTCAATTATTTGAGCCATAAATCGAACTACTCCCTTCTAACTGCATGCTTAAAACACGACATTTAATTGCAATTTATGCAAATTTTGTAATTAACAATCGATTTGAACTGGTTCTGGCCATAAATAGGTGAACTACCAATGAGTGGCCGCTGCGTTGGGTCACAAGAACAAGTGTTTAACTTGGCCGGTGATTAAAAGTGGTAAAAGCAAAAACCACTCGCCACTTACCAGTTGGTACTTGGCACGTTAACCTTGATAAATGCTTCTATGTTCACTGCTTTTTTTGTAACATTTTTTACTGCACATTGAAAGGCATAAAAAGCCAAGTGTTCAAGTGCATAAAACTGGCTGCAAACTTGGTCAACAGCATTGGGAGAGTGACAATGCAATGAAGCTTTGGCTTTTGGCTCGATTACTCGAGAGACTTTGGTGTCGATTAAATGAAAAAATGAATTCCACTGGCATTTGCCCAACACCTCGTGTGTTGGTCTGGCTAAAAGAGTGAGAGGAGTAGGTGGGGGAGTGGGCGGGAAGGCGGGCAGGCGGGGCATTGATATACGATCGCAACGTGCATCGAATTCGGGTCATTGCTTGAATCTTGGCGCCGTCGCAATTTTGTGGCACGGACTTAACATTTGGTAACTCGATTTGCAAGCCAAAAAAAAAAAAAGTATTGAAATTACATGCGACCCTTGAGGGTATTGAACTGTACTGTATGCACGGGTAGTTGTTGGTCTTTAAAGTGTGCAAAAGTTGGCAGAAAATAAGGGGTATTACACAGCAGACACTCAAATTGCTGCAGAGCTAAGCTGAGGAATTTAAGAAGGTTTTTTAAAGCTAGCTCTATAAACTATTTGTATAAGCAAATGCGTTGAATTTGAAGACTAGACTTCTAGCTGACATTTGCCATTAGTTGAGGGTCTCTAAGGTTCGTGCTGTCTTTCGTCTCTAGACATTCCTATCAGCTCTGTTTCTCAATCCTAGTATAAACAACTATGCTCTGATTTAAACTATATCGACCAGACATAATGCTAGATACTTTTTCAGTGTCTCTTAGAGTAGAATTTTATTAATATTAATTTTAGTATGATTTACTTAGTTTGAAACTAAACGTAGTCTTATTCCACCATTAGTACAGGGTCTCTTAGTGTTGTAACCTTTCTTGCTTCACCCTTTCCCTACCAACTATAACTGCAATTGTTTTTGATAACAATCGAATTTAATGTTGTTTCATATTTTTCATCTTTCAGGCAAACAATAAAACAGAAAACGCTAAACGAGCAACAAAACGTGTCAGGAACAACACAAACAGTTGAAACAGGTAAGAAAAACTTGAATCGTATAACGTAAAACGTTTTCCAAGCCAAGTAATTTTAAAAGTTTTATGATTTTCCATTGAAATTCACACAGAATGCAAAAATGCGTAACAGCGTTTGCTTGGCATGCAACATGGCCATTTGACACGCCCCTTTGGCGCCCACTTTTCCACTGCCAAAGGTGTGTAATTTGTGTGTAAAAGTGCAACTGAAAGCTGCGAATGCAATTGAAGAGTTGTCAGAGTCTCTGGCATGTAAAACACTTGTAATTCGATGCGACTGCCGCTAACAATGTGTTGGCTGTCTACCTGTCTGTGTGTGGCAGGTGAGAGGGGCGGCAGGTGAAAGGCGTAACGGGGGGAGTGGCAACTCTCACGGTTTTTTGCACTCCCCCGTGTGTCGCAACACCTGGAAGCAATCGACTGCAAGTTGGCAACTGTTGAAGCCCCAACAGTTCGTTTGCAGCATATTCAATTGAATGCCTTAAATTGCCACATATTAAACAAACTGCAAAGTTTCCTAAAGGCGGTTAATAGCAGAGGGAGGTAGGGAGCAAGAGAGGAAAGTAAAGCTGACTGAAAAACAACTTGACTTGCCAAAGCGATTGAAAAGTGATAACACATTTAATTGAGTAATCACTTTAATGCTTTTCACGTGCAACAAAGAACTATCTAGATTTATATAGACTTATATCTTTATCAGTTGGTCGTTTGAGGTATCTACAGATATATGCATGCAATGTTAATATGTAGTAGAATTTTAATGATGCTAATTTAATACCCTCTCTGATTATGACTTTTAAAGCTACAGAGAGCTAATAGCTATGAAAGCCATAATCAGAGAGGGTATTAAATTATCGTCAGTGTTCAATTACTTTAAGTTTTGTTTGATAAAATTTAAATTTTCTATCAAAGGTTAACACAAATCTACTAGTTTCGATAGCATATATAATGCAGTATTTAAAAAAACTATAACTAACATAATTAGCAACAAGGAAGAGATATAACTTCTTAAATTAATTAACAATAATGGTCCAACAAATCCCAAAAGATTCGGTAACATTTTATAAGATTTCATACCAAAACATTTAAATTGGCATTGAAAATCCACAATAAAATATATTAGACTTCTCTTGAAAACTCTTGACTAGTAAATAGAAGTATTAAAGTTTATTTTTGTTTCAGCAAATCTTTTATTTTATGGTAACAAGCTTTTTACAATGATCTATCACTAATGACCCAATGATTATAAACTTAGCTGTTAAGTCAACACATGAAATTAAACTAAAATGCAATTATAATTAATTTAATAGGGCTGGAAGTGTCTACAACTGTGTCTTCTGTTGAAAGCATTACTCCCACTAAACGTTGCGCTAAAGACAATTGAAAAGATTTTCAAAGATTTAGAAAATGTACAGAAATAGTGGCAACAAGAAGAAGGGGGTAGAGGGAGGAATGGGGAGGGGAAGTGGGCTACAAATAGCAGCTGCCTGGCAGCATTTAGTCTGAGCGATTGTTTTGTTTTATGTTTGTTGTTGGTTGTTGGCTGTTTGGAATCTACGATGACAACAATAAAACTTTCCATTTCTAACAAAATTACACTCTAGACAAAACACCACAAAGCGAGACAAATTTATCTCGTTAGCCCTCATCATTTCTTTGTTTCTGCTGCTGCTTTCTATCAAAGCGTTTTTCCAAAAATATAAATACTATATATACCTAGATATCTTTCGGTCGTTGCGAATGTGGCGCGCGTGGCACAACAGCAACATGGTGCATTTGAGGCCCTATTTATGTGGCAGAACAACCTAATTCAATTAAGGCCGCATAATATGAGGTGCTAAACTGTTGCTTCTATGCAAACGATGTGGCACATGCAACACATCACTGGAATTTCCACCCAACTTGCAACACTGAAAAATTGCATTTGTTTTAGGGGAGTTGAGGAATTGAAGAAATGAAGAAATGCGCAACTGAGGGAGTCTCAAACAAAAGCTGTTGACAATGTGTTGAAATTAATGAAGAAAAATGTCACTCACATTAAATGCCATCAACTGTCATCAACAACAGTTGTTGCTGTTGCTGTTGTTGCTGTTGTCTGCATTAAAAGTGCATTAAAGTAAATTGCACGAAAAAAAGTATGACGAAAAAAAAAATAAACGGCGCGTTTTACAGTGCGTGAGAAAAGCGTGGTGACAAAACCGCTAGAAAAACGCGCGCTGGCGATTGCAAAATTCGCTGTCCAAAGGCAAGGCGTGGCAAAGAGGGGAGTGACAGCTGAGGAGGCGCTGACAGCTACTGTTAGACATTATCTATTCAATATTTGCAGCTACCTCAATTGAAGTAGTCGATTGAGATTTCTCCATCTCCCTCTATCTCTCCACCTCTCTCCGTCTCTCTCTCTGTCTGGTCTCCCCTCTCTGCTTGCCACTTTTGGCGTAGGCGACAGTGAAAGTTGCCGCTGTCTGTTGAAGCGTTTTGGCCGCAAAGTACACACGGCTAATTAAAGCCAATTAAATGTCAAGACTTGGCCCAAAAGGCACGCGTTGTCTTGGCAATTGTTTTGTTGACCGCGTCGATGCAAACTTTGACTTTCAAAATAGTGTTGCAATGTAGCACTGATTAATTTAACACAGACAGCAATGCATATGAAGTTCGCACAGCAACAGCAACAACTGCAGCAACAACATCAGCAACTTCCACTGCAGACGATGCCAACTCAATTGATTTCATTTCTCACGACCAACAAACGACGTCAGCTGTCAGGCTCGTGAGTTTGCCAGACTGTTGCACTCTGTTGTTGTTGTTGGTGCAAGTTTGCCCATTTCAAGTTGCCTCAATTAAACATTGCCAAGCAGCTGTTGCTGTTGCTGCTGGCACCCCCGCCACAACCTCAAAGCAATGCGTCATGCACTTTCTACGCTGCTCGGCGAAGACAAAAGAAAAGTGCAAGTTGCCGGCGGGTTCGATGGGCAACAGCAGCAACTTGTCTCTGTGTTGTAACTCGAACAGAGTTATTTATGATTATTTAATGCCATATTGTTGCTGCTGCCTGCAGGTTCATTGCCCAAAGAAGTTACAACAAAATTTGCCTGAGTTTTCCACCCGCAAGCGATTTTCCCTTTGGCTTTCCACACGCTGAGCTTTTCTTTTGCCATTTGCTCTTATCTTGGCATACATTGAACTCTGAACTTGGCCAACAAACTCAGCTAACTTGGCTTTCTTTTATGACTGAGCAGCAGCAACATGTTGCTGTCGTAATTGCCTTTTGTCCTTGCCAACATGGCGCATACGTAATAGATATTTCTGCTTTGGTTTTAAGCAAACCTTGTATTAATAAATACCAGTTAGTTGCACAAGCGCTTTTGGCCAGCTCACAAATTGGCTACAAATTGTCATGTCGACCATATATCGTGTATATGTCTATATATAAACTCGATTTAAGTGTACGTCTAGACGGCAATACAAATACAAATTTAAACACTTTGACCAATATTTTGCAACATATTATTAACAATGATCTCAAATGTCAATTTGGAACCTAAATTACGAGCATCGGTCGGTAAATTAACTCTGTCTGTCTAGCTGTCTGTCTGTCTGTCTTTCTGTCTGTTTTTGCCAACTGCAATGCAAATAGTTGCTGACCTTTGATATACAATTACCAAATACAATACACTCAACTCGACATACATTTTTTTAGCAGCGAGTTGCTGGGCATGCCCAAAAATATATATACGATTTTTTTGCCAGACAACAATTTGTGGCCCAAAATAACATGGGTATTGGCAAATTGTTCTTAGCTTGATTTACTAAAATTGTATTGTCAAATTGTGCAATAAAAGTCAATAAAAGCAAAGACGGCAAAAATTGCAAAAAGTAAATTAAATTTTGGAGCTAAAAGACAGACTCATTGATACACTTAAGAATGGACAACTTAAGCAGTTTGGAGCACCATAAAATATGCTAAAAGTGGCTTTGCTTAATTGCCAACTTTTACAGGGTATAAAACTCTATAATATTTATTGATCGTAAACGCCAGCAGGTAGTTGTAGGCAGACTGAAGCTTAGACATCATTTAGCAGCCATTGTTTTGTATTATTTGTAGAAGTCGTTGGTTGTACATTGTTAATGGTTTCTGTTTGCCAAGTTTTTCGAATGTGAACCGGTTGGCAGAAGGCTTTGAAAAAGCAAACAATTGTCAGACTCAGACTGGGACACGATGACTTAATGCCAACGGCAGGCGATTTGGCTAAAAGAAAACAAAATCCACAAAAGTCGACATTTGGTCCAGACACTTTTTCAACTGCAACAGACTGGACTCGAGCTCGGTTGGGTCATGAGTCATGAATGCAACCGCAAAGCTGCAACGGCAACCACTATGGCAACTGCAACTGTCTTGGCCAGGCCAAGCAGCTAGGCAGCCTGACAGCTAACAAATGGTGCATGCTAAATTGTTGCATGCCACAAAACGGCGACAAAATTTCAACTACACACATGTGTGTGTGTGTGTGCGTATCCCACGCAACAGGTTTTACTTTGTTTCCTTTTAAAACTATACAGAGATATATGTACTTTTTACTGTCTTTAATCCGCACCAACTGGCGAAGCAGAGAACTTATTTTTTATCACAGTTTGTACGCATCATAAAGTGGTTTTTTACTGTGCATAATTAAAAATTAAACAAAATTACGGAGTGTGTGGTCATAAAAATATGACGAGCACTGTGTGAAGCAACCCAAAGCTAGAAGAATAGCATAGAGTGCAGTGAGACAGCCGCTAAAGTCCCTGTATGGGGTAAACCAGATTCCGTCAGTTTTACTACTCAAGTACAGGGTCTTAAAAGTACTGAAAGATGTGACACATATTGCGGCTTGTCCCCAAAACTCGTCATTTATTTAATGAAGCAACATGTTGTGGCAACACATGTGTTGTGTCTGGCCTGTAAATGAGATGACGGCGCTGGTAATGAATATGAATATGGAGGAGCAACTGGAACTTGAACCTGTTAGTGGCACCACACAGACGCCATGAGATGCCATGCCACATTCGGTTGCATGAATGAATGCGTTTTCATTTATTTAATTTGCAGCCTTTTGTTGCAGCTGCACCCCAAAAAGTCTCGCGTTCGAGTCTCCATTCTTCATTCTCGACTCTCAACTCTTGCGTCTGCACATCTCTGGCCCTTGCCACACGCAAAAATGAAAACGAAGACGACGCCAATCGGTGGCGACATGGGAACTTAACCTTGAATCATTTCTTCACCAACAGAAACAAGAAAACAACCAGAAGAAGCATGAAATTCCAGTGTAAGTATGTTGTAGTTAACATACTTTCAGCTAAAAGCGTCTTGATCAAAAGATCTTTGCCGCTAATCTGTGGCACACCCAGCAAATAACCGAGTCCATGACTTCTTCAAATGGTGTGAGAATTGAAATAAGATGACAGATCGGATCATGAGTTGTGTGGAAAAAAGCTTAAATTAGTAGTGTGAAGTCATAAAATCACTCAAAATGATTCTCGTATCAAGATCAACGTGTGATTTAAAGTCAGTTGCCGTTCAACAGTTTCCCCCAAACTCAATTCCTGTATCTTTCCATATAATCTATAGAACTTTATCAAGTTTTCTTCCCCCTCTCTAAGTTTTTCCTTCAAGCTAAACTCCAGTTAAACTTGATAAACAAACTTCTTCATAATTTAATTGCAGCTGTTGTTGTAGTTTGTTGTGGTCTTACAAGTTTGTTGTCTTACCTGTTGACAACAACAACAACAACATCCGGGCCATACGAGTTCTTCAAAGTTGCTTTGAGCCAGAGAAACGAGTGCCATTTGGCTAATGACATTTTTGAATTGACTTTAATTGTCCAAACCTAACTAGAGTTGGTCTAGACAATCAACTGCCTAAACCTAATTAGTTCTTGACTTGACTGTTTTTCCTGCTACTTTTGACTTGGTTTATTAATAAAGTTGGCATTGAATGCGGTCTAAGGCTGAGACATGAGTCTGCGAAATGAATTTGAACTGGCCAAATGGCGGATTTCCTATGACGTTTGTACAACTTAATGAACAATTTTAGTTAAATGCTAGAAATAAAAAACTTCAAGGTAGTGCACTAAATTTATATGTAAAAGAAGTGAAAGAAAGGTAGGAAATGTTTATAAAAATATTATTTAAATAAAGAATTCTTAGTAGAAACCTGAGTGGAAGCTGCTAACTTGTGGGCGTAATTTGGACCATGAACTTTTAACTTTTACACAAACATTTGGACATTTATGGCTTAAACGTGGCAATTTCAAATCAAATATAAATAAAACTATAAATATTAAATGAGACTTTTGTTCTAAACACGTCAGAGCTCAATTTCCATTGCTCGAAACAGCTTTTTAAGCGTCTAATTGCCAAACTGCCATTTATGGACTACGCTTATCCGAGTTGGTAGAGGGAGAGGCAGGGGAACCCCAAGAGGGAGATGGAAACCGAGCAGTTGACATTTAAAGCGGCGCCCACAACATCCGTTGAGCTGAGCCGAGCCCCAAAAATCAGCAGTTTTTTCGATGAGGAATTTACTCATTTGGCTGTATATTAATTTGCGTAAATATTGGATCAGTCATCGCCCATAAAACTCGCATAGTTGGACCCAAACGATCCATAGAGCTATCTCTCTCCACGCATAATTTAGGGTATATGAAATATAGAAATAAATTTTGAAAGTGCTTGAAAATGTTTTGCATAATCCAGAAGACCCAGAAGTGGCATGCATAACGCAGGTGTGTGTCTTTATCTTTAGCACATACATATATATTTAATATGCATATATGTATATGTATGTGTATATAAATAAACTTCTGAGTAAATGGAAATGGGAAGCAAAGAAGCTGTCGACGCTGCCACGCATAAATCTCCCATGTAAATGTGGAACAAATTCTCACAAATCTCACAGCGAACTCTAATTTAAATATTTTCTCAGATCATTTTTTTGACTTCTGTAGAATCTGTTTGTGGTAATCTGTAGCGCTGTGAATTGTGTGAGGTTTCCACTTTGGATCTGTAATTCAATTTGGAGCAACAATTCTGGCCAGTTGTGGCTAATGAAGCATTTGATTTGATTGCTGCTTGATTCAATCATCATCGATGCTGCGTTCGCTTCACTTCTCTGCATGAAATCTGCCGACTTGTAATGAATTCCAGGCATTCTAAAATATATAGAAAATAGAAAAATATTTCTGTTAGTTAGAAATATGTGCAATCGAAAAGAACTTTCCTGTGCTGATTTGTTGATTAAACCTGTTGGCCCCATTTGGTCTTGGATTCGCCGCAAGACAGGCCACACGGTCAGTTAACGGTTTTGTTGCCTGCAAGCGGCAGCAATTTGTATGCCAAGCCATCGGTTTAAGCCACAATGCAAAATATTGAAATTTCTTGGCGGCACAAAACGAGTTTCTTTTTACCCCAAAAAAAGAACAAAGAAACAACAACAATTTTAACATTCTCCTGCATCAATTAAACGCTGCCCAGCTGACCGAGTTTATACGTGTACCCGAATATCCAATTCTGGCCAAATCGGTCGACTAACGAGCTAACACCCCGTCCTGTTTCGACCACAGTGCCGTCCAGTTTGTTAGCATGAAATTTATGCAGATTTATTTGTGTGTTACATTTCTGCGACATCAGCAGCAGCAACGACTTGACTTGAGCTGATCTCTCTCGGTCTCTAGTTATTTGTTTTTGTGACTGGCGCTTATAAACAACATTCCTTGTAGCCACAACGATCGGGAGCAGCGGGAGATTTGTGTATATGGCTGTAATGCGGTTACTCTTTTGGTCAAATGAACACAATTTGTTGGTAAACTGTGAAATGTGTTACATAAACTTAAATAAGATATATTTTACTAATATTTTATATTAAAATTTGCCATCAATCACAACCTCATATAAACGCCTAGAAGTATGCTATGCTCTGTTACTTTAAGTTTATATTTAGTACCCCATTAAATTGGCTAAGATACATGCTCCATGCAAACCCATCCAAATGCCATATTCTAGTCCGTTTTGGCCTCTATTTGTTTAGCTATAGGATGAGAATACAGCCTCGTTTGGGGCCATAAACAAATTGGCAATCGATGCCGCAACCGAATGCAAATTGAGTGAAAAGAAAAAATGCAAACAATTAACGAAAAAACAAACAAGAAACAGGCAAACAAACAGCAGCAGCAACCTGAGCTAAATTTATGTGTAACACGGCCAAACAAACGCGATATGCAAAAAAGATGAAAAAACAGCAGCAACAACAACATCGGCAGCATTTGCATGCCTCAGTTATGCAATTGGGTACGCTTACCTGTCCCCTCCCACACCTCTACCCCCTACCACAGATTTTTTTGCGGTCGGATTGCATTAAACAAAGATTTATGTTTATTAACGTTTAGCCAAAACGTTGACCCAAAAAAAATGGAGCAGATGTTGCTGCTGCTGTTGCCGATGCAAAAATCAAGCGTGGCAACAAGCGGCTAGAGGCAAATGCTGCACGCGGCCAGCACTTAACAATGGGTCAACTTTCGTTGGCGTTGATAAATGAGCCAAAAGCAGCAGCTACAAAAGAAAGAGAAGAAAGAGATGAAGAGAGATAGAGACTGAAGTGTGGGTGTTGCTGTTGCTGTCAACGTTGTCGTCGTCGCTGTTGCTGGTGTCGCTGTCGTTGTCAGCAGCAACACTTTCCCAATTAGGCACCATCACAATGTGGCCACGACTGTTGCCCGAATTGACTTGCGAACTTAACTCCGCTTTAAGCCACCGTTGGTGTTAAAGAGGGCTAATGACTGAATGGCTATAACGCTGCATTGTTCAACAAAGTTCTCTTTGTTCTGATTGCTGCTCTGTGAGTAATCTTCAAAACTGTTACAAAAGAAACGCCTTTGGATATGATTGTGATTGCGATTGTGATTGTGAGAACTGTACTCGTAATTATTACATTATTTCTTTGTTTCAAATGGCCAAAAGAAGTTCTTAAGAGAGTCAACGATATAATGATTTTAACTATTGCGGCTTAAACAAACCAGTTTTAGACAAAATTGTTGCTGTTGTCAGTCGCTGCAGATGCAGTGTGACAACACAAATTGTACAGTTTTTTTGGACAGTCACTTGCCTGGATAATTTTAGAAAGTCATTTATGCATACGACAAGTTAAAGCGCAAACATAAATAAACCAACTAACAACAGGCAGCAATAGTGGCAACAATGCCATGCAACTGATTACCCAACAGCAATCAAAGATTGCTAATGCGGAGGGAGCAGACCTCGACTCAATGAAAACATTGTCGATGGCCATGTGACAATGTTTTTTGTGAAGGTCCAGTCTGTCCATCTTCATGTATGTACATGGGCAGCAGCAGCAACAACAACGATAGCCCACAACAATGTCGGCAACAGCAGCGCATCAGCAGCAACAGCAAATTTCAATAATTTCATTATCAAGATGAAGATTGATTGAGAGTTGCCATGTTAAATGAGTGTCTGTCGAAGACATTGAATGGCCAAACACATGAGCAACAGTTGCTGCTGCTGGCAGAGGGACTGGCAGCGGGAGAGGGAGAGCTGACTAATACAAATTGCCAACGCTGCCGCTCTTATATTTATTTGCATTCAATAATGTTGCAGCAGCAGCTGTTGCACAGTGAAAGTTAATTGCTGTCTTGCCGAAATGCAACAACAGCAACAATTGCTGTCACCGCTTGCGCAACTGTTGCAATGAAAGTTTACTTTTATGTGCTAATAACTCATAACTTGTAACTTTAATACAAACTTTACTCTACTTGTTTTCTTTGCAGAATATGGCCTAAGGTGGCAACATAGCAACAACAGCAGCAACAAGCACCACAGCAACAGTTGACCATTGAAATGTCTTCCTCGATCTGTTCACACTTCACGCAGAATGCGTGGAAAAAGGACTTGTGCTCGAATTGTTTCAAATCCAAGGATGAGCACAAAGCAGCAGCTGCTGCAGCTGCAGCCGCAGCAGGAAAACTTGGCAGTGCGCTGAAATCAGAGTCGGTGCAGACCAAGATTGATTACCCGAACAAGCACAAGACGCCGGCCAAGAGCATTATCAAGAAGGCTTTCGGCGTACGGCTCACTTCCAGCAGCAGCAACACTTTCAGCAAAATCAGCAACATGTCGGGAAATTCAAGTAAATCCGGCAAAGTTTGTTTTCCCAAGCAGCTGCACGAGATCATTGGCTATGGCGGTGAATGGTCAGAGGATGATGACGACGATGATGATCACGATTTTATGAATCTCGGCAATGAACATGATGACATGGCCATCACGGAAACCGACGATGAGGAAGCCGTTGAATTGAAACGCATTACGCGAGCCAATACCGATTTCAATATGAACAATGGCAACTTGTTGGGAGATGCCCAGGACAACATCAAGAAATCATTTGCTGCACTTAAGCTGGGAGCGCCACAGGTGGATAAGGAAGGCAAGAAACAAACGCTAACAATCAATGTAATGCCCTTTGGACAGCCCACAAAGTCAGGCGGCTCAAAGGCAGCACCAGCAAAGACAGCAGCAACAGCAGCAGCTACCACAGCGACACCCACAACAACTGCCAAAATCACAGCAAAACCTGCGACCACAACAAGCAGCAGCATCAAAAGCAGCACAACAACCAACAGCAGCAGCACCACAAAAAAGGTGACAACAACACTGACGCCTACGTTGGTGAAGAGCACGCCAGCAATATGCTCTCGTGACGGCAAGGACAGTCCGCCCATTGAGCGCGCTATGGAGAAATCTCTGCTCGATGAAATCTCCGAGACGCTGCAGCAGAAACAAAAGCAAAAACAGAGCGAAAACTCTGCCAAATCCGTAGTCACAACAGCAACAGCAACTGTTGCTAGCAGCAGTAGCCACAGCAGCAGCAGCAGCAAAATCAAATTCGAACTGAGTTCGCTTAGCGACTCACCGAAGCCATTTCTTGACCTTAAGAAACCCATTGCCAGGAACACGCCCATAACCAAGGAGCACACCAAGCCCAAGGTGAATGTGTGCCACAAATATTCAGACACGGACAGCAACTGCTCCGATACGGAGAACGGTGTCTCTGCCTACTATGACGTGGTGGAAACTCAGCTCAGCTATGAGAATCTACCCGATGGCAAGTTCAGTGAACAGGTGGGCGTGGCCAGCGCTCAAACGGAGGCAAGTAACGCACACTACTCCAGCTCACAGTACATCACGGACATGTTGCTGAGCTCCAAGACACGTGCTGCCAGCTACAATCTGCACGAGGGCAACTTTATGACCAGTAAAATCACTTCAGATGGTCTGATTGTCACCAAATGCAGCTCGGACGATGCTTTGGACTCCACGGGCAGCAGCTTCGATGGCAGTTCCGACGAGGAGAACGCCTACAACATGATTCGCAGTGAATCCGATTCCGGCATCGGCATTAGCATTGGCAGCGAGTACAAGAATCTGTCCAATGGCCTGGCCAAGAACAGCAACGAGCAGCGTTCGCTGGTAGAGAAGAAGCTCAGCGCCAGCACCAACAACTCGGACTACGAGGACATACAGATTGGCGATCAGTCGGGCAGTCAGGCAGCGGTAAAGAGCCGTGAACTGCATGGCGAACCCGATGGCAGCGCTGATCCAGACAACAAACTGGAGCAGAAGCAACAGCAGCAACAACAACAGGAAGCAACGGAGGTGGTGGCACAGCAACTGCCGGCACTGCCGAAGTCTCCGCCGCCTCCGATGAAAATCGATGCGCGTCCCTCATTTCTGCACGGTCTGAAAAAGCCCGAGCTGCCAGCAAAGCCGCTAGTCAGCAGCAGCAACAACAACAGCAACAGCAGCAGTAACAATAATTCACCACTCAAGAGTTTTATGAGCAAGCGTCAGCCGAGCAGCGCTGAGCAACAATTCATCACTCAACTGCAAACGGCAATTTCCAAATCGAGCGAGAATCTGATGGCAGCAACATCGGCAGCCGCAGCCGCAGCGGCAGCAGCAGCAGCAGCTGAGTCAGCCAAAGATGATGCAAAGCTTAAGAAAGGCAAAGCGCCGAATCCACCGCCGGAGCCAAAACTGAGCGCACCACCTACGCCGGAGCGAGATTATAGTTTGGTAGTTGAATTCGAGCAGGCAACCAAGGCGGAGGCGGAAACAGTTGCTGCCAACGAAGCAGCAACAACAGCAGCAGCAGCAACACCAACACCAGTCACTGAAACAACAGCAAGCATTACGACTGCAACCAATTTGTACACCAAGAAACCACCTGTGGCTGCTGCAGCACCTGTAATCCGTGAGAAGGATAAACGGGAACGTGCCGTGATCAATCCCAAGTTCCGTAGTCTCAACACTTTTGTGATGCAGCGCGCGAATGCAGCTAAGCAGCTGCAGATGCAATCAGCCAGCTCCGTGTTGAATCTGCAGCAACCACTGACTCCCGAGCCAACTCCACGCACTCAGCGACAACTGTCCATGTCCGAGGAGTGTCTGGCGGCAGCAGGATTGCTCGATGCACAGAGCAACAAGAAATCTCCGACTGCATCGCCACCGCAGAAACCCAAATCGAAGTTTTCCATTAAGAAATTCCTGCGCATGGGCAGCAATGGAGGCAGTAGCAGCAGCAGCAGCAAATCCCATGAGCCCATGTCAAAGAAGGATCACAGTGTCTACACGGAGATCTGCACTGGCGACGATGGCAGTGTTGTGGGCAAGCCACGCCTGGTTATCATACATCCCATTGACATAAATCCCACTGCCGTTGAGGTAGTCAAAGACATAACCAAGACAAGCGATACAGTGGCGGCACAAACTGTGGCTGTTGTCACCGCCAAACCACCGGCACCACCGCTGCGCGCCAGCGAGGGACAGCAGCGTGCCCATCACGAGGCCAACAAGCCGGCACGCCCACCACCGCCCAAGAGCGCCGAGCTGCGACGCAAGCAGAAGACCGAACTGACGGCGACACTGAGTGCGAGTAGTGTGGACTCCGCTAAGATTAGCGGTAGTCCCAGCGCAGGAGGCTCCATCAAGTGCAAGGCGGACAATGTCTATGCCAATTTGGGTGAGTTGAGGTTAAGTCTTTGATTTATTGTGGAGTTTATTACAAATCCACCAAACACCAAGTCTTTTGGCCAAGTTTACATTAGAAATTCCAAACATTTCCTCAAGTCATGTTCCAATTACAATTGTGAGTCGAGAGAAAAGAAAGCGCAAACAGATCACGTTCACTGCGACCTTCAGAATGTGGGTCTTAAGGGTCTCGAGAGGCACTCGAGTTGGCGGATGAGTGCAAGATCAGCTCAAGAATGCTTTGAAAGTAGAACCCAAAACGAGTTACGCATTTTCAATCAATCTAACGGGGACACAAAGCACAGTGAGTCAAAGCAGTGATCGTCCACACGGCCGCTCGCTCGATTAGGTAGCCAGATTAAAGTAGGTTAAGTGAGCAAGCCAAACTATGTGGTTTTTACAGATGAACAGCTACAACAACAACAAAATCGAAATGAAAACAAACCAAAGCAAAGCAAAGCCCAAAGCCAGTGAGGTAACCACAGGTGAATGTTAAGCCAGAAGGTGTAGTAGAAGCAGAGGAGGAGAAAGAACAACAAGAAGATGGCGAACCAACTGGAAAAGTGGCGAAACGAGAATAAAGTCGACTTTTTTGGAGTCGCGAGACCCATTTCTTTGGCCTGACATTTTGTGGTCAGGCCAATGTGGCGAGAACTTGTTACACCTGCTGTTCGCTCTTGGCGGAAAATGGCTCAAGGTGGGGTAAGAGAAGGGGCAGGGAAAGAGGCAGCAACTCATCAGCGACCAAGCTATTTGGATTGGTTTGAAGGCATCTTGGTGCGCAGCAGCCAGTCTTTGGTCCAAATCATTACGCGCAGTGTAATTTGGCTTTGAATTTGGGTCAAAATCATAATTAGTGTCGCAGCTTTTTTGCAGTCAAGTCTTGTACTGGCAAGTTAAATGGCCAAGTCGTTATTGAGTAGCAGTTGTGTGGATGTTAGCTAGATCTGTCGAGAGCACATAACTTTAAGAGACCCTGTGATATGGCTTTTAGAGGAATGGTCTTTAAAAATATATACTTTAGGTCTTCTTTGACCTATGAGTAAAGCTTTTGTGTAGCCAGCTCAATAAATTAGATACCACCCTCAATGTATTCCTATAATTCTAATGTCAGATCTCTGTTACTTAGGCGAAATACGCTCCTCGATAGCGCCACGCAAGCCGGAGCGCACGGCGAGCATGCGGGAGCGTGAGGCGCAGCTGGAACTGGTTCGTAAGCGGGGCATACTCACCGATACTATCTCCATTTGCTCGTCAAACGGTGAGAATGTAACGGATGCGGGTAAATCACCCACAACAGCAGCAATAACAACATCAACAGCCACCGCAAGTGGGTCAACAACAGGAGCCATCACCATGAATAGTCGTACCAGCACTTTTGATCGACAGCCCAAGAAGGCCGAGACCAAAATGTCCATTTCCAGCAAACTGGAAATCTTTGAGCAGCGCTCACACGACTCCACGGACAATGGACAGAGAAGCAGCCTGAAGGATTCGGTGCGCAAGATAAACAGCACCATAGATAGTTATCTGAAGGATAAACGGGACTATGAGAACATGTACGAGTTGGTCAAAATGGGCAACGACAACACAACAACTAACAGCAGTAGCAACAACAACAGCAACATGAGCAAAGCAGCAACACAAACATCAGTGTCGACAGTGACAGCAACGCCGCCATTGCCGCCCACGCGCAGCAGCAACCTTGACCTGACCTTGAGCAATGTGGTGTCAGCGGGTCAACGTTTGAACCCGTCGAGCAGACGCAACAACAACAACAACAACATCTACTCCGACACGGCTTCCATTGCGAGCTATACGCGCAGCGAGTACGGCCCAGTTCGCAATTATGGATTGCATAACAGTTTGGGTAGGTTGAAAGGTCCAAGAGCTGGCCTATGTGTGTCCTAAGTGTGCACATACCTCTGTACTTCTACTAATTTTCATTACGCTTTCAGCCAACATTCCACGAGTCATTTCGGCCTCGTATGCGGGCAGCGAAGTGGGTGAATTCGACATCTATGCGCCCTACAGCTACTACGGCAGCGAGGCTGGCGGGGATGTGGCCACGGACATCAACGACAGCGTCTGGGGCATGCCCATGGTAGGTTTGGTGTCCTATTCCCCTTTCTACCCGTAACTAATACACCCTCTACTACTTTACAGGGCAACAAGAGCCGCAGCAAGGCCACGAATCGTTTGCGCATGCGCAAAGGACGCAGTGTCGTGCACAAGACCATCGAGGACAACTACACAGCTGTCGTGGTGGCCAACCATGAAGCACTTGCCCAGGTGCTCGATCAGGTGAGTGTACACCTCTAGCCGTTCGCCTACTTTTAGCTAACTTCCCATCCCTTGCAGCTACAACAAACTCCAGTTGTGCCCGCGGCTCTGCGACCGCTGGCCAATGCCATTAACTTGCGCTACGAGGACTTTAGCATCCTAGATGGCGCCCAGGCCTTTGTTGTGGGCAAGAAGGCATTCCATGCTGCTCTCTGGACCACATCCCCTGTGACCTTGGCCCTTTCCGCGGACTGCAATCAGTTGGCTGGCGTTGGTGGGGAGTTGAGTCAATTGACTGGCGGTGTCAGCGATGTGCTCAATCCCATCACAGAGTTCTGCGATCTGGTTCCCAGCTATCAGCTGCCATTGATGCCCACCACTGAGGTGACTCTGCTGCAGGCAACAATCTCCGTGCTGCCCAGACTTCAGCTGGAGACACTGCAGTCCATTGGCGCGATTTTGAAGGGGAAATCTCAGGTGCTGGACAAGAGCAACTTCAATTTCCGTGGCTCAATACCAAATCTGAGTGGCCTGAAAGATTCAGCGGGTGGCAATGCGCTACGCAATGTGGTTTCAGTGCAGAATCTGAGCACACTCAACGAGGAGTCGACATCGTCGATCAGTTCCACTGTCAATGCTGGTGAGGAGTCCACAAGCACGCCAAGTTCGATGCCTGCCTTCGATGATGTGATGACCCGGGAGGTGGCATTCATAATGCTGCAGCTGGTCAATGGAATGAAGAATCTGCAGGCCAAGGCCATTGAGGAGACGCCACTGAGTCTGTCCAATGTGGTGCTGTCCAAGGACATGGACAACAAGGACGCCCAGGCGCGTCTCTGTGTGCTCCAAGGGTAAGTCCACTAAACCTTGCACTGCAGCTTACTTTACCCTAATAACACATAATTTCTCCCTCCGCACAGCAATAACAACGACGACGACGAACCCATGGGAACGCTCTGCAAATGTGCCCATGGAGCTCTGACCGAAATGCTGCCCGCCACGAAGATCACTCCGATTGTGGCCGACATACTGCAGCAGGAACGTGCCGAATCCTTGTCCAAGGCCAAGTCGGTGCTGGAATTTGTGCTGTGGGGTCCCTCCGACGTGGCTCTTAGCGGTGCCACAAAGGAGCGAGAACTGGCACTGCAGCGTTGGTTGGATCTGGAGCGGGCTACCGTGTTACATGGTCTGGTGCGCACGCGTGTGGAGTTGACCGTCTACGATGAGTGTCATCTGATGTTCCTGGTGCGCTCCACGGCCAAAATGATGAATGATGCGGCCAAAATAGTGTGCAGCTATCAACAGGCCACACATGATTAGAACCTGTTACGATTTAGAGCTCGATTTGATCAGCAAAGCTTATAATATTTATTTGACAAGATTATCCTTATATGCTTTTAGTCCTTTGATTAGTTTAGTTTACACTACGCTAGACTCGCCTGATCGAGTACTAGTTTTAGAGACATAATACTTACGTCGAATGATTAAATCTATCTATAATACAATACGACTACGACTATACCCTTTAATCTGTACACTCTTCTGCCCCAGCGTGCCAAACTCGAAAATCGCACGGAAATTGTCATGTAAAGAACAAAACACGAACAACTCTGTCAACAGTGAAACTTTAATTAATTCTAGTTTATACCTAATTGTTAGTTAATACACTATGCAACTATTTATACATTACATTACCTACTATTATTGAACGACCGTTGGGAACTATTCAAAAGTCGTAAGCGGTTTGTAAAGCAACAAAAAAAAAACGAAAAAAAAACATTGGTGTTTGTTTAAATATCCATACTTAAACTTATATTATTGTATATCTGTCAATATGCAAATAAATAAAATGCGAAAATCTTTAAATTGTTTATGTTTCTAATTAATCTGCAGAAACTCTTATAAATGTAGATATCCACAATGTTTTATGAGAGCTGGCCAAAGTTTAGAACGAGTTTTCGGTTTGTTTACTTTGGTTTAGACACTGTAGATTGATAAGATCTGATAACAATAATTTAAAAACAAATAAAAATTATTTTTATACAGACATTTGAATAATAATTATCATTATGACAAATAGTACAAGTTTGTCATATCTCTTATCAGTGAGAGCTGAAAAAGAATGTTTTTTTATACCTGAAGTCAGCTAAAATTCTCTCTCCGTGGCTTCCCGATCTCTCGTACACTCTCTCTGGCTCTTTTTCCGCTCACTTTTTAGCTCTTTAGACAGACACTCTCTTGCTGGCAGCAGCAAACAATAAACAGAAACGTAAAAACGTTGCCCGACTAAAAAATACCCGTTTCTAGGCCTAGCCATTAAACTGCATGAGGTAGTTGGTGTGGAAGAAAGTAGAAGCCAACTTGATGTAGGCTACATAGAAGATAGATAGATAGATAGATAGATGGATAGATAGATAGATAGATAGATAGATAGATAGATAGATAGATAGATAGATAGATAGATAGATAGATAGATAGATAGATAGATAGATAGATAGATAGATAGATAGATAGATAGATATATAGATAGATAGATAGATAGATAGGGCTGTATTAAGTGACAGACTTTAAATACCAAAGCAAACCAAACTCATAAATTTATTAACTTCAACTTGAATATACCCCTCCTCCAAGAATGTACAGGTATATATACCTGTTAGACTCATACACCCAAAAGTTAATCAACTTCCAGGTCAGTTAGAAGACAGACACCAAAATGTTGGCATCGCACGCAAAGTTTCGTTATCTGAGTCGCATTTCAATAATTCAGCAGGTTTGTACAAGTATATAGAAATTTATTTTAATAATATATGCTGATTATAATACACAAATCATAAAGCGGCTACAAACAACTGCTGTCAGCGAAGAGAAATCGGTGGAATGGGAGCAGGCAGCATCCTACAAACAGATACCCAAAGTGGGACTGGCACACTTAATGGGTCATATGCTGGTACCTGGCGGCAGATACTACAAAATGGAAGTGCCCGATATGATGTTGGATCTACGCAATCGTAATGGTTCACTTTATAGACTGGCTGGTGTCTCGGGCAAAGCCGAGGTTTTGGTCACCAATGATCCCAGCCACTTTGAACGGGTGTTCCGAGCAGAGGGCACCTGGCCCGAGAGGAGTGGCAATAATTTATTGCACCATCATCGTAATAAACTGCGCAAGGACTTCTATCAGGGCACGGAAGGTCTCATATCTACGTAGGAAAAGTGATATAACAGTGGAAAGAAGAAGAACATTGATTTACTCTATATTGCAGACAAGGAGAAGTTTGGGCCAAGTTCCGCTCTGCTGTCAATCCCGTCATGATGCAGCCCAAAACTGTACGTCTCTATTACCAGAAGATGTCAAACGTTAACAAGGAGTTTATTCAGCGGTAAGTTGAGCATATATCTCCACAGATTTATTAATTGGTTAAACTTTAAAGAATTCGAGATATACGGGATGAAAGTACCTCTGAGATGCCCGATAACTTTGAGGAGGAAATCAATCGTTGGACCCTGGAATCCGTCTCAGTTGTGGCCTTGGACAAGCAACTGGGTCTGATCAAGAAGAACCGTAACAATCCACAGGCAAAGAAACTCTTCGACAGCATGACTGAATTCTTTCACTTGGCTGCTGAAATCGATCTAAAGCCCTCCATTTGGCGCTTTATACCGACTCCGGCCTTCAAGAGAGTCATGAAAGCCCTGGACTATATTCAAGAGGTGACTGTGGGCTATGTCAACGAAGCTCTGGAGCGTTTGGAACGCGAACCATCGAACAAACCAGAGAGCGAACAGAGTGTGCTGGAAAAACTATTGAAAATCGACAAAAAGGTCGCTACAGTCATGGCCATGGACATGCTCATGGCAGGTGTGGACACGGTAAGAGTAGTTTCATACTAGACAGTACTGTGATCAATAATAAATATCTTATGCCCACCCAGACCTCGAGTACCTTTACCGGTTGCCTACTGGCACTGGCCAAAAACCCCGAGAAGCAGGCGAAGCTGCGTGCAGAAATTCTTAAGATTTTACCAGAGAAGGACTCGGAGTTCACCGAAGAATCCATGAAGAATGTGCCCTATTTGCGTGCCTGCATTAAGGAGGCGCTGCGGGTTTATCCGCTGACTTTTGGAAATGGTCGTGTCATCAAATCCGATATTGTGCTCGAAGGCTATCAGATTCCAAAAGGAACATCAGTTATTTTACTCTTCAACGGTCTGCAGAAGGATGAATATTATCCCAAGTGCAATGAATTTCTTCCAGAGCGTTGGCTACGCCCAGCTAAGGAGGACTCCAAGGATGCCCAGTGCCCAAATGCCGAGTCCCTCAAAATCAGCAATCCATTTGTTTACTTGCCCTTTGGGTTTGGTCCTCGCATGTGCATTGGTAGACGCATCGCAGATATGGAACTGGAGTTGGGCATTGCTCGATTAGTTCGCAACTTCCATATCGAATTCAATCACCCAATGGAGAAACCCTTCAGGAATGAAATCATTTACATACCGAATATGCCATTGAAATTCAAGTTCACAGATGTGGAAAACTAATCATAATGACGTCTCGTTACTATATAGTATATACTCTTTCGCGAATATCTCACCTCAAATGTGTATTTTAGTATCTGATTATAGTACACTAAAAATAAAAAGGTTCGCTGAACTACAGTTTATATTGCACAACCCACAACCGATTTATGTGTTTAACAGTAATCTTGCAGCGATCACATATAGTATATTTACTGCATGCTATCGCAAGGTATTATTAACTTTTTGTTAAATTTGTTCAACTTTTGATCAGTTGGAAATCAAACACGACAGCAGAATGTTGCCACAGCTAAGAAAACTTCAACAACTTACGGGAATTTTGACAATCCCACAGGTATTTAGATATATTACACATAAAATAAGTATATAGGTTTCATTAAGGCCTTATTTAGCGACAACAAGCAACTGCTGCTAGTATTGTAACCAAATACGAGAAATCTCAGAGCAGAAGTACAGAATGGCTCAAGGCACGACCCTATAAACACATACCCAAAGTGGGCATTTTGAAATTTGTGTGGCAAACGCTACCCGGCGGAAGATATGCGAAGATGGAGTTTCCCGACATGATGTTGGATCTACATCGACGACTGGGACCACTCTTCAGGCTACCCGGTGTCATGGGCAAGGCAGAGTATCTGGTTTGCAATGATCCGGCGCATTTTGAGCGGGTTATACGTGCCGAGAGCACGACGCCGGAGAGACAGGCTAAATCCGTATTGGATTATCATCGGAATCAGCACCAGAAGGACTTTTACCAGGGCATCGAAGGGCTTGTTTCCACGTATGAAATAGAAACTTATAGCTATGGGAATTTTATAAGCTCGAAATTTCTTTTACAGATCAGGAGACGTTTGGTACAAGTTTCGTTCCACTGTGAATCCAGTTTTAATGCAGCCCAAAACAGTGGTAAAGTACTACCAGCAAATATCAGATATTCACAAGGACTTTATACAGCGGTAAGTAAACTATAATTCTTGATTCCAGCATTATCAAAAGATTTCTCTTCTCAACTAGAATTAAAAAAATCCGTGATGCTAACACCTTTGAAGTGCCCCATGATTTCGAGCAGGAAATCAACTGTTTGACCCTGGAATGTGTTTCACTGATTGCCTTGGACAAGCGATTGGGTCTCTTAAATGAGAATCGCAATGATCCCAAAGCAAGACAACTACTGGATCTGCTAACGGAAGTCTTTAAAATCGGCTCAGAGATCGAACTAAAGCCCTCCCTTTGGCGTTACGTAGCCACGCCTCTTTTTAAAAAAACTCTCAGAGTATTGGATTCAATTCAGGAACTGACTGTTGAGTATGTAAACGAAGCCTTGGAGCGCAAGAGTCGCGAAACATTGAACAAACCAGACTCTGAACAGACTATGCTGGAAAAACTATTGAAAGTTGACAAAAAGATCGCCACAGTCATGGCCATGGACATGATGTTGGTGGGCGTGGATACGGTAAGTTTTAAAAATAATTTAAACATTGAAATTAACCACTTAACTTAACCACTCAGACTGCAAGCACTTTAACCGCTTGTCTGCTGTGCCTGGCTAAAAACCCTGAGAAGCAGGCGCAGCTGCATAAGGAAATTCTTAAGATTTTACCAGAGAAGGACTCGGACTTCACAGAAGCCTCCATGAAGAATGCTCCCTACTTGCGTGCCTGCATCAAAGAGTCACTACGGATCTATCCACTTTTATCGGCAAACAGTCGTATCATCAAGGCCGACATAGTGCTAAATGATTATCAGATCCCCAAAGAAACTGCTGTGATAATGCTCTCGCATGGGCTCAATTCTTCTGACCAACACTATCCCAGAAGCAGTGAATTTCTTCCTGAACGTTGGCTTCGCCAGACCAAAGAGGAATCCGACAATTTCCAGTGTCCAAACTCACTGAAAGCGAGTAATCCTTTCGTCTTTCTGCCCTTTGGTTACGGTCCTCGTATGTGCGCCGGAAAGAGGATTGTAGAGATGGAACTGGAGTTGGGTGTTGCACGACTTATTCGAAATTTCCACATCGAGTTCAATCACTCCACGGAAAGGGCATTCAAAAGTCTGATTATAAACGTGCCTAACATACCTCTTAAATTTAAGTTTACAGATGTTGACTATTGATCAAGAAATATTAAATAACCAAAATGTAGATTAATACAGTAATGATCTATGATATAAAAAAAACAGGGTATTTTAAAGTCGACTATTTTATACTGCTTAATAACTTTTCAATTGATATAAAAGTGCAATTAATAGACCAAAACTTTAAAGAGGTTTTTTTTAGACCCATGAGTTATATGAAAATAGACTTTGACAAGTGGTTTTGTTTGCCTCAAAGCATTAAATGTTTAAAATGCAGCTAGCTGATAAATAAAGTTAGTGATAAGATTACTGTATAATAAGTTGTAGATAGGAATACTGTCTCCCGATTATTTCTAAAATAACTTGTGGTAGGACCATATAGAATCTGGTGTAGACTAAGTCTATGCTCAGCTCTCGTTCAAACTCTGGAGCATAATATTGGGGAAAAACGCACATCTGATTCGAGCATTACCCTATTATATGTATAACCAAACAACAGGTGAGTTGTAATTACCTGATAAACAGTGCTATCAACAAATTATCGTATGGTGATCCCTCACAGCTTATGCCGCCCTTAAAAGTTTGTACAGGCACACAGTACAGTCCCCGGCATGGAACAAGGATCGGAACAAGATACCCAATGTAGGATTGGAAGTTTGCATATTCCAGCTGTAACACCAAGCGAACAGAACTTTCAGTAGATCTGATATTGATCAGCATCAACCAAATTCACACTCTTCGTGTATGGTGCCATTATAACTATCCTCAACAAGTTTGATCCGATTGCTTGCCAAGATTGCTCGACTTACTCGAAACTTTCATGTCGAATTTAATCACCCAATTGAGAAGCCTTTCAAGAATCGGATAATAAAGGTGCCAAACACTTTTAATATTGTTTAAACAAATAGGTAATTTCATTTAATCTGACCGTCTTATCTGACTTATCTTAGTTTTAGTGAACAATGCACTTTCGACAATATTAAGTGATTATAGTTCAAAAGAATACATAAAAGTATGTGAAATGTTTATGTAATTTAAGTTTGATTAGTTTAATGACCTACTACTTAAGAGTACACGGTTTTCATAATGTGCTGTTAATGTACACTCTAGTATAACTATGAGAGCATATGTTGCTGGGATAATCGAAGCTTAACGTCCTTTAGCTCGTCTACTGCAAGCAGCTCGACTTCTTGCTCCTCGCGATCATATTTAAGGGTTTCAGCTAGCATCACTGCGTTTTGATGGCATTTGGTCTCCTCGTGCTGTCGCATGTGATGTAAAAGTCGGAAATCCTTTTGGCAGTACTCGCATCTATATAGCTTTATGTCGGAGTGAATCAGCTCGTGCTTAGTCAGTGAATGGGCGTATGCAAAGGCCTTGTCGCAGACCTTGCACACATAAGGTTTGATACCGCGATGCACACTGAAAGTAAGAGACAGTTCGGTTAAAGACTTTATAGATTGTGGAAACAACTGTTTACTTACTTTTCGTGGGACTTTAAAACGCTCTCGTAGAAAAACTGGCGACTGCAGAAGCTGCATTTAAAGGGCTTGCTACCTGTATGGGAATACATGTGTTTGCGCAACTGTTCGCGCACATGGAACTTGGCATCGCAGAGTCTGTATTGAATAATGATCGTTTAGCAAAAGTCATTGAACTATTTATTGAGGGTCTGTCACTTACTCGCACTGGTACTGACAGACAGCATCGTGACGTCGACGATGTTCCATCATGCGTCCCCTTTTCTCGTAAAAGTTGCCGCAGACATCGCAGACGTAGCCGCCTTTCTCTGTGCCATCCGAAGTACGCAACGAGTTGAGACCAGGACGGACTCTTCCACGTCGTGGTTTAATATCAGACACCGCCGCAGAAAGGTCAAAGGTTTGCATATTATCATGCTCGGATTTTACAGTTCCGATGGCCAGACGTGTTCGTCCACGTCGAAGCTTGAGGTCATTGGAGGCTTGCGCATCATCGTATTTAGTTTCAAGCACTACGTCATCTTGCTCAGGATTCATTTCAATGGTATAGTTATCCTCCAAATACTCGATGTCATCGCTAATGACTTCCTGATGATCGTGGGCGGCATCGACTTCCAAAAACTCATCATTTTGAGAACCATCGTCACCTTCAACATCGCCACAGGCAACATCGGCCATCACAAACTCATGCATTTCGTCATCCTCAACTTGATGTGGCTGTGATCCCAACTCCTCTTTGACCAAGTAATCATCGGTCTCATCGAGAATGCCCAGTTCGCGGCAATATTGTTCGATTTCAGCTTGCTTGCGCAGAGCCTTCTCCCGGAACTGAAAGGCCATGTTCAGCTCCACCTTGCATGGCTTGCATATTCCTTCAGGAATCTGATCTTTTCCATTTAACTGTCGTTGGGAAATGATCGTTAACAAATGTAATATTTAATTTAGAAATGCTCCGTTAATACGAACCTTACTGAATGAAACACCCAGGAGCTGTATGAGCATTTCATTTGGAGTCTCCTCACCTTCCTCACGTGATTCGTCAATACGTTGTAATCGCTGGCTGGGCTCCAAGCAGACGCGACAAATATTTGGACCAAGTTCACCGCGCATCTTTTGTTTAATTTCTGTCTAGAACAGTATTTTAGTGTTAAAATTGTGTCTGTGTTGTGTAAAGGTAAAGCGTCTGTCTTCTTAATAAATCGCCATTTTTTCTGAGTAGCGATAAATAAGTGGTTATCGTTATCGATACTTTTGTCAATGCCAAAAACAGATAACAATTATTTAATGATTAGCAAAATAACAAATGATTTATGTTTGAAAATGATATCACACGATCTGCACATTAATTTAATTAACAAAAAAATAATTACTTGTTTGTTGTTGGTACATATAAAAATATCAAAACCTAAGTACTTTATCTGTTGTTTAAATATACTAATACATATTCAATAAATGAATTCAATCCATGCGTGTTATATTTAATAATAATTGTGATTAAATACTTAATCAAAAAAGCATTTATTACATTAACAACACTTATCGTATCGAGTATCGAGTAAACAGAAATGTGCAGCGTACATGGCTTGAAAGTAAGTATCGAAATACAACATGGTGTTTACAATTGGGAATGCAGTATTTTTTCACTATATTAAGCTTTGGCGTATCTGGTCACACACCGTGTGTATTTTTCGAGACGCAGAAGGAACGGAGCTCTTATCTCCGCGAAAAATGGATTATTCCAATATATTTTGTAATTATCTTATTAGAAAATAGGTTACGCGTCGGAACAATAACAATTTCAATATAATATAAATCGTGGCGTCGAATGCGCGCACTCGCTGTACACTCGTTTAGCAAACGCAGTAGACGCAGCGAAAATGGTTTATTATCTTGAGTTGTTCACATCCGTATCTTCCGTCGTCGTCAAAATGTCCGTCGCGCCAGTTATCGACTTCGCAATCTTCATCTCGGAAAGCACGCGTCAGCGTACACTTAGTGCGTAAGCTTTCATAACTTGAATTTGAACTTGTAAACATCCGCAGAATAATCAACAACAAGGAGACAACAAAAACAAATAATTGCAAGTGTTGTGCAAAATTCACAGTGTGTGCAGGAGCAGCACACACACACACAAGCACACGCGCTCCCACCGAGCTTGCTGGTGGATGGTGTGTTGTAATCCATTCTAGCACCTAACATGTCCGAAAAGCATGGCCAGCTCAGTGGTGCGCAGTGGACGACGAAATCAGCAGCAGCGGCAACAATAGCAGGAAACACATCAGCAGCGTCGACAGCGACGGCGGCGTCCTTACAGAAGCTTCAACAACCCAATCCAACTACCAATTCCATATACGAAGCAACAGCAACTAGTCCGTATGGCATTGGTGGGGTTCCCGTTCCGATTGCGGTTCCGGGCTCAATTCCGGACATTCCCAGTTACACATCAGGACGTTTTCAAGCGCCGCCCATTCACATGCATCCGGCTAAATCGTCACCGCTTACCATTGCACCAATTGGGACACCACCCCAGCCCCATCTGCTCTCACAGTCCCAAGTGTCGCCCACAACCACAAATGTACCTGTTCCCAGTGGTGGATTCGTGGCACCAGTGTTCCCAAACATGTCCACTCCTGGCTCAGCACCTGTTGCCACCACATCCGTGCTGACGCCAAATCCGTTTGCAGCAACTGCTGGCAATCCTGGACTGCCGTTTGTCAATGCCTTCAATTTCAGCAATGCCCATCAACTGGAACTGGGCAAAATAATGCACGCGATGAGTGCCAATGCGAATGTCGCATCGCCTGGCACATCAACGGCACCAAGGCATCCACCAGCCCCACATCCTGCTCATAACCATCCCAGTGAAGGCACAGTTGTAGCACCTGCAGCTGCATCCAGCGGTGCTATCAACTCCACCATCGCGGAGAATGTTATGAATGCACTAAACAACGACGAGGATCGCATGAGACGAGTTCAACAGGTCATCGAAGCAAGTCTTGAGTGAGTAACCATTGGAGATTCATCTCAACTCGATTTGTCATTACCCCTTTCCTGTTTCAGTGAGACTGCTAAGCTACAGATCGGTCAAATCCTAGAGACTGTATCGGGTTTGAAACCCATTGAGAAACTGTTTTTGTATCTGCGTTTGCCTGGCGAGAGTGCGGACACTGATCCACTGCGACAGCCCCAGAATCCGCTGGGCACGCGCTCCGAGATTAATCATACCATTAACTGGGTGCGTTCGCATCTGGAGCACGATGCTCAGGTTTCCATACCCAAGCAGGACGTTTACAATGATTATATGTATGTTGCAACAGCCGATTAACTGGTCCTTAGATTAACTAATTTGTGCTCCTGTTTTCAGCGCCTACTGTGAACGTCTGTGCATAAAGCCGCTCTCAACGGCTGATTTTGGTAAGGTAATGAAGCAAGTGTTTCCCGGCGTTCGACCACGTCGTCTGGGCACGCGTGGCAATTCTCGTTATTGCTATGCAGCTATGAGGAAGACAACTAAACTGACACCACCTCAGTTGCCCCAACTGTGCAAGGATGAGCCGTTAAGTGAGTCGGAGACAAATGAAACCACACAGTTCAAGAGATCACCCAGTGTTGCGGGCAGCATTGGCACAACTGCTGAGAGCGATGCTTCCTGGGATGTCGTGCGTAGTTGGGCAGAAAAGCTACTCAACACTAAACTGGAAAGCGTCACAGAACTTGCCACACGCATCAAGAGCAACAATGCGACGATTGTCGGTGGCTTGGCGCCCAAAAAGTACACACCCAGAGAGCCGAAGGAGAAGCGTTTACTTGCAGTAAGTTTACATCTTAGATAAGTTCAGTCTAACAATTTTAACCGTGACTTTGTAACTGTATCAGGACATGGGACCGCTGAAAAAACGACGCAAAAAGAAGCGCAAAGGATCGACGTCGTCAGAGTCAAGCTGCAATCAAGCGAATGCCTCACAGGATGCAGGCAGCAGTCAGGAGGCAGTTAGCGATGACCACAAAACTGAACAGTTATTAAAGATCAAGCAGGAGATTATAGACTCGCCCAACAGCTATGCAACAGCTCAGCACCAAATGTTGCCCATGAATCTGGCCACCGAACCACGCAGCAATGCTGTTGTACGCAATCTGACGCCCAAGCTGATGGAGCTGCAGGCGGAGCAGGCAGCACAGCAACCATTGTCACCCGGTGGACTGATCATCAAAGACGAGGCGGAAGAGTACAACACAACCAACATATTCTGCAAGAAGGTGCTGAAGGCGCAACAGACCAAAGGATTCTGGGCCAACTCTCCGAGTAGCGGCAGCACCAGCAGCTTGCTTGTTCCCCCAGTAATTACCACAACGGCAGCCACACCGCCGCCACCTGCGCAAACGCCAACCGACAACGCGTCCATAAGTGTGACACCGTTGTCAATGGGTCCACCTGCGCAGCTGAATCACCAGAGCTCGGTGAGTCCATCGAGCAGCTTGGAAACGAACAGCAGCACACCGAAGGTCGCATCCCGCAACATGATGTTGTTGCGTGCCAAGAAGATAATGGCAGATAACGCGGCGGCTTTAGCTGCTGCAGAGGACTCGGGATTGCCAGAGAACTTGGGTTTGCCACGGGAGCGAGTGATTAGCATTTGTAATATGGACAAACATGAGCTGGACGATTATTTTCTGCCCGGTGATGAAGAAGAGGAGAACTCTGAGGGGCCGGATACCGAGCTGCTTCAATATTTTCAGATAGGAGACGCTGAGGAAAAACAACTGAATTCCTTAGATGCTCAAGCAGAACAACACAGAAATCCACAAGCTGCTGCAGCAACTGCAACAGCAGCAACATCAACCACAGCAATGGCAATGACTGCAACTGCACGATTAGCCACAGAAGCAACAACGACAATGCAAATTGAGCAACAGCCACTGCAGCAACAACAACAGCAGCCGTTGCAGTTGCAACCACAGCAACAACAGCATCAACAGCAGCAGCAACAACAACAGCAGCAGCTGCAGCAAATGCGTCGTTCAATGCCATTGCCAACATCATCTGTTGCAGCAGCGGCAGCAAATGTTGTGGGTTCTGCCTCAGCGTCTCTGGCACTAATGTCACGAAAGCATCAACAACAGCAACAACAACAGCAGCAGCTGCGACCAAACAGCAGCAATAACAACAACATCAACAGCAACAAACGCAAAATCAGTCTTACAAATGCCTCCAGCAATGGCAGCAACAAGAACTGCATATTTTTGCCCATTTCACCAAACACCAACAGCAACAACAACTGTAACAACACAGCTGCTGGCATGCAAGCAACAGCAGCAGCAGCAACAGCCACAACAAAAGCAACAACAAGTGAACAACCGCCTACACAAAACTGTTTCGCCAGTCCAGGATTAACCAGAATGCGTCAACGTTCGAGTTTGTTAACCAAACAACAATCACTGGATTTTGACAACAACGGCAATGGGGATCCAATGATTGGAGCTCATCGACGCAGGCGTAGCTACGTCTACAGTTATCCGAGTAGCAGTTCCGCCTCTGCACCACCCAGTCCCTCATTGTTGCAGCAGTGTATGGGCGCCAATTGGTCATTCAATGGCAATACGAACAGCAGCAACCAGTTTAACGAGAGCAACAACAGCAGCAGCATAAACAGCAATAACAACGTCGACTTGTTGGTCAATCAAAATTCAATGGATTTGGAAACGAGTCTGGCGCTGAGCGGTGCCAATATGGAACTGAACGAAACACAGCGATCGCAATCGGTGCCGCTGTCGCAACTGCATCGCAGCAGCAGCAATCACTCACCTTCAGCGGGCTACAATCGTCCATTGAATCAGGCGGTGAACACCGGTTTGGTCAACGACGCACTCTTCTCCGAGAATAGCAACAGTCAGCAATCGGTTACCGCCTTGAAATTGACTGCTGGTGATGTGGATGTCTCCAGTAGTTTACTCTACGATGATGTGGATGTGAGTACACTCATCTCGCCCAATTTTAGCAACAAATTCAGTGGCATACAAACGACAACCACATGCAGCTCATCTGCTGGCTCCTCGAGCGGCTACAGCAGCGCTGGCAGTGCCGGTGGCATTGTATCCCGTTCGGTGCCCTCGACACCGCTGCCACATCAGCAGGCGCAGCAACAGGGCTGCAACAACAGCAGTCTGAACACAACAAATGGCAGCTGCAATGCCGCCAGTGGGTTCTTCAACATCTCACCGGCTTTCTATTGGGCTGCCAGCAATTCGGCGTATAGTGGACAATCCTGCAGCTCACGCAACGCTTTGGACATATCGAAATCAATGCCAACGACACCCATAACAACGCCGTGCTTTCGCTACAGTCCCGTCGAGCTGCATCGCGACTTTCTGATCAATGGCAATACCATCGATAGTCTGCCATCTCCGGCGGTGGGAGCAGCCTTTGGTGTTGGCAACTCAGTGGATGCTGTGCTTGCCCTCAGCACCGATACTTTGATCGACGATGGTGCAGCCACTACTAGCGATGTGGAGGCCATGATTGTGGCTGCCGATTTACTTGATAATTTGTAGAATTTGGCCGAAGAGAGAGCTCAAGATCAGTTGGAGAACGGAGAAAAGGCGGCAGAAGCAGCACCAGCAGCAGAGCCAGAAACAGAATTGGTGGTGGAGTGTCTGCTGCAACATGTGGACAAATTGTGAATGTCACTGTCTGTCCGTCTGTCTGTAATCTCTGTGTGTCTTAATCTTAACCCACTTGTTGTTGTGTTCAATACTTATAGTGATTGTATCTTGATGTGTCTTGATTATGAGCTTTCTCTTCGCAGTTCTCGGCACGAGCCACACTTCCACTTCCTCTCTTTTTATTTGCTTTTTAAACTAAAACTAAGCTTCAGATTGGTTTCAACCCAAGCAGTTAATTACCAGCCTCAACCAAGTATCACCCTCAGGCACTTGTTATAGATTAATACTGTACACTGTACAGGTACGGCGTGTATATGTATGTGTATATCCATGTAGTGTTTGTAATTTTATATACCAATACTGTGTACTGTTATTAAGATTGATTGAACCTGGAAAATGCTTATCATTTTCTCCCCTAGTTGCATAGTTTTTACTGTTGAACCACAAATTTGAAATGAAAGAAGAGAAAAACAAAAAGATATAGTAAAGGAACCTTACAAAAATGAAACGAACTTAAAGTCTGAATGAATTCAACGTGCAGCGGTTTTAAAAACAATTATATATACACATAAAAACTTATATTAAAAACAAAACAAAAACAAAACATAACAAAGAAATTGTAATGGAATGTAACATTTTAAACGGTTCCCCTTGTTTGGGGCACGCGATTGTTTTAAGATCCCAAAACTATACATGATAGTTCTTAGGTACAAAACAAGTAAAAGATAAAGAAGTTCAACCTGTTGAGGGTCTGAAAAAAGCAACAAAAACAACAAAACAGTAACAATTATCAAGGTCAAGTCCAAGAGTTGAGAATTGTGTGTGACGTAACGTGTAACGTAATTTTGTTATCAAATTCAATTGAAACTATATCAAAATTGTCAACGTATCTTTCGATTTTATTAATTATCAATCTATGTATTTCTATCTGCTATCTTCTACCCTCATCTAAATTGTTATACTACTTTTCTATGTCTATCATCAAGCCATACTAGATGGTCTTTAATTAGAATTAAGTGTTTGTTTGTTATTGAAAGTGTTTTGTTTAATGATAATAATGATTAATGATAACGCCCTTAGATAAGAGCTAACATCAGCTGCTCTGGCGTTGCTTTAGCTGTAATTATTACTGTACCACGTTCTACTTATATTATGGATAACTTTACTTTTACCTATACTTTACTTTAACTGCTTACTATTTGATGAAACAACCACACAATTTATGAAGTTTATTAAACTATCATTTAGGTTTCTACGACTTTTGAACAAAGTTAGACTTGAGCATTTCACGTAAGTCCAACACCTCCCCAAAAAATACAAATTAATCTTAAAATTGTTTGTTAAACAAAGTAAAATTTATAAACACCTACACACACACACCCCGAACAACTTTGAAAAAGGAAAATTGTAAAACAAGAAAAAAATTCTATAATTATAAATCATAAATGTGCCTCAGGCTTTATTGTAAAACAATTAAATATATATACCATAAAATATACACATACAAACCCATTAAGATCGATGCGTTAGCTATATATAAATAATTATATACAAATTATACACTCATTTACAATACGAAAAGCTACAACTAAATAGAAATACTAGGGAAACAATTGAGTATAATGAATAGTAGTAGAGCGCAGAAGTATATAGTCAGACATCCAGAACCCAATTGAATAGAAACCACAAGCAACTACGAAATCTATGCCAGCATTATCCACATGTATCTAGTATCTTTATACTGTACACTAAATGTATCTATTGTAACTCGATCTGCACGTCACCACTTCCAGCTGTTACCGCTTTAACAAATAAATAATAAATTGTAGAATAATAGCATATAATAGACCCTTAGGAGTATAGCAAGACATACGATATTTTCACCGGGAACACTTTGATAAACAAATGGAATAAACAATACAATTACAATACAATATATACACACAATAGTTACATAAAGATAAAGATCAACGAACCAAAACTGTACTTTTTATATGATATTTGAATGAAATACCGAAAACAATTAAAGTCAATAAAAAACCTATAAAAAAACAGAGGAAAAGCAGTTGTTTATTTACTTTCATTGGGTGTGCTGCACTTGGAGTTACCCTGTAAGTTTTTAGTGTTTTTTATTAAACTCTTAAGTTTAAAATAATAATAATAAAAAACTAGAAAAAATGGTTATCTTCGGCTCACCGAAGATTAAATACCCTAGCAGTCATGAATATTGCGTTAATTTGGTGTTAATTACCAATTATTTCTATGGTAGCTATATGATATAGAAGTCCGATTTAGATGAAATTTGGTCAACAGATGGGAAACGATTAGAAATTGATTCTCCGCGAATTTGGTTGAAATCGGTCAACAGACACCGAAAATGTTCATACAGTAGCATGCATTTCGACCGATTGTTCCTATGGGAGCTGTATGATATAGTGGTCCGATCTGTCTGATTTTTACAAATGATCTGCGTGCAGAGAGAATACACATCTGTGCCATGGTTCATTGAGATAGCTTTTAAACTGAGAGACTAGTTCGCATAGAAACAGCCGGACAGACGGACATCGCAATATCGACTCGGCTGTTGATGCTGATCAAGAATATATATACTTTGTGTGGTCGGAAACGCCTACTTCAATCCGTTACAAGCTTCGTGACAAAAACAGTATACACTCTGCAAGGGTACAAAAAGAGGAAAAAGAAGCTCCATTTATTTACTTTTCACTGCAGCAAAGTAGGTTACGCTGCACTTGGAGTTACCCCGTAATTTCAATAAAAAATGTTCGTTTAATTTTGAGTGTTTTTTTATTAAACTTTTAAGTTTAAAATAATAATATTAATATGCAATAAATATTTTTTAAATATACATAATAATACCATTAATTGTAATATGCGTGTGTGCCTTTCTTTTTCAATGTCAATGTCTTTATTAATTGTTTGCATTTACTTATGTTTCAGTTAAATACTTGCATACTTTCTTTTGTTTACTTTTCATTATAGATTTATACGTTTTATGTAAATTTAACTATTTTGTTTTATATGCATTTACATTACATTTAAATAGCGCCAAATAATATTCCATTTACTACAACTGATTCGCGTTGTTTACTCAGTTTTTTAGGGCTCTGCTAATTTTAGTTTTTACATTGTTGTTGTTGTTGTTGCAGCTCTGCTCAAGCCCTGCGACTCTGTATATAAGGTTATATATAGTATAATACATTTGTATACGTATAAAAATCATTTATGCGCCATTATGTACCGTTCGTTTGTTGTTAATTATTAAACTACGCTAATAGCACATTCGAAAATCCAATTAAATTGCTATGGTTCTTATTGTGTGTTCATTGATTTATTTATACTTCACTTTATATATAACTATATTTATTTGTTTAATATGCTTTACGTATATTTTTTATATATGTATGTTTGCTAAATATTTATTAAGTTTTTTTTTTTTAAGTTTTTTATTTATGTTCTGTTGTTAAATGCTTGTAAATCATGTTTATTTGCTTTGTTTACTGTTTAAATCGTTTACCTGATATTTGACTTTCTCATGTATATTTTTACTGTTATTAACGGTCCAATTCCGTCCCCAAACCGCCAACTTTTTACACCACTTTCCCAACAGTTCAACGAATTGGACTCGCTTATATATACCTATATATAGTATGTATATATAGTAAATGTATGTATATATATGTTGTATATGCCGCTACTGCTATATATTTTTATGTATATAATATATATAAAATTGTTGTTATTTCGCTGAGGTGGAAAATTCATTAATTAATAAGGTTATCTGTTGTTGTTCTGCTGCTTCTTTTTTTGGTATTTTCTGATCAGTTTCTGTATTAATTTGTAGTTTATGGTTAAAGTATCGTCTTTGCGATTTCGATTCAAGGCAGACACGCCCTGTTTTACATTAAAGCACACCATTAACTTTTATATATATGCCATATAAGTTTATGTATTTTATTTAGCTTGTCCCTCAACTTTTAGAGCATTTTTTCGAGTCCAAAAAATATTGAAAAATTTAATTTGTGGCAACGGAACTCAGCACAGATCAGGAAATTAGGCCAAGAATAGATTAGTCTTATTATACCCTTGCAGAGGGTATATTGTTTTTGTCACGAAGTATGTAACGCGTTTCCGACCACATAAAGTATATATATTCTTGATCAGCATCAACAGCCGAGTCGATATAGCCATGTCCGTCTGTCCGTCTGTTTCTATGCGAACTAGTCTCTCAGTTTTAAAGCTATCTTAATGAAACTTGGTACAGATGTGTATTCTCTACGCACGCAAATCATTTGTAAAAATCGGACAGAACGGACCACTATATCATATAGCTCCATAGGAACAATCGGTCGAAATGCATGCAAATGTATGAACATTTTCGGTGTCTGTTGACCGATTTGAACGAAATTCACGAAGAATCAATTTCTAATCGTTTCCCATCTGTTGACCAAATTTCATCTAAATCGGACTTCTATATCATATAGCTGGCATATAAATAATTGATAATTGAAACCAAATTAACGCAATATTCATGACTGCAAGGGTATTTAATCTTCGGCGAGCCGAAGTTAACAGTTTTTTCTAGTTTTTTTTTAATATTTTCTTAACTTCTTTCTGATTTTTGAAGCGACTTTTACAGGAACAGGAACAGGGATGGCTCAATTTAGTTATCAACTTTGTTGGTCCCAATGTGATCAAAATCAAATTAAACCTGAAGAAAATAAACTTTAAAAAAATCATAGTTTCTTATGTTTTGTAATTAGTTTAAAATTTATTTAAAAATCATAATAATAATCATAATAAAAAAACACGCAACTCTAGACGAAAACTTTGACAGAAAAACATACAAACTTAAAACGAATGCAAATCAATTAAACAATACCAAATTAAATACACACTTTTAGTAGTAAATAAGTTTACAATAATAGTAAGTCCACTAAAATTAGTAATAATAATAATCATAATAATAATAGTAATGAAATCAGTAACATTGTTCATTTATGGGAGGAGGATGGTTGTAGTTGCAGTTGCTGTTGGTTTTAAGACATTAGACTTATTAACTAATACACAAGGTCAGTGGAAATATGCTAAACTAGCCTAGTTACTAGCCTAATTTGCAGAAATAAACAAACACAGTTAGACAATCAAAAAACAAGGCAAAAGTCGCTGCTATACAATAAGTTAACTATAAATAAACACAATTTCTTTAATTACAAATTACACAGACAATTCAAAAGCGTTTCGAATTGATATCAAAAATTAATTATATATAATTATAAAGCAAAAAACATTGCATAAGTTATTGTTGTTGTGAAAAATTCCCTTCCATTTTTAACTTTTTCCTTAACTAATCCTCAAGTTTCCTCAATTTTCCTCAGCTTTCCTTTTTAGCAATTTAACTAAATGAATTTTATATTAATTACTCGTTGTGGTTGTGGCACCACCACCACCACCGCTGCTGGCTCCATTCGGCGTGGGCTCACCCGCATTGCTTCTGCTGTCCAGCGACCAGTCCCAGTCCTTGCCCTTGGGCCGAAACTTGGACGACTTGTGGTGATGATGGTAACTGGCATTTGAGTTGCCACTCGAATTGACGCTGTGATGTGGCGATGACTTCTCCTTGGGTGATTTACCCGACTTGCTCAACACCACAGGGGCTGCTGTCGCTGTGGCCGTCGTGTCCACCAATGTGGGTGGTCCATTGCCCGCGGCATCGGCTGCCGTTGGCGGTGCACTAGAGTTCGAGTAGGCCAACAACTCATCGCAGTCGTATTCCCAGTTGCGTTCACAGAACTTCTTCTTGTAGTGCTTCTCGGAGCCACTCTTGGACTTGCGTTGGTACTTGAGTGGTATGCGCAGCTCGTTGACCAGCGAAGGCGCATGCGCCAGCGGTGGAGTTGCCACACTGGTGGCACTTGGACTGGGCGTACGTGGCACGCCCACATCGGACAGCGGTGGCGATTCAATGGCGCTGGGATCCACCGGCGAAATGGTCTTCAAGGAGCTGCTCGCATGTAGCGATGAAGATGTTGTTGATTTCATGCTGCTGTCACTCAGATGATCAGCCAAATGTTGCTGCTGTTGAGGCAACGGTTGCTGTTGCACTGTGGGTTGCTGTTGCTGCTGTTGGGACTGCAACTGCAGATGACTGTGCTGGTACGAATGATGGCTTAGATTGTGCACCTGACTGGCATAGAGACTGTTGCTGTTGTTGCCACCGCTGCTGGTGCTGCTGTTGTTGCTGCTGCTACTGCTGCTGCTCGTCGTGTTGTTGCTGATGGGCAACTCCAGCTGCGATGAGCTCGACGAGGTGGACAAAAATGTGCGTGCTGCATCCGAATTGCTGCTGCTGTGCGTAATGCCCGAATCTGGTGAAGTATTGCAGCTAATCGAAGCCGGCACAGTGTCGCCATCTATCGATCGGCGTGTCTTGTCCAACTCGGTGCTGGCGAAGGCAACTAAGCGATCAAAACCGGAGCTAACGCGATGCTGCCAATGGGACTCATCGTCGGCAGCAATGACATCGTCTGTCATGGAAAGAATTGCAAATAGATTAGAACGATTTGATAGCAGATTATGAATATATATAGTACGTAGTTTGATGTAATCAATCGATATAGTTAAAGGCAACAACAACACAATTGCAACTGATGCTGTTGCTGCGGTATGTAGTGCTGTGCGTGTGTGTGCGAGTGTGTGCGAGTGTGTGTGCTGGAGTGTGTGTGACTGTACGCGATAACAGTGGTCGATAACGATAACGATAACGTTGCTTCGGTTTGTGTAAGCAAATCCCTAAACTTTTCTGGGTACAGTTTGCTCAAAAATGTAAGTGTGTGTGTGTGCGAGTGTGTGTGTGTGAATGAGCGTGTGTGCGTGTGTTACAGGAAATCATAAGTGAAATCATAAATAATAAAAATGATATGAAAAGAAAATAAATATAGGAAAAAAGTAAACCAATTAGGCGCAACAGAACTTACCTCATGCTCGTTTAAATTTGATATTTGAATACATATATATAGATAAATTGTTTTAATTATCGGTTAGATTAAATTATTATTAAACGCAAAATAAATTATGTTTCATGTCTTTTCTTTTTTCTTTCCGTTTCTTCTTTTTTGTTATTGTTTTTATAGTTAAATTTTGTACTCTGCAGCTCAACAACTTTTGACTTTTGGCATTTCTTTTCTTCTTTTTTTTCGATTTTTTATGGGTTTTTTTTTTGGTTTTGGTGTTTGAGAATTTTGAGGTATTCAATGGTTGTTATTGGTACTACTACTATCGGCCACAACAAATCCATTGTTATGAGTATTATGACAATTGGTTGCGGTTTGTTTGTTCGTGGCGCCAGACAAAGTCGAAGTCGTTGTGCGAAGTCGACGTCTGGGATCGTAATTAGTTATAGTACGTTGCGTTGCCAAATCGGTAACTGTATGGGAGTAGAGCATAATAGAAGGGATATAATGTCGAGTTTTCTTTCATTTTTTCATTATTTTTTTTTGGTGGGCGCTTTTTATTATTTGTCCAGTTTTCGATCATCAAAAGTTTTTAGTAAAATATTTGGAAAATTAATAATGCAAATTGAAAACATTCCACAGAATTAATTGTTTAATTAGTTGAAAGTAATTAAAAAAAATAGTTGATTTATGTTTGTTTTTAATGCATGTCATTTTACAGCGAGTAGTGTGTTGTGTGTGTGTGTGTGTGGGTGTGTGTGTATGAAATGATTGTTATTTTTATTTCTTTTATGACGCGATGTTGCTAGCAAAAGTGTTGAATTATTTTTATAAAGTTTTTTATTTATATTTTTATGTTATGTGTGTGCTTTTTACACTGAGTTTATGCGTTAAGTTTTTTCAGTATTTAAACGACTTATGTATAGAGTATGTAAAGTTTATTTGTAGTGTTAATTAGCACCAAATTGTTAAAATGTTCATCAATTTAGCAGTCAAAAGGTTTGTCAAGAAATTATGTTAAATATAGTTAACCTTCACAGATTTTAATTGCATTATTTATAAAGAAATATTTAAGAAATTAGTTAAATATTTTTAATTTATAAAATCTTGTTAACTTTTTTATATATATTTACATAAATTATTCATTAACTTGTTTATAATATTTATAGAATTCCCTTTCGTTGGTTTATGCATGTCGATTTATGTGGCTTGACTGTTATGTTAACATTCTACATGTTAACAGCCGCTGTTAACTTACAGTTGCTGCTGTTCGTTACTGAAAATTTCACAAGGCGAATGAACGATTGAACGCAAACGAAAGATAAACAGAAATAAAAAGCAAAGGCAAACGAAAAAGAAAGCAAATCAAAAAGGTAAACAAAAGAGAGTGCAAAATGAATTTCTACATAAACAAAAGCAAACTACGGACAACAACACACAATGAGATGGAATGACTTTAAAAGTAAATGAATTTTGTTTCGATTTTTGTATAAATGTATTTACAATTGCAATGAACCAAATCAAAGTATAAAAAGTGTATAAAAAAATAGAGTGCGAGTGCGAGTGTGGGTGTGTGTGGGTGTACAGTTCAGCTAGAACTGGTACTGGAGCTGGAGCCGGAGCTCGAGGATGAGACACTGTCATTGGCATCGTCTTCATCCGAGGAAGCAGCGGCATTTAATTGCCTACTTTTCGTGGTCAGATCTTGTGGCACCACTTGGCACTGATCTCTGTTGTTGTTGTTGTGTAATTGATGGTTTGTTACATGTGCTGGTGGTGCATGTGTGTGTGCGTGTGTGTGTGACTGTTGTTGTGCTGCTTGTGCTGGCGATATCATATCTTGGCCTACATATATCTTACCATCATCGGCTGCATTGGAACGCTGACTGCCCACAATTGTGGGCGTGATGCTGTGACTGCTCTGATGTGTTGCACGCAACTGTTGTAGTTGCTGCTGTTGCTGCTGCTGTGGCGCATGTTGCTGCTGTTGGTGATGTAGATGCGTCTGCTGGTGATGATGCAGTGGCTGATGACTGGTAGACAGCTGCAATGGTCGCTCATCGCCCATTAGAGAATTGATCTCGGGACTCATTAGCAGCGGTGGCTCCACCAGCAGCTTGCTGCGTCTGCCACACGACGAGGAAGAGGAGGAGGGTGTCGGTGAGGGTGTGGTTGCATCATGCGCTGGTGGTGGCAGTGCCTGTGCCCCATTGCTGTACAGATGCGGATGCGCATGCGTTAGCGACTGTGGCTCAAAGTGGCCCAGTTTGGCGGGTCGCGTGGGCTGCTGATGTGGTGCGAGTGGCGAACTGCGCTTAATGCCAACTGAAAGTAGTGGAAATTAATTAATTACTTATATTTAATTAAAGCTTTTAGCTAGTTAAGCTTACGTTCTACTTTGTGTGGAGTGCCATTGATGTTGCCAGCGCTTGTGTGGTGCTGTGGCTGCTGTTGTTGCTGCTGCTGCTGTGCCTGTTGGTGGTAGCTGTGCGCGGGTGGCGCTTGATGTGCAAAATGTGGCGACATTTCCAGACTGGTAGCTGCAGCTGCTGCGCGTCGCTGTCGCTCCTCGTTCTCCTCCTTGTACTTGCGTGCGCGCACATGATCCTGCAGCGAGGCAGCTAGTCCTGTAAGGAGTTAAAGACAATTAGTAGTGTACAACAAGAACAGCACTCAACTCCTTACCTTCCAGTGGTGGATTAGCACCGTTTAAGCGCGGTGCTCGCAGCGCATTTGCACCACTGGCCGCACTCTTGGATTTCTGATGGTGTTGCTGCTGCTGTTGCTGCTCCTCGTGGAAGTAGGCCTCGATACAGCCCTTCATCTCCGCACGTGGCAGTGCCACCGGTTGATAATCCCGTGCTGAACGCGCTGCCGTCGACGCTGCTGCTGCCGAGGAGGACGAGGCTGCTGCTGAGCGCACTCCACTGCCAGACTGCGACTTCTGGTTGTAGGCGACATGCGCCAGCGTTGCCAGATTGTTGCCGGTACTCGAAGTGGCCTGACTGTAGTTGGTGGGCTGCGGTTCGGACGGACCATCCTCGCCCAGGGGACGCACATGTACACGCTCCGGCCGCTGGGCATGCAGATTGATCAAAAGACGCTCGTTGGAGCGATCAGCGAGAAAAGCGCGCTCCATGAAGTGCGCACTACTCGCACCACTCGCTGAGCCAGCGGTGCTCATGTTGACAGCCGCATTGATGATGCTCTGATGTGAAATTTCCAGCGTACGTTCAATCTCGCCGTTCACCAGATCTCCGATGGTCTTGCCCGCCGTCACGGGCGGTGCCAGCGACATGGGCGGTGGTGTGGGCATCGGTTGCGGTGGCTGATTCAGCTTCTCCTGCGACAGATGACGACGCAATGCCATCTTGGCGGGCGACACTTGCGTGTAGTCTGGCTGCGAGGAGTTCGAACTGGGACGACTTGGTGGCCGCACCGTTAGACGCTCCACGCGATAGCCAGGATAATCCGAGTTGGCTGAACTAGCGCGTGGCAGCAGCTCCAAGTTGTGTTGTTGTTGCAGCTGCTGTTGTTGCTGCTGATGATGTTGCTGTTGTTGTTGCTGCTGCTCGGCCAGTTGCTCGCGACTGCTTGAACGCTGCAACAGGTTCTCAGCTGGCGCCTTGAACTCTGTTGCCTGCTGATGATGATGCAGCAGTCCCAGTTGTGCATGATGTGGATGTTGCTGCTGTTGCTGCAGGCGTTGCTGTGCCACGTGTGCCAGCATGAGCGCATGTTGCTGCTGCTGCTGTTGCTGCACCATCAAGTGCTCAAAGCTGTTGGCGCTAACCGAGGCACGACGCCGATGATAGCCCAGATCAGCAGCAGTTGGTGGTGCTGCACTGGTTGCCGCGTGTCCTGCGTAGAGTGTGGCCATGTAGGCGCTGGGTGGCGGTGGTGGTGCCGGCGGTGGTGCTGCTGTGGCTGAACGACCTGTACCTGGTGTATACTTCGATTCCTTGACAATTGCCGTTTGGTTGTACTTGCCCGACAGTTGCTGGTGCTGCAGCTGCAACTGTTGCTGCTGCTGTTGATGTTGCTGCTGCTGCTGTTGTTGCTGCTGCTTGCTGCTCACATAGGCACTGCCGTAGGGCAAATTGGCGGGTGGCGGCGGTGCAGTTGAAGCTGCTGCTGCTGCCCGTGGACCAGGCAACGGTGGTGTAATCGGGGATATCGTTGTGTTGGCATTCAGATGCATCAATCCTTGTGTGGAGACGGTGATGATGTTGTGCAAATTGTTGGCGCTTGTGGGTGTTTGGGACATTTGCTTGCTGCGCTTCGAGACGGGCGATTGCAGCGGTGTTGTTGCCGGTGTCTCCATAATGGGCAATGCCTTGCTGCGTTGCTCCTGATCCTCGTTCAGTGCGGAGGTTATAATGCTCTTCAAACGATCCTCAAAGTTGGCCACTTTTGGTGATTCCTGCTTGCGTCCCAGTCCAGGCAATTCGCATTTGGGCAACAGCAATGCGCTGCTCTGTGCCAGTTGTTGTTGCTGTGGTGGCAGCTGTTGCTGCTGTAGCGGCAACTGTTGTTGCTGTGACTGCTGCTTGGGTGCTGGCATCAGCGTGCTGTCCTTGTACAGAGCTGGCGATGTCTTGGCTTCCAATTTGGGCTTGCCATTGATGTAGTTCATCACATTGTTGCCGCTGCTTGTGGTTGTCGTCGGTTGTTGCGTTGCAGTCGCTGGTAGAGTTTGAAATTTACCCGCCTCCACCTGACGACACGTCTCTAGAATCTTTTGAGCCAGCACTTCCGGATTGCTCTCCTGTATTTTACCCACTTCGGGCACTTCTGGCCACTCCTGTGATCTTGCACGATGCTCACGACTGCGTCGCGATGATTTGCCCGTCGACAACTTGTTGCAGTTGACCTGTGCAGCTGTAGCAACTGTTGCCGCTCCTGCTGCTGTTGCTCCTGCTGTTGCTGGTGTCGTTGGCGCCGTGTTGCTTGCCAGGCTTATGTTGGTGCCCTGGGCGAGCAGCGCTGCCGCTGTGGTACGATCCTCTGCGGATTTCTGCAGTGAACTCGTCTCCTGCTCAATGGTGGAGACCTGCGCATAAAGTTTCTTGCGTTGACTCAGCGTATTGGCAATCTCCTTGAGCACCAGCTCCTGCGCGGCTGTCTCCGAGAGCTCCTGTGGCAGCTCTAGCTTCACTTTGCCATTGCCTCCGCTGCTGACTGTGCAGAGTTTCTGATACTCGGGCAAATGTTTCAACTGCTTGCTGAGCAGCAGCTTCTGTTCACTCTCATAGACAGTGACCTCGTTGCGCATCTTGCTGACCGCATGCTGCAGATCCTTGTGCCGTCCTACGATCTCCTTGGCCTGTGCAATCAGATCGTTGGGTGAATTCACATTGATGCCCAACTCATTCATGCGCACCTTGAGCAATGTAACGCTGTCATCGATTAGGACCTTGATCTGCTTATCCAACTGATTCGCACGATTCTTTAGTCTCACCATGCGCTCCTGTTCCTGTGCAATTTGTTTCTGTACCTGCGGCAGGTAGGCACTGGAACGCATGTGCTCGATCATTGTCATGTATTGGGAGCGGAACACATCGAGCAGTATCTGCAGTGCGTAGGGTGTGTCCTGTGGCGCTGTGGGTATGTCCAGTTCCCGATGCGACATGTCGCCCGTGAGCAGTGACGTCAGCTGCTGATCCACAGTGCCCGGTGCTGCGGGCAGCTTCTTGGTCATGGCATCCAGTGAGGTTGATAACACCGTCTGCTTGTGCAGCACATCCAATCCTGCAATCTTCAAGCATTTCCTACCGCGCTGTCCCTTCTTCAAGCGTCCCTTCCTACCAGGGCCAGCGGTCACTGAACCCGCACGCGCCTGATCCTCTTTGCTGCTGGAATCCTTGCTAGCCGACGTCGAATTGGTAGTTGCATTGGCCGCCAAGGCAGCTGCCTCTTCAGCTTCGCGTTGCGCTGCTGCTGCTGATTTGCTGGCAATCGCCGCTTTGCGTGTCAGCTTCTTGCGTTTCTTCAGAGTGGCCAAGCCACGTGGCACACGCACCGCATGACTGTTGCTGTTGTTGCTATTGCTGTTGTTGTTCTCCTCGTCATCGGACTGGGAACTCTTGCCCTTGGAGCTGCACCAATCGGACCAAACTTTGCGTGTCATTGGTCCATTCGATGCTGAGGTGGTGTTGGTGGTGGCGGTGGTGTTGCCGCCATTGCCATTTGTTGCCTCGCCATCGGCATCGCTCTCCGTGCTGCTGTCCATGTCGAGGCTGCGTTGCTGCAACTGTTGCTGCTGCTGCTGTTGTTGTTGCTGTGCAGTTGCTAATTGCTGCCGCGTTTTGGAGGCAGCTAAGCCACTGACACCGCTGACATTCGCTGGTGATTGCGATTGATGGCGCTGCTGTTGCTGTTGTGGTTGCTGCTGCTGCTGCTGTTGAACGGGTCCGTTGCTGCTGAGCAATTCCCGTTCCCTTTCTCGCTCTCTCTCCAGTTCTCTTTCTCTCGCCCGCTCCCTCTCCCTTTCCCTCTCGCGTTGCGCTTCCCGCAGTTGCTGCTGCTGGTGATTGTTGTTGTGGTTGTTGTTATTGCTGTGATTGTTGTTGTGCTGACCAACATTCGCCTCACGCTTGGCCCGATCGCGTGTGGTGCGCACAGAGCCTGCAAAAGCAATTGAAATCGAGTTTAGTCAAGAACCTTAAACCTTTAACCTTAAAAAACCTCCTTAAAATATACTAAAATCAGCTTTATATATATAAATTGTAACCCTAGTTATCATACAATCTCAATTCAACTGAAGCACACAAATAAACATGATTGATTGCGATTGATTATGCATGATCGTATGGCTGATTGATTATGATAACGGAAATTTGGCTTGAATTGAGGACTGTATTTGTGTGTGTGTGGGGGTGTGTTAGCGTGTGTCTGCCCCACCCCTTTACTTACCCACATGATCGTGATCATTACCGCCCTTAGTTTTCAGTCGCTGGAAGTAGCGCTCTAAAATAGTTCGATCGATCACATGCAGATAATATGAAACCGGTTTACAGGTCCACGAAACTGAACCCTTCAGAGGCGGAATCTCGCTCACATGCATAATGGTGCCAATGTCGCTCAGATTTCTACAAAGAACAAAGAGTATTAGCTTAAGTTCAAACATATTTAACCAGGTTTACTCACCGATCGGTAATGCGAAAATTGAGCGGACAAAAGGATTTGGAAGACACCACTCGAGCGCCATCGCGTAGATCCGCAAAACGCTCCTTCAACTGATGATCCACAGTGGGACCAAAGGCAAAGTTATTAACAAAAACTAGTGTTGATGAGGTTATACGCTCTCTATGCTCATCCACCAGAAAGTCCCCCTTGATCAGTTTGTACTCGCAGTACCGTTTGCCAAACCAGCCCATGTATTGCCGAAAGAACATGTCCATGCGCTCCGCATAGCGTGCCGGAGTATCGGCCTTTTCGATGCCAATGCATGTTTTGAGCGGAAACGATCCAGCCATTTGTAGTACCACCTGTCCCACACCGGAACCGAGATCAATAAACGTATCCTCCTTGCTAACGGTGACATGCTTAAGCATTTGTTGTACCAACTCGTACGATGTTTCGCCATACACCTCGGGGGAGAACGGCTCGTACTGGTTGAGTTTATCCGGATCGAGTACGGCAGCATTGTAAACTAATTGCAGTATGTGTCTTAAAAGGCTAGGGTGAGCGAACTTGTTCAAGCGCTCGGCGGGCAGTGAAGTTCCTTTTTCCTGTAAGCAAAGAAAAAAAAGTGTTGTAAAAGGAAGGAAAGTAGATAGGTTAAAGTAAGCCTAATCATATGCGTTTACTTCTGCAGACTCTTGGGAACCTTTCGGGTTAGTTACTAAAACTTAATTGATAGAAGTTTAGTGTAGAGCAGTGTGCTGTGAATTTAGCAGCTCATTGGAAAAGTCTGGTACGAAAATCGATTGAAATACGTTAACTTTTAAGAACATTGCATAAAGATCTGCTATAGAATCATGTATAAATATTCCACTGTGCCAAATAATGGACTTCATTGAAACTTTTGCTTAAAAAACAAGGTTTAAAACTAATAAGGAACTGTTGCTCCCCAGATCTTAAGGGGAAGAAGGTCCCCTTAAAGAGTTGCAGTACTTGAATGACCCCATCTGCATGAAGTTTGAAGCTTTCTCTATAACTTTCATGGAATTAAAACTGTTTGTTTAGATAACTCTACTCCTTTTTAGAGTACAGGGTCCGAAAAGTTCCTCTGCTTCTATCTAAAAATGTAGCTTTAAAGAAATCCTACAAAACTTGCCAACTACTAAAGATACTCCTACTTTCCTTAACTGAATACAGTGAAAGCTCTACTCGCGGACAGCTCCCTCAGGCGGACAGCTCCCTTAGCCGCACGAATTTTATAGTTGTTTACTATGATTTTCATATAAAATACGTTCTCTTAGGCGGACAACTCCCTTGGCCGTTGCTGTCCGCCCAAGGGAGCTTTCACTGCATAAAATTTCTATAAAAATCAAAGCTTTTTTTAGTACTTACCAATGCAACAATACTGTCGACAGCTTTATTGAAGCGATCGACAAGATTTGTCATAGTCTTATAGCAGGCAGTGTCAATGTGATTGAGGTTGATCTCCTCGAATGCGGATGATATTGATGGCATCTCATCGCATACGAATTTGATTGTATCGATGATATCGATGCCATTGTCATGCTTATCCTGTCCATGTCCAACTTGCAATGGCCAAGAAAATGTGATCGTATCGGAGGAGCCAGCTGGCGAACGCAACACCAAGTCTTTGACTTGGGGTGTTGCCATATTTTACCTTTGCCAGGTGTGCGGCAAAAGGTCAAAGTTTTGGATGAACCGAACACTTCAAATGTTACACTTTTATTTGTTATTGTTTAATGAACTCCTTGTTATTAATTATTTTAGCAATTATTGCTTGCAGTGTCAATTGGTTTAGTGTTTGGTGTAACATTCACGTGATGAATATGATCAGGAATATATATAGATATATGCTCTTGATGATGCTGATGATCAACAAAATGTAATTGGCAGAGGAGCTGTGTAGGTGGCGCTTTACGTTACGTTGCGTTACGTCTATGATTACGTTACAAGTATGATGATTTGTTGTTGTCTTAGGAACACTGGCAGCGTTGGGTTAAATAATGTGTGTGTATTGGGCTAAGAGATGATTGATTGATTGATTGATAAAAAAAAGGAAACTAAAAAACAAAACGAAAATTCCTTCTACGAGTCGATTCGTGTGTGTGCGTCTCTCGTTACGTTGCGTTACGTCGTTACGTCGCTACGATCGTTACGTTGTTGTTGCTACTGCTGCTGCTGTCGCTGCTTCTGCTGCTACGCTGCTTCTGCTGCTCTCCTCTCTCACGTTCTCTTTCTCTATCTGTGTCTCTGTCTCCTGCTTCGGCTTCTTCGTCTCTGCTCTCTGCACCTCTTCGTCCACGACTTCCTCCAGCAGCAGTGGCAGCCAATGGAACAGCAACAAAATACAAAAGTAACTGATGATAGTTGCGTAATTTAATATTTTGCTGTATGTTAAGAAAACGATGCATTTTCCTCAATGTGCGACAACATTTTCGCCAGTCATACGATGATCATGTCTTTCTTTCGTTTGCATTTTCATTTTCATTCTCCTTTTCGTTCGCCCATTCGCATTCATCGTATTTCATCGCCTCGCATTCCAGCAGTTGCGTTTCATTCCACTGCGTTCCATGGCACGCGCGCTTTGCCAACTACCGTTACGCATGTTGCGCGCGCGTCTCACAGTGTTGCAAAACGTCGCAGTAGTTGTAGTGTAGTGAAAACAAGTTCTTTACTTGAATATCTTTGAGAAATTGTTTTGTTTTATTGTTTATGTTTTTGAGGGAAGGGGGTCTGTCTGCAAGAAGAAAGAGAAAGAACAGAGAAATGGTAGAACATAAATAAACAAGGCTTGATTGAGGTATGCATATAAATAAATATTAACTCAAATAATAAATTTAATAAACAATTGAATGTGATGTTCAAAGAGCGTGCTTAAAGTTTATGTTTACATAATTTTATATGAAAAATCAACCAAATGCTGTGATATGCGTGCTTGAATGTGATGTGAGCCATAGTTTGTTATAGACTAATTAAAATGGTTAAGTAGAAAAACGCACTAAACTAAAGTTAGTTAGTAAGACTACAAATTGTAAGCACTAAAAGCTAAGTTAAGGGTTTAATTAGTATGTAGACGCAGCGGTTTAAAGGGTAAATTAGCTAACACTACTCATTACTTTACTTTTCTAAACTGTTTGCTAAATTTAACTTCAAAGATATGCCATAAAATGATGACCATAAAATGGTCTTTAGAGTGGGTTAAGTTCGATAAAGCTTTCCCAATCAAGTAACTGACTCACAAAGCTCACTCCGTTACTTTGCTGTACTCCTTCTCCTCCTCTAATTAGTAAGTAACCTTAGTTTGATTAGACGCAAGCCAAAGCCATGCTAATCAAATTCTGCCTGAGTTCACATGTATCTCAAACTGTGATTCATTCTGTATGCTGTATCTTTAGTTATAAATTTCCCTCACATAAAACATAAATTTTTCGCATTTGTTGTTGGTCTCATTATTTATATTTATTATGCTAATTTGTAATGCGAAACACGTTTCAAGTTCTTTTGCAGTTTCTGTTCTTCTTTTGCTTTTTCTGTTTCTGTTTCTGCTTTTGGTGCTAAAAGTAATTCAATTCCCGAGCGCTTGTATCTTTAATGATGCTCTTGTTGTTGTTGTTGCTGTCGTCTGCCCATTGTGCTGGTGGGCGTGGCCCAGAGAAACGAAACGACAATGGGACTTCATTAGCATAGGCAAAATTGTCGACAACAGCTTTGAAAATCATTAGTACAGCGAGCAGGAAAATTCGAGGCAAGCATAAAGACATAGCTATAGATAGAGATACAGATACAGATATAAATATATATGTAGTTGGATGTAGGAAAATTGTTGTGGAAAATCAATAACAACCCCCTTAGCATTAAGTTGTTTTTCTCCAGTTCGTTGTTGTTTGGGTTGGTTTAATTAAAGCTTTATGGCCATTGAAATGGTCGCTGGTTTAAAGCCCTGTTCCGTTCGGTTCGTTTGGACATTGAAATATTTTGGCTAGACAAGCGCCACATTAAATTGAATGGCCTTTTGGCTGTGTTAACTGAGTGTGTGTGTGTGTGTGTACAGTGTGTTGTTTGTGTGCACCCATAAACCCAGTCCAATCCTGTCTGGCAACTACTCTGCCACACATTGCATATATGCTGTATATACACACTGAGAGAGATATGTAAACCGTTATATATGGCCCTGTTTGATATTTGTTATGCACGTGTGCGATATATCCGGTCGTCTCGCTGTACTCGCTGCTATCTGCATATATATTTCTGTGTGTGTGTGTGTGTGTATAGTATATGTATCCTGTGCGCATATATCTCTGTCTCACTGTTGCCATGACAGCCAGCACATGACTACAGACAACACCATTTGCCACAGCCACAGCTTTTGCCACAGTTGTTGTGCTGCCAGCCTCTCTCCTGCACTTCCCTCTCTCCACTAGCTCTTCCACCTAGCATCATCCTGTTCGGTGGCTTAACCTACCGCTTTCTCCTCGCACTCCCCCATGTCTGGCCAGAGTTGTCGCCTATATTGTGTGTATACAGTATTCGGGCTGTACCACCAATCAAGCAAATTTAACAAACTTTTGCTGCTAATCGTTAAAGCATTTAAAGAATAAATCCTAAAATTAAGTAAGACGAAGTCAAAAATATAGCTCATGTTATAATTAAACCTTTAAAAATAGATTATAACCTCTAAAAACTAGTTTCAGGTTTAAACATTTCTTAACTTTAGTTTATAAAATGTTTTTATCTCCTAAAAATCAAGTTCTATGTGTTTAAAGTCATTAAGTAATAAGTTAAGAGTTTAATTATTATTTTTCCCAAACAAACCCTATTTTTTATAACTATTTTGGTCCTAAAATAAACAAATTTAAAGTATATTTTCAGTTGCCAAACCCTAAGACCACCAAAGACCGCTTCTAAGCCACTTGTCAGCCTTGATTATAACTTATTGCCAAGATTTATTTTAAATTGCAAATGAATTAAGTCACTGCGATTAGATCAGAGTTGAGAGATTAACTATTTATTATGTTATTATTTAACTGTCGTTTTCTTTTCAGAAACTTGTGCATGTTATGCAATTTTTTTGTAGGTTTGTCATTAAAAAACTTGTTTGCTGACATTTCGGTTATTTATTTTAAAGTATTATAAAGTAATCACAATGTTAATGAAATTGTTTGAAATTAGACAAAAACACAGCATACAATTTGTTGAAAATATAAATAATAGGGTTGTATTTCTTTAATATAACCGGTGTGGAGGTTAGCTAAGAGACTTGGACTTGAGTCTTTGAAGAATTCTTATTTTAGCTGCTATCATCATCCATCAATCTTTGTTTAAACCTGTCTTAATCATTTTCTATTTATAACTTTATTATATCTACTGTTCTACGCTTTTTACTTATATCACTAGAAAAGGTTTTTAAAACCTTTTTTTACTTTTTGTGCCCACAAACTTTGTTCAATGGTCAGCAACTAAATCAAAAAGTCATTCAGTACAGACTCTGTCGCCTTCAATGCTGACAGACAGTCGCCGGTTGCAGTAAACCTTCTGCCGTAACCCCCTTTGTCTATATAGTCCAGTCTGTCAGTGGCTAGGGTCTGGCTGAGAGTTCAAACTTTGCCGTCTGTTTATCTACATTTGACCTGTACTCAACTATTTCAAAGATTATTTATTACAAGTTGGATTACAATTGGTTTTAAGCCCACATAAATATATTTAAAGCAAATCAAAGCCCGCATTCTTTCAAGTCTTGAATTTAATTTTAAATAAAATAAAAATTCATTTAGTTGAAAACTGATTTAAGTGATTAGATCGATTGAGCTGCAAATGAAATGCAATTTTCCCACTGCATTTCCATCGCTTTTCTTCTCTCTCTACTCGTATCTTTTGCTTGGCTTATTTATCGCATCATTGAAAACAGAAAATGTTTGCAAACACATTGCTAATTAGACACACACACACACACACACACACACACGAGTGTTTAAACATTAGTTACGTGTGCTATTTAATACCCAGTAACTAGTCAGCAGAGGTTTAATAGTTTTTTTTATACCTTAAATATTAAGTCATAAAAGTTTCTCATAAACTTTTATTGTAACTTTCAACTTTAATCCCAAATCGATCAATTTTATGCAGTTACTTCCTCCAATTACTCAAGTCTTACAAAATCTTTAAAGCAATTATAGTTTAAACAATTAAATGCTTACAAAACTTTAATTTAACTTGATTTTTTAGAGCAAAACAATTAATTCCATTTCCGTTTGTAAAATCGAAAACGTAACCTCGTTTCACTGCAGCAGTGATAACATTGAATGAATATACTCGTTTGTTCTGCACATACAAATAGAGGGTGTTATCGCTTTTGAGGGTATCATGTAGGTCGAGCAGCGCGTTTGTCTTTAAAGCATTTTCAATTGTTTTGCATGCCTATGGAGGCGTGACACACATTTCCAAAGCAAGCCCACTCATTCACACACACATACAGGCTCATACGTGCACACACACACACACACATACACGCGCAGCAGTTGACACAATTACACAGCGCAGAGAAACATTAAACGCGCTTTTAATCAACTTAAAAAGCTCACACTCGATTCCCGTTGCTCTCCCTTAGCAGCCCCCACCCCACTCCGGCTCTCTTCACTGCCTTTGCTTCGTCTCCTTCTCTTCCTCGCTGCCTTGCTGCTGCTGCTGACACACGCGAGCTGCGCTGCCCGCGCCCACGCGAGCTTCAACTTTTATTTCTTCAAGTTATTTGCAATATATTTTTCGCTTTAGTTTGTGTTTGTGTTGTTGCTTTTGTTCGTGTTCTTCTTCTTCTTCTTTTCTGTTTTATGACTTGCGCCTGCCACGCAGTCTGCTTTGTGTTGTGTTGCTGTTGTTGGTATCGCCACTAAAAACAACAGTAAAAACAAATCGCACATAAAATGAGCAGAACAAAAATAATTGAAATCTTGTGGTTTTTTTTTATTTTTGTTTTTTTGCAAATTTATTCTGACGCGCGTTTTTTCTATTTTTATAAGCAACGTCCGTCCACATTCTTGATTACTACTTATTATTCATTATTATTTTTTATTATTATTGTGTTGTTTGGTTTTTGTGCTTTCCCCGTGTCGTGCTCGCTCTACTGGGTCAAGGTCACAGCTGATAGCGGCACTGTTAGTTAACAGCTCTGTTAGTTAACAGTGTTAAAGTAACTGCTAGTCACTCAATTAATTTTGTTGTAATTGAAACGTTGTCGATTTCATAATTTTATCATGTCGTATCACTTTTTTCTGTTATTTTTTATGTTCTACTAAAAAGCAGCAACAATTTTAGTATTATTCATGGTCACGTGTTGTTTGTTCTTGTGCTTACTGTAGTTGTTGTTGTTCCGATTGCATGACTGAAGGTGAAATTAGTTTACGCTTTGATTTCACGTTAATTAGTTTAAATTTTATTGCTGTTTTCTGTCGTTACTAATTGTTGTTGCTGTTTGTTTATTTGGCTTATTAACGCCAAGTTTACTACAGTACCCACTTTTTTTGGGGTCAAACAACACTAAATAAATATGTAACAATTTCGCATTTGACATTGCCAACAGTTAGCACATTTCATGTAAATGAAATGCCAACATTTGTAGCATTTCCGTTGCCATAATTATGTTGTTAACACAACAATTAAACAGAGCAGCTGCCTGTGCATACTATAAATATTTATAATATTTATAAACTTGTGTGCATTCGATTCAAAAGTCGCTTTGTCTTTGTCGCAAACAGAGGTTGAGATTGAGGTCATGCGCTCAATATTGATAATCAATAAACAGACAGACACACACACACACACACACACACACACAATCTCCGTTTATATGTAAGAAATAGAGCGCACTCTGATCTATTTCCTTTAACTGATAACACGCGTATTTATACAACTTTTCCTAGATTAATTTTTATTTATTTAGACATTTATAAAAAATATTTCACAAATAAAGTTTACTAACAAATAGATAAAAATTCCTCCTTGAATGTTATAGTTATAAACACTGTCGTAATCAATAGCGCCACCTGTTGGCCATCAAATGTTTGCCTGACTGACCTAATCATAATCACACTCACAATCACGAAAAACAAATGCTGCACTGATAAGATAATGTTATGGCTGACCTAGTTACGTCTACCTACACACAAACACTCTAATACCTATATAAGTACATAAATAAATATATAAATCAACAAATGTAAAAAGGCAATGAGACAATACACGACATGTGACAGCAAACCGCAATTGGAAATTGCAATTTTATTGAAATTTTTGCAACATTTTGCAGCAAAGTCAAACTCAAACACCTGCGCCAGCGATGCCAGTGGAGAAGTGGCAAAGAGAAGGAAGCATAAACAGACAGGGATGGAGAGAGAGAGGCAGGTCGAGTGGGATCGCACAGTGGCAACCGGTAATTTTGGTACGTGCCAAAAACGGGAAACTTGTCAGTTATTATATACCCTGTAAGGGGGTCTGCAAAGCGGGTAGAGTTTAGTATAATAGTTATTGTATTTAATAATTAAACTAAAAAGCAGTTAGTTTTAGGGGTCAGTTCGAAAACAGTTTTTAAAGCTTTAAAAATAGATACTTTTTTCAGTGAAAAAGATACAAAATTTTTATAGTGGAGTAAGGAGAATTAAATTCTAATCAAAAGTAATGAATGAATGATTTTATATTTAAATTTTTACAAAAGTTATCTAGAGTCTCTTAACAATTTAATTCTATTTACAGTTCCCTCAGAAACTAATAGCAGTGTTGGAAAACAACAGTTAATATTTCATCTATCCCCTAATGGAACAACATTCGGAATTAAAACATAGCTTATCAGTGATCTAAATACATAAAATTTAATTGAAGAATTTAGTTTTTTTTTTAAGTGAAATATTTCTGAACTATCAAAAAGTTATATTTTTTTGAGGTAAAAGAAAGAGTTTTTCTATACCTCCCATATATTTAATTTATAATTTACGATTTGAAGTACAAACTTCTTCCCATTCCCAAAACCATTCCCTTACAGCGTATCTACCAGCCCATCACAACTTATTTTTCATTCCCTTTCTTGTACACACTCCGGGCAACAATTGTAGGGTCATCAATCGTTATATGTACACACACTTGCTCCGATAATTCCTTGTCTTCCGAAGGATTCCAATTGCTTTTTGCGGTTGCCCCAAAAACAGCTGCCACTTGACGTTGCAAGTTCGCAGTTGCATCCACTGACCACTCAGCAGCATTGCAACAGGTAAACACACACACACACACTCATGTATCTGCAGCTACCTTCATACAAAGGGACACAAGACAAGGAAACGAAGCACGTGGAAAACAGACACCAAAAACAGAGAGAGGAAAAAACCTTTGACATGAAAATTTAATGGCAACATGTGCAAGAAATGACAGACGGACTTGGCCAACTTAAGAGCTGCATAACAATTTACTGCAAGCACACTACACACACACACACTTACACACTCATATGCAAATGTAACTGTCCATAATACATATTAAATTATGTGTTTAGTTCCCGATCTGTTGGTTTTTATTGTGAATTTTGCATCAAATTGAATTAAGGGGTTGATTTTAAAAATAAAAACAATTTAAACGCTCTTTGTTTAATGTTTTAAACATGATTAAAGTGCAGATACGCAGCTAATTAGGGTACAATTGTCTTATAAAAGTGGGCAAATAATGAAGAAAGCCTTTAAAAAGCTATAAGAAATGGTATTTTTATAATTATATAGCAGCAAACAGAAGTTTACTGTAAAAGGTAGAGTTTAAGATAAGAAAAGTTAAAGGGTTTCAGTTCAAAAGAGGTTAAAAATTATTAGAAAACTCGAAAAAAGTTGCTTGAATGCCAAAGAATCGTATTAAAGTTCAGTAACTTATAAAAATTATTATTTAAATAAATTAAACCACAAATTTTATTCCTCCAATTCAGTTATACCAACTAAATTACCTGCAAAACAAGTGCTTAAAAATAGGTTAGCAAAAGTTCAAAACGCCAAGAGGATAAAAAATTTGTGAAATGCCTGAAACTCTCGCAGCTTAAAATCTGCTTAAAGCAGCAAAAGATATTAAAGACCTGAGAGAAACACCTGGGAAAAGTTGGAAAACATTAAGCGGAACGAGCGGAATGGAACATTAAGGGCCACAGCCCTCAAACATTTCTCAAGGAAAGTCACTTTGAGCTCGTTGTTTGCTGCTTTTATTGCTTTCCTTTTTCTGGGGGTGGGTTTCACTCACATTCCAACCCCTACCCCCACAAACCAGCCCCCACCCTCTTCGCACCACACCCAACCCCAACCACAAGCGAACGTGGGAAAAATGTAGAAAATGCGAACAAAGAGGATGGAAAAGTCAAAGAGGAATGGTAAAAATTTGAAGCTCCACATCATGATGATCCCCCTGATGATGATGATGATGATGTGAAATAACTAAACTAAAGCCAGGGGCATAGGACATGGAAACAGATCCGAGGTTGGGACCAAGTCTTATAAAATATGTATACAATAACGTGGGGTGGTGGGTGGTTGGGTGGTTAGTGGTGGGGTCGACTGCTTTCTGGGCCTGAAATATGCAAAAAGTTGTTGAAACTTGCACAGCAAAAGGCATAAAAAAGCGTGCGTGTGTGTGTGTGTGTGTGTGTGCAGGGAGGGGCTGTCTTGGGGATGGGCCAAAAGTCTGTCAGACTGGCACATAAAACAAACATACTTATGCATATATGTAAAGGTATCTGTGTGTGTGAGTACCTGCGAGAACCTTTTATAAGGTGATACAGTAAACGCTCGTTAAGGCGTACTGTAAGCAAGTTTGTTAATTTGTACACATTTTGTTTAAGAAAGTTGCTAGCATTTAAACTAGCAAAAGTGCTTAACAAAATACAGTCATCTACATTTTGAGGCAACGTTACAGTAAACACTTGTTAAGCAGCACCAATTTGAACAATGCTTATTATCCTGGGAGCATTTTATATGGCCGAAAAACTTTGTGTCTTTAAAAGTTACCCTATCCATCAAAAGTCTGTAAACTACTGTGATTTCTGCAGGGGTTAATACATTAAACACTCGCTAGGAGCACTCTAACACAATTTAAGCCAATTTGCTAAAGTTTTATTACCTTTAGGTGTACAAATAACCTTTGTAAAACCTTAGATACATTTCTTTAATACAGTAAACACTCGCTAATTGAAACTAGAACTTATAAACTTTAAACAAATTGAAATTTTCTAGCAAACTTAAAACTTTAAGCTGCTTAAACCCACAAATTTGCCAACTTATTTGCCTTAAATCCATTAGAGTTCCTCTACAGAGTTCAAACTGTACGTAATTCTCAGCTTACATACATAGTTTCTTGTTGGCCACATTACTTTGGGCATATTGCCAAAAGAAAATTGTCCGGGCCAATATTGTTTATGGCATTTGCGGCCTTAAGGAGACGCCCAAAAGCGTTACACACAGCTTTGGGCCAAAATCACACACACAAACACTCACACAGAGACACACCGATACTCATGTGTTACGGCCATAGAAAAAGTTTTTTCATATTAGCTTTTATGTGAGCAGTATGGGAAATTTTACTTGTCATTTACAGTAATAGCAACAAAAGCAGAAAAAAAATGTGGAAAAAACAAAAACAACAACAATAAAAGTCTCGGGATATTTGAGTTTGAGTTTGAGCAACTCTGACAGCTTGAAAGAAGCAGAATGAAGCCGAATATGGCTAGGAATCGGGATTTTGTTGTTAAAAGGCGGCAAAAAGTTAATCAATATTGTTGGAAGACAGCAGGAAAAGCCAAAAGTGAAGTGAAAATCCCCCAGCAAAGGGATTAGGTTGGGAAAATTGCATAAAATACTTAAACTGCCAAAAGTTGTTTATTTTATGGCGAAATTTCAGCAAAACTTTCTGCAAATTTAATTAAAGGAATTATTTTCTGAAGTTAAACCACTTTCAAGTGAAATAAATAAAAGGAAAATAGCTGGAAAACTCAAATGAAATATTCCCCAACTTAAATTTGCTGGAATTTACTTAAAGCAATTAATTGGGTCTACTTAGATAAAGTTACATAACATAAGCAATAAGCTGACTAATTTAATTTTCTTATTTTCCCCATTGACATGAAAATTCAGCTCGAAAATTGTATGAAGACTTCAGTCAACTCGGTCGGGGGTTCGCAAGGGTCTGAAGAAGTCAAGTAAAAGCTGAATTAAAATATATTAAAGTCATCACAAACAGACACACACACACGCACACGCGCTCAAACTCACACACACAAGCACACAACTAATGTTCATTAAAGTTAAGCGCGCGCTTTTTTCCCCACACTCTCTCCACACACTCTCTTTGGCGCGCGCTCTCTCTCACTCTCTCTGTGTAGCTGTGATGCCCACCCAACAACAATACAGCCCGCATGGCAACGCCACTGACGAGGGTTGCAGCAACAACAACAACAACAAGAGCTATAAGAAAAGTAATAAACACACACTGTGCAAGACAGAAATAAAAGTAGAAGAGCCAGCGCAAGAGGAAGAGCAGAAAACAACAAACAGGCAAAGCAAAGGAAAAAATAACAAATAAAGTGGGTTGAGTTGAGCTGGGAGAGGGAGAGAGAAGAAGAATGGGTTTGAGTTTTGGCTGCCTTCTTATGGGTGGGTGAGTGTTTATTTTTGTACGCAGGGTTGCTGTTGTTGTTGTTGTCGCTTCTCTGAGGGTTGCCAGCCACTTTTTGCATTAATTGCTTTATCGATTTTTGCAGCATTTTTCAACCTCTTTTCTGCCTACTCTCGTCGGTTATTTGTTGTTGTTTTTAGCACAAGGACGTGGCAGAAATTCACACACACACACACCACTCACACACGAATACAAATACACAGTTAGTGTATGAAGAGCAACAGCGGCAAACTGGCAAATGGAAAACAGTTCTTCTGTTTGTTATTGTGAATGAAATGTGGCAACAACAGCAACAACAACTATCAGCTGAAGAAGCAGCGAGAAAAGAAGAAGCAGAGAGTGCATTCCCTGAATGATGCGATGCTTTTAAAAAGCATTGCAAACGCTTCTTTTTTTCGCCACCTGCCAGCATTTTTGAAAAAGGCTGAAAAACAAAACAAAGACAAAAATGTAGGACAGCAGCACCCTCTCTCCCTCTCGCCCTCTCCACCTCCCACTCTCCCCCTAGTGATGCACTCTTGGCTACCCAACAGTTCCCCAACGGTTCCGCAACGTCAGCAAAACAGCGACAGAGTTGCCAAATGCATGCATACAAAATGAGCGCAGCTCAATAGTTGTGGCAAAAACGGGGAGCTGTTCATGAGGGAAGGGTCAGGGGTTATGGGGAAAGACCATAGCAGCAGCGACAAACAAACGCCCGCCAGGCGGCGCCACAGTGAATGCAAAAAAAAAAAAGAAGGAAAAAAAAGTTGCAGTAAAATTGTGCACAGTCCTAAAAAATGAGGTCAACTATTTGTGGTGTGTGCAACAGAGATGGACTGTTAGAGTGTGAGTGAGAAGGCATGCTGTGGAAGGGGGAGAGCGAGAGGGAGCTCATATACTGCTAACTGGGGCTGCATTTGTTTCAATAGCGTGCTTAGTTAGTAGGTTATGTTTATGTAAATTTACATAATTGCATGTACATAGCGCACACACACATACACACGCATACATAGTTACTTTCCAATGTACACACACACACGAACTGTGTTTTTGTGCTTGCCACAACAGTCGGACACATTTCAACAGCTCTTTAAATCGTTGGGCGCTTTAAAGTTTATTCCTGTGAAGTGTGGCAACAGCGCCGTTGGGCATTGTAATGAATGAAATGTGTAAGAAATGTAAAAATGGGTCAGTAATTAAAATTCAACGCCCGCGGGCTTTAAAAATATACTAAAATAGCACTAGAAGAAATGTTTAAGTTATGTCGACACAGTTAAAGGTGGAAAACAGTGCATAAAAGCATTAGAAGTGGATGCATAAAATATAGTTAAGTTATTTTTGGTATTTATTAATCATAAACTAAAATGTTACACTTCTTTTAAACCCCTAATCCTTATCCAAACCCCTTATCTACTTTAAAACCCAATTGTTTCTACATTTTCCTGAAATGTATCTCAAATTGTACACTAATTCAGCTAAACTCAATTATGTGTTACGTGCGGAAATGGTCACGTAATCAGAGCAGACAGTGCAGATAATCAACTCGCTAGAGAAACCACCGAAATCAACTTCAAAACAATAAAATCTTGACAAAAATTGCCGTCTCTTTCAAAGAAACGACAAAGGAACTTAAATGAATAAAAGGCCCTGTTAAATAATAGAGTAGGTGGATAAATTCAACAACGAAATCAAAAGACTAACAGTGAGAACAAAAGTAAAACTTCAGTCCACGAATGCTACGATGCCAATTTTCACAGAGCTCAATGTTTTCTAAGCGAAGAAGCAGAAAAAGGGAATTTGGGGAGGTTTGTGTCATTTACACCAAGAGAGTGAAAGAGAGAGACCAAACGAGCGATAAAAACCGGAAGAGAAGTGTAAAGCAAAATAGAAATTGAAACATCCTTCCTGGCAACGGATTCTACATTGTTTTCGGGGTTTTCGGGGGTTGCCCAAACTATGTTCAGGTTAGTTTTGCCTCTAGAAACTTATTTATATAGGGGAAGTGCATGTGTGTGTGTGAGTGTGTGCGGGTGAGTTGCGACATGCAACAATTTCTCGCGAGTGTAGATAAACCTGCCACACACAAGGGTTGCCAGACGGTCTAAAAACCTGAATAATCATAACAAAACAGCAGCAAGAAAAATCCTTTGTAAAATGCATAGAGTTGTGGCAAAAGAGGGTTGCCGCAACCTGCATGGGTGTGTGTGTGTATCCCCGTTTATTTGTTTATTTTTGTGGAAAGGGTGCGACAAGCAGTTCCGGGTAAGTAGCAATGGTAATAAAATCTGTCTGCCAGAGGGCGGTGGGCGGAATCACTTAAAACTGGTAACAAAAAGTTGAGCACCAAGCCAAAAAAAGGCGTCAAAGGTGCGGATGAAATATGATAAAAAATGTAAATTGAAAAAAAATTTGTTTAAGGAAAGGGAGAATAAAGGAAGCACACAAAAATAAAAGAGCAACTAAGATTTATGTGAAGCGAGTAGAGCAATAAGGTATGTGGCATGGAAAAAGAGCAGAAAAAGCGCTAGAAATATGCTGAGAAAAGCGATTAAAATGCATAAATTATGGCCAGCGTATAGTTGGAAGCTGTAAAGCCAAGATGAGTTACGATAACACAAGAATAGACCAAGAAAATGTGCGAAAAAAGCTTTTAATACAACAAAAACACCTTGGCATGCCCATTAAGGTGAAAAGCGACAACACTGCCCTTGGCAATGGGTTGCTTCAATCCGTTAACTACAAGTACTTTAAGCTCCAGCTCAGCATGTTTTCCAATTCCACTCATGGTTAGCTAATTTTAACCATTTCCGCTGCGGATTGTGTTGAATCACTTATCTGGGTGCTTGAATGAAGTTTGGCAACGTTGCCCACCCACAAAAATGTGTAACAAATAACAAAATTCCCGTCGCGCCATCATAAAACATTATTTGTTTTACTTTTTACTTTGGATATTAACAACAAATGCTATAAATAAAAGCACACGAATCGAAACCGGCGCAAAGAACGCAAAATTTACGCGTTTCTTTTACGCTTAATATCAAATAAAGTTTAAACAAAAGAAATATTTATAAAACACACAAAAAATTCAGCGTCGAGTCGTTGACAGTTTCAGTTTCAGTTCATTGAACTGAACTTAATTAAAAATCAAGTTGAAGGTGATTTGCGTGAACATTGCCTGCTGCCCCCCTCCCTCTTCTTCCATTCCTACGGCCACGCCTCCTGCCTTCAGCCAATTTAAATGGCTCTGCTGCTTCTTCTACGCTGCAGCTGTTTTCGCAGCACGAAAATAAATTTATGCACATCCACAAAAGACAACAAAAGAAAAAGACACAAAAATGTATACATACGTAAATATTTGAACACATGTAACGTTTTTCAAGAGTATTGCGAGTTAAAAACAAAAAACAACAGAAAATAAAAAACTGGAAATTCGGCAAAGGTCAGTGAACATATTTAACAAAGAATGCCAAGACATAGACTGAGGCGGAGAGGCACAACAAGTGAAATACAATGAAAGGTAAAGATATCATGACGACGATGATCATGGCTCATGATCGCTCTGCTCTCTCGCTCACTCCCGTAGCGCGAAAACCTGTTTTAATTGAAGCGACTTGCGTGTGAGTAAGCCCGTGAAATATGGCAACGACGCACCGCGAAGACCAGCAACGACCAGACCAATAATTGACGGCAGTTGGCAACGCTGTTGACAAACACTCATACACGCACACAAACGTTTTGTTTGTGTGTATTAAATCCAATCAGAATTTCAAACATTCTTTTTTTTGTTTTATGAAGAACGTGACGCAGCAACATTAGAAGACGAGTGCTGGAACAATATGGAAATGAAACACAAGCAGCTGCTTTTGCTGCTGTCGCTCCCACTCCAACTATTTCTCGCTCCCCCTGCCTCCACCTCTCGCTCTCTCTAGCACATCTCCAAGTGCATTAGAGCGGGTTTTTGTTGCTGCTGCTCTCTGCCTTTCGCTTGTATGCGTTTGACAGGTGTTCGCCAGTGCGTGTCTATTACAGTATGTGTGCGTTAGATAGAGAGAGAGAGGCAGCGAGGGAGAGAGTGCATAGATAGACGACGTAATAGCTGCATAGAGTGTCCAACAAAAATGCTTAGGCACGTACGCCACACAAAAGCAACAAAACCGCTCCAACAACAACAATGTGCGCAGGTGTTCATTTTCACTTGAGTCGGAAAGAGATGCAATAAGAGTGGGCAAGAGAGTAAGAGAGATAGCGCGCAATCAGCGGTGGCTTCTCAATTTCAATGCAATTTTAACAAGTGTCACGTTAAATAAGGAAATGACAACAATGAGAAGCAACAAATAAAAAATGGAAAACATAAAAAACTAAAAAAAGCTGTAGAAAAATACTTGTTCTAAGCATTAGTTAGTTTAGTTGTCACATACATATGTCGCTTATAATAAGTTTGAAGGTTGTATACGCCTTCAAATTATCAATATCATCATTGAAATATTTTTAAGTTATTAATTTTAGCTTTTTTTTTAGCTTGTTTCTCGACTTGCAGCCATTCGCTTTGTACACAGTAATTAACTAAATTGTATTTCAGTCAAGTTTAAGTTTTTTTTTTATACTTTTTGTTGGTATGAGGTCATACTAAGGTTGTTAGTTAACCCTGAAATTCTACAACCTGTTTCTTTAGCTCAATTACCAAGAATACAATTTTTTAAATAAACTTTAAACTCTGCAAAAGCTGAAGAAGAGGGAAGCTGAAGATAAGATAGAGAAAAGCAATAAAAATGCAGGAAATTTATTTAAAAACTATCAAGCTTAAAGTTTAATAAATATCTCTTATGATTCATTACGCTGTATCTTAAAGATACAAACTCATAAGTGCATAAAAACAAAGTACATGTGTGTGTGTGTGTGATTAACATTCTTAAATGCTGTTAAAGACTTTTAGCCCTGTTTGTCGTGGGTGTTGCTGAACTCTTGTTGTTGTCCCTTTTTCAATTTTTAAAGCCCACTGAAAACTTGTCGCATTGACTGAATGACTGACTGAAGGCGGCACACGATAACGGCCTTAAAGCCAATGCAACAACAACAACAGTAAATGCACACTCACGCACACAGTCGTGTGACTGTAAGTATTTACAGAAACGGTAGGTAAAATAGAAACACTTTTCTAAAAAAAAACAGTTTAAAAGTCATAGATACTTTTGGAAGTTTAGAATAAAAGTTTATAAACACAGTAAACAATATATTTTTATTTTAAAGCAATAAATAACACGTGGTTATATTAATTTGCTTTCAACTGTAAGCGCAACACGCCCACATTTGTCTCTCAACTTTGTTTGTTTCTATTTGGTTTTTGGTTGACTCTTTGCACTAAAACGTGTTTTCTGCAACTAAAAACTGATGAAGTCTCCTTATATAGCACGTAGATACATCGGAAATACACACACGTTTAGGTTTAGATATAGATACATCCATATATATGTTTGTGTTTGTGTATAGTCCACAATAAGAACGGCCAACAGAGACCTGCAACACATTTTATGCCCTTAGGCTAAATACGTAGCCGTCGCTCTCTCTCTTCCTCTTACACTCGCTCATTCTCTCCCTCTCTGCCAACGTGTGTTGTTGCTTTTACTGGCGTAAAGTCGTGCGACTTCAACGTCGCCGCATGGCCAACGACCTTTATTACTCACACATAAACGCACACTCACACACACACACACACACATACCAGCACATGCATGCATACGCTCACGTTTATTTCTTCTTTTTTATTTTATTTTGTACGTCGCTCTTCTTCTTTTGCTCTTTTTTCACTCAGTAACTTCATTTCAACTCGTTCGTTTGCGCGCGACTCTGTCAGACGGTTTTAGCTTTTGTCTGTTGTTGTCGTTGCTGTCGCCGTGGCTGTCGGTGTGCGTGACTCTCTGCTCTCCTTCCACACACCCGCTGTCTAAACACATACAATCACACACACACACGCAGTCGCGCGTCTGCAATTTAATAATTTCGAGCTGAAGTTGGAGTTTTGTTTGCCTCTCAGCCGCGCTCTCACTCTATCTCGCTTACTTTCAAAATAACGCAACCTGTCTGGCAGACACACACGCACGCAAAGCACACTCACACACATAGACACACTCAAAAGCTCACTCAGACGTTGCTTGCCTCTGTTTTATTGCTTTTGCATGTTCCACGTTCGGTTGGTTTGCTTTTGTTTGTTTTTGTCTTTTACGCTGACCAAAGCATTTCAATTAAAGTGCAAGCAAATTTTTCGCTTCCTCTATCGCCATCTCGTTTGTGCACCTGCAATATCGAATTGCTGTCTATTTTTAAGTGCTCGTCAGTTATACGAGAGAGTATGAGTGTGTGTGTTTTGTAATCGTCGCTTACAATTTACCGTTAAAAGCCGGTGTAATAATAAACCAACAACACAAGCAACTGGTAAAAACAACAACAGGGATAGAGGCAAACTACCGTTGATGGCCGCTGTTCCATTTGCCACTCATTTCACATTTCATTTTCTGAGAAGAAGCACTTGGCACGCACAGTGGGGCTACACATGCAAACCATACACATATTCGTGTTCACATAATGTGCATTTTATTGCAATTTTATTTGCGCATTTCTTTTTTGCCTGAACTTGGTACCGCTTTATGATTCATTCAGAGGTCCGTTGAAAGCGGGTCAATCGCCGCCACACAACTAAATGAGACATGAAACGCCAACAATAACAACGTCGAAATGTCAACACTGAAATCTGCCATAAGCATGCAAAGTTTATTTGACACAGATTTTATTTATACATGAAAAATCAGTACAAACTTTGTGTAAGAATTATGCCCGAGTTTATAAATAAATAAATACCTATTTTTATTGCTTGTGGGCGTATAAGTTTTGTTTTACTTGAAAATATTTATTTATTTATTTTTCCGAGTGCTTTAAAAATCAATTTAATTGTTTTGTTTTTTCCTTTCGAATATACATACATTCATATTTTATTTAATTTGTATTTCGGTTTGCTATCGCAGAGGCGGTGCTTCTGAAGTTTATGACATTCAATTGTTCAAACACTGATAAGAATTGAATGAGTTCAGTACCAACTAGCCAAGTGTAATGATTATCTTTTGCGGAAATGACTTCCAATTATTGTTTAATTCACTTGCGCAAATACTGTCCGCAATAAACTTACGATTACTGCTTTGTTTGAAACCTTAACTTATATAAAATTATTTATTAGTTGAACTATTTTTTATTTTGCCTTTATCAAAGCACTCTTCATCGAACGACAAACAGTTTTTATTTTCTACGTTATCTATAGAGATTTTTACTTCCAACTTTTTACTCTCACCGATTCGTTCAGGCATAAATTTAATTGCAACAACAACCGGCAAAAAATTCTTAGAAATCCAGCAAATTTCCAGGTAGTTTTCTGAACAACGTGGTTTGGGCTGCTTGATTACAATAATTTGCGGTTTACATTGTTTGGTTTCAGACACCGAAGCAGAGTAGAAAAAAGATACCCTATCAAATGAGAATGGCAGACTAGAAAATACCTTAGAACTCATATTTTTTAATAATTGTGGGACACACTAGTAGATATAGTCTAATTACACGATTTACAGGGTATTTTGTTTGAAGCACTTGCAAATATTGCACAGTTGGTAGTAATTTCAAGGGGGAAAGTAAGCAATTATGAGTTTGCTGGTTAATTACAGGGTTTAGTTCATGTAGCATTGTTTACATGTTACTTTCGAATGATGTCTATGCACATTGCTTTTGGTCATAAGGTTTCGCCTCTAACATTTTAATATACATATTTATTTGCATATACAGTTTTTAATTAGGTATTTAATTTAAATTTACTTTAAAGGGGTTTTCTTACAAGTGCAGCAAATTTGTATGTATGAAAATCAATTTGATTTCACTATTGATTTACATTTTTTAATATTTATAATTAATTATTAAACTCCAACCACTGTTCTCCCTTTCTTCCATTTTGTCTAGGCTGTAAGCTTATGAAACTGACCTACAACAATAACACATGAGCTGAATTACTACTCTCCCTCGCTATCCCTCTCAATCTATCTCTCTCTTCGTGCTCTCTGTCTTTATTTGAGCCGCTTTACAGTTTAGCAGCGGAAATTACGCAACACATGCAAAATGGAAATGAAGCAAACAGAAAACATTTAACGACGCAGCCACTGTCGCTGCAGCAGTCGCTGTCTGCTTCGCTGCCGCTGTCGCCGCCACCGGTCGCCCACTGCTAATACATAAATAATGCAAATGCATCGCGAGTGAGAGAGTAGCGTGCCAAGGTGTCTGTGTGTGTGTGTGAGTGTTTCTATATGTATGTGTCGATGTCGAGGCCGGGGCAAGGCAATTGAACTTTTGCTGCAACTTTCTTAAGCTAAAGCCAAACAGCTGTTGCTGAGCAAGAGACAGAGCGAAAGAGTAAGTAAGCGAAAGAAGAGAGAGAGAGAGAAAGAGCGAAGTGACGAGAGTGCAATAACTTTGCGATTGTTGCCCACCATTTATTATCGCTTTATTTTTATCGCATAAATAAAAGTCACAGCGTAAAAAAGGGCTTGTCCAAAAGGGGCAAACGAATTGAATGAATGAGCAACAAGAAAACCAAAAAAGTTGGCATTGCTTCTGCTTTTGTTGTTGTTGTTGTTAATGCAAAACTGAGTGCTAAAAGTTTAAGGACATTTGCCATGTTTACATCTCACGTGTGACTCAAAAAAAAAGGGGGAGGGACGAGTTATTTTTATGCTTGTCGCCTGGACAGGAATAGAGGGGTTTATGGGCATGTCTCTGGACGTCAAGCGACGACGGTTGTTAAATTCATGACGTCTAAACACGCGACCCTCGCACTGTTTACGGCATTTCATTTTGTTTTTTCGCACTACAATCGCAGGGGGGTAATAACCACACCCCAATTACCCCACAATAAAAACAACAACACAAAGTTTATCCAGGAATTCTCAACACCGTTTTTATCTTGTTAACGGTACAAAAGAGTTTTCTGGTTAAATTGGGCGTAGCAGCCAGCTATTTGTCACTCAGGGCACGTAGCAAAAGCTTTAACTGCTGATCGAATGCAGTTTAAAAGCAGCAAAAGGCGAAAACACAACAAAAGGTGATTGATTTATAAAAATCAGATACAGGCGAGTTGATTAAAACATCAGATACATTTTTAATTCCTCAGGGACTTGTCTGAAATTCCAGCCAAGCTTGAGATTACAAAATTAAAACAAGTTTCACACAACCTTAACCAACGTCATAGTCAATAACTGATGTATTATAAAAATCATACGTTCTGTCACCCCCTTTATCGACTTTTACTCTAATCATATCGAATTACCCACTCAAGTTCTACCACAATTCACTTTCAATTCTGCCATTACTCAAATTCGTTACACACACCCACAAACACACCCTTCAAATTTAAGACCCCTTTTTGGGCCTTCAATAAATAAATTATTGAAGGAACCACAGGCAACATAGCCAGAATAAACAAGTCCAAATTATGATTTATCGCGAGTTCTAAAAGGTTTTTTTTTGTATCGAAGAAAACCCATTTAAAAAGTATTTGAGAGAAATATGATATGGTTAATAAAATATTGATGAACTAGACTACGTACATTTTATTTTAAACCCAGAAAAGAAAGTGCTTCCCTTACCAAATAACAATTTTTATTTGATCAATCTGCCATTACATAACCACTGAGAACTGCTTCGAAATGATTACAGGGTCTTTAACAGAGTGCCTACTCTACTAAAGCCTTCCCTACTGATTAAAGCAGGCTTAAGTAAGCTTTCCATTTAAATGCCATCAAATTAAGAACTTGTTCTTAATTAATGAAATTCTGAAAGACATAAAATCAGTAGATTTCTCATGTCAAGCAGCGCCAAATCCTTTCCGATTGGCGCTTTAATAGTAAAGTTGATTAAATTTTAATTAAACACAACTATGAAATCGTTTGCTGGTAAATGACCTCGCCCAACAACAAAAGTGCTGAATGAAAATTGAAAGCTTAAATGCAACAAAAACGGACACAAGGGACCTTAAATAAAAGTCTATCTCTCTCCCACCCTCTCGCTCGCTCTCTGCATGTACATAACGGTAAAATTTAAATGCTGCAAAATTGGTGTGCGAAAGATTAAAGCACGCCACACAAATACTTGTACATATTTACAGTAAATATATATATTATATACACACAGGCAATTTGAGTGATTGTTGGGTGGGCTTGGGTTTAAATGCCATAAATAACAACGCAGCAGCGAAAACAGAAGGAGCAGCAGGAGGAAAGAAGAAGAGGATGATGAAGAAGCAGCAGCAGCAACCATCACATAAAAGCCAAAAGCACATTATGTGCAAATGACAGCAGCGCATAGCCGGCCGGAATATGAAGATATATATACACAAAACACATACAAACAAAACATACTTACACAAACACACACACGTACACGTGTACAGCAAAAACAGCAACAATGGCTGCCCACACAAATAGCAAAGCTTAGTATAAAACAGAAGCAGAAGCTCGCGCGCTTTTGGTGAGTATCACTTTTATTTTGGGAGAGTGAGAGAGCGAGCAAGACAGTTAGAGGAGAGAGCACAGCAGCATGCTGAGAGCAAACATACAGGCAGCGCCGACGTCAAAAAAGGCCAAAGAGCGCCGCATGCGGCGAGAGCGAAAATCGATAAAATCAAGGGCAGACAATGTGTTGGGCGGCAGGCGACCACTGGAATGGGTTGGGTTTGGTTTCGGTTCGCTTGTGTTATGCTGTGTTGTGTTGGGGTGTGGTGGAGTGTGGGGTGGGCTGGGGTGTGGTGGGTTGCTTGTGTTGTGTTGCTGTAAGCGTGCGAGCAAGAAAAAAATAAAACAGCAGCAGCGACGTCAACTTTAGGCGCACGTGAGGCGGCAACTGCTTCTTCTGCTTCTTCTACTTCTTCTTTTGCTTTGTTGTTTCTTTTTTATTGTTGTTGTTACTGCTGCTGAGGCTGACGTCGCTGAAAGCAGCAACCCCCAAAGGCAGCCGCATTGTGAAAGTTTCTGTGTGTGTGCATGTTTGAGTGTTGAGGCAGCGGCAGTAAAATGAAATGAGAAAGCATGAAAAATAATCATGCTCCTACCACCCCCACCCCATACCCCTCTCCTACCCTCGACGACCACTAAACATTCAACGACTGTCGGCAACTTTTGGGGCGGTGCCTAGCAAAAATTCTAACTGAAGAGAAGTCGTCTTTAATATATGTATACACCAATACATATATACAACCCTTAGGGGTTTGCTGGCACTAGGGGTGAAGACAGGCGAGGTGGGGGTAGGTAGCCGCGCCTTGCTAAAGGAGCAGCTCCTGTTTTCTGAGTTACTTTTTTATATTTGTATTTTTTGACTCGACTGCCATTTAATTTTTGGGTTGCTCGGCATAACAGACAGGGAGAGAGCGGGAAACGAAGAGGGAGAGAAAGAGAGAGAGTAGATGGGGCAATTGGGGGTAGCTATATTGGCAGGATATCGTTTGGCAACAGCGCGTGCTATAATTTAATGTGTGGAGTAATAGAAATGGCGTCTGCATTTAAATTTCACAGCAAGGACGAAGCTCGAACTGAATTACTTTTTTTTTTGTTTTGGGGCGTCGCCGATGTCGTCGCCTGACGTTGCAAAATCTCCTTCGTGGGAGCTATAAAGGGGGAGTTGGAGGGGGGTTGGGAGTGGGTTGCTTTCCTCTTTTGTTTTATTGACTTTTTTTTTGGTATTTTTCTTGCGCGCATTAAATTAATGTGAATTGTCAAATGTTTGATATAAATTCTCAGAGTTGGGGAAGTCATTTTGGATTCAGTTTCTTTGCTGTAATGCGAAACTGTCGGCGAAGTACTGGGCGTGGCATGTAGCACTTGGAAGACCTTCAAGTACTTGAATTCCTAGAATTGAAATCTTTAAGCTTACATAACGCTTTAAGCGATAAATTATGTGGAAACCATAAATAACTGATGTGTGATTTAACAGAAGCTTTAAATAGAAAGTGCTTGAAGTGCTTGAATAGAAGTGCTTGGTCTCTAAAAATAAATTATTTAAATAATTTGTCTATTTCAGACTTTAAAATTATTTATGTAAACCATTAAGCATTTTCAGATAAATATTAGAATTTATGGTTCACTTTATCAGCTTAAAACTCTTTATGTTTAACATAAAATCAAATTTAATTGACAGTCAGTTTAAAGTTGGCTAAAAGCCCTGGGCCTATTGCTCCCAAAGGACCCATTTCAGCCTCTGATAATAATCCCAAGCATTCACTAGTTTTAGAGTTTGGGCTTTAAATAAATGACAAGAATTTTATCAAAGTAATTAATTTAAAAGTTTTCTTTCTCCCCTGTCCGATTGACAGGTGTAACTGCCAAAATAATTAATTAGTTGAAAACTTTTGCATTTGACACACATCAAGGCAAAACAACAACTGAAATTGGTTCATGGAAAACACAATAGTAAAATCTGATAAAAAAGGAAAATTAAAGTAACCAAATGAAATTAAGGCAAAACACTTTCAGGCCAAAACGGAGAAGGCTAAAATAATTGGGAGTGGCGTCACTTTATCTTCATTCTCGATGAATGAAATTATTGACGTTGAGCAGTGCGGGAGAAAGAGATAGCACGCTGGCTGCCTAGCTTTGAGCTGCTGAGCTAAAGTGAAGTTTGGCAACGTTGCGAGCAAAGAATACCAAAGTAAAAACGAGCGCAAAAAAACTAGTTACAGAGCACACACACACTCACTAACACACACATAGCAGGGCTGGGTTGACTTCTTCTGTCTGTGTCTTGCCACCCACTGACCTGGCACGTTCTTTACCCTCCCTGCTCTCTGCTTCTCTCCTCTGCCCTTCGTTGTTGCCACATTATTTTATCAGAAATGTTATCAAAATGTGCGTTACCAGCTGCGGCCCCAAGTAACAAGAGGCGCAAGGCACAAAGGAGGGGAGTGGGAGCTGGAGTGGGGGTAATGGAGGGAAAGAAGCGCCGCTAAGCAAACAGCGAATGAGGTCGAAAGCAGAGGCAGCTGTGCTGGCGGGCAGAGCGACAGCAAGAAGAAGCAAAAAAGAAGACGAAGCAGCAGCAGAGGAAGAAGAAGAAGCAGCAGCAGCGGCAGCAGCAGCAAAAAACGTTGAAAATGAAAATAATGCAGCAGAGAAGCAAAGCGCGGGCAGAGAGCGAGAGTGTTGTGTGCGTGTATGTGTGTGTGTGTGTGTTAGTGGGTGGTAGGCAGCAAGGATAGTGGGCAGAGGAGAGCGCAGAGCGTGCGGACACCAAGTGTAAGTGTGAGAATGAACAAGACATAGTGAAGAGAAGCATTCGAAATCCAAAGCGTAGGCAGCAGCAGCAAACGCCTTAGTGATGGCATGAGCAGGGGGAGGGGGCTTACGGTTAAAGCTATGCTTCCTTTTCCCTTTTTTCTATGCTGTGCTGCCTCTCTCTCTCACTCTCTCTCTTTGCTTTGTTACTTTTCTCTGTTTTTATCGCTGGCTGCCTTTTTATTTTGTTTTGTCTACAAAAAAGTTGCAGTCTTCTTCTCTCTGGAATGTGGGAATTTTGCGCATGTACATCTAATACATATATAATAACACTAGTGTGTATGTACACACACACACACACATACACACTGAGACGCAGAGAGCGGGTACGGGAGAGAGAGAGAGTGACAGACGCACGGTAAATTACCATCGATTTTCTGTTCTGTTGCCATGTAAAAGCATTTAAATTGCTTTCGAGCCGAGAGTGGAGTGGGAAATTGTTACCACGTTGGCGGTTCACATGGTGTTTATGTTTATGCCATATCACAAAAAGTATCTGAAAGATACACACACACACAACTACGCACGTAACTGCCATTAGTTATAATGATAACACGCCCGACTTGTCCAGGATTAAGCTTAGCTAATATTATGCCTTGCCAACTTTATCCAGCAACCGAATTTGTATCTCATGCCGAGCCAAACTTGTTTAGATATTCATCAGATACATTTTGTTTTGACTTTAACATAAAGTTTATATGCGGGCTCTGGGCCCAATTAGGTGGATCATCAAAGGTTAATAAGTTACAGATACTTTTGGTGTAGGTTAGCAGAGAGGAGAGATGGAGGAAGAGTGAAAGGTAGTGAAAAATTTGAAGGTAAATTAAATTACTCTTAAAGACTTTTTAAGCTAAATTCTAAATACTTGTTGGTACTTGAAGTTGGCTGCGCTTCTGACAATTTTATTTGTCAAGTGCTCCAAGAGTCGAGATTGTGTTTGATTATCTTCGAGTATCCTTAAAGCTACAATTCGTTAGTAAGCTTTAGACCCAAAAAGCGCTTTGATTATTACCAAATATGCACCTTTTTTTGGCTTTCAATGAACCGTTATGCTGAGTGTGCGTGTCTGGAGTACAAAGCCATAAAAAGGTCACAAATAAATTGTATGCTACACTAAAAGATACTCTGTAGAACAGAAACTAAGGATTGACTTGAATTTAGTAACTTATACGAACCTTTTTGGCATATTTTCAATCATTTGATAGCTAGAAAGGACCCTAAACAAATTTATTGTCATCAGTTTCGTATTTTCATTTAGTTTATTCCATTTCCCTTTACTTTTTGTAGTGCTAGGTTTTCCCAAAAAAGATTCCATTTACGATTTGCCTGACTGACATTGCCGCCAGTGTGTCTTGGCTTCGTTTTCAGGCGGGTTTTCCACACTTTTCTCTTACTTATTGCTGTTGTCGCTTTTACAGCTTATTTTCCTCCATTTCTGGCAGCTGTTGTGAAAAAAGCGCAATTTTCAGCAGAGGAAAACTAGAACGCAACATTTGCAAAAGTTTCAAATTGGGCGCCATTTTGTTGTTGTTGCTTTTGTCAGGTGTGATATATCAGATACATCATGAGCAGGGGGCGTGGGAGAAGCAGAAACAAATGTCGATCGATTTATATGTGTGTCAAGTCTTAAAGAACAAAACAATGTGAAAAACGCGCGCGATTTGCGTGCGACTAAAGCAGCGTGCGACAACAATGAGACCACTTGACCCCCATTGAAATTGGAATGGGCTTTGAAACGGAACGGAATGGAATGGAAACGAATCGAAACGTCATTGGTTGAGTGTACTGTGTGTGATTTGATTTTAAGCGGTGCTCATTAAATAACGAATCGACATGGGAGTTGCAGAGGGAGTGAGAGAGACACAGATACAGATAGAGAGCGATGGCACAGGAAGAGGTAGAGGAAGAGACAGAGAGAGGGATTGAAAATGTGCTGAGCTCAGCAATCACATTCTGATGTGTGTAAAGTGAATGGCATTGATTGAAGCTGATTGAACTGATGAATGACTAGCAATAAACGAAAAATCTTCAAGTTTCTGATGGCAAAAACTTTAATTCTAGCTATAAATGTCAATTGTTGTATAAAAACAGTATTGAAATCATTTAATGTTAAGCAAACCTCATAATAACTAAGTACCCCAAAGCAGCACAAGTAAACAGTGTTAAATAATACTTAAATAAGACTATACAAAGGAGAGTGAAACTACAACAGTGCTGCATGAAAATTGGCAACGTTGCACAGTCTTAGCTGTGACGCCTCCTAGCGGCTGCTGCTAAAGAAAGCACAAGGCAGCAAAACCAAAGGTTATGAACAATAAATTGTGTCTATATTTGGAAGTGTTTGTGTGTGTGAGTGTGTTGTTCCTCTAAAAAAGAGTTGGACCCAAGCACACACAGATACACACGCACACACACAGAGTGTTCTATAAGTTACTCAGTTCTATAGTTCTTTGTTTAGGGCACAACAATGTTGCAGCTTTACCTAAACTTCATTCGATGTCTAGTCGCTGCTGCTATCAACTCTCCCCCTCACCCCCTCTGCCCCTACCTATCGCTCTCCTTCTGCTCCTCCCACTTTTCTTGGGCATCCGCAGTCTGCACGCAGTTGCTACTTTTTTTTGGTGCTTCCCAATTTTTTGTAGTTTACAGACAAAACACCAAATTAGTTTTTGTGGCTTTGACTGATTGTCCCTCTCTTTCTCTCACTCGCTATCTCTCTCATTCTCTGCGCTTATTGCTCTCAACTTCCTCTTTATCGGTTTGTCGTAGCGTTTATCTTCAACGCCGCTTTTTCTTTGTTTTCTGTGTGTTTTTTTCAGCGTTTAGCTTTTGTTTATTGCTTCTTTACAACAACAATAACTGTTGGTTGTTGTTGTTGTTATTCTTGCTGCTCACGGGTTCATTCAACTGTCAAAATACACACAGATACAAAAACTCACTCACGTTGCGCATAGAAAACGAAATAAAATTAAAAGTATCTTTCAGCAACAACAAAGATATTGTATCTGTGAGTTTTGTCTTTTTTTAATAGCTTCGCTTTGATTTTTTTCCTTTTTCATTTTCCTTTTCTTCTCGTCTTCCCAAAGTTTTGTGCCCTTTGCTTTTGTCTCTATTTTCGTTTTGCAGCTGCGTTTTTAGCTTTTTTTTTGTTCGTTTAGCCGCCCCAAAATTCCGTGCCGCATTCTCCTCACCTCTCTTCGCTTCCCTCTATCCGCTTCTATCCCAATCTCTTCATGCTTCCCGCTTACACAGCGTCTAAATTTAAGTTCTAAACAGACAGCAGGCGGTGATTTCATGTATCCGCTTATGCACTGATCTACTACACCCCCTCACACACCTACCTACCCTTCTCCTCCTCCTCTCCTCTTCCCTCCTCCCCTCCAGCAAATGCATTTTGTGTAAAAGTTTTTCGTTGTTTTTTGATTTTTCGACTTTTAAGGCTTCTATTTTTGTTCTGACGGCATTGTTTCTGGTTTCTCAGTGCTGAGTTCATGACAGACCTCCAAAATGCACTACAGATGCAGCGCAACTATTTTTGTATCCCATAGATACATTACTTCAATATGCATTTAAATACACATATACATATCTGTATCTGTAGCTTTGTGTAAGAATAGATACATGATTTTTGAAAATCAGAACTGCGTGCATATGGCGCTATATTTGGGGCATGTAAACATTGAGAATTGGAATGCACATTTTCATGCTGAATTTGCTGTACTGCGAGTTGATCAAAGTTAAGGCTAAATGCGTTTTAGACCAAGTTAAAGAACTTTATTCATTGAAAATGTATCTTGTTTTGGGAAAGATACAATTATCGAGGCTTTAAAACTGCATTAACAGTAAAATACATTATGCACAACTAGACAGCCGGGAAAAGGAAAAAAACAGTTAAAGCAAATACAACGGTACTTTGCATATACAGCTGCGAAAAATAAAATAGCACCACTTTTATAAGCTAAGTTTGAGATGCCGCCCTATATACATCTATTGGTCAATAGACTTCGTAATAACGTTTTCGGATTCAGAAAACCTTAAACTACATAAACAAAAAAGAATTTCATTAAAAACTATTATAGTTCTTAAAATATGCAAACAAATGTAAAAAAAGGCAGGAAAATGTGCGAAAAAAATAATAGCACCACTGATCCTTTTTGGGCTGTTACCGTTATGTTTCGCAGAGTTGGATTTCTGAAATGCACATAGTCAAAAGATCTGTGTCTTTTCGTGACATCCAACCCGAAACTTTAAAAAAAATTTTGATAAATAGCTATATAATGGGGCGTGAAAGGTACTGGAACGGGAGCTTATAAAAAAGTTGATCCCAGATGGAAAAACTTACAGAGAAGTTGGATGTTTGATTTGGTGCTCATACAAAATGATACCCAACGCCATCACCCACAAAGAAAAGGTGGAAAAACGTGGACGATATCGAGTAATGAGTCCCCAAGATGTTAAGATATTGATTTTTGAGAGCAGGAAGGATCCTTTCAAGACGGCCACAGAATTGAAGAAGGACCTGAATCTACCGGGAACTGTATAAACCATTAGGGCATGTATGAGGGATCATCATTTAAACGTCCGAAGTCCGAGGAAGGCCCCACTTTTAAATGCCAGGCATATGAAAAACAGAATAAAGTTTGCACAGGAGCATCTGAATTGGCGTAAAAAAAATGGCGTAATATTTGTGGACAAACGATAGCAAAGTAGTGATGTTCGGTTGAAAAGGGTCTAGAACATATGTGAGACGTCCACCAAATTCAGAATGTCCACCACAACACACCGTAAAATCCATAAAATGCGGAGGATCAAGTTTGATGGAATTGGCCTGTTTCTCATATTTTTGTGTAGGGCCTATACATTAGGTGAAAACCATTGTGGACCAACATATCTATGTGGAAATATTAAAAGAAGCCATGCTCCCCTATGCGGCCTACAATATGCCGCTTGTTTGGGTCCTCCAGCAGGATAATGACCCAAAACACACCAGCAAAAGGGCAAAGAAGTGGTTTTTGGAGAATTCGGTGAACGTTTTGGAGTGGCCTGATCCGTCTCCAGACCTTAATCCTATTAAAAACCTGTGGGCAGATGTCAAGCAAATAGTCGCCATAGCCAAGCCGAACAATACCGAATCCCTATGAAGGACCATTTAGGAGTCATGGGCCAAAATCCCTATAAAACGATGTCAGAACCTAGTTGACTCGTTGTGCAGCCGAAATAGCCCACAAGGGTGGTTCTACTAAAGATTTACTTTTCAAATTATTCTTAGTTATTGTTTATAACTATTATTTTGTTTCATACGTTACTTATTTTTCGTTATTTTAATTGTTTTTAGTGCATAAAGAAAAGTGGTGCTATTATTTTTTTCGCACATTTTCCTGCCTTTGTTTACATTTGTTTGCATATTTTAAGAACTATAATAGTTTTTAATGAAATTCTTCTTTGTTTATGTAGTTTAAGGTTTTCTGAATCCGAAAACGTTATTACGAAGTCTATTGACCAATAGATGTATATAGGGCGGCATCTCAAACTTAGCTTATAAAAGTGGTGCTATTTTATTTTTCGCAACTGTACGTATAAAAGTATCTATGTAATACGTATCTAACATCTGAAGTTTACTTGTGGTTGTTGCTTTTTGTTACTGCAGCCGCTGATGAGTCGGAGCCGAATGCAGCGAAGCGCACAGAGACCGCAGCAGCACAAAAACAAAGCAACAAAACAGACAACAAACAATGCACACATACACTGACACACACAGCTCCATTGCCGCCAGCACAAACACACACACACCCACAAACTTACTCTCAAACACACACACACAGAGATAAACACAGAGAGCTAAGTAAACATAAAAAAGGAGACAGAATGGAGGCATAGCGAGTACAAGCAGACCCGCTGCTGACGTCGGCAGTGACGCTGACTGAGGCCGTTGTCTGTTTTTCGTGTGTATCCACTGCTGCATCAGCGGCAGCGGGAAAAACAACAACAAAACAGAGCAACTTATTTTTGTTTAGCTGCCACGTTTTTTCTGCTCTCTCTTTTGTTGTTTTTCGTTTTGCTGCTTCTTTGCAGTTTGCTTCGTGCTTTGTGCGCTTTTAGTTTTTTTTCTTTGGATTTCTCTTTCGACATGGAATTTTGCAGTCGCAGCAACAAAAAGCGATGCGATGGAACGGAAAGAGAAATGAATTGAATTGAAGTTTCTAACGAATTGGTAACTAAACTGTAGAAACAAAAGGAAGAGGCAGAGAGCGAAAATGGAGATAAGAGATGAATGCATAGAAACGACAACAAACAGAACAAGCAATAACAACGATTTGCAAAGCATTTTAATTGACAGGCGAATGCAGACGGCGGTCAAGCAACATAAATGGCCAATTGGCACGCATGTGTGTGCCTGTCTCTCTGCAACTGTGTGTGTGTGTGTGTGCGATACATGTGTACGTAAGTTGTAAGCAAGTCAAACTAGTTACCATAATTGGCTGTCGGTCTAAAAGTTCTTTTTTATTTTGATTTTGTTGTTTGGTTTACTTTGGTTTTCTTAATTAGATTTCTTGTTTGACTGACAGCGTAACAGAACTTCTTGATCACACATGTTGCAAGCTTGTTTACCTTTACAGCAACAATGTTGTCGCAACATTGTTGAGTAATCAAAACACCTCTCCGCCGACCCCCGACATCAAAGCCTCCCTGTCTTCTAATCAAACTCGCACTGCCAGCATTTAGAGCACAAATTCTATTTCTTTTTCTTCTGCCAAACAAACATCAAGGTCTCTCTCTTTTCAAACCACTTCCGCTCATTAACATTTAACATTCATAATCGCAAGATATGAAGGAAATGACAGAGCAGTGGAAACAATCGAAACATAAATTTAAGAGAACCAAACTGTTAACAGTTGATCGCACTGTTAAGTTAACAGAAGTCTAAAACAGCTGTTTGAAATTGATGGCACGTGCTTATCTACAATAAGTATATGTATCTTGCCTCTTAGTTGAGTTACGAACATCTTTACATACAATAACTCTGTTAAAAAAGTTATTTATTTTTGCAAATTTACTACCCCACAATAGAATTTCACAGTGTATTCCTAGGCTGATAACACATCATATCTGTAAGCTTCAAAAAACATTTGTATCTGCTCTTATTATAAAAAAGGGAGGGCTTTGCCACGCCTACACTTCCAAGTCCCATAATTTTCTAGACTCAAGCAACAAACTAATTTGAAATACATTGTTCAGTACTCCTACAAATGCAGTGCATAGGCAAATGCAAAACAAAAAAAAATTAACCGCTAGCTGATACGTCACATACTAAAGAAACACAATAACAATTAAGAGAGCTTGTGCTCCTCACTATCTATACAGGGTGGTGCTGGTACTCACATTTTACGCCGCCCTCGCTCGATCGCTGCTCACTTCTTCTTCTTCTCCTTTCGCTCGTACGTTCGCCTCTTTTTCTATTTGCTTTTTTGCTTGATGAAAGTCTTTAGTGGTTATTCCATTCGTTGTTACTGTTGCTTTTGCATTTGTGTGACATTTTCGGCGGGACACACACACGCCTATCTCGGTGCTGTTGTTATTAGTGTTGCGAAAAGGAAGACATGCAAATCGACGAAACCTCAGATTGTTTTGTTGTTGTTGGTAACACTCTTAACTTTTAATTATTTTTGCTTTCGTTGTTGTTGCTCTTTTGTTATGTGATTGAATTTTTGTATGCGCTGTAAGAAACACAAATAATTTTAATATTTTGCTCTTTGCACTTATTTTCACTTATTTCTCATCGCTGATACTACACTTTTTTCAGCTGCTGTTGCTTTTATTTTATTTTTCTTTTTGTACTCGTATACGCGCTCGCACAAACACAGACGCGCGCTTATATATTTACACAAACACAATGACACGCGCTCACGTACACACGACGACGACAACCGCGGCAATCGCTGCTTCTTCTTCTTTTTCTTGCACTTATTGAACAACAGACGACGCAGCCTCTATCTTTTCTTCTTCTTGCTGCACATATATTTTATTGAACTTTTTTAATTATATTTGTATTTCAATTTGTTATAAATTTCATTTCGAACTCGAAATACACACGCACACTCACAAATAAATAAACACAACGAACACACACACGCACACATACACAAACGTGCCGACTCCGAAATATTTTACTTTTCTTTAAGCCATTTTCGTCGTCACATTTACAGCAAGAAGCACAAGCAATTTAGATGTTTGGCTTCTCTTTCACACGGCTCCGCGCTCTGATGGGCACTGATTTGCTGACTCGCTCTATCGCGTGCGCTGCATACAAACACTCACGTAATTGAACTTATGTATTATGCCTATTTAAGCATTTGCCTGCCATTCCGCACGTAATGCATGTGTGTCAAACTCACTGCACATTTGTAATGAATGCAATTTGTTGCATATTTCAGAACAACTATTGTATAATTAAGTATTTCTTCTCAAGCCAAGTTAAATACACACACGCGCAGCGGCAGCACACGTCCGTACCGTTCAAGCGAGAGCGAGAAACAAAACACAAAAGGAAATGTGAAAAAGAGAGACCGTTTACAGTGTGGCCATCTGTTTGGAATGGCAAATCGACAGAAAACCCTCCACAAAGATACCGTTTCATGAAAAAAGCAAATTAAGATTGCAGATTAAATGAAATGCTGTCTATTTATATTTTTTATGGAGTTAAAAGTAATAATTTTATAAATGTACAAGTAGATGTGCATGATTTTTTAAAATGTTTAGTTTCATATCATTCAGCTTTCAAATGGGTATGCAAATTTATTGTAACACCGACATTTTGTAACACTAGCAGAGTTGCATCTTGATATCGATCAGTTGACCCGACGAAAAGTAATCGATTTACCAGCGCTTCTTGGACAATCGATGAATTCGTTACTAGGTAATTTAGTGTGTGTTGATTTTTAGCGGCGAGAGGAGTGCACGTTACGAGCTGTTGAGTAAAATAAATAAATAATTTGCACACTGAAAAAGTGCAACTAATGTTAGTAAAATACCGATTTAATTAACACGACGCGCTGCGCAGTTAAAACGTTCGATTTAATTCCATTCTTTACAAATTCATGGTAATCGTGCGGCTGAATTTGTGATGCGCACAGAGCACAAATTTGAGCGCAAAGAAAAACGGTCAAAAGAAAGGTGCAAATGAAAATCAAAGAAAGGAAATCTAAAATACAAGTGAAAATTTCAAATAATTGTTAATATATAATCAAGTATACCAACATATATATGCGCATACAAATGAGTATATCTATTCTGATGTTATTTAGTTAGTGTATCTCTCTGTTCGTGTATGCGAGAGAGCGTGTATGTGTGTGAGTGTGTGCGTGCCTATTCGTGTGCCAAACAAAAAAAAGGGCGTCACAGTTGAAATTTTATGCAGCCAAAAGCAAATCAACACTAAAAAACCCAAACCACAACGAACCAAAGGTGAGTGCGTGCCGAATATTGTTTATAGTTACTTTACTTATGTACAGCGAATAGGTAAAAACAACCACACCTACGCACATACAAACTACCACAGCTTGAGCGTGTTTGTGTGTGTGTGTGTGCGTGTGTGTTGGTTTAGTTTTAATATCCGTTGCACTTTTCATTGTTGCCAGATCTCTTTGCTCTCGTGTTTCGTTCTCTCCACGCTTGTCAAATGGACAACAATTACAGTTAATAACAACTTCAATTTAATTCATCACAAAAGCTGAGGAGAAAGAGGGAAGTGCAACAACAACAACAAGAACTGATTGGACAATCGCCAGATCTTTGAGCATATCTCTCTTTCATCCCATATAATCAATTCAATTAGCTGCATTTGTGTTGCACCAACACATGCATAGCTCTATGTACCATATGCGTGTGGTTGTGTGTGTGTGAAGCTGAATGCTATGCGTCTTAAGTCAGTTTTCTTTTGATTACTCTTCCGTTGTTGTTGTTGTTGGTTTCGGAGCCAGGCACCGTTTTAATCTACAACAACAAGAGCAAATAGTTATAACAGTAGCAATATCATGTTATGTCTGCAATTGAATTAAATTCAACAAAATAGCAAGTGAAAAGAATTATTTGTCGCTGTCGCTTTAGTTGCTGCTGCTATTTCTGGTCAATGCTCAGGCATCACAATTTTCGTACATTTTTTATTTAATTTATACATGTATGTATGCATGTGTGTGTGCACATACACACATATGTTTGTTTCACTCTCTCTTCCCCTGCCTGCTCTTTAACTAATCCGTGTGTTTGCCGCCTCTTCGTTCTGACAACTGATGAAATTATTTATGATGCTCTTCTTCCATCTCTTTCATCCCACCTTTCCGCTCTTTGGTGGACTATAAGATTATTCTTATGCTGTTGTTGTTGCTCTTGTTGTTCTTGGCGGCCATTAACATTTGTATGTGCGTGTATGCGTAGACTTACACACACAAGCATATTTCATTGAACAAGTAAAAACTGAGACGGGGAAAATATGTTTTATTTTCTATATGCGCTTCACTGACATTTATTCGATTATTTAATTCGGAAATGCTGCGAGTCAAATTGTTGCTAAGAGAAAACTCGTGCAAAGGTCAGCAAAAGCGAGAATTACGTAGATAAAGTTAATCATAACTATTAATAAACCAACACACAAATCGATATAGTTATCATTATCGTATAGAAAGTGAACGCAAAGTGGCATTAAATATAATTTGTGTTTATGTCGCCAATAAACTGAACTAAATAATTAACTACTTAAATTATAGTAGACCACAAAAATAGGAACTTAGTTCTTAAAGTTCATAGATTTACTTAGTTTATAATTAGGTGCATAACTTAACCGATTAAAGTGCGTCTTATCGGTTAAATCCAAAATAGCTATGTGCTCAAATACAAAAACAATTAATTAGACGCCATTTAAGTGATTAGCACCTTATCCAAAGTGACTTGTATTTAACGGCTGTTCATACATATATTTCCAGAGAATCCCCCCAGAAATCTAATCGGTTAACGCGATAAAAATCGTATATTGAGTAACTAAAAACTATAGATTGGGCAAGTAGTTACATTTGTGCGAAATACCCTGTAGCAAAAGCAGCAAAAGCGACTGCCAGCTGCCCTGTAACTGCTGCCAAATTGGACATTTTTCTAAGGAAATAGTTTTAGTCAAGGGTATAATTAAAATGCCCATAAAATTTATATAGGGTATGTGGCGCTTGTTGCCAGGCTGAATTTTTGTTGTAGTTAAAGCTTTTAGTAATATTATAGTTGTTGTTGTTGTGGAAGTTGTGGCAGCACGTGTACGCTTTTCCTCTGCCCTGGCGAACCCATTTTCCCATTTTCATTTTTGGGCACACGCCAAAACAGCAGCGTGGAGGAAATCAGCTGAAAATCAAACGCAAATAAACAAAATAAAAGCTAAAAAATAACAACAACATGAACAATTTTACGATATGAAAAGTACAAGAACAAGAGCTAAATGTAAAAGCAAAAAAATACAAAAAAAAGAAAATTAACGCAAATTAAATTAAACTAATTAGATATGCAAATATTTGCGTGATATTTGGTGCTTTGTTTTGGTTTTATGCTCCGATTATACACACACTCACACACACACGTGAGTATATTGCACAATGCACGATACTCGACCGATAGGAGCCCCGTAAAATGGGCGTGGCGCGTGTGTGACCAGCAAGCCAAAAAACAAACTGAAGAGCCCAAAATTTTAAGGGCGTATCCAATAAATAATTCGCTAAGCTTAATAAACTGTCACACACACAGTGTGTGTGCTTGTGTGTGTGTGTGTGACTGATGTCTCGTTCAGCGGATTATTGAAAATACTTGCAAACTTTATTTTTAAATCCATACGGGTTTGATCAACCTCAAAAAACAAAAGTGAATGTCAAAAATCATACGATTTTTCAAAGGGGATTGACCCTAGAAATGCTTAGATTTTAGAGGTTGTTGCTCATATGTGGGTCTCACTGCAGGCATGCCCCTATTATGGAGCTAATTTGTGAAGCGTTCAAGAATGACATCAACTATGAAAACTTGATGAGTAACATAATAGGCTAATAATGAAAATATTTTTATATTAAACGACTTTTAAGACGATATAACTGAACTTTATTTACTTAAAAACATTTAATAATTTAATAAAATGACGGTAATTAGCTGCAGCTATGCTAAGTTGAATTATCGATAGTTGTGCAGTGTTGTAAAACGCTTTGTAAGTGTAGTAATTGAGTGAACAAGTGAAAGAAGATCATTAGTTTACTGATACCAAATTAGTTTAATAATTTAATTGATTGAATAATGCTTATGAAAGCCGCTAATTGATTTGTGTAGCGAAATTAATTTTATTACTTTCAATTTAAGAGACTTGGAGAAGTGAGTCAGTTTTCCATGTAGTAATAGATGTATGCAAATTGGTTTAAGTGTATGAGTGTGTACATATGTGTGTGATCCCATCTTAATTGCTGTCTATATGTCTCGATGCTGACTCATACAGACTTGTAGATACATGTGCTGACCCGGCAACAATAGACAACGCGTGGAATGTCCTAAAACTGACACTGACCTTAAAGAGCAACAACAGCAACAACTTGAAACTAAACCACTCAAATTTAACAACTTCCGTTGCTCTTTATGCACTCAAATAAATTACATAAATTCATACAACAACACAAATTGTAAAACTGTAAAACACAAACACACAGATACACACACACACACACAGAGACAAGTGAAAACACTTTCACCTTTTTTGCAAAATACCCCAAAGGGGGCCGTTCTATGGTCTGACGCAACTTGAGTGCTCTGTGTAGTGTTGGGGAGACGAGGGGGTCCGCTTGTCAATCAATAATTTAAGTTTTAATCAAAGCAAACATGTTGTATAAATTAAAAGCATGCACGACTGCCAGTTGCGCAGTAAAACAAAGCCAAAAGTTTACGCAAACAAACTAAAGTTTATGTAGACTGGTATATACAGAGTATCTTACATGAAAAGGGCGAAAAGATACTTCTACCTTTAACAAACTTAAGTTTGGGGACAGTGGTATATACAGAGTATCTAAAGGCCAAAAAGATACTTCTACCTTTAACAAACTAAAGTTTATGTAAAGCGGTATATACAGGGTATCTTACATAAAAAAGGGCAACAAGATACTCCCGCTTTTATGCAAATGTAGCTGATTGCGATCTTAATGGAAATTATTGGCAGGCAGCGCTTTTAAGAGTCTGTTTATTGTACATCTTCAGACAGGCCGGGGTAGGCAATAAATAGCTATTGACAAGATAAAAGCGACAGCGTAGAAAAACAATCATAACAAAGCTGGAACCTCGAACCTCGAATGATTCATCAGCTACCAAGTAGCTCAGTATCTGTCAGATTTGTATTTATTTTTTTTTTGGGTTCTAATGCAAAAAGCGGTTTCTGTAGTAGTTTCTGCGCTACCTGCTTGGACCTCTGTTTTTACTGCATGTTTTTAGCTTAAAATGAGCATAAGTGTGCACTTATTAGTTGGCTTTTAGTCTATAGAGTTTTGCGATTTTTTCAATTTATTTTTATTTGTTATTTTGCGTATTTATTTTCCGGTTTCTCAGTTTCATTTGTATTCGTATTTCATGCACGGCAGCACGACGGCATCCACAGCGTAGCTAAAATGTCATTTAAATACCCTGTAAATGTAATGCGATGCGAGAGAGGGTATAAAGTGTGGGTAAACACAGCTTGATTGATTGTTGGGTTAAGTAAGCAGAGTGGTCTAGCTAAACTGCGTGCAGCAGAAGTGGTAAGGGGTTTAGACTAAAATTTATACACATAATAGAGTTTAGTTTGTAGTTGGCATTGCAGTGAGTTTCATGACCTCTATAAGACTTCCTATAGAGTATCTGTCAGTCTGTCCCTCCCCCTACTGTTTACCTACTTGTTATTGTTCAAGTATTTGCTTAGTTATTTATATTTGCATTTCAGTCATGCGATTTGGGGATTGTATCGTCGTCGGTTTTTGCGGTTCCGCTGGCAAAACGATGACAACGTCGTCGTCACTCATTCAGTGCTCGGTGTTCGGTGTAAAAATGTTAAACAGGTTGATCTTTGAGCCATAAATGCCTTTATTCACAACCACATATCAAACAGCAATACATGCATATTTTATTTGTTTATCAGCATAAACAAAACTGACTCGACAGAATTGCCAGTCGCGATTTCTTACAGCGTTTGCTAAAAATTTCAACTAAAAGAAATAATGAAATAAAATTCATGTTTTAGTAGCGTGATTAATTTATTTTATTTTAATCAGCTTATTTAGCAGCTATTTATGCTTGTTTTATGTGCAAGTTTAGCGGGAAATTTCTATGAATTGATGACAGTTTTGCAGTCTATTTTTAAAAGTTTGACAATTTTGAATTTACGTGTGAGTTTTTCAGGGAATTTTAGTGAATTGCCTAAGATTTGTCATATCACTTTTTGTTTATAAATAAATTAACCGGAAGGGGCCATAAATTTAAGAGTTTTCTTCTTAAGTTCTGCAATAAAAGTCAGCTATAAAGTTATAGAACTACTGTGAAAGCTGTACTCGCGGACAGCTGCCTTTGGCGGACAGCTGCCTCAGGTGAAGAGCTTCCTCAGGTGGACAGCTCCTCAGGCCGACAACTGCCTCAGGCGGACAGCTCCCTCAGGCGGACAGCTACCTCAGGGGTACAGCTCCCTCAGGCCGACAGCTGCCTCAGAGGGACAGCTCCCTCAGGGGGGACAGCTCCCTCAGGCGGACAGCTCCCTCAGGGGGACAGCTCCCTCAGGCGGACAGCTCCCTCAGGCGGACAGCTCCCTCAGGCCGACAACTGCCTCAGGCGGACAGCTCCCTCAGGCGGACAGCTCCCTCAGGTGACAGCTGCCTCAGGCGGACAGCACACTCAGGGGACAGCTCCCTCAGGCGGACAGCTCCCTCAGGGGACAGCTGCCTCAGGCGGACAGCTCCCTCAGGGGACAGCTGCCTCAGGCGGACAGCTCCCTCAGGGGACAGCTGCCTCAGGCGGACAGCTGCCTTAGCCGGACAGCTCCCTCAGGGGACAGCTGTCTCAGGGGGACAGCTCCCTCAGATGTACGAATTTTATAGTTTGTCAGCATGATTTTCATACAAAATCCCTTCTCTCAGGCGGACATCTACCCTGGGCGAACAAAAATACTGGAACCGTGGCTGTCCGTCCAAGGCAGCTTTCAGTGTATATATATTTATATATTTTACTATTTACTTCCAGTTCTTTGTTCCAACATTTGTGCCATTTAAATAAAATTACCCAATGACGAACTCGAACCACATTTGTAATTATAGAACTAATGTGTGACAAAATCATGAATCACGAGTTTGAGAAATGCTCAAAAACACAAAGTCCGCAAGCCCCAAATCCGCTACCCCCAGACCCCCAAAGCCCGAACCCAAATCAAAACTTTAGCTCAAAGTTCAGTTCAGTTCAGTTCAGTGCCAGTTTCGAGATGTGTCGTATTACTTTTGGCTTGACAAATGTTTCGTGAGACATTACAGTGTCTCGCAATGTTATTGACCCGCCAGTCAAGAGTCAATTAAACAATCCGCCAGCAGTTGGCTGATGATGCAACTGACACGCCCCTCACTGGGCTGAAGGCGTTGTCAAATTAGTTACAAACAAAATTATGCATAATTTTCTTATTCACATATTTTCATTTCCTTCGCATTTACAGTTAGTTTCGTCACCAACGATGTTGTAATTTCATTGTGCACATAAACAATTCCAGCTGTTTTTTGTGTTGCAACAAATAAACAATGAAATTGGCTTCACGTCTTGGCAATTTTGGAAACTGACTTTGAAACGGAACACATACAGATATGTGTATATAAATAATATATACTGATGTACTTAAATGGCGTCTTAAATGATCATTGAGTGCGCTTTAAATCGCTTAATACAATTGTTAACGTTCGGAGCAATTAGCCATTAGCCATTAACCGCTTTATAATAACAAATATTTGAAGGCCAAGTGGGGAAGTTTACGAGACAAGTTATTTAGAATATTTTATCTAAGAGAGTTAAAAAGAGTTTTAAATTTATATAGTATAAGAAGTTTTGTTAAGATTTTAAACTTTAAGATACTTTTTTTATGCGTTTCAGATACTTTGAAACAAGGACAAATCGGTTGAACATAAGACATTTGTATGAAGACATGTAGTATTAGTTTAGCGATGGCTACCAAACTCATGTATTATGTGTAGGATACTATTATAACTATTCTCAGCAAACTTGGTTCGGATCGGACAAGTATAGCCTATAGCTCCCATAGGGCATATCGCAAATAATGTAACATTTGTATAAAGACATGTAGTGTTGCTTGAGCTATTGCAACAAAAGTCTTGCATTATGTGTATAGTACCATAATAAATATCCTTACCAAGCTTGATCCGAATCGGACGACTATAGCATATAGCTCTCATAGGACAATCTGGTTCAAAATTGCTGCTATGTATTGAAAAATTCGCACTAGAAGGAGGTCGGAGTAGTTTATAGTCGACCCACCCGACTGTAGCCTTTCTTACTTGTTTTAAATACAAATTTCATACTTTAAGCTATGAAAAGTACGCTCAACTTTGAGTGCCAAAGTTCTACAGACCCATAACTATTAGAACATATTTTAACCTTTTTCAACCTATGCTAACAAAGCTGACTCTGATACAGTTAAAGCTGAAGCATAAAATGATTATTAAAACTGCTTTAAAGATAGGAACTAATTAATTGGGCTACTTAAACAACTAATTCAAGCACTAAGTTATATTTAAACAACTGTGCTAGAGTAGAGTAGTAGTAGAAGTTTTTTATTGCAGACCTTAACCCACACAAAGTGAGTTTGGATTTCAAGCAGACAAATTTGGATTTTTACAGCACTCGTGAGTTTGTGTAGGTGAATATATATGACTATAAGCCCAAGTGGTCAGTTCGATGTACAATTCTTGTAACATCTAAGCAAACAAACCTACACATAAATAAATAGTATAACTGAACACGTTTGTGGACACTGTACACCTGAGGTCAAGGTTTTGGAGACCACGTACTTCAATAAACTGATTTATAAACGTAGCTGGCAATAAACCAGAAGACAGAGAAGAAGACGAGGCAAAAACAACACACCCACATGGCCAACACTCGAGAACAGAGTGAACTGAAAAACGTGCCATAAACTATTGGCCAAAATGGTCAAGACAAAGTTGTGTTGTGACGGCAGAAAGAAAAGTGCAGCATCATCAGGAGAGCGTAGCAGATTGGCAGCTATTTTGAAGAATGTGGCACAAACCAATTGCGCTAATAGACCAGACCCACAACCAACCGGTTAGAAGCAAGCTAGAAACATGGCCAACAGAAAAAACATTGTATAACAGTCATAGAAGTAATTGCTTTGACCAAAAACCGGACAGCGAGGGTTGCTTTAACTGCTAAAGTTAGCCAGAAATATGCTAAGAAGCCAGATGTTGATTATCACATAATAACAATGGAAATTTAGCAGGAAATGACGGGGCAAATGGGCCAAGTTATGAAGAGAGCTATGTTTGTGGGTTGAACGGGGGAAAAAGAGGTGGAGTTAGTTGGTAGTTTAATTTTGATTAATTAGGGACATTTGGAGTAAAATTTGAGTAGATCTTTATATACAGTGAAAGCTTTACTCGCGGACAGCTCCCTCAGGCTGAGAGCTCCCCTGATTTTCAAACAAAATCCGTTCTCTTAGGCGGACATCTCCCTTGGGCGTACAAAAATACTGGAACCGTGCTGTAACCTACCCGAAGAGTGTTTAGTTAAGCTTAAATTTCTTTATAGTTCTTAGCATAACTTGTTGAGCCACCCTCGCAACGCCTTAGCTAATTGTTGAGTCAGGCAGACAGCGTGGTCACTGCAGGTAGCTATTAAAGCCTAGCAGTGCCACAGCTAAAGCAGAAACAACTACCCACAGAGGAGTGGAGGAAGGAGAGCGGAGCGGAGCGAGGGTAGGAAGTGGGAAATGCAGAGAATGCCAAAACAAGTTTCATGAGGGGAAACATACGAACAGACTTTGTCGAACTGCAGTTGAGCTAGTCTCAAGTCTCAAGTGTTTACAGGAAGTGCCGAGTTTTGACAAATAAAATAAGGAAGAGGTTTTTGGGAGGCATGAAAGGGGGACAGTGGGTAAGTGGGTGTAGGGGTGGGTAGTGAAACGGGTGACGCTACGTTCTTGAATCACAAGCGAGAACTGCAATACGATAACACGTAGTCACAGTGAGTGAAACTTCGTCATCCACAAGCGACCACAAAACAATGAATTTACTTGATTACAGAATTCGTAATCAAAATATCAAAAAATATATATTTCAGTTGACTGTCGATTCAGTTGAAAATCGGGGCAATCGTAGCAATCGGGTTTCTCCTGCGGGCAGCTAAGCCAGACCACACCTGTCCGATTGTGTGTCAGGTGTTTATGCTGCCAGCAGAGATAACAGTACTCAAAATAATCATTAAGGTCAGTTTTTCAGTGATCAGGTGTGTGTTTTTAAAACAGTTTACCGACTGTGAATGAAATGTTATATGATTCAAGTGTTTGTTAAATTTCTTATTGTTGTCGTCATTTGATATATGAATAATGTGGCTATAATAAATTTTATTAAATTTATATCCAATGTCGCAGTAAGCTTACTCATGCATGACTCGACAATTTCAACTTATTTAGCACAGTTATCAAGAGGCTCAGATATCTGATAGCATGGAGCATATATCATGCTAACTTCCCCTCTCCCTATTCCTCCCACTCTTCCTCTCCTTCTCCCTCTCTCACTCTCCCACTCACTCGACTTTGTTCCCAGTCATTAGACGTTTTATGATGCTGCTAACCATTTATCTTACCTGTTTTAAGACGTTTGCAAAAACATTTCTTCAATTTTTACCTGTCATATCTGTTGGGTTAAATGTTAACGACTTCTGTGGAAAAAGTGCCAATTCATTGCGGCATCATTTGTTTTTATAGAGAAATTCGTTACAAACTGTTTAGATTATTTTATGGCTTATCTGTGCGTTAGTTTCAACTAAAAGATACTTTTTTCTATGTATCTTCTAAGTTAACTGGTCTGACTCACCCGTGTTTCCTCTTTTAATGTTGGGAATCTTCTTTAATTGAAAAAGATATGGCATATCTTGCGAAATTGTCTGAATTGGTATTTATGTCGGAATTTAGCGTTAAATTGCTGCAATTTACGTTTCGTTATCTAAAAGCATATAACGTATTCGCAGCGTGTAACACAGTTAATTAGCTTTTATCTAGTTTTATACATTCAAGTCGTAAAGAGGAATGTACTTTATTTTTAACACCGATAAGGAGACATTTGTAATTAAAAAACAATTGCAAGCTCATCAGTGAGCAAAAGTACACAAAGTATCTTAAAGATACGCATATAAGGTGCTGCAAAGTATATAAATAAAGTTTGGGGAATATTGACAGCGATTCCACGGCTCATTCGTCAATTTAGACAGCTTCAAGTGTTTATCTTGACCAACAAAACACAAGAACGACGAAAACGACAACAAATTGTTGCGCAATCTTTTTAGCGGCCTCCCTTTGCATGAATCACATCCAGGTGATAGACCTGCTAAGGTGTCGGCCCCTTCCGTCAGGCAACTCAAGACCCCAAGAAGCGCTGCCAAGTTGTCAACGTGTAAAGCAAGCTGTAAAGGTAACTACTAGATACCCTAGAACTTTTAGGAACTTTTTCAGTGGACTAGACATTTAAGTCTTCAACTTTCTACTAGTTTTGTCAGCTGTTGCCAATTGCAAATTCAACAAGTTTAGGAAAATAATTAGCGCTTTTTTATGAGCTTAATAAATCTTGGTAAACTTCCTATGGCTTTTATTTATTAAGCAGATGAGCTCATCGCCAGTGATAAGCTGCGTAAACTTTGGCTGATTGATAGCACGAGAAGTGCACGTGTTTCAGCATACCCCAGGCACATGCTACAGGGTATAATGAGAACACAGTCAACTGGGGGGACAGACACAATAAAAAAATTAACGTTGTCTCTATTTCTGCTTTGTTTATTTCTGTGTGCTGTCTCTTTCTACAGCTCTATCTCCTGCTCTCTTTTGTGGCTGCCACATAGTCGTGTTTCTGGCTGTCTTTGTGTCTTTGCGTTCAACACTTTGCTGCCATTTTAAACACCTGCAACAATAAACACAACAACAAATACAAAGCCATTGAGTTGAGGTTACCACAACATTAAAAACAACTATAAAATCTGTAACATCAACTTGAACTTTTGTTAAACAAACTTGGCAATTTTTATGCTTTTTTTTCTCTTTCTTTACATAAGAGCGAGAAAAAGTCTTGGTAAAAGTTGCTGACCAAAGCAAAGTACGTTTACTCTAGCCAAGTTGACTGCTTGGCTTAAAGCCTGACCTAGCTTACTTTAAGTTAAACACCCCACATTGTTTAGTTTAGTTGTTTTTTACGTAAGCATTTTGTGCTCTTGCATTAATGATGTATTTTATAATGAATTCAACAACTTTTTGCCAACAGCGTCACACACACACACATACACAGGGGAAAAACTTAATCAACTTTTGGGTAGCCGTAGAGCAAACAACTGTAACTGTGGGCCATAAAAGTTATTAAACGCAATTTATCTTTACTTTCGCTTTGGCTTAGAAAGAGTCTAAATTTCACTGCAGAAAAAAGAACTTTCTTGGCTCAAGTTTAGAAAGGGATTTTGGCAATTAAAGCTTAACAAAGAGTTTTAATTTTAATATCTTTAAGTTGCTGATGGTTAACGACTTTAGTAGCTAACAAATTATATTGGAGTTTTTATGTATAAACGTAGGTTAAACAATATTTAACAGTGGAGTGTCTTAACAGGGCTTAAAAGGTGTTTTCAAAATAATTTACTGCTCTCTGAAAAATACTTTGAAATTTTCTAAAGCTTTTCAGCTTTTTTAGTTGAAATATCTAGCTCTTTTTTTGGTATAAATTTCTTTTTTATATATTAGTATAAACTCTTAAGAGCTTAAGCTAAAGAGTTGCGAGTTCTAATTATTTTGCTAAACATTTTAGCTAGTTAAACACCGATTTAGTGCTTGGAATTTAGTTTTTACTTAGCCAAGCCTTTAAGTAGTCTTTTTATTTATTTATGCTTATAAGACGGCTCTTATTCGACAGACCAGACGAGACTAGAGACCAATAAATATTCAATAGAATTGTATGTGTTTGCCGATATAAAACTCACTGCGCACATTATATCCCATTGTAATTCTAATGATAGATCAAATGGTACTTATAATTTAGTGCGGTTCTTTGTATTTATAAATCAGCCACAAGTCAGAGCGACGCCAGACGCGACCTTCGTAAATTGTAACTGAAAGTGCGCCTGTTACGTATACGTAATGTGAAAGAGAAGGGCGAGAGAGAAGGGCGTGGGAAGAGCGTGAGGTGGGTAAGGCGAACTCAAGCAAATTGCATAAAGCAATAGAGAAGCTGATGTGTTGTCAATGAACGGTAAACAAGTCGCGTTTGTTTGAGTTTGTGTCGCTGGCAACCCTAAAGATGCGCAACTCATTAGCAAACGACTGTGACGGCGCATAATTGAATCGAATAAATGCAAATCAACATTCTTAAATGCTAAATTATAGGGAGGTATAATTTTGTTAAATAAGAGAGCTCAGCATGTAATGAAATATTTTTGAAATTAGTCAAATGGAACAGAAAGAAATGTGTTTCATAAAAAATACCGCACGGGCATAAATCAATCGTTAATTATGAATTATAAAAGCTACCACAACGAAGATCAGCTTAAAGTAAAGTTTTGGGTTTATAAAACACTTTAAAACAAGTAAGAAAGGCTACACTTGAGCGAGCGGACTGTAAAAGACCCCGTACTTCTGCTTGTGGTGGCCCTAGCTCATGTAGTTTAAATGATCCAGGTGTTTTCTTACGGACGGTCGGACAGAAAGACGAACATCGCTATATCGACTTGACTGTTGATGCTGATCAAGAATATATATACCTTCTCCTTCTGCCTGTTACGCACATTTCGCTTTGGACAAACTTAATAGACCCCTCTACACTCTCTTAGAGTACGGGGTCTACAAAGTTGAAGTAAAATAAATTATAAGCCAATTTGAACTTAACTTTTGACTCTATGAAACTAGCACTGCCTGCCACTCACAATATTTCCATATTAAATTATCTGAACTGAACTTTGAGTTGCTTTTATTGATAAACCCCAAGATGAACGGAAGTTCATTGTAGTTGTGTTTGCCTTTGTAGTTGATACAACTGAGCTCGTTCATTTGCACTCTGCTAATCAGCTCCAAAAATCGCTGAGTAAACCAAGTTGTAGAAACCAATCAAGGTCCGCTTATCAAGTTGATAACTCTCTCGGTCTCAGCCTCAACCTCAAACACGCGTGCAACGCCAGCGAGTGCAATAACCCTGAACAAAACATTGTAACAGATATTTTTAATGTGTTTTTCATTAAATTTAAACAACAACGAAGAAAGCGCATGAAGCAAGCGCTGAATAACAATAACAAAGCAACATAAAACATTATAACAGCAACAAACAACAACAAAAAAGTGGTTACAAAATGCGATGATTAAAATTTACAACAAAACTTCGAGTGAAAGAAAGAAGAAAAAAAAAGGGGACACAGAGGTTTGGAGGGGGCAACGAGCTGGCAGGTGAAACTTTAGCCCCAACCACAATTTGTGGCGACTTCAGTTTGGGGCGCAGTCAACTGCAGATGAGCATTGAGGTTGCAGCCACAAAGAAAGACACGAGAAATTTGTTCACTGGGTGCAAAAGAGCTTAAAGGGATTTTACTTTACTTTTTAAATGGAAAATTAACCAAAAATGTGAAAACAGACAGTGTTTAATGGACTAATGGTTTGAGATAGTGGCCAAGTGTGGGTTACGGTGGGGTAGGTCTTTAGCAAGACTGTTCCAAATGAGGTTAGCAAAGAGCCAAGAAAGCGAAACTAATGAAGAATTTTCACTCAGTAGTTAAAAAAGATTTGAAATTAAGAAAATAAATGAGTTGAGTAAAGTAAGATGAAAAGACAAGTGACCTTCAAAACTAGTGTAAGTTTTTAGGTGCATCTCAAACAAATGAATTTGTAATGATGCGGAAAACTAGCATGCCTTTTTCTGTTGCCTCTTCCGGTTGCCTTGTCAGGATTTTACGGCCATTTTCAGGCTCATTTAAAATGAAAATTGAAAGGCATTTTAAAACCTGATGAGCCGCCCACTTGGTTAGACCGAATTTAATTTTGGGAAGCGCCGCATGTGTGAAACAAAAGAGGGGGAGAGGGATAGAGGGAGCAAGGACTGACCGCGCGTGAATAGCAACAAAGTTTGAATATAAATATTTATAGTCGAAAAAAACAAACAATTGTTATCTTTGTATGCCATCAACGCCAGCATTGAATTGAATTTTAGTCCCTGTTCATCATCACATTGGCATGCGATGCATACAGCACTCGAGAGTCGAGACTCGAGAGTCGAGTCGTTTATGGTATTTATAGCATACAGTATATACTAATGTGAGCTGCGATCTATATAGGGTACCAAAGTATAAATATATATGTGTGTGTAGTCGTTTATTATCATGAACATAACGCACATCCTTATCAGGTGCATTGCGTACAATCGTTTTGTATTTATAGATTGTACACGTATTTTCCAATTGTTTGGGGAGCAATTTGGGGCAGGAAAAGTGCGGAAAACTCTTGAATGTTGAACGTCAACTGCCAATTGAGGAAGTATTGATCGAGTTGTCTTACTCACATTTGTTATAGCTATACAAATACTATATATATATACACTTAGACGATACATGTGCGGTCTGTAGCATGTCTGGTGCACCTGTCGAGCGAGAGGTGTGTTCCACAAATAGCTGTCAGTTGTTTAGAGGCGTTTTTGGTGTGGAATTCTAAACGCACTTTAAACTATTTATAGCTTTTTAAGGGAATTAGTTTATATATTATTTATTAAGCCCAATGGGAACATACTACAGCAGGGAAAGTTAGATAACTCTACTACATTGGGCATAGTAAAACTATTTATAGTTATCTACAATATAATGATTATTTTATTTAATGATTAATCGACAAACTTGACTAACTAGGCAGCATATTGGTCATACTAAAGGTAGTAAATATGTTTAAATATTTAATAATTATTTTGAGAGAATTTTACATAAATTTATGCATAAGAAATTGGAATTTATACGATATCTTTGATTGAAATCAGTTTTCAATTAATATCTCATTACTCTTCAAGCACCTCTCGCCCTCTGGAGCGGCATGTGTTTTAAATCCATTGGTGAATCCCATAAAATTGGCATAAAAATGCCAAGAATTTACAAAATATTTCAATAATTGTGTCGAGCATTGAAAGATTACGCCAAGATGGTCATATATATTGATATATATAAATAGTTTACTTGAGGCTACTTTGGAATGCTCCAGTTTGTAGTTTTCAATGATTGCGGTTTGGCTTTGGATTGTCATTATCAGCGAGGGAAAAGTTGATTCACCTTTTGACTTTGGACTCGCCTCGAGTTTGTTTTGTTCGTCCAGTGTATAAATAATATAATTAATTAATTAATCTGGTTTTCTTACGCTTCTCTCTTGTCTCTTGCAGCTATTGAAGGCAACTGCTTTGAGATCTTTGCCAGCAATATGCAATAATGGATTCGTTGACAACAGTGACGAGTGGTCAGAGCACGTGTCGTGATCATTTAACGCTGCAGCCTTTACACAAACTCCGCTCATCTCGTGGCTCCAGTAGCTCCAACTTGCGCACAAGTCGCTCTCCCTCCGCCAGCAGAAGCAGCGAGCAAAGTAAGTCAATCATTTAGCCATAAACGGCTAGACGGCATTAGTTTAATAGCCTTTAATCACGTGTCTCATTACACGTGTCTATGGCACAAGCTCATCAACTGCTTCTGCTTATCAGTCTACTAGTCCCAGTTACTGCTATAATTATTATTGTTTTTGGCTTTTCATGTTGCTAGGAGTGATAAGCTGACGCTAAACACTTCCGCTTGTCTACAGGTCTGCAGGCTGCTAATTATACTGATTAATATAATCATAGATTAAATTCATTTGCATAGATTATGAGCTTATGCACTCAAGTGCTTTTCGATGCCTTTAAAAGTGTTTGGAAAATTTAGTAAATTCTTTTGTAAGGCAGTAAACGTCACAGTATGAGTTCATGAGCTTAAACTCTCACACAGCATGCATAACTTTATAACTTTTAGATTTATTTGGCTAGAAATAAAAGTTAGAAACAGACTGAATTTAAATTTGTTTAGCAGCCAAATCCAACAAAGCATTTTACTGCCATAGTTATGCAAATTTAGTTAGCCAAACAAAACATTTTAGAGTTTTGGTAGAATAAAAGGACAAAGCATTTTTTAAACAAAAAATATGAAGAGTTATTAAATTTATGCAGCAACTAGTTAAATGCAGTACAGAAGTTTAGACAGATCTTTTTTATTTTGGCCATGTTTATGTTAGCCTTTTTCATTTGTCACTAAACTAGGCTTACAAGTGGTAACAACTGTTTCTTTTGTTTGCCACTAAGCGAATTTATTTGCTTAGTCATAAGCTGGCTTAGTATCTTTGAAGTAGTATCTATAGCCGTGTATCCTGCAGCTGTAGCTAGTATCTGTTGCTTTGTTATACGCTTTTTTGATTTATTTATATGTTATTAATAAGATTTTTGTATGCTTTTTGCTTAAACATTGCTTTATGACTTTTATGTTGATTATTCGTTTGTTTTGTTCTCGTTTTTCCCTTTTTTCTGTATTCTTTTGTGTCTTTAAACAGCTTTGTAACCGTTGAACGTCAACCAAAACAACAAGAACCACAAAAACTACAAATATCCCCATAGTATCCACACAAACATACAAATAACATATATAGAGTGAAGGTAGATAAATATAAATAGAAATTCTTGCACACACACCCACACACGCATACTTACACACACATTTGCTTGCATTTTCTACGTTCTTCCTTTGGCGCGATTTAAAACGCTATTAAAACGCGCTGGCATTTCTGCTGCTGCTTTTTCACATATTCTATACATATCTCTTTCTCTCTCTCTCTCTCTCTCTCTCTCTCTCTTTGTCTCGTTTGACGCACAGCTGTCTAACTGCCATTCGCACTTACACACACACACATACATACACATCTAAAGCTTACGAACGCCGCAAAGCAAACAACAACAACAACAACAACAAAACTCAACTTTTGTTTTACGTTTTGTTTTTCTTTGTTTTCATTTCGTTTCCTTTGTCGTTGTTATCGATATACTTGTTGTTGTTATCGTTTGCTGCAACTGCAGTCGTGTGTTATCGCTTGCACATGCATTTCAAAAACTGACGATTGATCACAAAGCAAAAAAGACAATAAAAACAACAAAACCTACTTTCTATGCGCCACAATTCGCCAGTGTCCCGAGAGCGCAGCAGCGACTCAGCAGCAACAAGCGCAGCAGTAGCAGCAGCAGCAGCAGCAACGGCAAGCGCAGCAGCAGCAGCAGCGGCAGCAACAACTGCAGCAACGACGACAACAGCAACAACGTCGGGAGCGTCGGCAACGTCGACGACAGCGAATAGCAATTCGTCGGCTTCGTCCAGCACAGTGGCAGCTGCACAGGCGGCTGTCTATAGCGGCGGCAACACGGTGACAGGCAGCCTAGGTAGCAGCGGGGGCGTGGCAGTGCGCGGTTTTCGCAGCCACAGCCCCACACACCGTCGACGCAGCCGTGAGCGACAGCGCCGCACACATGGCTCCGATCAAGGTGGCTTACTCGCCTACAGCGGACTCATAGGCGCCGCTGATATGTCAGACTTTGTGGTCGGCGGTGGCGTTAGTGGCGGCGTCATTGGTGGAGGCGGCGGCGGTGGCGGCGGTAGTGGTGGTACTGGCAGCGGTCTGGAGGATTCACGTTTATCGGGCAATGAGGATTACTACTCATCCTTTGTCTCCGATGAGTTCGATGGCAGCAAGAAGCTGCATCATCGACGCACTCACGAAAGGAGTTCCAGTGTGCAGGCCATCGATCGACTCAATACGAAGATTCAGTGCACCAAGGAGTCTATACGACAAGAGCAAACTGCCCGAGATGGTGAGTAGAAAGGGGAATAAAATAGTTTTAGTTTGTGTAGCATACTTATGAGGGCAAGTTTAACTAGCAGTTCAAATTTTAGTGTAAAAAAGACTGTTAAAAATTAGCGCATTTAAATTTAACTAAGCGCTGAAGTTTAATAAATTAGTACACTAAAATCTACCTAAGCTTTTTGAATACTCAAAAGTTTTTTAAATCCATTATTTTTTTATCAAATGCTAACAATTTAATTTATTTTTTAACTTTTCAACTTGTAGACAATGTCAACGAGTATCTGAAACTCGCAGCCAGCGCCGACAAACAGCAATTGCAGCGCATTAAGGTAAGAATTCAAACAAATAAATGAAATTGGCAATTAAATAATTCTTTTTTTCAACTTCTGTTGCCTGCTTTTAGGCGGTGTTCGAGAAGAAAAACCAGAAGAGCGCACACAGCATTTCGGCACTGCAAAAGAAACTGGATAATTATACAAAGCGAGCCAAGGATCTGCAGAATCATCAGTATCAGACTAAAAGCCAACATCGCCAGCCACGCGAAGTGCTGCGTGACGTGGGCCAAGGATTGCGCAATGTGGGTGGCAATATACGTGATGGCATTACCGGGTTTTCCGGCTCAGTGATGTCAAAGCCACGCGAATTTGCGCACTTGATTAAGAAACAATTTGGCAGTGCCGACAATATAAATCAATTAAGCGAAGCCGAATTACAAAATATGCAATCGGGTAATCCGGATGCTTTAAGTGTGACCGGTGAGCGTTTGCAGCAATTGCCCGGTATGGGCACCTCAACCGGCTCTGGCGGTGGCCACAACAATAACAACAACACGGGCACAGGCAGTGGCACCGGTAAATTCAACAGTGACAACGGCAGTGAGTGCAGCAGTGTCACCAGCGAAAGCATACCAGCTGGGTAAGTGTCTAATTAATGGTTAATTAATTAACTTAATTTATTAATAAACTTGTATGCTCTTTTGCAGCTCTGGCAAGAGTCAATCGGGTGCCAGTCAATACCATATTGTGCTGAAATCACTGCTAACCGAACTGAGTGAACGTAAGGCTGAGAACGAGAAGCTTAAAGAGCGCATCGAACGTCTGGAGGTAACTAATTGAAGTACCCCATAAATACCCCATGAACTGCTGTTAATTGTTTTTTCCCTCTTTGTTACAGACAAGCCAAAAGGAGTTCAACAATTTGACCTCTACACTCGAAAGTGAACGCTATCGTGCCGAGGGATTGGAAGAGCAAATCAATGACTTGACGGAATTGCATCAGGTTCGTTTTAAGCCATTACAACTTGGCCAATTGCCCAGATTGCTAACTGTGTGTGTGTGTGTGTGTGTCTGTGTGTTTTACAGAATGAAATTGAGAATCTGAAACAAACAATTGCTGACATGGAAGAGAAAGTACAATACCAAAGCGATGAAAGACTACGTGACGTCAACGAAGTGCTCGAAAATTGTCAAACAAGGGTAAGTTCACACATACACGTACGCTTATCCATATTAATGGCTAACACACACACTCATCCCGTTGTAGATATCGAAAATGGAGCATATGTCGCAGCAGCAATATGTCACCGTCGAGGGCATCGATAACTCAAATGCCCGCGCGCTGGTTGTGAAACTCATCAATGTGGTATTAACGATATTGCAAGTGGTCCTGCTCCTGGTAGCAACAGCCGCTGGCATTATAATGCCATTTCTCAAAACGAGGTGAGTCCTCTTAAACCACCTGTTTTATTTCACCTCCAACAAAGTATTACGTATACGTAATTAATGCATTTTCTTTTACTGCCTGCAGGGTGCGCGTACTGACCACATTTCTGACAATTTGTTTCATCATCTTTGTGATACGGCAATGGCCAGATGTTCAGGATATAGGCGCCGGTCTGGTGCGGCATCTCAAGCAGTCGCTGGTGGTCAAGTGAATTACAAATCACCAGCGTTAATGCCTCTCATGTTCGATTAGTAGTTCCCTAATGTTATTAGTGATAAGTTCACCAGAGAGTAAAAACAAAAAAAGAAAATCAAGTGCATACTTTGTAAATAGCTTATAAATACACAAAAGAAAACAAAACAATACAAAAAAAATTAAGTAAATTATTTAATATCTAATTAGTTACAAGACAAAACACGCATCACATGAACGACTCACTCACACATACACACTCACACCTAAATGAATACAATTTGTACAAACAAAGAATGGTAGTAAAGAAATACTGAAAAACGATATCGCACACATCCACATACACTACAATACACATAGATACATATGTATACATATAGCGAAATTCTATGTAAAAGCTCTGCTAAAGATTTAGTCTAATAACTGCAATGCTGACATGTTTCTGTGCATTACTCAATACTATTAAATAACTATGTATAACTAAAATACCATATATGAACTCTATTTATAGTTATCGTATTCATTACAAAAAAAATAAATAAAACGTTTGTATTTGTAGAAAACCAAAAAGTTATTTCTTTTTTATGTCGTCAACAGCTGTTATAATTAACTGAGTTACTAAATATTTACCTACGGCTACCGTGTAGTTACGAAAGGTGGGCATAGAGTATAAATATAGCTTAGCATCTGTGCAAAGAGTGGAGTTGATTGAGCTCTTACTACGTATACTGTTTTAGAAATTGTAAACAGAAGGGGAGAGGGCTGGGCTGAAACAGTGTTGGCTATTTTATGAATAAAATATAAATTAATTTTATTTTTTTTTTTAAATAAGTTTAAGAAGTAAGTAACTAATAACAAGGCAGACCATGTCCACGAACATTGCAGTTGCTATATTTCCGCTGGGTATACCAGGCTGCGCCAATCAGCTTTTGTCCGCTAGCGCATTTAAAATGTCACATACTTTTAGGTGCTCCTCTAAAATTCACTCAGCAAACATACGGAATGTAATATACTATTTCTCTTGTTTTTTATTTTTATATCAATTTTGTCAAATTTATTGTTAATTACTTTTAGTTTACATATTGAAACACACAAGTTTTTATGTCTTTATGTTTAATTGATTTCGTTTTACAATATTTACGTTTATTGTTGTGAACAGTTTTAATCCGTTTCAATTTTTTTGAAGAAATTAATCACAAACTAGCGCTTATATTAATATTTAATTATATTATTTCAAATCTCTACACAATGTGAAATAGTAATTGTTTAAACATTTTATATATAAAAAAAGAACACGTCGAAGAATTTTGAAAACTTAGAATTAGTTTAATCGAGGGTAATAATAATAATAATATACAGTAACATCATACAAAATATAATAATTGGATTATTCGTTATTGATGCACAGTTTTGGTTTTCATGGGCTGAAAACAACAATTTCGCATGCATATTATAAACTAGTGTTTATTTAAATAACATTACATATTCTCTCTTTGTTTGCTTTCATTTTGGTTACCTTAATTTAATGAACGATCTCTTTTTACAAGCGACTTGTGTGTTCGGAGTGTTTAATTGTTGAGTGTGTGTAAATAAAATGAATGAAAACAGACAAATATCGAATAATCCGAATAATCAGGTAAACAATTCTCAATCTTATACAGTGATTAATGGTATTTTTCCTTCTTTTCATTATACATTTTGTATGTTGTTTGACTTTAATTATGCAAGCCAATAGTTATAGTAATATTATAAGGTATATAAAATAAATCACAATTTGTATACGCATATTTATGTATGTTTTGTGTGTATGTATATGTAGGTTTGTTTCTATGCTTGTGGCTTCTTTGTGTGAATGAATGTAACTATGTGTTTGCGGTGTAAACCATAATCATACATTATCCACGATGCATGATGATGACGTTTACAAATACAGTTACAATTACAATTACATATTATGTATATATTTATATATATTTAAGGGTAAATATTTGTTAGTTGTTTAAAACGAAGCAACTGGCAGCCAGAGCTTGGCCTTTAACCAAGCGACACTTCTAATCACTACTACTCCTAAACAAATGGGACTCAGTTTTATCATTAATTAATTAATTCTCTCTGTTTTGGTGGTGTGATCTACTACTGCCTAGATAACTAAACTCTTTGAATCGCTACTAAGATTGCATCTAATTCATATGAGAAACTGGCGATCTTCGGTGCTGTGAGGCAACGCGGCCACGCCTATGCCGCCTTGTGTGGGCGTATGTAGAAACGCCGACTCGGTACCCTCAACTGCTCCAGCAGATGTGGCATGTTCCGTGGCTGGCGTAGTTGTTGCAATTGGTTCGTAAATCGAACGATGCGGTGGCATATCGTCATCATCTTTGAAGGAGCCGCTTAAATTCGGATTAAGAATGTTATTAGATGTGGGCGTCGATATAGCAATTGTCGAAGCAGTTTCCGTTACTCCACGAACAGCAGTAATCTCACTAGTACCCGACTCCACATTATCGAGATATGGCGGTGCTGCAACACTGAAGCTAACGGGTTGGCGGCGGAACAGGAAGCTAAATACACAAATTTATTGAGGTCAAATTATAAGAATAAGAGTTCAAATTATAATTATAACTCACTTGAAGTTAAGGCGTGACCAAAAGTTTCCACGCGGCTCACTCAACTGATCAGCCAAATGAGCTGGCAAATTAGGTGTGCGATCAAACGGATTGACGCGTCGCTGGGAGCTTGACGAGACATTAGCCTGAGGCGCGGATTCCAGCAGCGCTAATTGCATGAAATCAGAAGGAAATAGTAATTTAATGAAGGCTCACAGGACATTACTTAAACCCATCCAATTGTTTGTCACGAGGAACGCACCATTTTCATCATCTGAACTATGATATGCTTCTGCCTCAGGCTCCGTTGGATTGCGCACTACATCGCCGTGTCTAAATGTACCATGTCTTGTGGTGCCAGTGGAATTGATGCTGGCTCCATTGCTGCCACTGGCACTCGCTGCTGAGGCAGCTGCAGATGCCGCTTGTGGCTGTTGTTGCAACAGTGGTGTGGTATCATCGTCCGTATCGGTGACACTATCCAAAGAAGGCTGTCGATTCCGACTCGCACGAGTATCGCCCTTCGTAAAAACCTTCCGCTTGCATATGGGGCACACACGACGGTTCTCTGTTAGCCAAGGATCAATGCAGTGGCTGTGATAAGCTGTAGGCCCAGTAAAATAAGAATTAGTATAATAAACTATAGAGTTTTTGCTACACTTACGATGTGAACAGGGCAGCACACGCAGCTTGTCGCCCTCGACAAAGTCATCAAGGCAGATGACACAGGTCTCATACTTGATGCTCGTATTATTCTTGTAGCGCAGCACTGGCAGCTTCTTCAGCATGCTTTTGGGCAAACGATAGCGACGCAGACGTCGCTGTTCCCGTATGCACTTGTATATCATGTAGATAATCTGTAGTAAGCCAAAAATTAATGAAAGTAAAACCAATATGAACTGGTTCAACCTACCATAGTGAGGAAACAGAGACCAATAAGTATGGAAAATGGTAATATCAGCTGTGTGTTGATATTGAAGGGCAGCTCGTCGTTGATGATTAGCACCGTTTCGGACGTAGAGAATGATAACAATGCCTTGCCGGACGTCAGACCCACAAAAACGGAGGGTATGTATATGCCAGTCACATTTTTGGCCGTCATTTGTTCTACAAAATACAAAATGTGAGTCATATTAGTTGATGAGTTCATTGGATTCGTCTTTGGATACTTACCCAACTCGTCGCCTTCATTGTTGTAGATGATCACAGCAAAATAGGTTGCATTTTGGGCCACGCGCACCTTCTGTTCAAATGTACAATTTCCGCCGCTGTCAAGTAATATTTTCAATTATATATGGAATACACTCGTTTAATTGTGTTAATTTACTTACCGTGATACGATGGTGACAAACTTGGCACCAGTTGGGTATCCAATGCGTGGTGGTGGCATCAAATGCGTACAGGCATATTGCTCGTGGTTTCCCGGGGGTATTACGAATACTCGGAGAGTATTGCCAGAAATACCGGGTCCAAAATACGCTGGCAAATCGTTGAATTCCTCAATCAACTAGGGAGCAATGGAAATTATGCTGGTATTAGAAACTGATTAACAATTATGTAAAGAAGTTATGTTTTTCTAGAATATTTAACTCAATCAATAAGTTTTGTTCATTAAAAACCTACTGCCATTAAAATGCAGTAAAAAAGCAATAAACTGAATGACGTTTCGGTTCATTTATTTTGATTCTTAAAGATGACTTCATTTTTAGAAAGATTTTAACAAATTATTAATTCCAATTATAAATTAGCTAATAAATAAAGTTGCTTTTGTTATTTACTACAACTCACCTGACTTGTGGCACGTCTGTAGACGAGTACATGTCCCTCGATGATCGACTGTTGGCATACCAAGCAGAGACCCAGCAACGCCAGCTGCACCGTGGGACAACGTGATTTTCGACCCATGTTTTTTGTACACTTTTTGGACTGTTCCTGTGACTGGATCAATGGATCGACTTGAGCTTGAAACAAGTCGCTGCACTTATTGAACAGTTATTATTGTTTTGTTGTTATTGTCTCAATTTGTTGTTGCTACGTCTGCTGCTGCGGCTGCTGCTTGTGTTTGCTACCATTCGCACCATTCGCATGTCTCATCTGTGCTGCTTATTCGTGTGTGGGCTTCGAGCGTGACGTTTGGCGAAGTGTGCGAGTATTTTTTGTGTGCTGCTGCCTGCAAAAAAAAAAAAAAACAAATAAGAAGTAAACAAGTGCATAAATGAAAATCCATGAAAGTCAGCCTGCTGAACAGTCAAAGGCAAACAAACAATTGCGGCCAGAGCTCCGCCATTGTTTTCTGATAAGATAAACCCATGTGTATGTGAGCATATTCTATCTGAATGTGAGTGAGTGAATGTGTTTCTATGTGTGTGTGTGTGTGCTCATTTGTTTTCTGTTTTTCCTTCTTTTCTATGTTTCACTTTCTTAGGCTTTGGATCGCATGAAGCGCAATCAGCTGTTCGATGTTTGTTGACAAAAAGTATATTAGTGCTGGAACTGCAACCGATAGTTTTTGCCCCCTTACATAACACTTAAATTGCTATCGTTATCTGAAGCTCAGCTGCATACCAACACACAAATTTAAAACGAAATCGGGCAAAAAAGCTTCGCTGTGACTAAATGAAAGCTTATTAATCCGAAACAAATACGAAATGCATGCACGAAACGAAAGATGATTTTACAGTTGCAAACAACACAAACTTCTGTTTTGATGTGAGAGAGGGAAATAAAGAGAGAGTGATAGAGAGCGAAAGAGACAGAGAGAGGAGTATTATGACTGCGTTTAATTTGTATCAATTGAAATCATGGCACATTTTGAATTATGTCTGCATAATTTCAGTGCACAAATAAAGTGCTTTAATAAAATATTCGCAGCTGTTGACACTTCGAATATACAGCCGCTCATAAACCGCAAATTTTCAGCCGGCAAAAACAGAATGAGTCACGCCAAACTAGTCGCAAGTCGACGACAGCTGAAGAGAGAACTCTAGTTGCTAACAGCTGATTTGTCATCGTCTCAGTTTCTTCACATTACCTGCTCGCTGTTGATGGAGTCCTTGGTGCACTCTTCCGTTTAGTCTTATCTTGTGTAGGTTTCTTGGGTACTATTTTTCCACTTGAATTATTTTTTCTGATCAAACGACGAATGGTTTCTGCGGAGCACGATTTCTGCAGTGCCTGCTCTATTTCACTAGCTAGTTTTGGAGCTGAAATCGTTGGATTCCTCTTCAGTTTTTGTATAATATAGCGTTCTTCGTCTTCATTGAATATTTTATTTGGAGCGACTCTTCCTTTGCTTTTCACTCTGTTTTCATTTACGTATCGTTTGATTATTCCCGATACGGTCGTCGCTGGTAAATTCACAAATTCAGCAATTTTGCGGTGAGACTTTCCATCCATGTGGTGTTTCAGCACCAACATCCGTAGCTCGAGTGTTGTGCGTTTTCCCCCCATTGGTGTAACAAGTTGAAAGTGCAAAATCGAATTGCAAATTTCATGAGTATTGAAAAGGCAAAAACAAAAAGAACCGATCGGAATCTGCGATGCGAGCAATGAACGATTTGATGGAAAAAAAATAAAATGTTTTAGAAAAATGTTTAAATTTAGCCAAGGTTCTAAATCCTTTGCAAAGTTTAACTACATTTCAATTTAATAATTGATAAATTACATATCGAGTAACACGGGCCTCCAAAAATACACAAAAGTTAAATAAATATATGGAAAATTTACGAGAAATACAAAAAATTAAAGCTGATAATCCATTTAGTACACATGTGCGGCTGGCGGACACAAAAAAATGTCACTAATTTTTGTAATAAATTCATAATTAAATATAAAGAACGTCACATATAATTAACACATCGTGTTCATGCGAACGCCAATACAAGCAAACCATTAATGAGAACGTGACTTCGTTTTTATTGTATTTGCAAATATAGTGAAATGTGTATATAATGTACATGAACATAAATAAACAAACACAAAGTGAGCAAAGGCTGCATGTTAGTGAGCATGTGTGTGTGGTTTGTGTGTATGTGTGTACTTAGTGCTAGTTGAGCGCGTGCCTAGGAACCTCAATAGGTTTAGCTTAAATGTAACGCTCTTATCACTTGCTTATGGGTGTTGTCATATTTCAAATGAACTTTTCAGCTAAACACTATAATCAACTGAAGCCTGTAAACTAGCAGCAAGCACACACATGCAGGCCCACCCGCATTACCGCCCACAACCTTCGCACACGCACACATACAGCACAAAAAAACCTACAGCCATACTCACATACACGCAATGCCTTGAACTTTACACACGCACAATTTTAGCGTCAAGGTTTTTACAACTTAGAACTTGGAAGGGCTTGCAGCACCAAGCATTTGCGATAAAAAAGGCTGCACAACAGGTGAAAAACAAAAAAAAAAAACAAAACACGGCCAGGTTTGTAAGCAATTAATTGAATAGTGCACAATAAAATGCTTGATTTCAACGGCATTTGCTTTTGTTATGCCTTTCAACACTTGTGTGTGTGTGCGTGTGTGGTTGCTGCTCCTATGTGTGCGTGTGTGCATGTGTTTGTGCGTAGATGTTTCTTCATTGTGCAAAAAAACAGCTGGCTCTGAAGTTTTAGATGCAATTTTATTTTCTGCTACTCACTTGTGTATAAATTGTTTGTTTTCTCAATTCAGTTGAAATTGGCTGCAAATGTTTTCTATCGTTATTTTACTGTTTTTTTTTAGCACTCGCTTATTCGCATTCGTTTTCATTCGCACTCGTCGACATCGCAATTGCGTTGCAGTGAATATTTGTAATATTTCGACGCGACACACGCACCAACACTTGTAAAAATTAATAGATCAGTTTGTTATTGTAGTAAATTTGCTGATTACACATTTTACAGCAGCTTAACTTTGCTTATTTGATATATATTAAGGTTCTAAAACTCAGCGCAGAGCCCACACAGACTGATGTGACCATCCTGCTATCGATATCTCTATTAGTGAAGCTATCGATATATTATTTTCTTGTGCTGCATTGTGGATATTCCACATGCACGAAATATCGATAGCCCCAGCTCAGAAATTAAAATTTGTATTACAAAATTGTTATATTTATTAGGTGCTGATAAAACAAGACAATATTTTTGGGTAGGCACATGCAACTCCTAAATGTTATTCCTATTTTATCCATAAGTACATTTTGCCCTGTATGGTATGCTTGACGGGATTGATTTTCTTCAATATCTTGGTCATTGTCTCAACCAAACGATCGCTCGATACACCAGTCTTCTTGTTTTTGAATTTCGTCAGCAACTCAGTGGCAGTCAATGGCTTGCGCTTGAGATACCGACGTACTGCCTCCTCGGTGATGCCATAATCCCTGTAAATAAACGAAATGTATGAATAATTAAACGTTTCTACTGAAATTCCTGTCATATTACGTACTCCACTTTGTTGTTAACAACTCCAGCGAAGGACGATGGCAGTGAATTGCTGAGTTCACTCTTGGGACGCTTGGCTGGTGTGGTGTTGGGGCTGTTGCTGGTGTCCGAGCCGGTTAGATCGCTTGGCAAACTGTTCATTTTGCGCTTATTGGCCTCATTTGACAGTGTTGGCGTTGCCGAGCGAGATTTATTTGCGTTACTGCCACTTGCAATGGCTTTGATATCTTTGCTATCCTTATCCTTGTCTTTATCTTTATTGACTGCCGTTGATTTCTTCTTGGGCGGACCGTTGCTGAGATCATCTTCGGAATCTGTGCTATCTGAGCTGAGATCGGTGGAAGAGTCACTGCCATTAGCTTTGGATTTCTTTTCATCCTTCGATTGTTTCTTTTTCTTTTTGTCCTTGGTTGCCTCATCTTTGTTTTTCTCTTTTTTCTTCTTTTCATCGCCTTCCTCCTTTTCAGATTCATCAGATTTCTTCTCCTCATCCTCTTCCTCGTCGGAAGTGAGCAACTTGCGCAGTGCATCCTCCTCGGCTACACCCTTCATGTCCTTGACCATCTTTGACTCTGGATCTGGTTCGCTATAATTTAAATTAATCATTGTTTGAAAGAATCTATAATAGATACTAAAACATACTCTTCACTGGAGCTGGTATCGTAGTCCATTTCGCGCCCCTCCTCGTCACCGTCATCGGACTCTTCGAACGCTTCGTCGTCCACATCGCGTTTCTTTTTCTTTTTGTCCGCTCCCTTTTTGCCCTTTCCTTTTTTGCCAGTGCCATCATCGCTATCCTCCTCCTTTTTCTTTTTCTCCTCTTCGTCTTCGGAATCGGATTCATCTTCCGAATCAATCCACTCATCCATATCGGTAATTTTCAATTCCTTGGACTTTTTGGTTGCGGCCTTCAGCAATTTGACTTCCTCGGGATCTTGTTCCTCCTCTTCATCCCCACGCAGACGTTTACGCAACATAAGAGAGAAGTAATTCATGACTTTCTTGCGGCGACCAAACTCCTGTTCAGCTTCCTCCGCCGACAGAGATTTGTAGCGCTGAATGGGTTGAAAGTTATACCATTCATTGAGTGGATAAGCCTCAATGGCACCATCCGGAGCATGTGTAAACACGTAGAATGCTGCATTTTCACCGACTCCACCTTCGCGAATGCCCTTGAACTTTTTGCCCGTCTTGCCACCCACTTTCAAAATCCAGGGCTGAGCGTCTGGTCTGTATTTCCTAGCTATTATGCCGAATTTCTTTCGGCGAGCCTCCTCGCGCTGATCTCGATTGTATTCCGAGCCAGCACCAAATTTCGGCTGATCTTCATCCATTCCACGGAATTCTTTCATATTATTTTCCCGCTCCAATTTCACATTACGCCACTGAGCGAAATCGACGTTCAGCGTGGCATTGAAACGCATCACATGGTGCTTCTTGCGCATTTTGGGCACTCGAATCTTAAATTCCTGAACGTTGCCAGCTGACGGCGACGAGCTGGACGCCGCCGGACTTGCAGAAGCAGCTGCGGACGTGGTGCTTCCATTCCCAGCATTGGCAGACTTCGCTTGGCATACAATTAAATGTTGTGGTTAAAGTTTTCCAGCAATTTCTAAATTATTAGACACTTACCGCCGGTTTTTCTGCTTTCGACATGCCTTTTTATTGGATTCAATATTATTTTTATTGAATCTCTAATTTCAGGTCTACTTTCCTGGATAAAACTTTTTGGAATGTAGAAATCGAACTGAAAAATGTATCGATAGGCAGCGCTATCGAGCTGAATGGCAAACATATGTTAGAGTTGCCAACCATTATGGTGCACTTTGATTTTAACCGTTTGAAAACAAAGGCATTGGATATTTTAAATTCTGTTGGTGACTTTAATAACTCATTGTTACTGAGCGCTGTTTATAAATAAATTACTAAGAATGCAATATAAAAGAATAAAGTTTTTATTTACTCTTATAAACTTGCGTGGCTATCGATAACTGGTCACAGTTTCACCATCGGTATTTTTTGCAGTCATGCAAAATGAATAATCCGTGTGGATTATTGACAACTCTGCCTTAGATTAACTGTGACAAAAACACAAACAGAAAACAATTAAGAGAAAAGTAATTGCAAATCTGGTCTACAGAAATGGCTTTGACAAATGTACTTTTGCTTAGCCAAATTTCGGGACATGTGCTGTTATTCATATTGTCGTTGTGCATTGTGTTGCCCTTATCCATAAACCTTGATCACTTTTGGTATGTATACAACGGCGCATTTAATCAACTGGCTGCAAGTGAATTAATATCAAACTCCACAGTGGCCACTGTCTGCTCTTTACAACGGGGAAATGGCGAGAGGAGGATGGAATGTTTGATGTGCACTGGGCATCAAATGGATTTTGCACATTCCCACTTATTACGGGCGTTATACTGCTCATCGTTTCGGTCATACAAATCTATCGGTGAGTGTAGTTATCACTATGCGTGGCATGACTAATAACAAGTGACACTGATTTACAGCTATGCACGCATGAAGGATGAGGAGTCATTCATTGCACTCTTTATCGACGTTGTGCTTGGCATTTGGATGTTAGCAATGTCTATACTGTCGGCTATTTTTATTACCCTGGGTTTCATTGTCTGGTGCGACGGAATGACCGAACGTTTTCCTTCATGCGAAACGTCAGCCGGACAAAACATTATACGCGGTGATACCGAGAAAATCAACACCTCCGGTTTCTACATTCAATTGGGTACAGCCCAGGTAAGTTGAGCTAACCGAATTAAGGATTACAAGCACTTGAACCTCATATTCTCTTTGCAGTTTGGTGCCTGGGGAGCATTTGCCATTTCGGTGGGCATTGGAGTCATTGCTTTACTGAAACTCATACACAATCACCAGGTGCGCAATATCAAGGTGTCCATGTATCTGGAACGCCAACGTCTGGTGAATCAGCAGCACTTTGATGGTCGCTCCACTCCTCCAATGGTCGCCTCTGGCTCCACCTCCGACTCGGATCCAAACAAATAGTTGGTGTGTGCTCCGAATCAGCAATTTGTTATACTTTATGTTTTTCTCATGATGTGCATTGTAATTCTACTATGCCATTTGATAATTGTTCTCGTAATTACGATCGAGGTGCGGCAGCAATCTCTGATTGCCTAGTGCAATTTTCATTGTTCTTAATTAATCTGATATGTCTAAGTTATTTACGTGATATTATGTATTATATTATTAATCCCTGTATTCCAATAAATACTTACTTTAATCAATGAAGTTTTGTAGTTGATTTCATTCGAAAGTAAACCACTATACTTACCATTCTTCAAATATTTCAAATAAAAACAATTTTAGGGTAATTCTGTTATGTCAGTTACATTTATTTTGCAGTTATTTCCGTTTCATATCTGTTTGTTTATTTTCCTTAGTTTTTTGTTGTAATGTTGCAAGAATTTGTTGTTCTGTCAAACGGATTTGTTTGGGTTTCTTTTTGGATTTTCGCATTTGTAGTTATATTTTGCATTTGCATATCAACAAAATGTTCATTAAAGACTTTAAAGCGACTCCCATTGTACAATAATAAATTCCGTATTTGCATGCGTAGTCTGTTTTTAACAATATTTCCCCAGGGATTTTCATTGAATTTTCATTATCATTTTCATTTACCTCTTGAATTTTCTCATTCTCAATACAATATAGTACATAAATAACATACTTATATTTCTGTCAATCATTTCGTTCAATCCATCCACTGTGCTTGCATAAATTTGTAATTTGTTTTTTTAATGTGGAGCAAAAATGGTGGCATTTATTTTTTTACTTATGTTTTTTTTTAGAGAAAAATAGTTACTTGTACATTTATTTATGGATTTTGTTCGGTTTGCTGTTCTCTTGCTTTTTTTATGAAACAAATTTGTAGTTGGCTCTCAAATGTTATCGTTACCGGTTTGTTTTTTATTTATTTTTTTTTTTGTTTTATAATTTTTTGGTTTTTGCTTATAATTAACACTACATCAATGTATGTACTATAATTAGTATTTTTAGTTGTTTTTTTGTTCATTTTGTTTGTTTTTTATATTTTATATTTGGTTTTTTGTGTTTTTTGTTGGTAATTATGTTTTGGATTTCTTTGAATAGCATATTATAGTAATCTTTTCTTTTGTTTTTTCCATTTTCTTTTCTTTTTTTTTGTTTTTGTTACTTACACTAATTTCTTTTGTTTCTTTTATATTTTTTTGGGATTTTTATTTTATATATTTTTTAATACATTTAAAAAACATAACGAAAATGTTTGGAAAAAACCGTGTGTGTTGTAGTTTTGTTTTGTCGCAGTGTATTTGTGTGGAAACGAGGCGAAAACTCAAATCTCCTGCAAGCTGCAATTTATGTGCCAATGGCTAATCGATTCAAAATGGCGGCGTTCGAACTCGAATTGAAATTCGATATCGAATGCGAATTGAATATGGTTGGGCGCAATACGACGCACGTCAGCAAAATTCAAAAGGCTACGCAATATGGGATATTATTAAATATTCAAATTGGTTTTCTTCCCACATTTCGAATAGTTAAATAATTAATTAATAGCAATAATTAAGAAACCAAACAAATTACTGAATTTTGACGCGCTTCAAATTTCCTTCATACAATTCCTCTCCTCTTTTTTTTTTTGTTATCCATTGCATAGCCAGTTGGGTGGCGGGCTGTACGTACGTAGTGCTGCTAAGTAGAGTATACGGAAATCGGCTGTGTGTTCTGATTAACCATGGGCACTGAGCCCCTTAATCGCAGCTGGTCAAGGTGATTTGCTGAACATAAAAACTGTGTGTGTTGTCTCTCTCTCTCTTTCTTGAATTATCTCAACATCGTGAACGAAATGTGTTTTGAGTTTTCTGTGGGCGAAACTATTTTGAGGCACTGTTATGCGATTTCCGTTTCAACATAACAGTTGTTCGTCTGGCGGTACAAAAACGGTCTGCTCATGTATTTGTAGGTATGTGTGTGGGTGTGGGTGTGGGTGTGCGTGTATTGGTGACAAAAACTGCAATCATTCTGCGTTTCATTCCATGTTGTTGCAATGGAACCGAATATTCTCAATTGCATTCGCTGCCACGCTGTGTAGTGTAAACAGGGATGGAACGCTTGGGCATGCGAATATTCGTATTTGCAGACCACGCCCATTCGCCCCATCCCCACCCCGTGGGGTGGAGTTACAAGTTTGGTTTTGGTTTAAGTTCTGCTTTGTTGTTTAGTGTTCTCTGTCTCGTGTCTAACAAAAGACATAATGTAAAATTAGTTATAAAATTTTCAAAAATTGTTTTCTTTATAAGCGTTTTGAAGTTGAAATTGTAGTTTTTCGGGTTCAATTTTATTTTCTTTCTTTTACTTTTTCTTTTGTAATTTGTATTTTGGTTTTCTTTTTCATTTCTTTACGTTTTTTTGTTTTTTTTCTGTTCTTTTTTAGTTTTTACTTTTGCTTTTTAGCGGATTCAAGATCCATAAAAATGTTCTTTAAGACAAATGCACATGAAATACTTACGCGCCCAAAAACTGACCGATGGACCGATTGACTGTCCGACCGACTGACTGACCGACTGACTGACAGGCAACCTGACAATACCAGTTGTGTTTAGGCACATTATTTTCTTCCGTTTTGAAAATGCATTCGTTAACATTTCTTTTTTTTTTTATAATTTTTATAATTTCTGCACAAGAGCGGAGAAAATTCATACCAATTGCACAATCCAAATTTGATAAATCCCATTCATGTACTCTCAGCAGACAGACACGTTCGTATGCTCGGCATAGACGTACTGCTCTCAAATTAGTTACTTCCAATATCAATCGTTAGTACCACCTTTTTACTGGCGCATACTACAAATTACTTTTTTTGTTTTTGAATATTTAATAGTACGAATTGTTTGCGTCCCAATTAGTTAGTTTTAAACAAACTATGCAATTTGCAGCTATTTATTTAATTTCTTTTTTAAATATGCTTCGTATAAATTTTCTCGCATCTGCTGTGCTTTGATTTTCTTTAACATTTCTTTTTGAATTTTTTGTTTTTCTTCTGACTTTGCCGTGATTTTTATTTAACTTTTAGCCTTGCTGCCAGCCAAGAACCCCGGTAGGATGTAGAGTGTAGTTGGGTAGAGGGAAACAGGGTTACAGGGTTGGGTACAGCACTTGGACCAAATTCGCCTAATTGTGGACTTTCCTTTCTTTTGTCGCATTTAGTGATTTTCTTTTGTTTGATTTTTTTTGTTTAAACAATTATTTAACAATTGAATTTTGTACTATTTGATGTGATTTCGCTTGCGCTTCTCTTTGGGTTTAAGAACTCTGGTTGTTAACGGTAATCACTAATCTGTTATGTGTTTCATTTCACTGTTTCTTTCATTTTTACATACATACATAGGAACAAAACGATAAGGAACATAATTGAACGTGAATTTTGTTTACAACATTATTTGCCCAGACTATTGTTGAGTGTGGAATTGAAATAACGATGTCGATACCGATGCCGATATCGATAACGATAACCATAGATGCTCTTTGTTTTAGCGATACAATACTAGTTTATATTTTGCGCTCACACAGCTGCATTAATAGTAGTACATTGTAGTAGTAGTAGTAGTAGTTGTAGTAGTAGTAATAGTAGTAGTAGTTGTTGTTGTAATAGTAGTAGCTGCTGCTGTTGCTCTCTCAGTTGGGAGCAATGGCGCGCAGAGATAGAGAATCGAGCGGTTTGAATTTAACGTACTTATTTCAGACATGACATGACATGATTATGACTGGACATCTTCTTTATATACACATACATACGAATAGTTATACACATATACATACATATACATACACACGATAAGTAGTAGTAGTAGTAGTATCATATGAATAAAAGATTTAATTTTGATTTAAGCATTTTGATTTGAGTTCAATCTTTGTGTTTTTTTTTACTCTTCTATGTTTGGCTATGATTATGACTATGTTGGGTTCTTGTGTTCTTCGTATTGAGTGATTACTGTGGCTGTTTCTGTTGTTGTTGTGGATGTGGTTACGCTGTAATTAGCACGTTAAATCAGACGCTCGCTATACCATATTCAGAAATCCGTATTATTTGGCCCCGCATCCGCCTCGGCGGCATCGCCGACCTCCCCCACACTGGGGGGCAGCGCGAGGGAGAGCTGCGGGGTGGCCGAGCCGGCGACGAGCATTGTGGGCTCCGTGTTGCGGCGTTTCATTTTGAGTTTGTTCTTTTTTAACATGGTTGCCTAGTTAATTAATATGCAAATTATTGAATTTAATTATTTCGATTTTTTTTTTAAATTTTTTAAAACAAATTAAGCGTCCGAGTGCCATTGTTTATTGTATTTTTTTGTAATTGTTTTTAATATATATATTTAAATTGATGTTAGGTAAAATATTAAAGAGAGACAGAGAGTTAGATAGAGAGAAAAAAGAGAAATAGAGATAGTAAGTAAAAGATAGCGATTAACATAAATTAAAATTGGTTTAGCAGTTGAATTATTATTGATTTTACTTATAACATTTGGCAGTAATTCGAAAGTAAAAGGCAAAATGCAAAGAATTTCGGAATTAACTAAATTACATAATTTAATTTGCATAATACAAAATATATATATAGGTATGTAGTTGTATATGTGTGTGTATATGTGTTTGTTTGTGTGTATGATGCACACTCGCGTTCTAATCAAGCGCATTCAAAATGAGCGAAAGCAGCAAAAATCATACAAAAATCATAGACAGCTTTTAGGGGCAATGTGGTGAGTGGTGTGAGCTGGTGTGGTGAATTGGTGTCTTGCATTGCATTGCCTTGTGGTGTGGTGTGTAATGTGGTGAGTTCAAGTACTAAACGGTGGTCACAGTTCTTCTTCTTCTTACTCCTCTGCTTTAGTTAAATTCTCTTTTTTTTGGCTCTTGGTGCATTTGTTGGGTGGGCGGGGGTAGCGTTTAGGCTTAAGTTTTTTAATAATTATAGTAGTATTTAGTATTTGCTATCAATATTTTGTTTTCCTAAGTTTGCACCAGTTTTTTTTATAATATTTATTCACAATTTCATGGATTTCGTTCAACTCTGCTGCTAGTTCAGTTTTCATTAGTTCTATGTAAGTATATGCTATATATATTTATATTAAGTTTTTTGAGGATATGGTAAGATTTGAATAATGGTTTTAGTTTTGTTCAATTTCAAATTGATTTTGTTTTCCTATACGATTTGTGCTTATTTTGTTTATGGAGTTTCCACATATTTATGGATTTCTATTTTCTATGGGAAGAAACAGGATAACCAATATCGCAGACCCGATGCCGTTGCCGTAGCCGATGAATTAGCCATGCTCTATGTGCTGCCAAAGTGCAGCGATGGCGTCACTGAAACTGCAGTTTCCTTATCGCCATTTTCGGCAGCTGTCAGTTGTTGTTGTTGTGGTTGTTGTTGTTGTTGCTGCTGCTGTTGTTGTTGCTGTTGTGACTGCGTCTGCTGCTGTTGTTGCTGCTGTGAGAGGGAGACACTCAATGCAGCGGGGGAGATATGCGGTTCCGTTAGACGTCGCTTACTCTTCGTTTTCTTCAGCATGGTGGCCTGAATGTAGCATAAAACACACATGGTCAGAGGCGACTCAACACACACACACACACACTCACACACATACAAACAAATTACCCCCCATAGTTGGCTTATCTTCGATTTAACGAAGCTTAGACTGTAAAAAGTATCTTTTGTAATCTTTCAACTGTTTCTGCTGTGAAACAAAAATACTTGAAATAAGTTGGCACTTAAAAACTTTAATACTCCAGAACTTTTCTAGTTAGTCCATTTATTCCTAAATAAATCACTTAATTCTTTTCCCTTTCAGACGGACATTTTTAAGTTTATTTTTATTTTTACATCTAATTAACAACAATTTGCAAAATACTCTTCGCAAGCAGACATACATATTTATAATTTAATACACCAACAAAATAAAAACAATTACTGGAAACTTTATGTACATGGAATCCGGTGTTTCTCAGGACAATTTATTTAATTTATTTAGTTTTTGGGCTCTAGGTGCTCTATCAAAAGTTGAACAAATATCAAACATACACAATTTTGATTTACATATTATATAATTATAGTATATTTAGTTTATCGTTGCGTTCAACAATTTAAAACACATGACACAAAACACATTTAGCACAAATACTTAAATGTTACTGTATTTGGATCGCAATATTTGCAACGTTTGGGCATTTCGGGTGGGCGTGGCAGTCGGTTTAACATGCACAAATAAATAACAAACACACACACACAACTTTCAGTTGCTCAAAAATCGAACTACTTTAAAAATTGATCTGCTTAGCAAATTTCTTTGTGGGATTTAAGTCTGCACATTCCTAACTTAACATTGGAAAACTCGCTTTATAAAATTTGAAGCCTGCTTGAGAAATATTATGATAATTTTCTTGAAAGGAACCTTAGCTAAAGAAATATTTTTTCCTTTATTTTTTTCATATTTATTCTCTTTAAATCTTCTTCAATTGTTTGCTGTGATTTTTGACTTCTTTTTGGGTGTACAATCAGAAAAGTAACGCGGAAATTTATGCAAAAAGAGTAGAGTAAACCAAAAGTGACAGAAAGAAAGACTTAATGTGCTTTGGTGCTCATGTTAATCATTGATCATGATCAGTCCCATAATGAACAATGTATTATTAACTGATTAACTGATGTAAATAACAAAAAAAAAAGCATTTAAGTTAATTGAATCAAGTTGAATTGAATTAATTATGATAAGAAGCAGTCATGCTGTAACAACTGAACGGTATTCGCATGCATTCCTAACTTAAAGTAAAGCAGAAAAGTGTATAATCGAAGAAAGGACTCACCTTAAGCGCCGACTTGAGGACAACCACATCGCCAGGACTTTGAATCCATGGCTCGCCGTCCACTTGAACGGGCATGTCGGTATTTAAGTGGATTTTAATATGTCCGCCCTGCAGAAGAGACAAGTTTTTAGTAGGATAACGTTGCGTATGCGTGATTTCCACATGTACCTGTGCAATGCGCATGGCAGTGCGTATGCCGGACTGAATTTGACCCAAATGGACAACACCGGTGACGCCCACAACCTCCAACATGCCATCGTAGTGATTTGGCGTACTGAACTGATCGTCCTTATCTGGACCCCAAGGATTGGCACCGCTTCCCCAGCTACAAACACAAAAGTAAGTTAGTTACACTGCTCAACAAACTTCGAATTTTACACTTACCTCAATATATTTAATATAATGATGCCATCGACTGGCGGCAGCTCGACCACCTTGCCATCGACCTCCAAGCGAAGCTCCTTTTGCAAATCCTTGACCGTCTTGCGTCCCACAATCTTGCGTAATCCCATCTTGACGTAGTATCCCTTGTTGCGTAGCCGGGAGTTGAACTGATTCGGATTCTCCTCGCGTGCATTATGGAAGTCCAGACAGAGATCCGCATCAATGCCAATGCCAAAATAGTTGTTCATCACAAAGATCTGTGAGTTGTCCTCGTTTTGAGCGCCACCTATAGTCCAGAATAATATAAAATTAGGTATTTCTAGCCGGGATTCACTGCAGACACACACATCGAACACATCAAACACATACATGACATCAACACATTGAATTTTACAAAATGTACAGCGAGAAGACGAGAGGAGTTTTACCGATCTGTGACTTCTTTGGCTTCCACTTGACACAAGGAATACTTTACCTGATCTCTCCAATCTTCTGGTGGGACTAACTAACTAATTTCTAGGTATTTAGCATGCAGTTCTTATCTTTGTAGGTTTAAATACATCGTATACACATCCAAAACTAACAGCATTTATCATCAGCTACCAAACTGTTGGATGGGAAACTAATCGGGGTTTAACAAGATTGAGGTTAGAATTTACATATTATTAAAGAACGATACTTTATGTGGAGGACTTGGACTAAGGTCGGTTTTGGATAGGAACTAGTTTAGCTAATTGGCTTTTGAGCTTTTTTGAGGTTAGGAATTATTATTTTGGAGGTTAGGTTTACATATTTGTAGTGAAACTCTTTAAATTAGACATTTACTGTTTTCTTACAAACTTTGGAGGGAAACTAAACTGGTTTGTAGCAAATTTGAGTTAGATTTTTAAATTGTGAGGTTATGTTATCATTATTGAAGCTCAGGTTATGTAATAATCTGAGCTCATTACTTTATATTTGCTAACAGAAGCTCAGGAAAGGAACTAAATGGATTTTAAAAATGTAAGAAAATTAAATTTTAAGGTTATGTTTGAATTTTTAAGGTTATGTTTCCAACTAGGTATCGTTACTTGTCTCTAGGGTATAACTAAGTAAAGTTTTGCTAAGCAAATAGCTAATAATATACACAACTCGTATTTTAGCAACTGATTAAAGGCAAATAAATTCATTTTAAGCCAACAAATCAGTTACTAAAATACTTTTGATAGTACAGCTTTAAGCAAATTAATTACAACACGATAAATGAAGAATGAGAACTGCTAATGTTTCCCAAACTGCGCTTACAGGGTAGTTTGAAGTTGGGATTATGGTTGGGTTAAGGACACTTGATTAGAATTAGACAATGAAACGTTTAAACGTAAGTAGTATATAGAAAGAATTAAGAAATTTTGAAACATCAAATGACCTGATATATCACTCGATGTCAGAGCCGGTAATTGATGATGCTGATTTGTTTGTTGCGATAGATGTGCTTGGTGAGCCTTCTTCTTCTTACCGGTTGTTTGTGAGGGCGCCTTCATCGCTGGCTCTTCGGGTTTGTCCTCGGGATGGAAGACAACGGTCCAGCGATCCAAACGAATCTCCTCGGCTTCAATAACATCGCGCAGCATATTGAGTGGATCCTCGCCGCCGGTATAGCCAGAGCCCCAGCAAAGGACACGGGCCAGATCGTTGCCTAATCATAGAAGATGGTAGCAAGGAGTTGTGGGAATTTTTTTCAAAGTCATAGCTTTTATTGGGTACTTACCTGTGCCTAACGGCACTATGGCACACGGTGGGCTAGAGCATTCCGAGTCCTGACCAACATTATCCAGGCACTGGAGCACCCAACCAATGGTGCCATCTCCACCGCACACTAGGATCTTATAGTTGGTGATCTGACGGAATACATAGAGACTGAGGAGGGGAAAGTACATTATTATATGTCTCCTATTTCCACTGCAACCGTAACCTACCCTGGCAACGGTCCGCCGTTGTCCAAGTCGAAGACCTGGTATGGATTCAGTAGTTTCCTAAAGCTCGATATCAATTCCAGTCCCTGGCAGCCGCCAGACTTGACATTGACAAAGACCAGCAGCGGTCTGACGTCAGAGGGCACCATGCTCGGCTCAATATTCGGCAGGAGCAGCACCAGCAGCTTCTTGTCCTCAATTATTGTTTCCCGTAGGTTATAGAAAGCGCGAACCTGGAAAACAAACGCTCATAAAAGTTTTTCCTCTGAGAGTTTGGGGGATAAAATGACTTACCGCCTTTTGGGAATCCTCGAAGGTCAGCACTACCGAGCCGTACTCATAGTAGATGGGTCCAATGCTGGTGAATTTGTTCTCATCTGTCACGTATTTGTTGAGGATCTGCTCGTAGTTGCGCTGCGAGAGTCCTGTGGGTAGATTGCCCACAAAGAGGGCAATATTTGGTCCATGTGGATCCTGTTTGTGCTGCATGTAGAAGCGCATCAGTTCCATCTGACGTATGGAATCCTTGCCCAGCTGCTTCATAATATCCCAGGGCCGCTCGTTCCACGACAGGATGCGCTCGGTAACGCCCCGATCGAGCAGCACTTCCGAGCATCTAAGAAAGGAGTGGAGATTAGCGGGAGTCTGGAGAGTTACCCACAGCTGGTATTACCTATAGTCCTGTATCTGGTTATCCTGCAGACCGAACTTGTCGAGTGCATCGCGTATCAGATCCTTGATGACTGTGGTATTATCGACAGGCACACTGACATAGGGATCCTCCAGGGAGCACTGCAGCTTGCCCGGATAGACACGCACATCTCCCCTGTCCCTGTCATGAAACCTGAGGTACATGGCCGGTCGTTTGCCCTCCAGGTGTGTCAGATTCAGCACAGGTGTTGGATCCTGCAGCGGTGCATCCTCCAACCCAGCGGCTGCATATAGATCCGTCAGATAGAAGGCCTGCGGATCACGAGTAATGTGAAAGGCCCGCAGAGCGGTGGTCAGTAATTGTTCCAGTGTGTATGTCCGTTGTACGATGATCGCACGGTACTGCTGCCGTCGGAATGAGTTGTTGCCGTCAAAGACCTTGATCATCTCTGCAAATGGATATGGGATGTAGTCATTTTCTAGGGAGGTATGTGATTGCCTTACCTATATCCTTCTCCTCGCGCTCCTTTTCTTTCTTCTCCCTGTCCTTTTCCTCTCTTTTGTCCGATTTGTGGCTAGACGATTCCTGGCGATAGTGTGTGGAGGTGGTAGAACCACCGCCGCCACCACCACTGCCACTGGCCGCACCACCGGCAGCGCCACTAGCACCGCCACCACCGCTGCTGCTGCCACCTGCACCGCCGCCTCCACCGCTGGCGCCTGCAGCGCTCATGCCGTGCGAGGACTCGGCCTTGCCCAGCGATTCCTCGTCCTTGAATCGTGGCGCATCTCCGCTACTGAATTCCTCCGATATGCTGCGTGCTAAAGGAGCGCAGAGAACACAGTTTGGTTATAGGAGACATAACAAAAAATCCGCTTTAGGCAAAGTGTTAGTGTTAGCAGTTCATGCAGATATAGAGCAGTTATATGTTAGCTACGAGTTTCTAGTGTTAGTGACGTCACAAGAAACCAAACCGTGAAGGAATTATGCATCGAAGACGGAACAAACAGATATGGAGTTTTGTATATAGAACAGTGAGCACAAATGAAAGCTCTACTCGCGGACAGCTCCCCCAGGCGGACAGCTCCTTCGTAGGACGAATTTTATAGCTTTTTGGCATGACTTTCATACAAAATAATTTCCCTTAGGCGGACATCTACCTTGGGCGGACAAAAATACTGTAACCGTGGCTGTCCGTCTAAGGGAGCTTTCACTGTATTTAAATTAAGCAACAAAATTCTGGATTTTATATCAGCGTAGCATGAATTTTTAACCTGTGCTCGGTAGTAAAAATATTATTTAATATTTCTGACTTATTTAAGTTATTCTTTTCATTTCAGTGTAGTTTAGAATCGATTCTTGAATGAAGGCAAAGAGGTTTGAATAAATCTAACGATATGTGGGACAAAACTCTGTTTCTTCTATATCTTTTCTAGGATCACTTCGAGTATTTGACCCGCCTTAAAGGACAAATCATTTCTCTATCCCTTTCAAGGACTTAAACCTAACAAAACTTTTGTGTTTTTAGTCAAGTGTAATTAGTGTAGTTTCTTGTGATTTGGTGACTTGATTTGACGATAATGAAATGCGATAATGCAATGCGAAATGGTGCGATCGTATGGCATGTGGTACATGGATTAGTAGAGTATTAGTATTCGTTTTGAAACACAAGAAAATCAAACAAAACAGAATCAGAAATGAAACAAACTCAAGCAAAGTTGTTAGCTCAAAACTAGAAACGGAATTAACGAAAATGAAAAGTGAAAAGAGAAAAGGAAACGAAAACACGCAAAAATCCAAATGGAAAAATTGAACGAAACTTTAGCCAAACGAGCGTACTGAGTACTGTGAAGAGTATACGGCAGTCGGTGGCAGAGTTGCTGTTAGAGAGAGTAAAGAGAGAGAGAGTTGGCAAATAGAAAAGGAAGATCACCTCTGCGCTTCTGGTAACGAGGCTTTCGCCAACCGGCCGAAAGTCCACGCACGCGACGTAGCAGCCTGCCCAGCACATGATCCTGTCCCGTTCGCAGTCCATGGCCATCGATGGAACGACTGCTGGCACCGCCATCGCTAATATCGCCGGCAATGTCATCGCCACTGTGCCCGGCAGCGGGTCGATCATCCAGATACAAATCATCGAAATCGACATCATCGTAGGCATCAGTGTCATGTTGCAGCTGGCGAGGATTCGGTCGTGTCAGCATGTGATAGTTATCATCGTATGGCAAATAGTTGCCATACTCATCCTGTATGGTGATCTCAATGTTCTGCGACAAGCGGTCCAGGCTGTAGTTGCTCTTGGTCCCCGTTGCAGTGCCTTTCGGCGAACGCTTCGAGCGTCGCCGCTGGAAGAGACCGCGACCATACTTCTTGTAGCGGGAGACGACACCCGGCTCCTGAAACGATTTACTGCGTCCCACCGGGGACAGCTGCAGCGTAGTGGATGCGGATGCGGGCGTGAGGGCGGGTGCGGGCGATGCTGAGGAGCAATCGCTGGAATTGGGTGAACTCGCGGATCCACCTTTGTGCTTTGGAGCACTGAGTATGGTCTTTGGTTTTGGCTTGGGCTTCGCTTTCGCTTGGAGAGCTGCAGTCTTTGTTTGGCGTCCAGTTAGCACGCTTAAGGCGTGATCAGTACCGGTTCCCGCTTCCGCTCCTGGAAGTGCAATTGGAGCCGCACCTTTGGCAGTGGAACGCGCTTGGAGCTGGCGCTGTTCGGATGTGTTAGATGTATTACTATTACTACTATTATAGCTTAGATTGCTAATCAGATTCATGCTCGAGTCCAGCTCATCCGTATTGGTTAGCTCGCCACCCGTATCGGATGTCTCGTAGCAGCTCTCCCGCGGAGCCGTCTCCAGCTCCACATCGCCATGGTAATCCGTTTCGCTGACCTCACGCGGCACACGGCGACTCGACCTTTTTCGCAGCGAGACATCGCAGTGATCATACTCATCGCTCAGATCTCCGCCGCTTATATCACAGACACCACCATCGATATCATCATCATCCACATCATCGTTGTCCTCCAGTTCGCTGTGCGACAGATCCCGACGTCGACGACGACGTGCCTGCCCATGAGCCAGTTTCCGAAAGAGGCTCGTGTAGAGCAGATGCAAGGAGGAGTTTGTGGAGGGTGACTTCTGTAGACTCCTAGACGTGGTGGTCAACTGGAGCGCACTATCGTGCTCTGTAGTATTGCAGTCATCTACCTCTGGTTCATCTTGCTCTTGATCGCGATCCTGCTCCTGATCCTGTTCGTTGCCCGCCAGCGAGTTTGTGCTCGTCTCTCCCACTGTCAGCGAGGGCGTGGGTGAGACACAGAGCGAGATGGAGCCACAGGAAGTGGGCGTGGGCGGCGATGAAAGTAAAAAATGTTGTTTCGATTGCTCAAGTCGCTGCCGGTGAAGATCGAGCAGCTCCCTGAGACACAAACCCGCCGCCGTACCACCAACACAGGCACCGGCATTGCCAACAAGCTCCGGGCTGGCTACCGGGGTGGTATCGGTATCGGTAACGGTAACGGGGGACGGGCGAAAGGATCACAATCAAACCAAAAACGAATTACAAAAGAAAACAAAAAAATAAAAGATAAACTTAATAAACAAAAGGAAATGAAAGAAATCAAGAGGAAGTTGAGAAAATTTTTTGCTGAAAACTCGGAAAATGGAAAATGGACAACAAGAGAAAGAGAGAAACTTGTTTTCTTGCTGCGCATGATGAGTAGGATGATCCTATCGAGCTTTGAGATGATGTGAGCATATGCAACATGTGGCACAACATCGATAGCTGATGTAGCTTTGTTTTGTATTTGGGATAAGGGGGTGAGTACTTGTTGTGGGGTGAGTGAGCCGAGTGGGTCAAATGGTGGGAAGAGAGAGAGAGTGAGAGAGAAGAGAGTGGGGAGAAGTTGGGCACCCTTTTCTTGGTACTTACGACACGAATAATCGCGCACCAGCGACGTCTTCGATTTGACCTGCACCCCAATGATCGCCTCAATGGGGACCTCGGTGCGTGGTATCGAAACTGAATGCGGAGGTAAGTAGATAGGTTGTAGTATACCAAAATTACATTCGGTTGGCAGGTACATGCGACATCCAGCGTGTGTGGTCATGCCACACCACTCGCAGCGATAGCCTAGGGGAGGGAGGAGAGAAGTGGTAAGTATTGTACATCACGTATAAGCCGTGTATGTTGACCTACCTGTGAGACATTCCGAAGACCAACAGGTCTTCTTGCAGTAGGCGCATTTGGACGTTGATGGAAGATTACCCTCTCGCCAATGATGCTGCGTAAAGAATACTTATTATTATAACTAATCGGTTGTATTTACTTTTTTATGACTCACCTGATGCTTCACATTAAGCAACTCCTTGCCGGGCACGTACGTTGCATTCTCTGTGCAATCGGGCACTGCAAAATCTTGGCACTCAATATGCGCGAAATATTCGCAAACTGTCGAATGGCAAAATAAATGTATTATCAACTGTATTATAGCTGTATGTCAGGTACTATCGAGACAGTTATAAATGAAATGGAAGTGTCTGTTGCAAGCTGTGCTTAGCTGACTGCTATAGAACTAAGGCTTGTTGTAGAATCAAACAAATAATGTTTGGAGTTTATAGGAAACATTTAACAGCTGATTCTCTTGGCTGCTATAAAACCTTGGGAGCGGGAAAACTAATACTTCTGACTGATACAGCCGTGAGCTCAAAGCACTAACACGACTCAGAAAAGTATGCTACAAAAAGGTCTGCCTAATTCAAATCTAATTGGAATGCACAACTGCCTAACAAGCATTTAATTATTTTCGAATATAAAATGATATGTATAAAGTAAGACACAGTTTTCTGGGAGTACAATGTAGTACTTAAAAAACGGTGTATAATAAATAGAATTGTCAGTTGACTGTGACAGCATAACAGCATAGACTGAATGCTATGAAACTCAACTATAAATGACGTGGGCTGGTATCTAAAGACTGGTATTTAAAGGTAGGAACATGGGCTTACCTAAACAATGCACCGCTGGCGTTTCATCCAATCGCTTGCGGCAAACAGTGCAGAATTTTCTCTTGTGATGCGTCGGCTCCGACCAACAATGGGCGACGGGATTCTGTCCAACGAGATGACATGTTGCCAAGTTATTTCAATGTGACAAAGATGGGCTCTCTCGTGTACATGTGTGTGTGCAAGAGAGCCATAGAAATATTAAATAGAATTCTACGCACCTTTATAATGCATGGCGCAATGCCGGAACAGGGCGTTACCACGTTGCTGACACATCGTTCGTGTATGATAAAGTTGCAAACTGCAAAGAGGGAGAGAGAGAGAGTGAGTGAGTTAAAGTGTGTGAGAGCGAGAAAGTATGATAAGTGTCATAGAATTGATAGAATACATGTATGCTATCTCCCTTAGGCAACCATAATGGTTCTATGCTTATCTAAATAGCACATATCGCTGCGTAATTTCACAAAACTTATTTTAGTACCCTTTATGCAAGCTAACTATGAATGTACACACACACACACATTAACACACACATTTATGGCATTTCATGCCTCTAGCTGAGGACAATCCCACGTCATCAGCACCATTCATAGCAGGCACAGGGCCACAGTTAGTTCTTGAGTTCATGGACACACTTTTCATTGAAGTTTCATGCACACACATACAGAGAGAGACGCAAACAAAAGCTCACTTGCATACTGCACATGCACACGAACTCACACACACACACATTCACACACTTGCAGACCTAAGTGGCTAACCGCAAGAGAGTAAAAAGAATACTAGCTGCAGAGAGCCACGCACAATAGCATAAATAAATGTTGAAAGAATGCAGGGCAAACAAAGCCTGTAGCCCTTGCGCTCTCCCACTCTCCCGCTTGCTCTCACACTTTGGCGCTCTCTTTGTGCTTTTACTTGTGCTTGTGTTAGTGTGTGAATGGCAGCAGCAGCAAGACCTGCCCATTGAGTTACCTTAGTCTGCCCCTTCCGCTCTCTCGCTCACTCTCAACTGCTCACGTACACAAAACTGTTGGCATTGCATTTGCAGCTGTGTGTGCGTGTGTTTGTGTGAGTCTGTGCTTAGCCCAACATAGAAATTAAAATTATATACGTTTTATTTTTAGCATTGCGTGAAAGTTGTACACACTTTGCAGGCACGTATGTGTGTATGTGTATGTAGATATGTATGCACTGCTTGCTCTTATATTTTTAGCAGCAATCATAATTATATATGCAAGTGCACAAAGAAAAATTAAGTAAAATTTAAACTTAAATTTCCTGTTTAAGCAAGTTTTACTCAGGAAAATATTTTATATACAAAACAATTATTTTTTCTATCTTTAATATTAAATTTAAGCACAAGTTTCTATCAAAAAAATATTTGTTAATTTTTAAATTTGTAATTTGAGAATTTTTGGTATAATGCAATAGTTAAGGTTTGCTTTTACCCCTTAAACCCCTATCTTTTTTTCTGTGCAACACATATGTACACAGTTTAGTTATCATTTATTTGTCAGCATGCAGCCGGGCTATATGTGTGTATCTGTATGTGTATTATATGTGTGTGCAGGCACCAAAAACTAGGCCGCTGACCTGACGCTGACGCTCTGACGTCATGAATGAACTCATGAATATTTCGACGTCGTCGTCGTCGTCGCTGCTGCTGTTCATGTTGTTGTTATTCGTTTTTATATAAATAAAACACGAGTGGCGAGTACTCGCTTTTCGTTGGGGGCGCATGTTGCATGTTCCAAGTGGATCATCATCATCATATTTGGCCAAAACGTGACGCTAGCACAAAACCAAATGCAGCTACTTAGATACAAATACATATACATATAGTATATATGTATGTATGTGAAACATAATCTGATATTTTGAAAAGCAGCAGGCATAACGATTTGATTTATATATTTATTTAGCATACTTAAATGAAGAGAAAGAAAGTCTTGCATTTTCTTAGCCATTATGTATACCAAAATACGCACATCTACACAAGTATATACATGCGTATATATGTATACGTGTGTGCGTATGTGTGTGTTTGTGTGCGTAGATAAAAGCAACTGCGAGGACGCATGGGAAAATTTTCAAATGTTTTGCCAGTCGTCGTCGTCGTCGTCGTCGTTGTCGTCTCTGGGTTGGGAAATTCACGAAACTCAACACACTTTTACTTTTTGCACAAGGGCGCGTGCTCTGTACATGTATGTGTGTGTGTGTGTGAGAGAGTGTTTGTGTGCCTGTATGTGTGTTGCTTTTATAACAACAATAACAAAGGAAACATAAAGCCAAATCGCCAGAAAAGTGCTCCAAAAGAAAAGTATGCAGAAAGTAGAAGTCAAGAAATATGGAAAAGGTGGCGAAAAATGTTTGTCAAGACACACACACACAGACACAGAGACGCACACACACACACACATAGCCAGGCTAAGCGATGTTAGTGTGTGTGTGCTTTAGTGGCACAAGTTGACATGCGTAGTACAATAGCAACAATTAAAATTGATATTTGCATAGAAACACACACAAACACACAGACACTACACACTCATCGCATTCACAGTGCGATTTGTATGTAAGTTAGACAGGAAATCAATTTAGCAGCAAACTTCCTCACCAAAAAAATCAAAAAACTAAAAAAAAAACGAACTCAAAAATAACTGAAACCATAAATAAATATAGAAAATGATTAAATCAATGTGACGCATGAACAACATACACACACATACACACACACATGCATACATGGCTATAGCATACTCGATAACATACACTCAGCGAACACTAGATTCGATATAATGTTGTGCGCACTTGAACTTGACCGCGGCCAACATGACGTATGCGCAACATTAAAAACCAAGTCCCCCCAAGCAGCCTTTAAGCCGAAATTCAAAATTATTCTAGCTCGTTTTAGCTATGAAAATAGCTTAAAAATTAGATTAGTTGGGCATTAAATAAAAAATGGAAACCGCATGAATTCAATTGAGTTAAGTTTGAATCAGCTTACGAAACTTGTTGTTGGCCTGGTCTGTCACTCGGTCTCACACACACACACACACACACACATGCAGAGAGCTCTTGGAGCACGCTCGCAATGTACGTAAGCACACACAAGGCAACAGTCAAGGATATCGCGTGCGTCGTGCCAATCTGCCAATGTGGCGCTGTTTTGTGGATGTGGATGACTATCAAACCGCGCAACGTCGACGCCGACGCCGACGTCAGCGACAGCGACGACTTCGACTTCGACGCCAATGTTGATGTTGATGTCGATTTCGATGTTGACGTCGACATTGCCGCCAGCTGCGCTATTTGATAGATAGAGTCTGATTCGATTTGCATACCCTGTAAACAGTTGAAGCACTGAGAAGCTTAGCACTGATTTAAGCTAATGTAGGTATAGTAGAGAGGTACAATGGCATACCCAGTTATGTATACCATCCTTTAGATTTACTCTCTTTCTTATAACAAGACTTAAATCCAGTTAAATAAAATTAAAATACATTTTCGGACCATAATCTTAGTTCATATTTGTAATTTATGGATCAATACAGTAGTTTATTACTGAGAAGTTATAGACATGTGAATGTTATTTCAACTGGAGCAGAATTATTGTTTTTAGAAAAGTAAAAGAAATCCATTTATTTAATTTATAGTTACGACAAAAATTAAATTTTTCCATTATTTTAAAATAAAAAGATTGAAAATGTTCCAAAAATTGAAAGAGACAAGTAATTAATTAGCTTATTAGAAGAGTTTTGGATATATGTATCTCATGGGTATCTCATTGTCCGTCATTTCTACTCTTTCTATAGATCGCAGCTAGCCAAATGCTTTGGATCACAAGCTGAGTGGGGCATGCAACGTCAGCAAAGCCACTTGAGGACCGTTTCCCTAGAAGCGCCAGCCAAACTGACGACCATTTTCCAAAAAAAAACACAACGAAAATAAAAGAAAATCAGAGGCAAAAACAAAAACTACAACAAAAATCCGTTTCCATTTGTTTCATTCGCTGCTTTGTTGTTGTTGTTGGCGCATTTGTTATGAATGAACAGCGTTTGGCTTTGGATTTGGCCAAGAGCGGAGGGGAGGGGTAATTAAACGCCCTTTCTCCTTCCCTTTTGCCTTTGCCCATTCCATTTTCATTTCCCTTTTCCACTGCCCCGCCCCTTGGCCCCTTTTGGCACCATCATTTGGGGCATATGGCAGTCGGTTTTGGTTCCGCTACATTCATGGCGGCCATTGATGACGCACTTTTAGCCCTTCGTTGCTATCGGCCAACAAGTGAGCCACAAAAGGGGACAGAACATGGCGACGGCAGGGAGTGGGGTGTGAAGAGATGACTGTGTGTGTGTGTGTAGTTATGTTAACAGCAGGCCTACGAACAAACAGGCAGCCGGCTTGCAACATACACACAGACACAGAAACAGACACTCACACACTAGTGCTCACCTGCTGCTGCTGCCTCTGTGGCAATTGCAGTTGCCACACTTTCCCGCAACCCTTGAAAACCAATTCAAACGTTGCCTGCAGCTAAATGTGTGTACGTGTATATGTGCCTGTGTGTGTTCGTGAAATGCATCTCGACCTACTTTCTAGAGAGAGAGAGGCGAAGCGAGAGAGAGAGCGAGTTAAAGAATTGTTGCTGCATAGCAACTGTGTGGGCGAGTTTGATTTCTGCCGCTTACATTGCTCTCTCGCTAGAGCGCTCTCTTTAGCATTGCACACACACACACGTACACATACACTCACAGCCTGCGCTCCCTTTGGAACTCCTTGCGCTCCCTCTCTCCCTCTCACGCTTGCTTGCATTTGAAACTTCCATTTGCAATTGCCGCGCTAAAATGAGCAACTTAATTATGCGACGCACATAGCGAAAGTGCAAGCGAGACAGCCTGCCCCTGCAGCTATGCAACGGAATTATTTAACTGTAATTGAACCGTTAATATGAAAACTACAGTGATCAAAGAAGCACGTTTTATAATTAAAAAAAGCGAAGCTTTTATAGTTGTGGTCTTTAGTTTCTTCTGAAAATGTATTAATTTAATTCATTTATCATATGAACAATGTAGGTTTCAAGAGATTTCATTTTTATCAGCATAATGCTAATGTGGCTAGCCAAAAAATGAACTCAATACAGCAAATGTATTCCACTTTAATTAACTAAATATTCAAAAGAAAAAAATACTTTTAAAATAATTCATTGCTTTAGGTTCTGTGGAAAGCATTCCCATGGGTATTTCTTAGATAAGAACTCTTTAAGTGGCTTTTAATAATCAAATGTTTCTACATATTTAAAACTTTTGGCTTTCAACTTATAATTTAGAAACATTTTCCTGCATTTTACATAATCTTTGTTGTCCAAAATGTCTTTTATTTATTTTTTACACAAATGTGACAACGTCAACAATAATTTGCAACAACAATGCACTAAATGCTATTATACATTGTATAAGTATACCGTATGCATATAATATGCTAGAGCTCTCTTGTCGTTTATTTTTAGCTGACACTGTCAAATTGCAGTTCTAAGTATAAAAATATTTCGCAATTGAACGGATAAGCGTAAATTGCAAGCGGAAAGAAAAGGAAAAAGAAAAACGGAGACACGAGAATTCTCATTCTCATGCGAGCAGGGTAAATAGAGTGATCGGCATTGAGACGAGCGCGTGAGTTTCGGACATAAACAACATTTACGTTTGGCATATTAAATTTAAAACTAAACTAAATTCGACTAAACAAAAATCGAAAAAAAAAAACTAAGTAAAATGAAATGAAACGAAAACATTGCCATAATTATAATAAGCGCGAGAAAACTGCTCAAATAAACAAATTATACGTAAAGCGCTTAACACGCTTCCAATTGGGAGAGGCAAACTATCCCGATCTCCAACCTCCCTAGCTCTCCTTCTCCAAACGAACTGATGGACGGCCGAAAAGGGGATGGGGAGCTATTGGCCAATTGGCCATTGGCCACACGGTCATTTGTCTATGACGTCGTTTGGCGCTCACAATTTTTGTTAAAGTTCAAATGCGCACACTTTTGGCCACAAATAGCACTAATGATCATTACCAGCTGATCATTATGATCTTCATCATGATTATTCACAACATTATCGTGAAAATCAGAAATGAAAATTCGCTTTTACTGCCGTGCTACAGCAGCTTTATGGCAATTTAAAAAGTATTTTCCAAAAACCTAGACAAATGTATTTTTACATCTTTTGGATGCGGATTTTCCATCTCTCTTTTGTTTTTCCACCCCACTGTACCCGGCCACTCCCTCGTTAGGCCCCCTTATTCTGCTGTTTAGCGTTTAGTGCTCATTAATTTCGATTTGGCACTCGACAGCTGCTCGGTGTGTGAATTGTGGCATCCACGGCTAAAGTACTTGCCCCAAACGCAACGAGTTGCCAAAAATACAAATACACGAGTCTATTTACGATCGAATTAATACCTCAAACTTGAATTCACCTGACAAAATGTTTAACTGTTCGCAACTGAAAGCCTTTGTCTGAAGTTTCTCGATGCGTGCTTGTATACTATGAAAGTGTTAAGTACTTTTTTTAATGATCTGTAAGTTGTTTAACATTGTGTACTTACAAGATCGTTAATGTCTCAATGGTTTTATTTAGTGCTATTATTTTAGGGTTTGATTTTTGGACGAATTTCAGAGTTCTATTTTTCTGTATCATATTTTGTTTTCCACCCATTGTACTTTTAAGTGAAGTTATTGTACATAAAGTAATGTTTGTATGTCTGGCACTTACCTTCGCATATGTAGCCCTGTTGAATGAGGCCCCAGAGTAGATCCGAGCAGTGGTGACAGTAAGTTGGCTTATGAAATGTCTTCTTCACAAACGAATGCCCACCATACGCCATTTTGTTTGACTGCTACTGCGTGGTTAGGAGTGGGGTGGGCGGGGGGATAGCGGCCTCGGCGCCGTTATTTTAGTTCGTTTCCTCTTTCTTTTTGCAGTTACTTTTTTGTTGTTACTTTTTGCTTCTCTTAAAATGCGTGGGTACCGTTAAGTGTTGGCTTTGTAGTTGTTTTTGTTGTGGTTGGCACGAGATTTTTGTTGTGCGTTGTTTTTGCTATTGTTACTGCTATTGGTGTTGCTGTTGTTGTTGCTGCTGTTGCAGAAGCGTAAGTTACTTGATTGGTGTTGTTCTTGTTGCTCTTTGTTGCTGATGGCTGTTTTAGTTGCTGTTGCTGTGTTGTGTTTTCTTGGGGATGCGCCTGCCTGCGCTCCTTGAGAATGCGTTTTGGCCTAAACTAAATGTGGGCCAAACTAACTGTAGATGCTGGTGCGAACTAAGCCGCAACCAACAGAGGCAGTGGCAGAGAGCTTGGGCTTGTTGTTCTTGTTGTTATAGTTGTTGCTGTTGCTTTTGGTGTTGTTCTTATTCTTGTGCTTCGTTTCGATCTGTGCAGCAGCGGCGTGAAAAGCGTTTGTCGCTTTCCTTGTGCTATCAGCGAATTGGGCGTACAACAAAAGTAGAAGGCGTGGCCCCGCCTTGTTGCTGCTGCAGTTACTGCTGTGACTGCTACTCTGGCGTTGGTTTTTGTGGTTGTTATTTGGTGTTTTGGTTGCTGTTGAGGTTCTTGTTGCAATTGTTGTTGTTCTTGTTGTTTTTGTTCTTTTAGCTGCTCTTCTTGCTGTTGTTGTTGGGGCAGCGTCACCGGCTCCGGCTGTGGATGCTGCTGAAATTCTGGCTGACAATAGCGATGACAAATGGACAACGACGACGACGACAAAAATGACGACGACGGCTGCATTTTCATCCATTGGTCAACTTGTTGTTGCCTTTTTTTGTCCTCTGCTTTTTTATCCAGACATTTGCTTGCCGGAATTGTGCGCCTCTGCGCCCCTCACACTCGTCAAGCTACTTTCGCGCAGCTATCAACTATTATTTAATTAATTTGTAATTTAATTTCTTTGGTTTGGGTTTTTGGTTTAGTTTGAAGGCTACTTTTATCTTCCTTTTTTTACATTTACATTTACATTTAATAATAGTTATTGGTTTCTAAATATATAGTATATGTATATCATTGTAGTTTTAGTTGTAAATTTATAATTATATTTGTTTGGTGGTGGAGTGCTTGTTGTTGTTGTTTTGTTGTTTGTTATTGTTGTTTTACTTTTGTTGCTTATTTACAATTAACGGTGACTTTTACTTCAAGCGTTGCACTAAATTCCAAAAAAAAACAAAACAGATCACAATTGAATTATGCTTGCATTGTAATCGATTGCATTCGATTGTATTCGATTATTTCACTTTTGTTTTAGTTTTACACGGGCACGCACACACACGCACGCAGGACAGCTCCGACGTCGACGTGAACGGCAGCAGTGAAAATGTTGAAATGTTCATTGGGCTCGCGTCTCTCCACTCTCCTAGCTCCTCTCTCTCTTCCGCTACCCGTTACCCACAATTGGAGCATGTTTATTCCCTCTTTAGTTGTGCCTCCTTTTCGCTACGTGGGCGCCGCACCCCCCAAAAGAAAGAAGAAAGAAAAAAAAAACGACGACAGGCAATAAAAGTTTCGAGATAACATAATATACACGAACGGGAGTTATGGCCAGAGAGAGCGATAGACTCGGAGAGCAGCTGAGTGAGCATGTGCGCGAGTGAGCGAGACGGAGAGAGCGTGTGGTGAATAGTGAATTTATGGTGAACTGCAAATACCCGTTATTTGCATTGGTCCCAACGGCCACAAACACAAGCGCACACACACATACACAAACCAAAGTAGTAGGCACATCATATAATAATAAAACTGGCAAAAATATGATATCAACAGCGTGTCAAGAGAGCCAGAGAGAGAGAGCAAGACATAGAGAGCGAGAGCGAAAATTTATGCTCTCTATTGAAATTGCATTTAAAGTTTTATTTTAACGAACGAAAACTGAAGTAGTTTGAATTTTAATAAATTTAGAAGTCTTTGTCAAGCAAAAGCCCCCTAAAGTAGGCATCACTTTTTTGTTACATTAATATCACCAATGAGCATAGAAAAAGTTTACGTTAATGATGACCACATAGTCCATATTTCTCGGGGAACGGTCTGAAACGGTTGAGACCCGATTCCATAAATATGTGTCTATGTGTGCGTAAGAATGTTTTAGTATATGTATGTGTGCAACGCCCACGCAGAAAACATAGCTACGCTAAGCCAAGCACAATTAAAAAAAAAAAAAACAATTTAACACTTTCAAAATTTATTTATAGTATTTTGCCAACTTTAACTGGTGGAAACCGCACATCAAAAACGAGGAGCAACAACCAAGTAGCGGAATGTATATTTGTACACACACACTCGCGCACATTTATGCTCGTTTCTGTGTGTGTGTGTGTGTTGCGATGCCAGTTAGTCGCGACGTAGGAGGTTTTCATGTTTAATGTTCATGTCCTGGTCACCAGGTGACATGCGCACTCACAAATTCACCACATCAAGAGCAAAAGCTAACTGTGTGCAAAAGTGGCCAAGTTTAAGGATAAATCACAACGAAAAGCGACACAAAAGGAAGCAAAAAAAAAAGAAGAAAAAAATACGAAAACTCGCAACACGCTCGAACTGCTCTCTCGCACAATTAGAATTGAAAAATTTTTGGCAAACAAACGTGGCTAATGAAATGCTTTACGCCGCATTAATTTGCGGCTTCATGTTTTTAGTGTGCGAATAATTATTGTTGAAATTAAATGAAATTATTGATGATGCTAATGGTGGGCTACGGTTGAGTACTTTGGATGCGAGCAGCCCACTCGCTTGCTCACACAGACACAAATACATGCACACATAAACATACATATACATATATATATGTGTGTGTGTGTAGTGAGCAGCAGCAGCCGCAACACTTTGCACCCACTCCCCATGGCTTGTGCCCCTCGATTCTTTCGCTCTCCGTATCCCTACATGCTGTCCCTCGTTCTCTCACACTCTCTCTCTCTAGATTTCAGTGCTCTTCCTTGCCAACCGTTGCGCACTTTGCTCTTTTCGAGCCGCATGAGCAAATCGCAATAGATAGAGAATTTTTTTTCATGCTGCCTCGACTGCTCCTGTACGATGATGATTCCTTGCCACACTCACACACACACCCACATGGAACACTAAAGTCCTTGAATGCGTGTCTTCTTTTCTTACATTTGATATATGTGTGTGTGTGCATCATATACTTGTTTGCCATTACCACAAAATCAAAAAACATTCAAATTGAAAGCAACAACAACAACGACACTTGACGTCGAGTTTAGTGACTGCAATTTGAAGGTTTGATTTTCAGCGGCTGCCAAAATTGTTTCAGCCTACGCTGACGAACTTTGCACATATGACAACGTAATTTTCACGCACACACACATACACACGCACGCAAGTACACACACATACAGGCACTCACACGCATACACTCGCGCAGACACAAAATTTTATGTACCATATATTTTAGCTGGACAACGTAGACAACGACGACGACGGCAATTCGCAAAACTGAAGCTGCTGTTGCTGCAAATTTCCACAATTATTCTTATTTTCCATTTAAATTTTCATTTTGGTTTACACATTTCACTGCTGCCGTTTCGTACAATTTTCTTATTTTCTTCCTTTTCACTAGCGCCCTTCGCGATAGGCGTTCAAAATTTGCACTTGATTTTTTTTCTTGTATTCCTTTCTTCTCTTCGTTTTTTTTTTCTTTCACTTTTCGTTACGTTTGCGATTTAGCGTTTCGTACGCAGCGCGTATCATTTGATTGTTTTCATTTTAGTAATGGAAAATTTTCACAATTGTTTAATGTACGCAGAGTTTTCAAGTTTTTCTTCGTTTCTTGTACATTATTTTTTTTTTTTCACTCTGGTGTGTGCTATGTGAAATGAAAATTCTTCTCTGTGTGTGGCAGTGCCCCCGTAACGTACACACCTAGCCGTTGTGTGTGCTTGTGCTTCGCTGAAGACGATGGTGCGCTCTGACTGGGCCGAAAACTGTTCACTGCTCGCTAGCTCCGCGCACTCGGCTGCTGCTGGTTCTGCTGCTGCTGCTGCCACTGCTGGCCGCGAATTCGGCGTGTTGAACAAATTTGGCGGCCGCAGCGGAAAGTCCCACCAACAACACTGGGAAAATAGCGGGAGCATTGCCCACAATCGCTCGCACGCTCTCCCGCTCTCGCTCATCTTCGTTTAGCCTCTCCTAAAATACTTGCTCTCATTTCTCATATGCTGCGCGCGCTTCCATTGTGTTTTTTTCAGCAACTTGAACTTTTTCAAACAGTATCATCGATGTCGAATTATCGATAGACACAAACAGTTTACTTTAGTCTTTTAAACTCACAATAAACAATTGTATGTTAAATCGAATTCTTTAATAATAATATGCGTACGTGTCATGTTATTTTAAGCTTTGAACAAATTTTTATTAGCCAAAGTGCAGCCAGCCTTATATGCAATCTTCGATAAGTGCAGTGTTTCGTTAAGTTAAGCAACGACAGGAACCCATGGCTTAGCAAGTACACAAACGTTTCCATAAATCAACGCAGCACAGTGGGATCAACTCGTACTTAGCCAGATTAAAACTAAAAATTAGCAGTTGTTTGATATGAAGGAAAGTTTACTTTTATTTTGTTTATATTTATAATGTTACATTTTATCTGAAATATTTTGCATGTAACATGTTAGCATATGAATGTGACTATATATTTATTTGAGCACGCAGGTCGTGTAGTTAATATTTTTAATTCAATGATTGAGTTTAAACATGAATGTTTACACATAGTGCCGTGAATAAATTCGCTTATCTATAAAAAAATATTCAGCACAGACGGCACCTTATTTCACCTCACAGGTAAAATTGTTTGACGTTAATTTAATTCACTTTTTTAATGTTCTCTTGTTTTTATGTATGGGCAAATTAAATTTGCTTTTGCGGTGAATTGAGTGAATAAATATATGAATATAAATATATGTTTAACAGCGTTTATGTATAATATGTATGTTAAAATTGTAGCTGATAATTGTATAATTAATAGTTAATAATCAATTAAATAGGACAAAGACAAATATACTTTATCGGTGTTTGGGGTTAGTGTTGAATACAAATACGAATACACGCAATATTTAAGGCGACTTTCAAAGGATTAAAGGATCGCAACGATGCCAATTAATTAGCCAAGGCCATGATCATCAAAGAAACTTTGCGGTGTTTCGTCCTGTAAAATGGAAATGCGATCTTCATTATGTATTTCTTCACTTCGATGAACATCCAAACAAACAATAATGGAAATCAAATTACATATAAATATATGCGCCTAATATAAATGTTTGTATAAATATGTATACTAGCACAATATAAACTACAACTAAATAAATATTTAGACGTATAAACTAAGCGAGAAAGGGACACCAAATTGCACAGATTCATCAGGTGGGCTGTCGACAGAGAAATATATAGAAAGATAGCAAAACAGATTCGGGAGGGCAAAGCAGAGTTGAAAGAGAGAATATTAAGAACAGTGATTCGAGCCAGCAGCAAACAGTTATATTACCCAAATAATTAAACAAATATTAAAAGTAAATTAAAAATAAATTAGAAATTACAGTAAATACGATCACCGTTCAACCTTACCTCTAAGCATATTACGTACAAATTTCTTTTTGATTTTCATTACATACAATTACATACATACAATTTTGGTGTTTTATTTTATTTTTTGAAAAATATTTCACTTTGTTTTTTATTGAATACAAAACACAAGAATTTGGCTAAAATGTACAACACACATATGTATATAGCGAGTTATATATAAATCTATATATTTTGTATATAAACTATTGGTATTGTTTATTATTAATTACTACTAAAAGTTTTACATTTCATTTTTCGTGTTTTTTTTTTCTTTCAAATTTTAAAGCTTACTTTTTCTATATATTGTAGTATTGCATTTTCTTTCCCTATTTTTGTTTGAAAATAAACATTTTAATTGCTTATTTGTTTTCATATTGATGGTCTTGGAATGATTATCTAATTATCTAAATTAATAAACGCATGAGGAGATATAAGTACTTAATAATGTCGGGATATTATTAGCGTTTTGCATGAACTTTTCCGAAAAATCTAATAGTGAGAAGAAAGACCGCGCCAAATGCGTCAACTGATGGACTATGAAAAGTGTTTTTTGTTTTTGTTTTTATTTGTATTTTGATTTGTTTAACTTTTGGATTTAGTTTCGATTGCTTTAGCCTCACTGTGCGACAGATCTAATTGCACTTATTTAGTGTTGTGTAGAGCTATACTTTTGGTGCACACACACATACACGCACACATACAAATGGAGTGCGCTCTACGTTTTACGCTTTAATACTTAAGTGTGTGTTTGTGAGTTTGTGTCTCTGTGTAGGCATAACGCGTGTATGTGTGCATGTATGTGTGTGAGAGAGTGGTTTGTTTGTGTGTGTGTGTGGCGTAGGCGTGCATGTGTGGTAAATATCAACTAGATTCTACGTATTTGACTTTCTTTTAGAGTAGTCCAATGTCTCTTAAAGTGCCCTCAACAGCTTCGTCCTGGAGTACAGAGAATAAGAACAATAAGAACAAGAAGAGTAGATACATAGATAAAAGTGAGTAGTTGTAGTTGTAGTGGTGAGTTCCATGTATGCGTGTGTGGTGTGTTAAAAGAAGAACGGCACAGCTCTGCATATGTTTATGTGTGTGTTTGTGTTTGAACAGTTATTTTTGTATGCGCTTGTGTGTGTGTGTGTGCATGTATGCGTATGAGTATTAGAAGCGCACGGTGCGTGCCGAGCGGGGAGAGTGGTGGGGGCGGGATGATGGGTCAGATCAGTTCACAAACTACTCCCAGCCAAGAACGTATAAAGCTTTTTTGCAATATTTACAGCCTTTTTTCACTTCGATTGTTGTTGTTTCTGCTCTGTTCAGATATCGTATAGGAATATACAGCTATCATGGGCTAAATGGAAACGCCTATTTTCAATCGGGCCTAGTTTATTAATTGTGTTTCAATATACATAATACGTTTTAAGCTTTTTACACTTTCTTTTTTGTATCTTTTTTTTTTGTATCTTCTGCTTAGTTCAGATACTCATTGAAGTCCTGTTGAATGGGTTGTATTAACATCGATATATGCAGTGGCGGGTAGGGAAAGCGTTAATATAATAATATAACAAGAGAGAGGGTATTATGGTTACACATTTAGATATGTTTTTGTTTGTTAAATAAATGTATATATGTCTATATATATGAGAACAGTTATTCAGTTAGTAGGAACTACGAAATGCATAGATTCTACAGAGAAACGATTTTTTTTTACAAATACTACAAAGATCATGCAAAACAACAAAACAAATATTAATACAGTACAATCGATACACTCCTCGAAAATGCTTTAAAGTTCTATAGTTTTAAGTTAAAGAAATAAAACAATACACAAACAAGAATTGTACTACACATTTGTTGGACTACATATCAATGGCAATTATACATTTATAAAGTATTTATATATTCATGTTGGACGGAACTACAATTGATTCATTCTATGGGCTTTTAAGGGGATTAACCAAGTTAACAGTTTACAGTTTAAAGTTATGGCAAGCTCAATATGGTGCTAAATTAGTTTAGTTTAACTCTCACAATTGTTTGTTGCTCTTGGTTTATAAGCTTTTGTTTATGTTTGTTTTTTTAGGCAAGTTGTATCGGAACTTAAGTTGAGACTCGCATGTGGCATGCAATGACAAGTAAAAACGCAAAGAAAAACTTAAAATTATTAACAATTTCATTGAATAAGTACAAGGCACAAAAAAAATTAGAATAAAAGCTATTGCAGTGAGTAAAAGAACTCTTCTTGCTTTTGGTTTGTTTATCAGTTTAGTTAGATGTTTTATACATAGTAGTAGTAAGTATTTATAGAGAGTCGATTAGTTTCGTTTTGCGCAAAATTAAAGAAAAGTAAAAGAAGATCAATAGTAAGTATATAGAACTTGAAAAGTAATATGTACCGGAGTGATATGCATGAAATTTGATATGAAAACAAACACAACTAACGAGATAAAACGAGGAATAAAATAATTAAATTAATTTACAAAACCAACGAAGTGAATAAATATGTAGAACAATTAACGAATATTCTCCATCATGTGGTAGTAGTAGTAAACGCTAAGCATTTTTTGTTTTTTTGCATTTTTTTTTATAGATCATATGTCTCTGGTGTACTGACCTCTTGTAGCAGATCCTGAGACGCAATGGCTTTGAGCACATTCTTTTTCGATGTCTCCTGAATCTCGCCGCCAATAAGCAGCTCATCCAGTATGAAATAGGCTTTCTCGAAATTGAATATAATATCCAATTCGCAGACCTAAAACAAGCACAATCAGACCAATATGTCTATGTGTTTAGTGTCATAACTTACGCTGCCAAAATACTTATCCAGCAACTCCACATAGCGATGAATAATCTCCAGCGTTAGGAGCTCGTTATCATTCTGCTCGATGGCGCAACAGAAATACAAACTGGCATAGCTATAACATATAATGTAGTAACATTTAGACTTAACGCCCTTAATTTTACTACTTACCGCTTGTAGACGATCTTGCAATCTTTCCACTCCAGAAACGAGCACATTTTCGGCTTGCGGGCCAGAATTGTGGTAACAAGTTCACGGGTAATCTTCTTTTTGGTCTTGTCTGGATATGCCATGTACCATTTTTGTAGGCGTAATTTGCCCTGACGACTGAACAGCAGCATGAAAAGCATCTGTGCACAACAAAATAAAACAAAAATCGTTTAATTAGCACCTGCAGTGGCGGCCATATGCACTTATTGGCTAAAACGGTGAGTCAGTTGAGCTTCGCTGGCCAGCGCAGCAGAAGTATAATTCATATTTATCATGTTTTCCTTGGCAAATTTGTCACAATATTAGTTTACTGACCATTTCAACTGTGCTCGCAGTGTGTTTTAAATTGTTATATCCCGGAATTTGCAGTAATATTAACAATTTATAATTTTTTCGTACAGTATATTAAAGAAAACGCTTCTTCAGTTCATTTTGCCATTCACTGTGCCATCGCACAGTCAGCTGGTAACATTGGCGCAATGTGTATGTTATCGATAACATTTTTTTTGGGCACCGCCAAAATTTAAAACGAATTGTTGATAAAAGTAAGAATAGATGCGTTATAAATAGTTAGTATTTCTATTAAATATAAACAAGTAAATTTAATTGACCCTCTTTGACACTTTTCACACCTAATAGCAGCTCCAATTAATGGCTGGGAATACCCCGAACAAATAAGTGATTCACTTGTTTGCTGCTCACTCGTTCATTTAGTTCCTCTGTGATCAAAATAAAAGCGACGTTGTGGCAGCCAGCCGTATATTTGCCGTGTATAAAAGGCGTGCAATTTCATAAATTGTGTTTAGTTTGCGACGGAAATATCGAGACATAAAAATGTCAATTAAACTGAAGGCAAATGTAAACAATCCACCGATAAGTAAGTGCAGTTTATCAATGCTATGCAAATTGAAGACACAAGTGCTTGCAATATTGTGAGGTTATGGTGTAAATTCAGCTTGCGCTTTTATCTATATTTATGTACAGAATATATCTATTTATTGCATCAGTCTCATATATCAATTAACTGTATGGCTTTACTCCCCCCACAGGCGGTTTGGCGACAGCGCACTTGATTAACTCATCGGTGCCTGTTGAAATTGTTTGGGGCAAGGAGACTTCACTGCAATTTCCGGACAATCGTCTTCTGGTTTGTCACTCCAACAACGATGTGTTGCGGGCCTTGGCACGTGCTGCACCCGATCACAAGCTGTACGGTGAGACAGCCATTGAGCGCACACAAATCGATCACTGGCTGTCCTTCTCGCTCACCTGCGAGGATGACATCTCCTGGGCTATGTCGTTCCTGGACAAATCCATTGCTCCAGTCACGTATTTGGTGGCCAACAAGTTGACAATTGCCGACTTTGCGCTATTCAATGAGATGCACTCACGCTATGAGTTCTTGTCCGCCAAGGGTATTCCCCAGCACGTGCAGCGTTGGTATGACCTCATCAATGCCCAACCCTTGATCCAGAAGGTTTTGAAATCACTGCCAGAAGAGGCTCGTGTCAAGCGCAGTGTGGCTGAGCCCACGGCGAAGAGTGGCGAGCGTAAGCAGGAAGGTAAATTCGTGGAACTACCAGGTGCTGAGATGGGCAAGGTGGTCGTGCGTTTCCCGCCAGAAGCTTCGGGTTATCTGCATATTGGACACGCCAAGGCAGCGCTGCTCAATCAATACTACGCTCTAGCCTTCCAAGGCACGCTAATCATGCGTTTCGATGACACCAATCCCGCAAAGGAGACGGTCGAGTTTGAAAATGTCATTCTTGGTGACTTGGAGATGCTACAGATCAAACCAGATGTCTTCACCCACACATCCAACTACTTTGATCTCATGCTGGACTACTGCGTCCAGATGTTGAAGGAAGACAAGGCATATGTGGATGACACGCCGCCTGAGCAAATGAAACTGGAACGCGAACAGCGCGTTGCATCCGCCAATCGTTCCAACTGTGAGTACACCAGTCAGCTCTATAAATCATTTCCAGTTAATAAGCTTATGTTTCCCATCTAGCCGTTGAGAAGAACCTGGCCATGTGGCAGCAGATGGTGCAGGGCACCGAGGCTGGCCAGAAGTGCTGTGTGCGCGCCAAGATTGACATGACCTCACCCAATGGCTGCATGCGTGACCCAACCATTTATCGATGCAAAAACGAACCACATCCACGCACGGGCACCAAGTACAAGTGAGTAGTAGGATTATTTATGCATCAAACTGTTACTAACTGCTGCTCCTCCTTAGGGTGTATCCCACCTACGACTTTGCCTGCCCCATTGTGGACGCCATTGAGAATGTGACGCACACGCTTCGCACCATGGAGTATCATGATCGTGATGATCAGTTCTATTGGTTCATTGATGCACTTAAGCTACGCAAGCCTTACATCTGGGAATACAGTCGTCTCAATATGACCAACACGGTGTTGTCCAAACGCAAGTTAACCTGGTTTGTGGACTCTGGTCTTGTGGATGGCTGGGATGATCCACGTTTCCCCACAGTGCGTGGAATCATCAGACGCGGCATGACTGTCGAAGGTCTGAAGGAGTTCATCATTGCCCAGGGCAGCAGTAAATCGGTTGTCTTCATGAACTGGGACAAGATCTGGGCCTTCAACAAGAAGGTAATCGATCCCATTGCACCACGTTACACGGCATTGGAGCACGACAAACGGATTATTGTTAATGTCGCGGGAGCCAAGGTGGAAAAGGTGCAGGTGCCTGTGCATCCCAAGGATGAGAAACTGGGCACCAAGACGGTCCTTATGGGACCTCGCATCTATATCGACTACGTCGACGCCGAGGCGCTCAAGGAGGGCGAGAACGCCACCTTCATAAACTGGGGCAACTTGCTCATCAAAAAGGTGCACAAAAATGCAAGTGGAGTCATCACCTCCGTGGATGCGGCACTCAATCTGGACAACAAGGACTTCAAGAAGACGCTGAAACTCACGTGGCTTGCAGTGGAGGATGATGTCAACGCCTATCCACCCACCTACTGTGTCTACTTTGATAATATCATCAGTAAGGCGGTGCTGGGCAAGGATGAGGACTTTAAACAGTACATTGGCCACAAGACACGCGATGAGGTGCAAATGCTTGGTGATCCTGAGCTCAAGAAGTGCAAGAAGGGTGATATCATTCAGCTGCAGCGTCGTGGTTTCTTCAAGGTGGACAACGCTTATGCTCCACCCAGTCCCTACAGCAATGTCGCCTCGCCCATCATTCTGTTCTCCATTCCCGATGGCCATACCAAGGACATGCCCTCCTCCGGCCTCAAGATCAATGCAGCTCCAGCGCCGGTTGGCAAAACAAATGTGAGTACGAAAATTGATTCAAATGAACCAAAGCGAACAGCTGATCGGCTACCTTTCTCCCTCGCTCTCGCTTTTGTTTACTATCACTTGTTAGAGATGTGTTACAGTCGTGTATTATCGATATTTTTATGTTGCGCTAAAAGCTCAGCTGTCTCACTCACACACTCTCACTTCTTCTACACTTTTATTAGCGATGAGCGAGCGGTGCAGTGATCACTGTTAAAGTCACAGAGTTGTGATTTAAGTAAAGCGAATTTGAAATATTTTATTTCAAGCAATAAGTTACAGTTTTTAACTTTAAAAGTTTATTGTGTATATTAAATAACAAAAGCTTTGAAATTTTTACATTTAAAAAATTATGATAATTCAGTCACGATTTGCCAATCACCGTCGTGAAAGTCACAGCTTTTCTGCTCATCTCCGTTGCGCGGCAACGTGTAATTTTCGAGCCAAGCAAACCAGTTTGCTGCAGAGTGCGCTTGCGATCAGTTTGTCTTTCGATAGCTTTTGCCCTAAAAGAAGCTACGCAGTCCATCATTGTTGACACGTCTGCAGCTGTAATTGAATTTATAATTTCATTTTGTCTTTTGTATTAAAGGCTACCAACAACAAAACTGCCAACGCTGCAAGCTCAAAGACTGCCGATTTGGACAAACAAATTGTGCAGCAGGGCGATCTAGTGCGTGAGCTTAAAGCCAAGAAGGCCGCTAAGGATCAAATTGATGTGGCTGTAAAGAAACTGCTTAGTTTGAAAGCTGATTACAAAGCTGCCAGTGGCACAGATTGGAAGCCAGGTCAAACAGCAGCTGCTCCAGTGGCTGCCACGGGCAACAACGACGCTGCCGCCATCAACGCCAGCATTGTGAAGCAGGGAGATTTGGTGCGTGACCTGAAGAGCAAGAAGGCCGCCAAGCCAGAGATTGACGCTGCAGTAAAACAGTTGCTGGAACTGAAGGCTCAGTACAAGACAATAACTGGACAGGATTGGAAACCAGGACAAACTGCAGCTGCTCCAGTAGCCGCTCCAGTGGCTGCCACAAACGACGCTGCCGCCATCAACGCCAGCATTGTGAAGCAAGGAGATTTGGTGCGTGATCTGAAGAGCAAGAAGGCAGCCAAGCCAGAGATTGACGCTGCAGTAAAACAGTTGTTGGAACTGAAGGCTCAGTTCAAGACGGTAACTGGACAGGATTGGAAACCAGGTCAGGTTGTTGCAGCTGCTCCCACACCCGCTGCCGCCCCCGCTCCATCAGCTTCCTCCAGTGGCGTAGCTGATGTCTTAGCCCAGATTGCTGCCCAGGGTGATAAGGTGCGTGAGCTGAAGACAGCCAAGGCTGATAAGGCAACCATTGACGCTGCCGTGAAGACGCTGCTGAGCCTCAAAGCGGATTACAAGCAACTCACCGGCAGTGATTGGAAGCCAGGGACGACAGCACCTGCAGCAGCCGTCACGGTCAAGCAGGAGAAGTGCCCAGAACCAGCAGCTGCCACAGCCGTTGCTACATTGCTGGGCAAGATTAGCGAGCAGGGTGAGAAAATCAGGCAGCTCAAGTCGGCTAAATCGGAGAAATCACTGATTGATGCTGAAGTGAAGCTGCTTTTGGCACTCAAAACCGATTACAAGAGTCTCACGGGTCAGGAGTGGAAACCAGGCACAGTAGCACCAGCAGCGGCCGCACCCGTTGCCACCATCGATCTGACTGCTGAGGATTCCATCAGCGATATTGCCAGTGTTTTGGCCAAAATCCAAGCTCAAGGAGATCAAATTCGTCAGCTGAAATCGGCGAAGGCGGCCAAGGCAGCTATCGATCCAGAAGTCAAGACTCTGCTGGCTCTGAAAGCGGAATACAAGAAGCTGAGTGGCAAGGACTGGACACCCGATACCAAAGTGGAAGTGAAAACAGAAATGGCGACATCGGAGAAGGATCAGCTAACGCTGGACATTAATGCGCAGGGTGAGAAGGTACGTGCCGTCAAGGGTAGCGGAGCAGCCAAGGATGTGATCGATGAGGAGGTCCGCAAGCTGCTGGCACTTAAGGCCAAGTACAAGGAGGTCACCGGTACCGATTTTCCAGTAGCCGGTCGTGGTGGTGGTGGTGGTGGTAATGGTGCCGTGAAGAAGGCTCCCAAAGAGGCAGCTCAGCCGAAGGCAGCCAAGACAGCAAAAAAGGAGACGGCCAAACCAGATGCCTCCGCTGGAGTAAAGAAACAAACCCGTCTGGGTCTGGAGGCGACCAAAGAGGACAATCTGCCCGACTGGTACTCGCAGGTGATAACCAAGGGTGAACTGATTGAATACTACGACGTTTCCGGCTGTTATATCCTGCGTCACTGGTCCTTTGCCATTTGGAAGGCCATGAAGAACTGGTTCGATGCCGAGATCACTCGCATGGGTGTCAAGGAGTGTTACTTCCCCATCTTTGTTTCCAAGGCGGCGCTGGAACGCGAGAAGACGCACATCGCTGACTTTGCACCAGAGGTGGCGTGGGTAACCAAATCTGGAGACTCCGAATTGGCTGAACCCATCGCTGTGCGTCCCACCTCCGAGACGGTCATGTATCCTGCCTACGCCAAGTGGATACAATCCTACAGAGACTTGCCCATTCGCCTCAATCAGTGGAACAATGTTGTGGTAAGTCGAAAGATGATTCCTTTAGCTCCTTCATACTTCTATTTAACTCCTTCGTCTCCGTCTTTAGCGTTGGGAGTTCAAGCATCCTCAGCCATTCCTGCGCACCCGTGAATTCCTCTGGCAGGAGGGCCACACGGCGTTTGCCAGCAAGGCCGAAGCCGACAAGGAGGTGCTGGACATTCTCGATCTTTATGCTCAGGTCTACACGGATCTGCTGGCCATACCCGTAGTGAAGGGCCGCAAGACCGAGAAGGAGAAATTCGCTGGCGGTGACTACACCACCACCGTGGAGGCCTTCATTTCCGCCTCGGGACGTGCTATTCAGGGTGCAACGAGCCATCACTTGGGTCAGAATTTCTCCAAAATGTTTGAGATTGTCTACGAGGATCCCGAGACGCAACAGAAGCAGTACGTCTACCAGAACTCCTGGGGTATCACCACACGCACCATTGGTGTCATGATCATGGTGCATGCGGACAACCAGGGCTTGGTATTGCCACCCCATGTGGCCTGCATTCAGGCCATCGTTGTGCCCTGCGGCATCACGGTCAACACCAAGGATGACGAGCGTGCCGAGCTGATGGATGCCTGCAAGCAGCTGGAACAGTGTCTGAGTGGTGCTGGAGTGCGTTGCGAGGGAGACTATCGTGACAACTATTCGCCTGGCTGGAAATTCAATCACTGGGAGCTGAAGGGCGTACCCATACGCATTGAACTGGGTCCCAAGGATCTGAAGGCCAAGCAGATTGTGGCAGTGCGACGTGATACGGGTGAGAAGCAAACTATTGCTTTGGCCGACATGGAGAAGAAGATTCCTGCCCTGCTCGAAACCATTCACGCCAGCATGTTGGCCAAGGCACAGGTGGATCTAACCACGCACACGAAGACCGTCAAGAGCTGGCCCGAGTTCTGCAATCTGCTCGAGCAGAAGAACATGCTGCTGTCGCCCTTCTGCGGGGACATGACTTGCGAGGATAAAATCAAGGCGGACAGTGCACGTGGCGAAGAAGCTGAGCCTGGTGCACCTGCCATGGGTGCGAAATCCCTGTGCATACCCTTCGATCAGCCCGCTGCCATCGCCAGCAACGACAAGTGCATCAATCCCAGCTGCACCAACAAACCCAAATTCTACACGCTCTTCGGTCGCAGCTACTAAGTGAATTAGCTGGGAAGAGCTATCCCAGTCTCCTTGAATATCCTGTTAGATTTGTACTCGCTGCCTGGACTCTTAATATTCATCTGTAGTTTATTGTTAAACATAACTTGGCATCATTATTTGTAAACCGTTTCGACATGAATGCTCCAATCTAATTGATAACGAATTTGTCATTTGCTTTAACACACAAATATATATTAGAATTGTCATTTAAATTAAGCTGTTTTTTAATCAAACAAAAGGAGATTTGGGCTATAGTAGTCTCATGTTTTATTGTTCAGTCTTTGCTTTTGTTTATGAGAAACTGTTTGTTAGAAATAGCTTAAAAATATGTTAATTTTTGAACACTTGCATTAATTTTAATTCAAAACATTCTCTACAAAACTAGTCGCTTGAATAGTTGTTTGATCATAGACATGTGTGCAGATGTCTCCTCTTTAAAGTCAGCTAGACGCTGACCAACTGCAGCTAAAATGGCAACACTTATTACACACATAACTTATATAACCCACTTGGGAACTTACCAAAAAAATCAAGTTTTCAAAAACGAAAGAAAAATAAATTTTATAAATTCTTCTTGGATTTTTTGAGAGGCCAGCAAACAAGTTTCGCAAATGTTTCTAGCTCATCAGCGTGCTAAAAATAATGATAAAAATTATAAAATATTTATAAGCCTTTCTAACATAATTTATAAACAAACATTTTAAAGCAGTTTATAAATTATTTCCGCTTCTAAAAATCGAACTTAAGAAAGTTGCAAGTGATTTAAATTAGAAAAAATCGATCTTAGACCTGTTTAGTGTTAATCTCGACCGAAAAAACTGGAAATAAGTAGCTTAATAATGATATGCTAGTATAACCAGGAAAGTAGTTAAGCTGTACAAAGTCGGCTTAATATTAGACTAACTAACAGTTTAGGTAGTCATGTGTACCAGAGGTAAATCACAGCATTTGTTTTAGTTGGAACACACCTCGTTTACACCTCAATTAAACTGGCTAATAAACTATGCTTAATAACATGCCAGAAGTGCAATTACCAAATCCATTATTTAAATATTTGTTTATTAATCAGTATTGATTTGAAAAACAACAAATAGATAAAACTTCAACCTTACACTTTTTTTAATCATGTCTTAGAATTACAGTTATAGTATATCAAAATTAGCTGATTAGCCTGACCACATGTGCAGTGTATCGCGTTATGAAATCGCCTTTAAATTAGCACAAAAAAAGAATAAAAAATAATAAATAATGATAAAAAATAACAGTATGCAAGAACAACGGCACGAAAAACTATAAAGACACTGAGTCTTGTGTATAATTGGTTGTGCAACTCGAAATTTAACAAGGCACGAAGCGAGTGGCAGGTGATCGAAGTGGAAATACCCTGGAAAAGGTTATAGGAAAAGGTCTAAAAGAAGAGTTGTTAAGTGGGGGAATATAGAAGCTGTGAAAAAATGGTTTAAAAATGGTCTTTGTTGGGTAAACATCTACAGTTTGTAGCACTTGCCATTTAGGCCCTACGCTGATCAGTTATCTGACTGTTTATTCCACCATAACTCACCCAATAACTAAGCCCATAAATTAATTTGCTTCTACACACAACTTTTCTACTCATTCTCCTCTCCAAACCAGCATACCCTGTTGAAAGCCTACTGTAGCTAATTACAGGGTATGCATAAATTGCATACGAACTGCAGATTAAACTAATGAGTACGAGTAATTCATTAATAATTGAAAATACCCAAGGGTTCGTTACTGATCGACACTTTAAAATTGCTTAATTATTCAGGCATTATCGTGTCACACTAAATCGGTGTAAATTTGATGATCTATCATAAAGGGAAATAAATTTTTTTTCGCCTAATTTTCATTACAACTCAAAAACTCTTGGCATTTATTTATGGCATAACTTTTCAATCAAAAACTTGTGTACAATACTCGTACATTAATTTGCAAGTTGGTGAGACATTTTGGACTTCCTCGATTTACAGAATCAATTAGAGTCATTGGAATAGTTTTGATCGGACAACAACAATGGGCAGAACAACCTACATTGATAGGCCAATAACCAGTGAAACTGACAACGTAACGGCGCTTCATTTCTATAGTATAAATATGGATTTCTCAAGGTCGTCATCGCCAGTCAGCAAAAAATAAAATATAAACAAATGAAAAGAAAAGAAAAGTTAAATGATTTCTGGTTCCATTGCGAAATTGATGCTGGCATCCAACCGAGAGCCATCCTGTAGTTAACCGACTAACCAACACGGGGGATTTCTCAGGCTGCAACCTGACCAGTCGCATAACTCGTTTCTTTGTTATGATCGCGGCTCGTCTGTTCGATCAGGTTCCAAAACTGCATGCGGATTGCGGATTGTGCCACAAAATCTGCAACTTTGTGTATATGTGTGTGTGTTGGTGCCTGCATGCATGTGGTGTTGGTATATACACTGCTGGGTAGAGGGTAGTATGAACTTTAGATAGGGTAGGTCACTGTTGGTGTATAAAATGTACCTAGTAATACAGTGCTTATGGGAAAAAGGGATTAAATTGTGTGATGAAATAGAATTTTTTAGTGTTGACTACACTGTAACTAAACTGACTTGTAATCGGTGTAGTTGTTCTATATAATATCTGTTCAAGTCACAGCTTTGGCTTTAAATTCTCCTCTTGTTTTAATGGCTTTGGTTTTAGAGCTAAAACAAGGCTGGTGAACACAAAGTATTGTCAGCTATTCTTTATTTACTCAACCCATTTTTTAATCTACCTCAAATACTGTCAATTGTTGATTAAACATTTACAAACTTTTTACATGCACTAGCTAATTTCGTACTAAAACAATTACTCAAACTTATGTTCAGGTTGTGATTAATTTTATTATAAATTTTTAATACCAAATGGTGCTAGATTTTTAAATAGATACAGTGAAAGCTCTACTCGCGGACAGCTACCTTAGTCTGACGAATTTAACAGTTTCTTAGCATGATTTTCACACAAAATCCATTCTCTTAGGCGGACATGTACCTACGGCGGACAAAACGCTGTAACCTTTACTATCCGGCCAAGGCAGCTTTCACTGTACATGATTTAGCCAAGAATATTACTCAAAGCTTCTGTTGAAATGGCTTTAAATACAAATTTGAAGTATTTTAGACTAAAATGAATAGTCTCCTTTAACAAAACACCTTTAAAGGGTATCCAGTTGTCGGCGTGTTGGGCGTATATTGAGTTTTTCTTGTTTCTGGGATGACATGCAGTTTTAGGGTCGCCAAAGACTCGACTCAAGTTGTTAACCTTGGCAGCTGACGGTTGTGGACTGCAGTCGTCCGTCTGCTGCAGCTGGAGAGTGCCTGTCCTTTGGGCTGGCATCATTTTTTCTTCTCTCTTTATTTTTTTGGCCAAGTTAAGTGGCTTGCCCTTGCACTTACACACACACACACACTCAAGTGAGCTTTCATTTAAATACACTGCAATTATATTGAATATAACGTTTTTTTTAGGGACTACCCGGAAAGTGGCAGCAGCAAATCACAGAGAGACACACACATGCACACACGAACACACACACCTGCTGAGTCACACGTACACACAGCTAACCACAAAGCTTGTCTATTAACCAGTGTGTGCCTGTGTGTGTGTGTGTGTGTGTACGTTGAATTTCCTTTACGACGACTATAACTTCAGGCAAATTGCCCGCTTCGAATTCAGTCGCTGTTGAGTATTCAACTGATTCAAATCGTGTACAATTTTTTTGAGCACTACTTACGAGCAATCAAGTGTGTAGTCGAAAACAAAAAGTGAGTGCTAATTATTTAAAGAAAATCAACAAGACAACTAACAGTTTTAAATACGCCAAACGCTAAACGCAAATTAAACACACGACGCATCCTTAAACAAGTCAAATATTGTCTATTGTGACTGCTGTGAATAGGCAGCCATTGTGACCTACTAGCATGTTTCATTGAATTTTATGTTTAACAAAGAAATTAACGGAAAACTTATGAAAAACACAGGCCAAATTGTGGTGCAGTGAAATAACCCGAGTTGACTCTAGGTCAACAAAATTCAAAAATTCTAAATAAATTTAACTAAAAATTAACCAAGTGCAAACTCAACAAGTTAACACACAAATTGAGCAGTTAGTCGAGTGGTGTGAAGCCAGCACAAGTGCAAACAAAGCTACTGTAAGCCAAGTGGTGTAAACGGCCTTAAGAGCCAATTAAGGTCCAAGTCCTTAAGCACAATTGCCAACAAAACCAAGCGGAAACTGTGCAAATAAAAACATGTAAAAAACTATTAAATAAACAAATAAAATGTGCAAATGATTTGACTTAATTTGCGCGTGTAAATTCGCTGCATTTCTTACCCAAATTACGTGAGAAGTTTGTGCCCAAAAGGGGTGTGTGTGTGTGTACGTGTCTGTGTGTACGTGCTGGTTGTTAGCACGAAAATCTGTCAAGACACTAATAACGCTGGCAAACATTGCAGCTGCTGCCAGGCTTTGGGGGCAAGTTTGTGTCTTGAGTCTTTTGTTTTGCCAGGAAGCCGATTAATGCAATATTTGCCGTCTGCCGCTCACTCTACACCGTTTGCCGTTTGCCATTTGATATTTGATACTTGTTATGCGCTTTTTGGCAGTCTGGCCTTTGGCATTTTGGTATTTTATCCAAAAAAAACGCGCCCACAACGCAAACATGGCCATTAACTATACAAATTGGTCAACTGCAACAAACTAACGGATCGAATCTACAAGTGGAATGGAGAGCGGGGCGGCGAGGGGGGCGTGGCATACATTTGAATTGCATTCATTAGCTGGCCAACTATAACAAACTATTTGCATTTAATTACAGCGACCATTTCTTTAAATATCATAATTAATTATAATGGACACCGTGTCGTATACTTAATATGCACTTGTGTAATTACAGTGCACTCGAATTGAGGTTTACGGCCAAGTTTAATGCAGAGAGAACTTTATTACCCCAAAAAAGTAAAGAGAAAAGTTTGGGCCCCAAGTGTAAGTGGGCTCAAATGGGCTTTTTTTCGCTTTTAGCCACCAAAACTCAAAACAAATAAAATGCGAGTCATTTGCTCGGCATTTGCTGCTCGGACAAATGGGGCAACTGTGCGCTCAACACTCAGGTCTTTAAAACTTATCGTTGTTTATTTTATTTTGTCCACAAACGTTAGATGACGATGGATGGGAAACAAATGAGTAAACACAGCGAACGCAATCCCTTCACGGCAATTACGTCTGAGTTTCACTTGTCTTAAGACCCTGTAAGCCAGAGCATAAAGGGCTTGTTAGGTTCGGTTTTAGTTGTATATCTTCATCCACTTTTCTAGCTAGAGTCACAAAATTTGACATGAGTTCACTGAGAAATTTTGTTTAAAAAGGCTCGAGGTGATCAGTTGATCAGCTTCAAGCAGATCTACCAGCTATATAGTATTTTATATACTCGCCCCCCTAGAAAGTCATTGAAAAACCTATTTGTTAATTGAAGAAATCTACAGAAACTCATAGGCAGCACAAACAAGTACAGGGACTGCAACAGTCGACTCGCATGACTGCAGCCTGTCCCACTACTTGTCTTTGGGATTGTTCCACAACTCATAAACAACCAAGTGAAACCATCTGACATTGAAATAGAATATTTGCGGACTAGGTTAAGCAAACAAATCACCAAGTGTACCAAGTGTGCCTCAGATTTGAGCTTAATTTGCAATAACATTTAACACACCTGATCTAAACAGAACTAAACGTTTTATCTTTGACATGCATTCTGAACAGAGCTGCGAGCATGGAGATACTGACAAGTGACGCCGACTCCGGCGTATCTGAGATAGCCAGCTATTATGCCGGAAAGACGATACTCATTACGGGTGCTACTGGTTTTATGGGCAAAGTGCTGGTCGAGAAACTGTTGCGGAGCTGCTCTGACCTCGAAGCCATCTATCTGCTGGTGCGAACCAAGAAGGGCGTGGAGCCAAGTGCGCGCAAGGAGCAGTACTTTAAATGCGTTGTAAGTCTGCATTCCATTGCAATTGTTACACGAATTAATCGCAGAAACCTTGTAATTGTTCGAAATGTTTTAATTTAGTTGAAGTATCACTAGTTAATGTCATTGCCATCCCTTCTAACGCGTGTACTAACGAGCAGAAATATATTAGCTTATATTACATTTAACTACATTCCATTGGCATCGTCACGAATGAGTAATTTTCATTAAATTCATTTCCCGCTTTATACTCGTTAAGAATCTTGGATTTCATTTATGTGCCATGTAATTATAATTAGCTTGTTTTAAGCAATTATTATATAGTATGTAGTTATTGGTTTTTTTTTCTCATACTGACGAACTTTGAGTTCCGCAAACTTGGAAATTTAATATCATATGCAAATCTTTATTAGCATAACCTCAAATTACATAATTTATCTACGACATAACCTCAAAGTTGTAAAGTGTTTTGAGCGCGCACTCGATGCAAGAAATTGTAACACTTTAACGGCCGGAACTAACTCGTAAAGTATCAAATCTAACGCAACATAAAATAATCAAATAAAGTACAAAGCACTAAAAAAACTAAAACAAGAAAAAACCCAGCGTTTTTTAAGTGTAGGGCATTTATAACTCAAGGTAAAAATTACGTGGGTTTCGAACAGAAAAAAATCCAAAATTTATACAATGACTGTTAAATTTTGTCAAGCGCTGAACTCTTAGGCACGAACCACGACATGGTCCATTGGACGATTCTAAGACCTCATGTCTCTGACTCTCTTTCTATCTATTTCCATCTCCCTCTGCCGACGATGACTTTGAGTCATAATTAATGACCCAGAGCTTATGTTAACTGTTCAATCATTGCAGATTTTTAGCAAACTGCTGGAGCTGCATCCCGAGCTGGTGCAAAAGGTACGCGTCGTTAAGGGCGATGTGCTTGAGCCGAACCTTGGCCTGAGCCCCAATGACATCGACACACTCGCCTCCACGGTGCAGATAGTGTTCCACTGTGCAGCCAATGTGCGATTCGATCAACCGCTACGTCCAATGGTCAATATGAATGTCGTTGGCACTCTGAAGATGCTTCAACTCGCCGAGAAGATGATCAAATTACAGGTGCTGGTGCATGTGTCCACCTCGTACTGTCAGTGCAACGAACGGGTGCTGGAGGAGCGTGCATATCCGGCGCCACAGAATCCATTTACCATCATCGAAATGGTGCAGACAATGGATGACGCTGCTCTAGCGGAAATTACACCCAAGTAAGTCGTTCACTCCACTTACAATCTACACCGAAAACAATTTTTAATTGTTGTGTAACGTCGAGAGAAGATTTATTTGGAGCGAGTTTAAGTCGGATTATCTTAAGCCGTTTATTGGATACTTTTTTTTGGTCTATTTTTGATCTTGTTAAAAATGATAGGCTCAATATCATGCTTTCGATTTCTGTATTTATAACTAAACTGATATAAAGGTCAGCGGACTGCATACGACCCTGTATTAACTCGGAGTTCTAGAGCATGTCAAGGGGTTTAAGATACTTTTCTGGTCTTCCCTGTAACAGCTATAAAACTGGTTAACAGACACATAATAAGTAAATTATGTTAGGATATCTGAAGAAAGGGTTTCGAAACTATTAAAAGGATAAAAGAGCATTATAACTTGATTTGCGTACGGCATAGACATTCCTGCATACCAGATCAATAATCTCTAGTTCGTAAAGCTTCTCAACTCTAAAAGTTAAATCCTCAAGCTACAAATTAGGTCACTTAAATCTAAGTACGCATTCTTTTCTCGCCGTGTACTCACATTTCCAATTGTCTGCGCAGATTGCTCAATGGATTGCCCAACACGTATGCTTACAGCAAGGCGCTGTCAGAAGATCTAATTTGCAGATATAACAAAAAGCTGCCCGTAATCGTCACAAGGCCTTCCATTGGTATGTACCCCAAAGTTCCACACCAAACTGGTTGGGATTTGGTTAATATTATTTTTTGTACTTTTTTTTTTTGGTAACTGCCTATAGTGACTGCTGCCATTCATGAGCCGCTGCCGGGATGGATTGAGGGCGTTAATGGACCAACGGGTTTAATGATTGGCGCTGCACGTGGCGTCATACGTTCGATGCACTGTAATCCCGACTATGCATCCACTGTCATACCAGTGGACAAAGCCATCAATGGCATGATACTCTGTGGCTATCAGCGCGGCAAGGTCAGCACCGAAACCAACAATGTGGAATTCTGTAATCTGTGCATCTCCAGCAAAGCGCTTATGTCCTGGGGCGAGAGCATTGAGACAGGTCGCAGATTCTTCTACGAGACACCGCTTAGTTTTGCTCTTTGGTATCCGGGTGGTTCCATCAAGCGCAACTATTACCATCATCTATTTTGCGTTATATTCTTTCACTATCTGCCCGCCTATTTCATAGACTTCTGGCTGATGATCTTCGGGCGAAAGCCATTGTAAGTATTGAGCTTTAGTAGCCAGGAAAATGTAGCTAAAGCTCTCCTCCTTTCCAGCTTGGTTAATGTGCAGCGTAAAATCTCGACGGGGTTGAAATTGCTGCAGTATTATACAACAAAAGACTGGGATTTCCGAAACGAACGATTTCAGGAGCTGAGCAACAAACTAAATCCCACAGATGAGCAGTTGTTTGATACATCGGTTAGTCAGGTCAACTGGGATGTCTACATAAGCAATTACATACGTGGCATGCGTACGTATATTCTGGGCGAGGGTGATGAAACTCTGCCCTATGCTAGAATAGTTTTAAGACGTTTATATATTCTGGATTGGGTCAGCAAGATTTTGTTGTATACTCTTACGTTCTGGTTCTTGTGGACTCATTTGGATGGATTTGTGGAGAAGAGTGATGCCTTTATACGCTCATCACTGCATATTATTATGTTTAATGAACAAAACACAACGCTGCATACTTAATTAATAATCTTTTAATCTTTAATTTACCAATAAAAATAATACTAATACTTTAAAAGTCGTTTTCTTCAAATTGTTACCGAGTGCAACGAACTATCGATAGTGAAAGTTTTCGTTTATCGATAGAGGTATCTGCGAGTTATGCAACACTAACGAAAAATATATCGTACTTAGCCCTTAATCGATAGTATTGACGCCATCGCTAGTGTTTTAGCGTTCATTTTCAGCAAATCGCAACAATTTAATAGCATTTTCAGCAACATTATGAAAATGGACGTAGACGAAAATCCTAGTGGTTCAGGTGTGGAGCTAACCGAGGCCGAAAACGAACTATATGATAGACAAATTCGTCTTTGGGGCTTGGAATCACAAAAACGGTAAGTTTACCGGTTTGCCGGCTGGTGCAATTGGCTAGGGAAGAAGAAGAAATCCAACTGAGGAAATAACAATTTTGTTTTTAGTCTGCGTACTGCCAATATTTTAATATCTGGACTAAATGGTCTCGGTGCGGAGATTACTAAGAATATTATATTGTCTGGTGTAAATCTGGTGAAACTCCATGACGATAAATTGGTGACTGAGGAGGACTTCTGTTCACAATTCTTGTCCCCGCGTCAATCGCTGGGCAGCAACCGCGCCGAGGCTTCATTGACACGAGCTCGTGCTTTGAATCCCATGGTGGATATATCGGCCGATACGCAGCCGTTAAAAGAGAAAACTGCAGAGTTCTTTAAACAGTTCAATGTGGTTGTAATCAGCGGGGAAAGCAATGAGGAACTGTTGCGCATCGATACTATTTGTCGAGAACTCGGTGTTCGCTTCTTTGCCGCCGATGTATGGGGCATGTTTGGATTCCACTTTGCCAGCCTGCAAAGACATTGCTTTGTAGAGTAAGTAGTACCACGATGATTGTAGAAAACCAACTAAAATGATACTATTCAATTTACAGAGATGTCATCAAGTACAAAGTAGTTTCCAAGCCGGGTGAAAAGGTTAAATGTGAAAGTATTGCCACGCCAGTTCAGCGCGAAATCGATTATCCCGCCTATTCCGCTTGGCTGGACTTTGATCTCAATGCGCCGAGCTATCAGCGAAAATTGAAGCGCGATGGACCTGGTATTATTCTGCTGCGCATTCTACAAACCTTCCGCAGCACTTATAACCGTGATCCCAGCTACAAGACCAGAGATGCAGACATAGCATTGCTAGAAAAGATCCGAGATGAAGTGGCACCACAATCGTCGTTGAACAACGAAGCATTTGGTATTCTTTTCTCGCAGATTTCCCCTGCTGTTGCTATTGTCGGCGGCGTTGTGGCGCAGGAGATCATAAAGGTGGTGACCAAAATGGAGGCACCCCATCGAAACTTGTTCATATTCAATCCCGAAAACTGCATGGGCTACGTAGAGGCAGTTGGTGTCATCTAAAATCTCGAATTAATTTTAAAACCAATTATAAATTCACATTCATTCATTAAAAACTCCCAAACACGATTTTATATCTTGCACAATGCATATTATTTATTTTAATACAAAAAAGCATATTCGCAAATGGAAATTAATGGAAATGGAAACTTATAATCAATTTGTGAGAATTTCGGCTGCACGATTTTCCATAAGCTTCTCCATATTTGTAATCGCACCCATCCATGTGTCCAGTGTGCTTGCCATGCCAGCGATTTGGTTACGATTGAGGACACGTGGTTGCACCCACGACATATTGACCACACCAGCAACCTGATCGATTTCACCACGCACCAGATCAAGAGCGAGGGCCTTCATGATAAGGAACTCCACTTCCTTGGCCGGCAGTTTGGTCTCGCTAGCAATGTCGGCAAAGGAAATGGCACGCTCAATAGCAGAGCGCTTAAAGGTCATCTCCATGAGGCAGAGCAGTGAAATCTTTTGACGCAATTTAACCTCTTGTGCGGCTAGATCGGGTATCTTGGACCAAATCTTTTTCATGTCATTGAATCTGAAGACAAAATTCAACAAGACTATAGTAAAAAGTATCAAGATATTATAAACTTGAACTCACTTGTTAATGTCGCCGGTGTTGAAGGCCTTGAGCAGCTCCACGAGCCACTCATTTTCTGTACTCTGCAGCGATTCCAAAATGGGATGTGCCAGGAGTTCCCCAATATTGTAGACACCATCGCCCAGCAGAGCTGCAAGTCCCAAAAAGAATGCCTGCTGTGCCCACTGATCCCGAGGATAATCATCCAACGAACAACCCAGGAACTGCAGTCCACAGCGATAATATTCACTGTGCTTGCCGACACGGCGATAGTACTGGGATGCCAGCATGTAGTACTTGCCATGGACGGGAGTTACATTGCCTGCCTCCTCGAGGACATCACGCAATTCTTCGATGATCTTCTTGGTGGCATTCAGATCGTTGAGATTGCTGAGGTAGAGGTTACCCTGCATCACCTGCAAGTACCAGACGGCTTCATCGCAGATTTTTACTTTATCCTTCATCTTCTCCAGAAAATCAATTGCCTCCTTTTTGTCGCTGATGTTATCGACAACTACCTCCAGTATTTGAATCAATCCATAAGGATTTATTCTGTAAGTTAATACGTTTACTTATTCCAGTCAAATGAATAAATTAAATGCGACTCACTTTGTTTCGAAGGTGGAGATAAAATTCTGGTACAGCTGCAATAGGGCGGACTCGTCCTGAAGCGATTCATGGCGCACAAACGTCACCAGCTTAATGGTCAGCTCGTTCCATAGCCTGTGAAAGATGTCGCATGTGTAAGTTGAGACAAGAAAAATGCTTAAAATATACAAAATTCTTACTTTTCGTTGTACAACTCTTCGATGAGAGTCCACTCGGCAGCGAGATCTTTGTTTGTGGTCTTTTTCTGTGCTGCCAAATATGCAGTTACTGTCGCTTGCGTGCTCGACATAGTTGTTATAATTCTAGCTGTGCTGATTACTGATTACTTTTTTCAATTGAATTTTGTATAAAAAATATTCACGTATGAAGTAGGCACAGTGAAATTGCAAATCACAATTAGCGACGCCTAAAATATCGATACACAGCCCGTATCGATTGCTCCAAAGCGTGATATTTTTCTGCCCCTCAAAAATCGAAGATATATCGAAAATGTTTTAAATTTGCTGTGACTTAAAACATTTGATTCACAATCCGTTATATTAAAACGAAAATTTGTAAGCCAACTAGATGGACAACTAAATTATTGCTTCAATATGTTGCCTAGTTATAACTACGTTTGTAGGCAGAAGAATCGCCAATCTTAAATTGCAGAAATGCACAAATGTCGTAAATTTAACAAACTGTATGAAGAAATCAACTTACTAACAGATAATCGAAGCATCAGATGCCAACTCTAATTTGAACGGTATTGATTTCATCTTAAATTTTAATTTTTGAAAGAAAAATACTTTTGACAAGTTTATGTAAATAACATTCCCGAAAATTTATGTTAACCACGTTGCGTAGTTCCTATGGTGTCTGTTACCGCCAAACAGCTGTTTTGCTACGCAACAGTGGTGAAAAATCATCGATATACTGCGGATGAAATCGATTTATTTTCCAGCTGTGCAGAGCGTGGGGAGTTTAGTTCAACGAGAACAGCTGAGCGTGAAAGTCGTCCACGGAATAATAGATACTCGATTGGCTTTTTAAAAGTAAAAAATTAATGTAACAAACGTGAACGTAAAGGATATAAACACGTCTGATAGCCAATCCGCAGTCAAACCGCAAGTTCTTCAACAGCAGCAAGTGCTAAACGCGTTAACCACTTAATATAAAACCGAAGTGCGTCCCAGTCAATAACAAAGAGCCCATATCTTAATAATAGTAAAACTTTTTGATTGTTATAACAAAATAGAAAACGAATATACCGTATGCTTAACGCTTGTGTGTGATCATCATTATATAAATGTTTTAAGTTTTTAATAAATCCATACCGCACGGAGACAATTATGTTGATTTATTGTCTGAAAAGTGCTTGCCACATAAACAAGACTAACAAGAATAATCGAAAAGTTTTGGTGCTTTAAATTAAATAACTTAATAGTGCAAACTTGTGTTAATCACACTATTGGAAACAAAATCGGCTTAATTAGCATTTCTTTTAGTCAGCAAACGATAATCGACGGCGTGTGCGTGACAACACTCAAATCAAAAATCGACAACGGCGACCACAACGTCGACGACTGTCGAGCTCCGTCCGTCGGCAACATAATTAAAAATATCGAAAAGCGAGGTTAGTTCTATTTACAGCATATGTGTTATCGTTTTCGTGTCGTTGGAGTTACACTTCCAATCAGCACAGTCGGTCATCTCAATTGCAGTTTGTCCAATTGGACGGCGCTTCCCATTTCCTATTATAGACCATCCATCTATTATTTATTTTTTGTGCTTTTGGTTAGTCGAACGTTATGCAATTTAATGGCTGGCGAACGCAATCAAGCAATTTGCCAGCGGTCTTATCAAAAGTTCTCTGGCTGCAACGCTTCAACGTCGAAACAACTTTCACTTAAACACTTGGCCCTTTTGCCTTTATGAGTGCTGCTAGTGCCGTTACTGCATTTCCCTTCCCTGCGTCTGCTTCCGCTCGCTTTCCCATGTGTTTGCGTCCACTTGAAACACTCGAAATGTCGAACAGATTCAATGGCAGGCGCATTTTTGTTATTTTATTTTTTTTACTGTGCGTTAAACAAAAAATGATTTCGAAATGAGAATAAGGACACGCCTCGAGCTGCGTCCCCGTCGCCGACGTGTCCTCCTGTGCCTGGCCAGGCACTTGTATCCTGTTGCGCTGTTAACTTTTCCCATTTCCTGCAACTGTCGATGCTGTCGAGAAAGTCTCTCACGCCCTCCTCTCTCATACGCTCACTTGCACACTCTGTCCCTGTCCCTCTTCACTGCTTCTCTTTCGCATATCAATGTCAGGCACTTGATTTCCTTGCTTGGTGCGTTCCACTAAATGAAATGAGCGACATCTGGCAAAGACAGCGCCTCTACAGGCAAAAAACTGCACCACGAACCACATTCAACTTACAGTTATGTCTAGTGCGGCAATTTTAAAAATTCAGCAACAACAACAACAACAGCGACAGCATAAAAACAACAATAAGCAAGTTCAGATGACACAGTGGAGATTGATAGGTTGGCAGTATACCCTGTTGCATTTCTAGCAGTGGGTGTTTTGGTTTACATGAAGTGTTTGTAAGTGCTCGAAGCAAACATTTCTTAAGTGATAAAGAAATAAAATAAAGTGCTTAAATAAATAATTTCTAGTATTTAAACCAATGTCTTTTCGGTAGAACTCAAGATTTGTAGTAAACATTTTTTATATGTGGTATTCTCAGAAACGTTGTCTACATAAAAAATCAAAACTTTAGTTAATAGAGGTAAAAAAAGCCTAAAACCTTAACTCTTTAGCCCGACCATACTTATAGCAACCCTAACTAGGACAAGGTTTATTGAGTGCACAGAGTTCATAGTGTGAACTCGGCTAACGTATGATCATTTTGAGCTGAACTCAATGTCAGCTGTTTACTTCTTTTACCCTTCATGAAATTAACAACAATTTGTAAATGTTCATAATCTAAGCACGAAATACACTTTCTCATTTGCTGTCTTTAACCCTAGCTTAAACCAACTGCTTGATAGCACAGTACAGGGTATAGCAAAATATTCGAAAAACGCAACTTGCATAGTTCGCCTGTCTCCATCTCTGTCGCTCTCACGATCTGTCGAACTGTCTGTCCGTGTCTTCGTGTCTCACTGTCTCGCTGGCTATTAAAAGCAAAAGTGAAAAATGCCACACAGCCGCGGGCGTCATTTGTGGCATTAACTCCAGCAGCAGCAACAACACGAGCGAACAACAACAAGAAAAAGAAGATGAAGACGACGATGAAGAAGAAGAGCGATAGCAACACAAGACTTCATATCAAGTGCGTTTTTTTGTCGCTTCCTACTCTCTGGGTGCGTTGTGTTATGTGGCCAACAAACCAACTGTAAATACATAAGTACTCTCTCTCACCTCTCCTCTCCTTTGCTTGCTCGCTCTCTCTCCCGCTCTCTGTTCGTATGATTCAATTAAAAGCCAATCCAGTCCAAGTTGCCGCCGCATTGCTGAGGAGTTGTCTGTGCCAGGCCCAGGCCTCGTTTCGCTTTCGATGTTGAATATTGCGAAAGAGTTTTTTTTCTTTATATTTTTTTTAGCCAGAGAGTTAGCCAAAGTCAAGCTGCACGCCCCATACACACACACGCACACAATACATACAGCCTACATATTTACATTGATTCGAATTCCATTGGCGGCGATTTCATAATCGCTTGCGCTGCTGCTGCTTCCTCCAGTTTAACTTAATTTTATTGTTGTTGTTGTTGGTGCTTCTTCGGTTTTTTATTGCATGGCTTTTTTTTGTGTATGAGTGTGTGTGCGTGTGTTTAGTTATGATTTTTTTCGGTCTTAAGCAACAACAACAATGGCAACCACAAAAGTTGTTTCAATGTTGGTAACTTTCTCTTCACCACCTGCCAACAAATCGCGCAGATATCGCTGGCGACTTGCGCGCGTTTTTTCTCGCACGTAGAAATAACAACACCGCACAACAACCACATTAAAGCGCCTGTCTTGCTGTCTACTGCTCTCTAGCAGTATGTGCCTGTATGCGTGTATTTGTGTGTGTGTGCAGCTATTTGTCATGTTTGTGTTTGATATGCGCGCTATGCTCGCACAACGATTGCGCGATTAGCAAATGTCGCGTATTCAAAACGCGTGCGCGCGAATTTCAACTTGAGCTACAATTTCATAATGATAATAATCAATAACATCATCATCGCCATTATCATGGGTTTTTTGTTATTACGGTACATTCCAACGAATGAGCAGTTAAAAAAAAATTCAGTGCTGAAAACGACCTAAAAATCGATAGTTAAATGTCACCAATATCGATAGGTAATAAGCGATCCTTAGAACTGGCAGCACAACACAGAGCAGATATCGTTTGCCTAAATCTATCGCAAAATTCTGAAATCGATATAAAGTGTGTAATAACTCACGCCATTTTGCTTTTATGTAAATGCGTCACAAAGTCATAGCATACATATGTGCTAATTGGCGGCAAATCTGAAATTGCCTCAAACACCTTGAGCAAACAATGTTACTAAGCCAAAACTAACCATGTAACCAGCAAGGCGAAGGCCAAATGTTAAACAAAGAACCGGGAAAACACACACACATGCGCACACACCTAGTTATGTATTCACATATGCTTATGGCCATAAAAATATCGCAATTAAATTGATGTTCAATCAAATCAGTTCAATGGCAAAAAAAGCCGACTGTGGGAAAGAAAAGCACTTAAATTGACTTTGTAATGCAAATATAAGCGCACACACCTGCCACACACATGGGCACTCGTACACACACGCACACAGCTGCTTCTGCCATAAACATATTAAAGTTTATGGTTATTAGACCCGCATCGACGACAGCGTCAACCACAAAATTACAACGACAGCGTTGACTCTCTCATCTTATGCAAATCTTTGATTAAACCAACATCCAATGCGATAAGCTATGCTACGTCTACGTCTTTTTGTTTCTGTTATTTATGTTGTTGTAGCTGTTGCTGTTGTGGCTGGTAAAAGAGGTCGAATCTGAAAGAAAAACCTGTCGAACGTTTTCATGTTTAGGGTTCATCAAGTGGCCAAACTCAGTTGCCATTGGTGTCGTCGGTGTGAGCAGTACTACCATTTTAGCTCGAATTAGCCATTTTAAAGTTACATAAGCTTGAAAAGAAACTGCGTTTCAAGAAATCATTTATTTTAACTACATAAAATTGTTTAAAAATCCGAAAATCTTTTTTTATATGATCTACAAATATGAATTAAAATAAGTTAGAGTCCTAGTATAATTTTCTTTAGCTATTTTTAGCTATCTTAGTCTTTGATTTGCTGACATCACTGATCACTGTTAGTTGCGGGTTTTTGGCTAAACCTCAAACTGTTTTATACGCCACTTGCAATTGGCACTCCAAATTGTTGTTGACCGTCATGAATGCTGATGACTCTTAATTGGTAAGGCTTAGGTAACAACAACAACAACATTCCGCACCCAACAACAAAACGATAACCAATTTGAAATGCAACTGAAAACGAACGCAATTCGATTATCGTATGTAGCATATGGCATGTGGCATAATCAAGTTTTCAGCTCAAATGGCCAACTCCCCCTACTTCCTCCACTTCCTTTACCGTCTGAATCCCCCTCGCCAACCCTTGGTGCAATCATGGTTCGCTGCTTTAAGCCAAGCACGCACAGCGGATGCAGTTGCAACGTACCACTGGAGGAGTAGCTACCTCCTTCGACCTTCCTTCCCCTCCTCCTCCTCCTACTACTCCTCCTCCTTCCTCTGTCTGGCCAGCCAGTGTCTAGTGGCTCTGCCAAGTTGTCTATGTCACATGCGTTTGCCGCATGTTTTATTGCCCCTTCTGCGCGCTGCTGCCACCGTCGTTTAATGTTGTTATTTGCATTGGCCAAACAGCAGTCGACGTCAACGTCACCGTTGTACAGTGGAGCAAGCGCATTTGAATCGCATCTGAGAAATGAAAATGTTTTATTTATAAATAAAATTAGTATTATAGTTTCTTAATCATTTTACTTACTTATTTATTTTACTATTAAATATTAAAGAAGAGATTCACTGAATGTGAATGTGAATAAGACGATAATAAATAAGTTTGCAGTATTTTTAGTTGATGTGTTTTTCAACTAGTAAATGATATAGTCTATAAATATCGATTGATTCATAGCTTTTCACATAAGCTTTCACAAGTGTCTGTTGGCTCAGCGATGACTTAAAGAGCATCAGCTATCATGCAGCTATTTAGCAGATATTAATTTCTTAGTCAATGATTAATATAATATATATATAAAATATATATCATAGTTTCTTTGTAGGCAAGTTCGTTCAAGTTTGTTCAATTTTAAACGGTTTTCATATGGCTCACCAAGCTAAAACACATAAACAAGTACTGCATACCTTTTAGTAGCAAAGGGGCACTATAGTCGATTTAAAATTTTTAGAAATGTAAATCTTTGACATAAGATACAAATTAGGTGTCTTACTTTTTTGTAAGTTTTTCCATAGTTTGTGCCACTGTGCATGTTGTGATAGTTGTGCGTTGCACGTGTGTTAACGCAATGAGACTGAGACAAATATTGAAATAATACAAACAATGAGTAGAACAAGAAAATGCTGCTGCTCAGATTGTTTTCCCTCCCCCTACCTCCCGCTCTTCAGCACTCATCTGTCCCTCTTCATCTCTTTCTGTCTCTGTCTCTCTAGTCTTAAGCTTAAACTCTTGCATCTAATGCAAGCTATGCATAATTCTATTAGGCAACTACCGACGTTGTTCTATGCGTGTGTATGCGTATGTAGGCAGGCGTAAGAGAGTGTGTGTGTGTACATAAATGTATGTGTGTTGTTTCTATGTTTGTTTGTCCAGCTCTCGACGGACGGCCTTTTACCAAAAGGTCTCGCAAATATTGCACAAACGCAAAATGTTTGAACTACACTTGATGTTGGCTTTGTTGTTGTTATGATTGTTTTTGCTGTTGTTGTGATTGGTCTGGAAGCAGAGACTAACATGGTGTTTATAAACATAGTATAGTTTGATAGATGTGTGTGTGTGTGTGCATTTATCTGACCCTCACACTGGCTTTATAATCAAACTTCAAAGCCAAACAATTATTATGCTTGGGCCTTGCCAATATTATGGCCATATATATTATGTGGTTTAGGCCAATTTGTTGCTGCGCGTGCCACCAAAATGTTTAGCAAATTTAATAAATAAATTTATATATTCTTGACTTTGGATTCCATTGATTTCCTAATGAGCAACATTTTCCGGCAAACGGATATTGCACCGAAGCAGATAAAGTTGTTATAACATTACGTATACGAACGGATGTACAGGTCACTGGGGTGAACAGCAAAGTTGCGAAACTGAACTATAAATAAATAAATAGAATACACAGAGGACTAAATAAATATTCTCTACAAAAGCTGATTACATAAATAAGAGATAGAAAAACTGATCAAAATTTTAGATGAACCGTTTGAATAGGTTAAACCGATCTCCAAGTACAGCGATACCTGTAGGTTGGGAAATTGATTGAATTTCTCCAATGAAATTGTTTGTAATTTGTCGGAAAAGAATTTGCTTGATTCCAAGAAAAACTCTCACCGTTTTGATCCCATCAGCTCTCAATTATTTGCAAGTCATGAATCATTTGGTGTTCTTCGTATTGCTTGCTTTTGCAGTGTATCTAGTATATAACAGATGATGATTTCAAACTTTTAGAAATTTCCGCGAATTTGTTTATGCCTAAAATTTTCACCTTTGACTTAACACTTTCCATACGGCGAGAAAACAAACTGAATTTTAAGCAGCTGGCCCATAACATAATCCTGGCAACTGTTCAACTAACCCATGTGGAATCAATTTAATGTTAAAAGTGGCAGAAGTGATTGCCAAAAGGTCTCCACCCCACTGGGGGGTGGGCTAAAGGTGGGCATGGCTTTAGCCTTTAATCCAGACGAGCGCATGCAGCCGTGTAATATGAATGTGATTGGAAATTGAAATTGCATCCGGTGACGAGCAGCCAGAGACTCGTTGTCGTTGTCGACAGCATCAGTGTGGCGCATACCCTGTAATGTTGAAGTAGTGGAAACACTTGGCTCTCTGACTCATTCTAAAGTAGCTTTTGATCGAGAATTCTAACTGCTGCTCCGCTGCATAATTTCACAGTCAATAAACCCATTTAAATTGCTTGACATTTGTTTTTATTTTTTGTTGCTTGTTTAAAGACTGAATCAAAATACAATTTTAGGTAACTGAAGTTGACAGCGTTGAAAATGATTATTAAGCTTAGAGATGGGCAAGTGCCGCAGTAAGACACGCTAGGCACCACTTTTTAAATAAGAGTTGGGCTAAATTTTTATATTTTTTAATTTGTTTTATTAAATAACAGTTTTCTTATTTAATTAAAAACTTCTACTGCATTTTTTGGCAATACTTTTTAAACAAATTTTCCAAATTTCTTTGAGACTTGCGAGCCTATCGTGCTTTCAGGCACGCGCACATCTCTAACTGAACTAATATCCAGGTAATGATTGCTGTGATGATGCTACATAATGATAACTGTGTGTGGAAGGGTGTGTGTGTTCGTGCGTGTGTGTGTGTGTGTTTGTGAGGGTGTGTAGTTACCCAATTGCGATTAGAAGGATGTACAAATTGTTAGCAAATGTTTTTCCAGTTTTGCGCATTTATTTTTGTTGGCATTTTTGCCATGCAATGTAACCGAGCATGAAGGCAGCTTTGGCTTTTGCTTTGTCTTTGGTTTTTGGTTTTGTTTTTGGCTTAAACTTCACTTAGCGTGATTGCGCATAGGCGCCAGAAATGCGGCCCAAAACCCGCATCGCAACCCAAACGCATCGCATGCTGGCAATTTGAATTTCAACGGCCCAAGGCGTGCCTTGTATTACTTGGCCACGCGTGTTGGTCATTGTGTTTTTTGAGCCTTGGCAAAAAGCGCATATCAATTATGGTTTAGTTAATTGCTTAAATTGTAAACAAAGACTTTGATATTTACAGGTATTTATAACTATAGTCACATGTGTATTCAGGTTCCCCATCAGTTAGCAACCAATTAAGGCAACGTTGACACTGACGCTTTCAGCCAACTAACAACCAATTAACAAACTGACCTATTCCAAGCCTTAAAAACAAGCGGCCAACAACATTTCTTTATGCCACGACTGTAATGGGCGAGTTACCTCTAAGTATGTGCTTGGCATATTTATTAACAGTTTGCAAAAAAAATTCTATTAGAATCCCAGACAATCCCAGTTACTCAGAGTATTGACACAATGTTGGCATCTTCCTTAACTTGGCTCAAAGCATTCAATTAAAACTTGAGCTATCATTTTGCTGGGAATGCACTTAAATTGTGTGTGTGCTAAGAAAACTATTTGAAACTTTGTAACTTTTTCTGAAAATTAAACAAAAAGTTACAGAAATCATAAGTAGTTTTTTATGGTAAGGTTTTGTTGATTACTTCAAAGCATGCCCATAAAAATGTCTTACTGAAGTTTGTTTAATAAAATCTTTAATCGGATTTGTTAATAGTAAATTTCTACAAATTAGAAGAAAGAGTGAAATTATTCCGTGTGAAGCACAATAAAAAAAGTTTGGTCTTTTTTGTTACTTATTTTTAAACCGAATGAAACCGAATGTTATTTGATCTCTTGTCGCCGTCTCTTTCATTTCGCACTATAAAGATCATTGTTGTTTTGACCCATTTTTTGTTGGTTTCTTTTGGCAAAAGGGGTAAAAAACAAAACTTTCTATTTCATTGCGTTTGGTTCCGGTTTTTTTTTATTTAATGGTTTTTGTGCGTCTTCGATCTGAATTGGAAATAATCAAACACAAAATACGAAACCCAAATCAATAAATGGTCAACGATTTTGGGTCAATGTCACAGCGATTGCTGGACCAAAAGCAACTTCCACTTATGCTGACAATGACAATGACGATGATGATGATAATGCTGATAATATCTTCATTTGGTGGCCCATTAACAAGGCCCTAACTAATTTAAATAGCCTTTTCCACGCACACGTGGAGCACTCAGCAAAGTTATTTCTATTGTCTGAGGCACCACCAGCATTTTTTTATTTATTTAAATTTTTTTTTGACAAACTTGAATGTATTTTAATTGGAAATTTTAAAGACTTGTTCAACTTCCAAAAAAGGCGTCTCAATCTTTTGATGTCTGCAAGAGTGTATGGGTGTGTGAGGGCTTTGATTTGGTCTTGAGCTCTTATTGTTTGACTTAAGTTAACAGTTTGTGCGGCGCTCAAAGTTTTTCCTGGCGTGCCACGCTTTGATTGCATACAAATTAGCGTTATTCGCATTTTTGGTAGAAAGTAAAACTGTGTTTCTTTCTTTCTTTCTTTTTCTACTTTTTTTGTGTTTTTTTTTTTATATTGAATGTATTTATTCGGCCGCTGCTTGCGCTTGTTGGTGTTGTGTTTTGGCTGCTGCTGTAGCTGCAGTCATTTAGCGACAACTTTTACTTTTTTCGGTAACTTGTAAATTACACAGCAGCAGAAGAAGCAGAAAAGTCCCAAAAAAAGTTGTGTGGAAAAAGAGCTGGGCAAGATAATACCCTGTAAAGCATACAATTTAAAATTAAACACGAAAATTAAATAATATTAATATTGCTGGCAAAAATTCCATATATTTTAATAGTTTACTTACGAGCTAATTACGATACTTAAAAGTTAGTCAAGTATAAAATTGTAAATTACTCTTTAATTCATTATTTGCCGTGGAATGGAAACAATTTGTGCATAATTCAAAACCCGCACGTTTGCTATTTATGAATCAAAAAGGAAATAAATATTAAAAATTGTGACTTTTGGAATTTTTGTGTATTTAAAGAATCTTTTCTTAAGTTTTAACTATCACATTTAGTGTTTTCTACGATTATTAATTCTATACTTTAAACTACCCTTTATATACCCCAACACCATTTACAGGGTATCTCTGTTTAGACACTTTCTGATATCTTTGAGCTTTTAAGTATTAAGTAGTTTTGTGTTTCTATCACGGACTCGTTTAATGTCCAACTTAATCTTCGTTTTTAAATCAGTTTTAATGAATCCCAAATTGAACCAGTTACCAAGTGGCTCCACACCAGAGTGCACCATAAATCCAATCCAACTTTATCTATTTGATTTGTTTGGAAAAATGGGGGAAAGCGCAGAAGTTGGCAACTACAAGTCAGTTAATACCAATACTGATTTCATTAGCTATTCGAATAATCTATATAGCATGATGAATACCTGCTGTTCTCGGACTTGTACACATTTCCGCACGTAGCACTATTTTTAGAGTGTATGGCATTGACATTGTTTATTATCTAATACCATATGTAGTGTGTGTTTTTTATTAGTATATATTGAGGGAAAAAAGTAGAACACAAGCTGCTGAAAATAGCACAACTTTCCTTTCACAATCTCATGCTGATATTTTCCCCAATTTCCATTGCAACACAAATCGTTTACCCCCAAAAAATGAACAAACTTCCATCAATCGGTCATTTGATGTGGCGCCAATTCGAACAGCATTATAAACGATTCTACACGCCTTACTATATCGTTATATGTGTCTACAGTTTATGGGGAAATACATTGAAACGTCTTATCAGTCGATTGAACGTGAAATGATTCTAAAAAATTATAGAAAACAATTTGGGAATGACTAATGTCGATGTCGTCGTAGATCAAACGAACTTTGGACTAGTTCCAGATTAGCAGCAAATCAAAACTGTTAACTAAATGAATGATACTTAAATTCTTTTTGGTGTTATGGTATGAAAGTAAAAAAAAGTTGTATGACGGAGTTTGAAAAGATAGTTTCATAACGCCCATATCAGCACAGAAGTTATACAAAAACTTGTTATCGCTAGTAAAGCTTGTGGTAATAATAGTTATAAAACAATACCAATTAATAATTATTTGCAATTAGACTTCGTACTATAAAAAAGAGTTGACGGGTCTATTAAGTTTGTCAGAAGCGAAATGTGCGTAATAGACAAAAGGAGGCGTGGCCGACCCCTTAATGTATAGACAATATTCTTGATCAGCAAAATAATGAACGAGTTATTAACTAGCCTAATCAGGCTCCCACTCTCTGCGCTCAGAGATCTCTGCCGCACGCAGACGCCAGCTCGAACTGTTTGTGTGCTTGTTCGCTGTCATCTGTGGCGCTAACAAGGAGCACTCGCTGTTTACTGTTCACATATGCTCCCGCCCTCTACTCTATGTAATTGAATTTAAATTAGTCTGTCGCTTGCTGCTGATTCTGACCGCCTGGTGTTTCACACAAAGAAATCTTCGATTTTGGCCTTTCTTTGATTTTTTTTTGCCTAACCGCTGAAGCCTGCAGTGCCCAAAATCGTTAGTAAATCTTGCTGAAATACCAGGCGAACAGAAAGAGCAGAAGGTCGCAACGCAAAAATTATTTAACATTAACATTGAATTAACATGAGCTGTTAAGTTAACATTGAATTAACATGATCTGTAAAGTTAACATTGACTTAACATGATATGTAAAGTTAACATTGACTTAACATGATATGTAAAGTTAACATTGACTTAACATGATATGTAAAGTTAACATTGACTTAACATGATATGTAAAGTTAACATTGACTTAACATGATATGTAAAGTTAACATTGACTTAACATGATATGTAAAGTTAACATTGACTTAACATGATATGTAAAGTTAACATTGACTTAACATGATATGTAAAGTTAACATTGACTTAACATGATATGTAAAGTTAACATTGAATTAACATTAACATTAACATTGAATAACATTAACATTAATGTCGCTTTCTGCTGATTCTGTTCGCCTGGTGAATCAGCGAGGAAAATGTTCACTAGGGAGCTCACGAGCTGCACATATTTTAACAGAAATACCAGGCAAAAGCCACAGCTGCTTTCTATGCACAAAATAATTTTGCTTAAACTGGGCTTTTGTAAATTCAGTTGTATCTTACTGTGGATTTCTTTTCGCTTGAGAACTCAACTGGGAATTTGAATATTCCAGCTGTAATACCAAGCGAACAGAACTTTCAGTAGATCTCAAATCCAAAATTCAAACTTAACAAACTGATATCAGCTAGAGCTAAAGCTTAGAATACCCAACACACAATAGCCATTCCGACAATATTCTGCCTGTTACGCGCATTTCTCTGCTGTCAAACCTAAGAAACTCCTTTACTCTTTTTAATAACGGAGTGTAAAACTAAAGTTAGTGTAAAAAATTCTATAAAAATTAATAGAAATTATTAACGTTCTATTTCCACAGTTCAGCTACACCCCTCCCGCTTACACTCACCTAGTTACTTTGTTTAACAGTTTTTCCGCTAAAACACTTTAAAGGAAATTTACATTTGATGATGTTTTTGTAACGCACAAATTATGCGCTTGATTGATTTAATTAATGCGCGTACATGATGTTAGTCACGCCCACTTGGCGCCGCACTTTGTTCGACCGGGGGAGACGGGGATGAAGTAGCTATAAAATAATTGTTCATGCTTTGGAATTAATATGTGGCGCATGTTTTAGCCCAGTTTGAGGCAAATTAACAGAGCAGCACAGAGGATATTTTCTTAAATTTTCATTTACTTGATTTTTGAGTTTTTGTAAACACAGAAAATTTTTATTATTGTTTATTTCGATGTTTACATTTTCCGGTTGTTCGAATTGTGCAACAACAGAACAGAATTCGATATTGGCAAAAACTGAAAGATGACGAATGAGAAACAGTTAAGTATGCTCGACTAAATGATGCCCTACCTAACTAAGATAAAGTCACAACTTTAGATTGAATAGCAGATTACAATGTGCTGTTACATACTTCACTACCGCACCAATATACCCGCCTTAAAACGTTTTCACTTTACGTTCATTCACATGCCCGATACAAATTGTGCAAATTTGGATCAAATCTAAATAATAACAAATCATCCGAAGGTGTTAATTGTCTTAAATTTTCGCTTTGACCTTTGGACCAAAATCGTATTAACCGTAAACAATATTGGGTTTAAATCAATTTGGCACGAAATGCAGCTAAACTATTTTTAAAGATTACAGTAGGAACTCAATGGGGGAAAACACTAAGGCAGAAAATCCTGTTTTCCCCATCTCGTGCTACGCAATTTTTTGGCAAAGTTCTTCAATCAACTGCAATTAGCAAACAAATGCTAATTTCCTTCTTGATCACAAATAAAAATTAAAAAATTTAAGAAATGACTACAGAAAAAAAAACAACATAAAAAATGCCATTGGAAAATTTCGCAGAATTCCCCAATTTTATAATGATCATAAATCGCATTTTGGTACGCGCTGTCAGACAGCAATGTTTACGATAATCATGACGATGTGATGGCGATGGTGATGATGATGAGTCAACTGCCTCTGTTTTCCTGGTAGCATGACAATTAGTTGCCACTTGCCACTTGTTGGGCATAATAATGAGTGGGAGTCAATTGGCAAAGGGAAAGCGCTTTTTGTTTGGTTTTTTCCCAGAACGTACTTTTAAAGGGAACCAATCTACGGTCGAATTTTGGGCAGGGAAGCTACAAGTGCACTGAGAGAAAATAAATTGGTTTTTTGCTACTTAAATGCACTTAACGAAATATTTTTGGAACTACAAAAGAGGAGTACTTAATTGAACTGTAAAGTGGATAGTTTTCTAAATTACTGCGCTTCCAGTAGAAAATAAAATTATGAAAGTGCGCAGAACACTCGATGATTTCTCTCAGTGCACCTAGTGTATTCTCCTGCGCATCTGTTGGCCCCCATTCAAGTACTATAACAATGGATCCAATTGGTTTGCCTCCCATTTTGTGGTTCTTTCTTATTTTTCCATTTTTTTGGTTGCTTGCGGCCATTTGTTTTTTCTTGGTTTTCCGAATTGTGCTTTTGTTTATGCCTATCACTCTTGCTCTCTCTTGTTCCATGCCTGGGGTGAGAGGCAGAGGCAGAGGTGTGCTTCATAAGGTTGAGGTCGAGCGCAACATCCGTTTGCCGAGTGCTTTTCAAATGTAAACCAGCAAAAGTATACAACTGAAAAACAACATGCAAAACAATGCAAAACACGCAAACACACACACCAAGTTTACACACACCCAAATACACACACACACTAAAGCAAATTGCCTTCGTGCAGCTCCTTTCAATTTCCAGTTCTAAATTTAAACATTTCGCCATTAAATAGTTTATGTCTGTTTGTTTGCTATTGTTATTGTTATTCTCGCCGTTTCTATTTGTAACACAAGTATAAACAATGCAAATAAAAATCAAAATCAAAATGAAAATTAAAATTATATTGTTCTTTTTCACATCATTTTGTAATTTTCACTGCTTTCCTTTTTTTCTAATTTGTCAATGGCTTTTTTATAGCCGCACTTTGATGGTTTTTTAATAGCAAACAAGAAGCATCGCAATTTGCACAATGAGCAACGCACTTAATGAAAATATTATTGTTTGCTTTTCATTTTCCTTCCAGCACTTTCAATTATCTGCAGGAAGTGGAAATTAGACTTTTCCAATTGCTGTTGTTCTTCTTATTGAGTGTGTACGGCACTCGTTGGCCTACAAAAAGTAAAGACCAGTTCATCGGGTCAAAGTGTCTGCAAAATCGATGGTAAATTTCGATTGCCCGCATTAAGTTGGCTGCTGTTAGTTTCGGCACAATCTGGCAACACTTTAGAAACTGCCTGCATTAAGTTGGCTGCAGCAAAGAAATTTACTTTCAAAACTTACTTTACTTTGGTGACATTTTATTGACGGAAGTGAGTTGGCTCTGAATACAAAGCACAAAGATTCCAAGCCATGTTTGACGATATGCAAATATTTGAACCGTTTGACGCACTTGTTACGAACTTGAATGCTTATTTTTACTGCTCTTGGAGTAAGTGCTGCTTATTTGTACAATATTTGCGAATTCTTTTGAAACTGGTGATCACTTTACAAAATCCCCCAGAAAATCCGAAAGAGACTAGTCTGTGAAGGGCGTTAATAAACACGAATTAGATACACAAAAGTGCACGGAAATTAACTTATTTACAAAGTCATAAAAGTTCATAAAATTGAACAAAAAATTCCTAAAACATGAATTTAGTTTATGGTTTAATATACAAGTTTTTTTAGTTAAATCATTGTGTATTTTATGGTATTGCTCATTGGAATTCAAGTACAATATTGCTCATTGAATAATGTTTGCTAATAGTTATGTGAGCTACCAAACTGAGCCTGAAATCACTTAAATTTTGTTTTCTTTTGTTTCTATGCAAATCTCGTGAAACAAATTATATGCTACAACTAAAAGTTTTTTAAATATATAGTTGCTTATTGTTAAGTTTCGAACAATGTTGGAAATCTCGTCAGATATATAGTACCTCAGCTATTTCGAATATGTATCTATGCGAACGTAAATCTTTTTTAGGGTTAATGTTATCATGATCTTGATCTACTCTTTCATCCCTGGCCTTTTTGGGGGCCTCTCGCTGTGCTTGACTTATGCCATTAAATCTTGTGTTTTCCCCTTTTTCTAGAATTCACAATGGGTGTGCAGGAACGAGGAGGCGTTCCAGTAATTACAGGCGTTTTTATTTTACCCACAGCATATAATAAAAAGGCCTTTTGAAATGGAACTGATTGTTTATGCAGTGCACTTTTTACGATCAGTGCAGACTCTTGTTTCTGGCCGATCTCCACTGCCCCCTTGAGGAAGCGCAGACCCCCAAAAAAGAATAAAATTTATACTGCACTTGTCTGTACCCTTTACCAGTGGGTGTTATCAACCAGGCAGACAAGCTGTAGCCTGTATTTATAGGAGTTTTGAGTATCCCAACTCCTTGCTAGAGTATTTAAAGGTCGGCATCCTCCAAGAAATGTACTCTTTCATGTTAAATTTGTACATTTATTACAAGAGTATTTACACATATGTACAAACAGTGCTCAATGAATGGATCGACCCTCTCTCAACTGTCTGTTATGGCCAAAGGCTTCGAATTACACAGTTTGAAACATGGCTCACTTGTGTGGCTGTCGATGTGGATGTGGCTGTGGATTGGTTTCCAATGGCTCCATTTTCTGGTTCTACAGTTGTTGTTCTCTATTTGAAGTACAAGAAAACATATTTTATGAGTCCGGCGATAAGCAACGGCACTTGGAGCAGCCCATAACTCAAATTCAGCTACAATAAGTAGTAGGAACTAGTACAAAAAGGCTACGATCGAGTTGATCGACTGTAAAAGAACCGGTACACAAGTTTTCCCTATCAATTGGGGATTTCTACCCACTTGTCCTATAGGAGTTGTATGATTATCTGTAGAAGTTTTCCAGCTATGTAGACTTACAAATTCTGCCTCCATATACTCATAACACCTCCATACCCTACTTGAGTACAGGGTCTATAAACGAGGCAGGGAACCCATAGCAGCCAGATGCAGTTGAGGAGGCAGACAGGCTTTAAAATCAACCCGTCTACAGATATACAGATAGCTATGCATGTGTAGATATATTTATGGCGCCTGGCCAGAAGGATGCATTGCAAATGCTGGGCACGATCGTGCGACTGGATTCCAACTGCCAAGCGAGAAGTGAGCCATGAAATCGTGTAATTAAACAGTGGGACAATTGGACAGTTAACAGACAGCCACGCCCCACTGCAGCTACAGTGAGACAGAAAGACAGACAGAGATACGGCTTATAGCGTAGGCATGCGGATGTATCTGGGAGTCTGCATATCTTGTATCTTGTGTCTTGGTCATCTGTAGGCGGCTTATGGCCATCAATCAGTGGGCTGGCTGCACAGAAAACAGGGAAAAAAGGGCCAAGAAAAATGGGCAAGACGGTGAATTGGGAATTACACAAGTTGGGCAAGTTCAGACGCACAAAGATTGCCCAAGGACGCGATCAAATCCGCTTAGTGTAATAACAAGACGTGCAAGTTATTGTATGATACCCTGCGCCACAATTATTGCGAGTATATCGTTTACTTAATGAGCCATAAAAATGCTAAGCACTTGCCGTAAAACAAGTGCAAATATTTAACTTTCTTGAACAAATTTCTTCCTGGCTTAATTTGAATTATTTTATGCTTCCTTATGACGGCTTCAGTTGGTGTAAAAGTTGAGAATTTTGTTTGGGTACAGTTGAGGCGATTGTGGCACGTTTCGATTATTGCGGCTATCGATTAATTTCATTTGTAAACAGTATTTAATATTTCGTTAAGTGTTGAAGACTATAGAAAATAATATAAAAAGATCCATGCAAGAATTTATGGATACCCGCGCCTTGCAACATTTTTTGGTTAACTTTGACCGAAAAAAGGCTAATCCAGCAGCACTACCTACTGACGTTATCTTTTAGACTGCTGTCAAAAACTAGTTTGAAAAAAGTTTTACATAAAGTCAACAATTAATTTGTTAAAAAACCTTAAAAATGTTTGTACAATCATGAACAGAAATTACGGCGTACACTACAGGGTATTAAGTTGTCTACTAACTACATGTTGTTTTGTGCCTTTGTGGCGTTGGCAGCCAACGGCTTTTTGGTGTCGCTCGTTATCGCCTCAAGCTGCAAAAGGAGGGAGACTGAAACTTGGTCGGGACTGGGAGGGGGACTGCGACTGGGACCCGTTACTGGGTGTGGGCTGGGCACAAACTCCTGACTCAGACTCCAGGCTCCAGTGCAGGTCCTGACCGTACTTCTCTCCCGCCATTTGCCCGCAATCGATAAAGTTTGTTATTTTAGTTGTTAATTTGTTTGCTGATGCGGCTTTTCCAGCCTTCCCACCCATCCGCTCTGCCCACCCGAGCTGCTGGCTTGATGGGCAAACTTAATGCTTAACGATTATGGACATACTTGTGATTGGCAACTAACTCAATTCTCATTCTCTTGTTTTTAGCACGTGGAGCACAGCAAAGTGCCAGCTGCCAGGCGAAGGAAGCTTGCTGGACAGGATTATAGCCAAAGAGCGCTGGAGGAGCACAGTCAAGATGATTGGACGTCTGTTTCGTGCCCATGGCGAGTTCTGTGCCTCACATCCCTGGGAGGTCATAGTCGCCCTCTTGACCATCACAGCCTGCATGCTGACCGTCGACAAAGGCACCACATTGGATGCTACCACAGGCAGTACCGCCGCAGGCGGTCTTAGCAGTGCCACAGCAGCAGCCACACCCTCATTGGGTGCACCACCATCAGGACCGCCTCCCATAATATCTAGTGCTACGTCGAGTAGACACAGGCCGTGTCATGGCTGGAGTCAATCCTGTGATGGTCTCGAAGCGGAGTATAATGCCGCCGATGTGATCCTCATGACCGTTGTGCGGTGCACCGCCGTACTCTATTGTTACTATCAGTTCTGCAGCCTACACAGATTGGGTTCCAAATATGTGCTGGGTAAGTGATTCCCACCCAGAAATCTGGCGTCGGAGTTACGTCATTCTGGTCTGGGCATTTGAGGCGCGTGTGTTGACACAATTGATTAGCTGCTAACTGAAGAATATGCTTTGTTTGCCTATGATTGAATGGTGTGTCCACCATGTGCTCCAAGCGCTCAATGCTCCATTGTTTGGCCAACAGTTTAGATGCGGCTTTTATTATTTTTTCTAAGTTTTTTTTTTTTTTTTTTTTTTTTTTTGCCTGATCTTATGGCATTTCTCACCGCCTCTCTAAACGATATGACCTTTGTTGCTAATTGCTCTGTCTGTCTAACTCTTTCTGATCCCCCTCTTCCTCTCTCTCTCTCTTTCTATCTGTTTCTTTACAGGTATCGCCGGTCTTTTTACGGTCTTCTCCAGCTTCATATTCACCACGGCCATTATTAAGTTTCTGGGCAGCGATATCTCCGATCTCAAGTGAGTAATCCCCGTCGTAGGATAGAAAACAAAATGGAAAGGTGCCAAGTCGAGTGTGAACGACTTTGAAGTACCCAGCACTGCACTTAGTTTAGTAACAACTTTTAGGATGGTTTCTTAGACTGTGTTACCTAAATTCGCATACTAAAAGTAGATTTTTCTCGCAGTGTAGCACTTTGTTACACACACTCCTATAACACCTCCTTTATCCAACTTTGCCTGGGTAATTAGCACACTTCACACCTAATACTCAATCTTGACCTAAACTGATTGGATTGGATTAAATTTAATCAAATTGTTTTGCTTGCAGGGATGCGTTGTTCTTTCTACTGCTGGTCATCGACTTGTCCAACTCGGGCAGATTGGCACAGCTGGCATTGTCGGGCAACAGCCAAGCGGAGGTCACCCAAAACATAGCCAGAGGTTTGGAGCTGCTAGGTCCAACGATATCGTTGGACACAATTGTGGAGGCGTTGCTGGTGGGCGTGGGCACACTTTCGGGTGTGCAGAGACTGGAGTTGCTCTGCATGTTTGCGGTGCTGTCGGTGCTGGTCAACTATTTAGTCTTTATGACCTTCTATCCAGCCTGCCTGTCGCTCATCTTCGATCTGTCGCGGAGTGGCGTGGACATGTCGGTGGTGCGTGAGAGTGCCAAGGGATCACTGCTGCTGAAATCTCTCACCGAAGAGGAGCAGAAGGCGAATCCGGTGCTGCAACGTGTCAAACTGATTATGACAACGGGTCTGGTCATTGTCCATGTCTACAGTCGAGTGGTCTTCTCCAGCGGCGACTACGATGCCGTTGACAAGACGCTCTCGCCCACATTGAATCTCAATATGAACAACAATCGCACAGACTCGGGTGAAATCACAGATATCATCATCAAGTAAGTCAACTGAATCCTCTACAGAATTAGAAGCTAACTCCTTTCATCTACTTCTAGATGGTTAACCATGAGCGCAGATCATATTGTCATTGCGATTGTTCTGATCGCTTTGGTTGTCAAGTTCATGTGCTTCGATAATCGCGATTCCCTGCAGGATCAACTGCGTCAGTCTAAGATAGCCAAGGCGTCGCAGACCACGCCACTGCCAGAGCAGCAGTTGATGGAGCACCCACAGCTAATGGCACCCACACGCACTCCACTGTTCAGCATTGAGGAACACAACACGGCGAATGCTACTACACAGACAGACCTTCAGGAGATTCCGACAGTGCAACCCGAGCGTCTGGCGCTGCCCAGCTGTCCACCACGTCCGCTACAGGAGTGCCTGGAGCTACTGAACTCCACAGAAGGCGGTGGTCCAGCTGCCCTGAGTGATGAGGAGATTGTAGCCATTGTAAATGCTGGAGGCACACATTGTCCGCTCTATAAGATCGAGTCGGTGCTGGAAGATCCGGTGCGTGGCATACACATACGTCGTAAGATTATTGCTGGGAAAGCCAAGATGCGCATGGAGCGTTTGGATGTGTTGCCTTATCAGCACTTTGACTACCGCAAGGTGATGAATGCCTGCTGTGAGAATGTTCTGGGCTATGTACCCATACCCGTCGGCTATGCGGGACCACTGATCCTCGATGGCGTTAGCTACTATGTGCCCATGGCCACCACAGAGGGTGCTCTAGTGGCATCCACAAATCGCGGCTGCAAGGCTCTGTCGGTGCGTGGCGTACGATCCGTCGTCGAGGATGTGGGCATGACCCGAGCACCCTGTGTGCGCTTTCCCAGCGTAGCACGTGCCTCCGAGGCCAAGCTGTGGATCGAGGATGAGTCCAACTACCAACTGATCAAGACAGAGTTCGATTCGACGTCTCGCTTTGGCCGCCTCAAGGATTGTCATATTGCCATGGATGGTCCACAGCTGTATATACGATTTGTGGCTCTGACCGGTGATGCCATGGGCATGAACATGGTCTCCAAGGGCGCCGAGATGGCTCTGCGCTGCATCAAGCGTCAATTTCCTGATATGCAAATCATTTCGTTGAGCGGCAACTTCTGCTGCGACAAGAAACCCGCGGCCATCAATTGGATCAAGGGGCGTGGCAAACGTGTCGTCGCCGAGTGCACCATTCCAGCGGCGACACTACGCTCTGTGCTCAAGACGGACGCCAAGACACTGGTGGAGTGCAATAAGCTGAAGAACATGGGCGGCAGTGCCATGGCCGGCAGCATTGGTGGCAACAACGCCCATGCTGCCAATATGGTGACAGCTGTCTTTTTGGCCACTGGCCAGGATCCTGCACAGAATGTCACATCAAGCAATTGCTCAACAGCGATGGAGTGTTGGGCGGAGAATAACGAGGATTTGTACATGACATGCACAATGCCGTCCCTGGAGGTCGGCACAGTTGGGGGCGGCACTGGTCTGCCCGGCCAGGGAGCGTGCCTTGATATGCTGGGCGTACGTGGGGCACATGCCACCAAGCCCGGCGACAATGCCAAGAAGTTGGCACAAATCGTCTGCGCCACCGTCATGGCTGGCGAACTGAGCCTTATGGCCGCTTTGGTCAACAGCGATCTAGTCAAGAGTCATATGCGTCACAATCGGTAAGTTCGGTATGTCTATCAACACTTGATCCAATCTCATGTTTCCTCCCTTCTCTTCAGGTCTTCCATTGCTGTGAGCGGCGTGAATAATCCACTGAATGTGTCCGTCTCCAGTTGCAGCACAATCAGCTAAAACTGACGGATAATTCCTGTATATATACATATATAGAGTATACATATATATATAACGGCGCTCGGTTAAAATTCTAATGTTCAGAATGAATGCTTAATGAATTAATTATGTAATTGTGTCTAGTGATTGTAATTATAATTGTAATCAATTCATATTGGCCAGGCCAAGCAAAACAGGCTAAAACGGGCAGCAGCAAACGCAGCAATCCATTTGTTTATAGCCAAAAGCCAACAGCCTTTTGTACTTGTTATCAACTAGTTCTTTCTATCGGTTATCTACTGTAGCGCAGCCTGGGATTCATTGTTGTAGCAATTTCCACTTAGTTAATACGAATTCTAAGCACGCATTCAAATCTGTGCAATTTAAATATATATACATATATATAAAATGAGCCTATTTTTTCTACAAAACATATTTTTAGTGCAAGCGACGAAACTTGTAAAAAGTATTCCTTAAGCGAAAAATTAGTAATAGTGATTAAAATATTAATAGTATACAGTTTTAGTTGTATATTGAATGTTTAATAGATCAGACGCGAGTTAAAGATTTGCAACAAAAACAAACACAAAAAAAAAACAAAACGATAATAAACAGAGGAAAACATATAAAAGAGAGCAATTTGTAATTGTTTATAAATGTAATTGAAAATTTATAAATTTGAATGTCTTTTGTAGACGCAGCGCCCGGACTTACGAAATTGGAACTTCATTTATTTTACTTTAATAATAATTATTATAATAAATTATTATAATTAATTTATAATAATTCACAATGCGTTTTATTTAATTAGTAGATATTTGTGGTTTTTCTTATATCTTTTGTGGTTTTTTTTTCTTTTTTCATTTGTGTTCATTTGAAACAAAAAAATAATAAAGTGGGGAAGAAACAAACGAAACAATCGCTATCGGCGTAGCCATCGATGTTATCGATATCGTTATCGCCAACTAATCTTAAGCCTTCTCCTCAACGCTCTCCTCCTTGGGCTCGGCTTCGGCATCATCGTCGGCTCCGACTGCAGCGGCGGACGCCACCACAACATCAACACTACTGTCCGCCTGCATGAGCGCCTTTTTAGGGCTTGGCTCATTGCTGTCGGCCTCCGCAATGGCAGCGGTGGTGCCACCAGCAGCAGCAACAATCGGTATTGATTCGACAATAGCATCATCCTCATCATCATCATTGGTTGTAGATTCTGGCTGCACGCTAGCAGCGCACGATTCTGTTGAAATGCCATTTTTATTCTCGACAACGGCACACTCCTCGGGATGTGTTAGCTTGCGTTTGGCAATACGCTCACTCAATGCCTTGTGCACCTGTGCTATGTCCGCGGGACGACCCATGGCCAGGAAGATCTTAACTGTGCCCGTGTTGTCCATGGCCGTCAATCGGAGTGATTTTTGACTGGCACGTTCGGCGACCATTGCCGCCCAGACATTTGTATTCAACAGTAGTCGCAAGTTGCCCGATGTTCGGAAGACGACACGTGAACAATCATGCTCATCCTTGGCATCATTGAGACGCAGACTGCCACGTCCACGCTCCTCCCAGTTGCTGTTGACGAAAGCAAAGAGCTTGCAACTGACATCGGCAATATTGATTTCATCCTCCTCGCCGGTGAAGGTTTCCACCTCCTCGTATTTACGTTTCTGAGCACGACTCTCCTCATACTCGCGTGCCACATCATTAAGACTCTTTGCCTCGGATGTCTCCCTGTTATTGTCTGTCGATTGAGCTGCCTGCTGAATAACACTCGAGAACAGCAGCTCCGAAGATGTGGCTTCCGCTGAGCCTGAACTGGCTGCTTCAACATTCGATTCTGTGCTTACGTTTTCCTGCAAACCAATTGGAATGCTTAGTTTAAGCCCAAAGAAATATGAATGATCAACTTACTCCTACGACACGCTCGTGTACATTCTGGCCAAAAATGAAACCACTTGTCTGCACTCGCGGCAAAGTGGTCTTGGCTGCTGCAAATATATTGGCACGTTCGATGCCATTGTTGCGCAGCATTGTTAGCGGATCCGGCCGCTCATCAACATCATCATCCTCTTTATCAGATTTCTCTGTAGACTCCACCACTGGGGCGGATGTATCATCTTCCTCTTCACGTTGCTCTCGCAAAAATGGATTGCCAACAAAACCGTCGTCCTCAGTCTTCTCGCTGCCGTTACCGTTGCCGCCGTCGCCACCGGCTAACGTTGTGGCGCTATTGTTGCTGTTGGTATTGGTATTGGTGGTGGTAGTAGTGGTATTTGCATTGGCACTGGCATTAGTATGAGCTGAGCCTAATACGGAAGAATCACCGAGCACGGCTGGCCGTAATACGGCTCCCCCTAATCGTGAGGCCTTCAATGTAAAGCCACCTCTGAAGCAGTTGGCTTCAACCGACGCTTCTGCAAAAAAAAAAAAAATGTACGACAAGAACAAACAACACATTGTGTTAAGCGATAACTTCACTTTAACTTGCTATTGCACTCTCAAAAAAGTGAAGTCTATCTGCAGTACTACTTTGTTGACTTCTTGACACACTTACCATTATTTTCGGACATGGCAATGATAATTAATGTTTATATGATTTATAGTTTGGCAAATCTTTTTTTTTTTACAAGAAAAAAAGCGTTCTCTTCAAGCCAGGATAGTGTTGTGCACAATCCAACTATCGATATAAGTACTCTACTATGTTGGGTCGGCTTTTTATCGATAAGCTAGTAGCATTTTCCAACACTCGAGACTGTCAAACTCGGCATAGGCTGGAAGAAACACGAAAATTTACAAGTCATCCGACTAAAAAAACAGACCTAATAAACCATCCAGCTAAAAGTTCATTTGTACAAGTTAATTATAACCATAAATTGATTAAAAATGGCCCAAACGCTCGAGGACAATTCAATATGGGAGGATGGCGAGGAATCTCTCGGTGAGGAGGTGCTGCGTATGTCTACGGATGAGATTGTGAGCAGGACTCGCTTGATGGACAACGAAATCAAAATAATGAAGAGTGAAGTTATGCGAATTACACATGAAATTCAAGCGCAAAACGAAAAAATTAAAGACAACACAGAGAAAATAAAGGTACGTGTACACAACTAGCATTGTATTAAGACTTACTTACCCATACTGGTTTTAGGTTAACAAAACGTTGCCCTATCTGGTGTCCAATGTCATTGAGCTGCTGGATGTAGATCCTCAAGAGGAGGAGGACGATGGCTCCGTCACTGTTCTGGATAATCAACGCAAGGGCAAGTGTGCAGTTATCAAAACATCAACGCGTCAAGCGTATTTCTTGCCAGTCATTGGCTTGGTCGATGCGGAGAAACTCAAGCCCGGCGATTTGGTTGGTGTCAACAAGGATTCGTATTTGATTTTGGAAACATTGCCAGCTGAGTATGATGCACGTGTGAAGGCCATGGAAGTTGATGAGCGTCCTACAGAACAGTATTCGGATATCGGTGGTCTGGATAAACAGATTCAGGAACTCATTGAAGCTGTTGTCTTGCCCATGACACACAAGGAGAAGTTCAAGAATTTAGGCATTCATCCCCCTAAGGGTTAGTACTTTTCTACAATGTCAATGCAAAATTACTTACTGGAACGTTTTTTTTTTCAGGTGTCTTGTTGTATGGTCCCCCTGGAACTGGTAAGACGCTGCTTGCTCGTGCTTGTGCCGCACAGACCAAGTCCACTTTCCTCAAGCTGGCAGGTCCACAACTTGTGCAGATGTTTATTGGTGACGGTGCAAAACTGGTGCGTGATGCATTTGCCCTTGCCAAGGAGAAGGCGCCAGCAATTATCTTCATTGATGAACTAGATGCTATTGGCACGAAACGTTTCGATTCGGAAAAGGCCGGGGATCGTGAGGTGCAACGTACCATGTTGGAGTTGCTGAATCAATTGGACGGCTTCAGCTCGACTGCAGACATTAAAGTTATCGCCGCTACGAATCGTGTGGATATTCTGGATCCTGCCTTGCTGCGTTCCGGTCGACTTGATCGCAAGATCGAGTTCCCACATCCAAATGAAGAGGCCCGTGCACGCATTATGCAAATTCACTCACGTAAAATGAATGTCAGCAACGATGTGAACTTTGAGGAACTCTCCCGATCCACGGACGATTTTAACGGTGCCCAATGCAAAGCGGTTTGTGTGGAAGCTGGTATGATCGCTCTACGTAGGTCGGCCACGTCGGTGACGCACGAGGACTTCATGGATGCCATCATGGAGGTGCAGTCCAAGAAGAAAGCTAATCTTAACTACTATGCTTAAGCTAAAATTTCAACACATAAATTTACTTGTACTTCAACAATAATAACAGAAACTAAATAAAAACATACATTAAACACTGATTAACGATTGGTTTTAGGCTGCATTTATGTTTAGTTTAGTTAGGAATCGTATTTGCATGGATGAGCAGTTTTCTTTCATGTTATAGTGAGTACAACACACATATATTTTTTGAGTAAGATATATCTGATTTTTTAAATATCTAAAAATTCCATTCAGAAATCATAAAAAATTGATGATAAATATTTACATGGTCACTAATTAAGCTAGGGATGATTAACCAATTCATTAAGACTAATCAGTGGGATCAAGTGTATTGCTGCTGCTGCTGGCGCTCGTCCCCGAGGATGAGCTGCCAGTTGTGGCGGCACTGGACGCCGTTGAAGTCGTTGCGGAAGCTGTTTCTGATACTCCAGCTGCATTGGATTCTGATGCAGACCCAGAGCCTCCAGTGGAGGCTGAAGCAGCTGTTGTTGCAGCTACTGGTGCAGTATTTACCGGCACAGCTGCAATGTCATTGTTGACCTGCGGAGCCGGTTGCTGTGCGGCCTGCTCTTGTTGTTGAAATGGTCGTCTGGTATACATTATGATGCCCAGCAATAAGGTTAGTATTGTGATCATATATAAATCCCAATTAGCCGCAATATTTTCATCCATATAGAAGATGAATCTATAGGGAGACTGAAAATCCAAAAGAGATATCAATTATAGACAAACCACATAGAAGATAATTCCTACCTCCTTAACTGATTCAATCTTGGCTAGCATCTGCAGCTTAAAAAGCGCAATTGCTACAGGCACTTTAGCGTCCGAGTTCGTTTCGGCAGCTAGATCATATAATCTCTTGGCCAAATGCCAGTCCTTTTTCATGCCCAGTCCTTGCTCGTGCATATAACCCAGATTAAACATGGCTTGTGCGTTATATTGCTGCTCCGATGCTTTCCTAAATTAACAAATATAAAATATTATTTATATATTATTTAATTTCATGTCTTCGCACCTGTAGAGTGCTGCAGCAGTCTCGAAATCGGTCTTTGTGCCCCAGCCATAGTAGTAGTAATCGCCCAATTTGACTTGGGCTGCGGAATAGCCTTGGCCAGCAGCACGTTTCCAGTAATAAAATGCTCGAATCAAGTCCTCGTGTCGGTCATTGAATACATGCACCTCTTCACGATCCAGCAAAAAAGCTGCATTGCTCTGGGCCACCTCGTAGCCCATTTCAGCCATAAGAGCATAGTGCATGTAGGCTCCATCGATTCGATTATTTTTGTAGTCATTGTAGGCGTGCATTAAACGTCGGCTCCAACGTCCACGTTCTGCCACGTTTTTAAAGAACTGTGAATTAGAAGAATTCCAATGGTAAGAATAATTTGTTATTGAAATAGGTATCACACCCACCTCAACAGCCGCTGGACAGGATCGCAACATTCCCAAGCCATAGGCATGCATAATGCCCAGATTGTAGTAGGCCAAAACGTGTCCCGATTGCGTCGCCAGATTGAAATACTTCAATGCTAATTTGTAGTCCAACTTAACACCATTGCCAGCTAGAATCGGAATGGATCAGTTAGTAATCATCTACAGTAATCTTATGTTGGAAAACATACTGAAGTACATGGTGCCCAGCTGCAATTGTCCATCGACCCAACCTTGATCAGCAGCCTGGGTAAAATATGATAAAGCCTTGGTGGAATCCTTGGGTACACCCAGACCCTTTAAGTACATAAGACCCAATCCGCTCTGACCCACAGGATCACCCATTTCGGATGCCTTCGAGAAATACTATGGCCACAAAAAGGTGCATTATTTTCTATAATTTTTGTACACTGTGTCCACTCACCTTGAAGGCTGTCTCGTTGTCGGCCTTGATCTGCTCACTTCCCTCCAAATAGAGTTTGCCCAGAAATGCAAATCCAATGGCATTGCCCGCGTTCGCAGCAAGCGTAAAGTATTCCAATGCCTTTTGATGATCCTGCTGAATAGCCTTGCCGCCTTGGTAATACAACTGTCCCAAGCCGACCTGCGACTGGACATCACCCTTGTCGGCCAGCAGCTGATAGTAATCCACAATTTCGGACTCATGGCTGCCTGGATTTTCCAGCTCATCCAGCAGTCGGACTCTGTGTACCATAGGTCCATTGGCAAAAGTCACTTTCGAGGCAACCTTCATGGCCACGCGTTTGTAGTAAAGCAACGCCTTTTCACAGCTAATGGGCACATTGATACCGTATAAGTAGCGATAACCCATGGCCATTTGAGCAAGTGTATCACCGCCGAGTGCTGCCAGCGTGTAATGTATCAGTGCCATCGGTTGACTGACATTTTTGCCACCCACACCCACAGAGTACAAAAAGGCGAGGCCTGTGTGACCTTCTGGTACACCCTCGTTGGCCAAGCTTTCAAACTCCTCGGCAGCCTGGTGAAAATCAAATGGCATCAAATGACGTCCAAACAGCATCGCCCAAGCGACATCTGCGCGAGCCTTTGGATGATTCAGTGCTGCTGCCTTACGTAACAGCGAGAAGGAAACGCGTTTATCGCTCCGAGGCTTATTTAACATCTCCATTGCGTTTGTGTAAAGATTATCAGCTACAAGGAAATAATCCTCTATCAATATATTTCCCTATACAGAACTTCAGTTGAGTTACCTTCAATTTGTTCGGGCGTCATCTCAACTTCAGCAGGTCGAGTCGCCTCGATTGCCTCAATTTGAGCTTTTATTTTCTGCTGCTTCAGTAAACTTTCGTTCCAAATCCGCTCGAATAGTGCTGCTGGCATCACTTTGGTGCGTGGAGCGAATTCGGTGTCCTTTAGCTTGGCAGCTTTGCGATCATTGCTGCCCGGCGCTGTTGTTGTTGCAGAAGCTTCACCAGGTGGTGCTTGCACATCCTTATCGGCAGTTTTAATCTCTTCGGGTTCCGTTTTGACCTGACTCTTTGTCGAATCAACCTCACCGGGTGACATTGCTGTCGCGCTGGCGCTTTCGGACAGTGGACCTCGGAGCTCCGCTCTCAGCAGCTGGACATTTTGGCTCACTAGGAGCAGCAAAATGCACATTATGCCTGGCAGTCGCATTGTACAAAACTTGTCCCTATGCGTTTAAAGTTTAAAAATAGATTAGCTCACAATATAAACTAAAATTTTTAAAATTGTCTGCTCATGTCTTTCTAAGTCTGACGTGTTGTGTTATTTACTTTTTCTTTTGTGCACACACTGATAGCTTTTCACTGTTTTGTAGTGCTTAGTGCTTCAAGGGCGTATTATCGCTGGCGCATTTTATATCAGCGTAGATTCTAATTTAGTTGCCTCAATGATTGTGGCTTACTTTGACAATTTTTCACACGTAAGATTAAAGAACCTTTTTATTTGTTGCAACAATAATTGTTACCCAGTGTTGCAAGCCACGCACAGACAGAGATGAGCAACAGCCTGGATTTTATCTATGCAGGTGAACAGTCACTGTTACTTTGAATAAATTTTTCAGCACGCTTCTTTTAGTTTTATATGACGACTTCTTAATTTTAATTGCTTTAACGGTTTTTAGTAATTGTTTGCAATAAATATGTTCAAATATCGTAGTTTTGTTAAATTCGATAAATGCTTAATTAATTTTACGCACTTACCGGTATGCTCACCTCCACAATAGTAAATAGTGCTGGAAAACGCCAACGCCTGCTAAGTTTTTGTGTTTTTGTTGTTACATTTCATAATGCAAATAACCGAGCAGCAGCTGCGGTAAAATTAGAGTGATAATTGCTGAATACACTAATTAATATACGAGGAAGCATTGTTCATTATTCTTTTGAAGCGCAGAACCATAAAAACGGCATGGAAATGAGTGTAAGTTACGACTTCGAATGCAAGTTTCGTTCTCTGCTGTTGTTGCTGCTCACAGCTCACAGTCAAATAAACAGAAACCAGTTCAAAGCCGCGCTCCAAGCGACTCAGTCAGTCAGTCGAACAGTCACGCATTAAAAATTCATGCTCAGGTGCCAAACTTGGTGAAAGTTTACAGCTGTTACAGCTCGCGCACGTCAGAAACTAAAAAACTACCTCTTTTCCTGTTCACTGTTAAAGGCGACAATGCTGGCCCGTGTCTCCTTCTATCCCACGCTGCTCTACAATGTGCTGATGGAAAAGGCTACTTCTAGGAATTGGTACGATCGCATCGACGACAATGTTATACTAGGCGCCCTGCCCTTCCGAAGCCAAGCCAATGACGTAAGTTTATGCTAATTAGTTTTCCTTTTGTCCATTACAACTCTTTGGCTGCTCAACAGTTGATTGCTAAGGAGAATATGAAAGCCGTTGTGTCCATGAACGAGGACTACGAGCTAACAGCGTTTTCCAACGACGCTCCCAAGTGGAAAGCTCTGGGCATTGAATTTCTACAGCTAGCCACCACAGACATATTTGAGTCACCCAACCAGGAGAAGCTCTATCGCGGCGTCGAGTTCATGAATCGATTTCTGCCATTGACCAAACGCATTAAGGGATTGAATAGTACACAATACTCGGAAAATAATGGAACTGTTTATGTACATTGCAAAGCGGGAAGAACACGCAGTGCCACCTTAGTAGGCTGTTATCTGATGATGGTAAGATAAGCAATATATTGTATTGCATCGCTTTAAACTCACTGATGACCTTTCTAGAAAAACGGCTGGACTCCAGATCAAGCAGTGGACCACATGCGTCAATGTCGTGCGCATATTTTACTACACACAAAACAATGGGATGCACTTAGAATATTCTATGCAAACAATGTGGAAGCCAAGTCATGACCCGATCTTTGAATATTTATTACAAACAATACGTAAAACGGGTGCCAGTTTCTGTTGTTATCTTTGTTACCTCTACCAAAACTAGTGCTGTTTTTAAATACATTTTTTTAAAACACAATCATTCACCGGTGCGTTATGTACATATACATTACATATATATTTATGATTTTTATTAATCCATTAGCGCTAATAAATATTAAGCAATCGTCGAGTCCAAATTTATCGCCAAATACAACATATGGGAATCCATAATTAGATAACGAATATTTGAGGATGGACTTTTTCCTGATCTGGTCACTTAAGCTTGGTTGGAGTCCTTGCCCTTAATGGCCCAGAATCGTTTAATGCCGTTCGCCAGACCAACGTCGTTCTTAATGTAGTAGAAAAGACCGCCCAAAGTAGCCACAGACACTATGATGAGCGCAATGTGGCAAACCTTTGGCAAAATATTACCAACCACAGAGGGACGCATGTAGTCAACAACCATGGCTTCAACGCCCCTGCAAAAAAAAGTTGGTCAATAAGCTTATTTATTAGCTCAAACCGAATAATCTTACCAGTGTGTGTGAATCACTACAGAGATGGCCAAGAGTGCGTCCATGACCTGAGATGGGGCCAGAAAAGCCGCTGGAATCACAGCCAAAAGACCGGCAGACACAACGCGTTCGATTGTCCACAAGCTGGTGTGGTTAGTGCCAGCTGAAGCCATTTTAGGAGCGCTGACAGTAATGCCGCGTACCGCAACAGGCTGAAATTATTGCGGATTATCGGATTAAATCACAATCACATGCAGGGAGATAACTATGTACATACCGCAATCTTCTGAGTCAGTGTCATAGGTTTGGCCAGAGCCTGGCGCTGGGCATTGGCTACTATGGTGGAGTACGCCTTCAGCGGAGTAAGTCGCGCCGACTTGACCAGGTTGACAGCTGTTGGTAACGCAGAGGTTATATAATCAAGGTGGATCTTGCCTAAAAACATTATTTAAGCGTTTTAAGCAATACACACCATTGCTACGAGCAGCGCCACGTATTATCAAAGAGGACAGCATATTTTAATTATTTTAAAAATTAAGAATTTTGAGTAAAAATTAAATATACACTTGTTATGATAGCTGTCAGTAGCCCACTACCTTTAAGAAACTTTACAATACTGAAATTCTGAACTGTCAGCTGCCTATCGTAACACCGATATATCGATAGTGCTGCTATCGGCTCCGCCCAAACGCAAACGAGAATTTAAAATTTATATTAAAATGCATTTATTCAGCTGCAAAAATCGTTTGTACAAAACAGTGAGATTCGTTGTAATCGGATAAGTAAATGGAATGTAAAAATTGCGGGATTCGTGGGGTTGTAAAAACTATGCTGACTTATAAACTATATTCAAGTTGCATTTTAAAGGCACATTACGACATGGAGGGAATGTAACTTACTATAAAAAATACACTATCTGGTTAAGCTGCCCAGGATGGAGGGAATGTATGTAACTACTTTAAAAAAGACACTCTGTGGTTAAGCTGCCCAGAATGGACAGAATGTAACTTAATTCATACTTATTTAGTGTGCGACTAAATGCCGGACGAGCATAAATCCAATGCCGATGGCACAAGCGACCCTTGTGTTGATGGCTGAGGCCAAGTGATCTGCTCCAGCTTTGTAGAAGTCCCAGTCAAAAACAATGTTTGAAGCATCGGATGGTTTCCATGGATTCAAACCGTCGTCGAAATACATGGGGCAATCGTCACGCTCACGTTCATACTCCACGGCATCAATGGCGACTGCAGCACCCTCTGTATGATTCCATGATGTTACGTCCTGATTGATTTTACAGAATGCGCCCACGGCTTGAGACATGAGAACACGATTGAGGTCGGCACGCTGATAAACCCAACAACGGTATTTGGATAGCGGATCCAAATCATCATAGGTTATTAGATAGGATTTAAGATTTTCCTTCCAAAAGCCAATGCACTTCATGCGATAATCCGGATCACTGTAGATGTCAACGGGTCGTCCCAAATGATCCACAGATAAGCAATAGTTCTCATCGACTGCCAATTCCTTTTGATCAGTGTCGCAAACGGATATGTCTGATATATTCTGCTTGCAGTGAATATCCGGACGGGGACTCAGTGTAACACCACCAAGAATTCTGAAATTAGTAACAAAACAATGAAATCACAATTTTTTTAAGTAGGAAAATGTCTTTCTCACCTTGTCTTAAAGGGATGCTCGCCCCTCTGCGTGAAATTGAACTTTCCAGCAACAGGACAACGAACAGGAACTGGATTTCTGGCCAAGAACAAATCGTATTTCCAGGCTTCGGAATTCGGAAACTGTACCCAGGAGCACACCGTACTGAAATCGTCCTTGATGACAGCCAATCCCTTGCGATAGCGTATAATATTATGATGTCTGGGCATAAAGTCGAAGCAAACGTAATCCTTTTGGCAACCATCAACAGTGAGACGTGCCATCATAACACGATTGCCACGACGTTCCCGGCAAACGTAAATGGTCTTACGGTAACGGGCTCTGTCCGGATAGTAAGTCTCATTGATGTGCGTCTCACTGATGGACACGTCGGCGTCAATGTTGGCCGTGTTCACCCATTCACCTGAGAAATTCTGAGGTAACGTGCAGCCGGGCTCTACAAACTCGGCCTTAACAGGCGTAAGCTTGAGACGTTCGGGTGAGTTTTCAGGTGTTTTTAGTGTATTACACTCGGCAGTGATGGAGACACCCACATACAGATCATCATCACGATTCTTGAGGAAGCATCGATACTTTTCGTCTTTACGTGATTCTTTTGTGTTGGCAACAGCAAAATAATGATTTTTTCCCACAAACCAATCACCTAGACAACTGAATTCGACGGTGCCAGTAAAGGTGCCCTCCATGCCCTCGCATTTCTGATAAGTAATGTTGAATTTTTGATTCTGTATTAGAAACTGTGTGCCAGCGGATTGGCAAGACTTGATGCGAGCATCCGGTTTATTGCACACGCCCGTGAAACGGAATCGATTCTATAAATGAAAATTAATTGTAATTGAAATTAATTAATAGGAAAAACACATAAACACACCCCAATAATTAACTTGCCTGATATGTAAAATGCCAAACACCCTCGAGAGATGAGCGACAATTGATGGGAACATAGTTCTCATTGAACAATGTGATAAGCTGCTGATCATCCTTGATGCCCTTGCATACGTTCTCGACTGTTGGCTCCTGACCAGGCGCCAAACCCACACAAGGACTTTCAAATTTCTCAAAAATGTTTAATGTGCGTATAACTGTGTGTACACAGTGATAACAGTTAGCATTGCGTTCCTTAAACACAAATGAGTATTCGTCTCCACGGTGCTTCTTATAATTGATGCAATATCCCCTGGTGGACATGTGTGTCGCATCGATGACTGTTTGGGTAGGCAAGCCCACCTCCCATGAAAACCATGATCCTTGTAATATCTTGGGTATAATGCAATTGCGCTGCTCAAGATCGTTAAATTGTGCACTTGCTGAAATTAAACGCAAAGCCAAAAAATACAATACAATTATTAATGAATCACTTTAAGCCTCACATTGAGTCTTGGGTGTGGCTTAGACCGAAGACGCTTAACTAACCTGCGCCTAAAACACCCAAAAGGCAAACTAATCTTAATTGTGTGTTCATTTCGTAATAGTTATTTGTTTGTGCTACAAACTTAACATTTCAACACAAAACAAGCATTTAACTATTAAAATTAAGACGCAGCTTTAACTTAACACACGCAACAAACAAATTTTATAAAAATACACTGCGTGGTGTACAACACTGAACTGCTTCGCTTTTTACAACACTGCAGATTTTCAACTAATTATAATCGATTATCTGTTGAACCAAACTATCTATCGATAAATAGCAGTGTGGTGACAGTTTAAATTCAAATGCTGATTTGAGTTTGAAATGCAATTACATCAGACTCTGTGAAAACTGATTACAAATACGCTTAACCGCTTTATGTTGTAATTAAAATGTCTGGCTGATTACAGAGAGCACAACTTAGCAACTGTGTGCGGGAACAATACAGATTCTAATGAAGACAATGGCCACCGCCACCGCAACCAGAACCACAACAAACCCAGACAGTCTCTGCTGCTATCTGCAGTAGTCGGAAACCCAACGACCCCAACGCCCCCGCCAGTAATGAGTAACACAATTAAGTACAAACTGATTAAAGTGTACTTTCGACTGTTTTCGTCACTTTTATGCCACTTGATTAGGCAGCTAATCGGAGCAATTAAGATACACACTGAATTATTGAAATGATTCAATCCACAAGGGGAGTGCAGTTCCTAGTTTTGAATTTGTTTTAGCGGTTTTGGATTGCACTTTGGAGCTTATACAACATTCCACAAACATCATGTTGTTGATAAGTGGAGCAGAGTGTAGCGTCTAGAGGTGTACGCCTCGCCTTATCAGCTGGGAGGTAAAGGTCATTCTGTGCATGACGAGATGTCCGGAGATGTCTATGGAGCGTTGTCAGCAATTTTGGCGTAGTCTTAATTCGAAGCCCGTTTAAATAGCAACGTGTTCGCTCTCTCCACTTCCAAACCGAAATCAATAACACTATCAAATGGGTTAGTATTAGCTACAATTAGTCTCTCACTAATTTGAACACTAATTAGTTTCAATTCTTGTAGCTGCAACCATCCACAGTGGGCTGCATTTGGAGGCCATCGACCGCATCACATCGATTCCATTGGTGGAGTCCAGTGTGAAGCGGGTCGAGAATATCTACGACAAAGTGAAGAACAATAATCGCATCTTCAGTTGGTACTTTGAGACCGCAGAGGCGACCATTTCCGCTGCCTATGAGACGGTCCAACCGGCGGTCAAGCTATTTGAGCTTCCGCTCAAGCGTCTGGACACAGTGATGTGTAAAAGCCTGGACATCTTAGAGCAACGTATTCCTCTGGTCTATTTGCCACCCGAAATGGTATGTTAATGGGCCCATTTCCGGTCACAAAGTTCGCTAATTCCTGGTTCTTAAAGATGTACTGGAACACCAAGGAGTACATGTCGGATCATCTGGTGCGTCCGGTGCTGAAGCGTGCGGATTCCGTTAAGCAAATTGGCAACGCAGTTCTGGAGAGTTCAATAACCACGTACGCCGCGGATCGCATTGATGGCGCATTCACAGCTGGCGATAAGTTTGTGGACAAATATCTGGTGCCGATACGCACAGATCAGGATCAGACAGACGGTGAGTGGAGTGCAGAGTGGTGTGTGAACTGGGCATAACCTTGAGGTGCATCTGCTGTGCTAATTATAGATTCTGTCGTCAGCCCAAAGCTGCGATGAGGTTATCAATCTGCTTTCATTTTTTTCTTTTTGATCAACGCCTGCCTAATCATTGAGAGATAAGACCTTCTCTGTGATAGTAAATTAAGACTAATAATTCAAATTTTGCAGCCCCACAGGAGGATGATAACGAGACGGCGGGCACTGGAGCGCAGGAGGAGAAGGGCGCCATTAAAGCCATTCATCATGGTCAGCGATTCTCCCGTAAACTCAAGCGGAGACTGACACAAAGAACGCTCGCAGAGGCGCGAGCTTTGAAGAAACAAAGCAAAGAAGCCATACATGTGCTTATCTATGCCATGGAATTGGTAAGTAGCTACCTTAGCATGTCACCGCCAATCAAATCTCTAAGCACAACTCCTCCAATAGATCGCCACAGATCCCAAGATGGCCATGCAGAAGGCCAGGGAACTGTGGGTATATCTGAGCGCCGATGAGCCCGAGAACCAGGCCAGACCCGTCACGCTGGAGCAGTTGCTTGTGCTGATCACACGTGAATCAGCACGCAGAATGGTACACTTGGTCAACTACAGTGCCAACGTGGCCTCCAATATACCCAAGTGAGTCACAGGATTCCTATCAAATAAAAGTTTCTTTAACAATGCGATTGCTTTATAGACACTTGGCCCATACCACGACCGAGGTAGTGCATCACATAATCTACATAAACAATCGCATTATTACCATAACACGCCTGGACAAGTTCCATAGTGTATCCAAGGAAGAAGCGGAGACTCTCATCAAGCGCATGATCGCCTTCTATGGCGATCTACAGGTGCTAACCAATTCATATCTGGTAAGTGAACCAAACACCTTTGGAGACCTGAAATACAATGACACTTCTTCGCAGGAACGTGTGGCGAGCTTCCTCTCTGGACGCATCGAGGCGGAGAAAGTGACGGGGAGTGACAGTAACAGCGCCAACAGATCCTCCAGAAGACGACCGGAGGCAAATCATTTCACACCCTCACACAACAATATAAATGGAGTGTATTGAGAAGTCGAGTTTTTTATTGCCTTCGTATTTTTGTTTCTAATCATAGAATTTTATTTCTGCTTGCATTTTCGTACTAATTAAATTTAACATTTATGTTATGCCACATTAACATACGATATAACCATTTACATATATCGTATATCGTACATGCGATATTGATACCGAATTTTTTTTATATTTTACTTAAATAAATGCTCCTTATAGTATTTTAACTCAGCAATGCTTTCTTTAATGTCATCAAGACTGCGGTGAGCCAGTATTTTAGTGGGAGCCTGTTGAACAATCTGTGGATACCATCTAGTGGCCAGTTCCTTGATCGTGGACACATCGATGATTCGATAGTGTAGATAATCATCCACCAAGGGATAGTATTTTCGCAGAAACAGACGATCCATATACACCGAGTTTCCAGCCAATGGACACTTGCGTTCGGGCAAGTGTTCCTTGAGGTAGGACAGGATGAGGTTCTCAGCTAGATCGGGAGTGACCTGTGAGTTTTTACAACGCTCCACGAGACCGGATTCGTTGTGGTGCTTGATGCACCATTCGTTCATGTTGTCGTAAACGTGCTGGGGATGCTTTATGGCAAAGCAAGGACCCTCCGATTTAACATTGAGCTGCTTGTTTGTTATAATGCAAGATACTTCCAATATTTGATCGGTATCTACATTTAATCCGGTCATTTCCAGGTCCATCCACACGATATCCGATTGATTGCTATTTAGACAATTTGACGTGCTCATTTTTCTACACAGCGCTGTGCCACGCCCACTCTGAGAACTAATAACACTTCTTAACATATAGCACAGCCGATTTACTTCAAAAATCATTAATAAACTAAAATTTAAATACTATTCTCGACTTCTTTTGCAACGCATGTGTCAGGCTAGTTTAAGGGTGACCATTTTAAGGGACATTTTAACAGATAAGTTAACAGAATTCTACAAAGTTGGATTTAATTATCAAAGCAAATAATTCGAGGCATATTTTATATTTTAGTCATATATATATTTGAGAAACATTTTAAAATTATTGAAAACTAACGCCATATCGTAAGCAGTATAACTATAATTTTAACATAAACTTCTTTTGAGCAGTAGTTAACACTGAAATTGTGTTACTTAGCAACACTGGTAACAACTTTTGCATTTTTAACAAAAGCAAACGAAAATTGTGTAAATAAGACGTAAAGTAACAGAAACCACAACACAAAATGTCCACATCGACGTTAAGAGATGAGCCCGGCACATCAAAGGAGTCTTTCGAGGATTTCTACTCCGAAGTAAGTGCAGAAGGAGCCAACAAATGCCGTGTCAGCGCTAACGCTAATGCAGACTGCGGCTGCGGCAGAGGCCTTTCCAAAAAAAAAAATGATAATAAATAATGAAATGACAACAAGAAAAATATAAATAGCACATTTAATTATACACATAAATAAACGATTTTATGACTATTTTCGCAGGTGAAAGAAATTGAAAAACGCGATTCAGTACTAACTCCTACTCAACAAATTGATCGTTTACTTCGTCCAGGTTCCACATACTTCAATCTGAATCCCTTCGAGGTGCTGCAGATTGAACCCGACGTCGAGGTGGCTGACATTAAAAAACGCTATCGCACCCTCTCCATACTTGTGCATCCGGACAAGAATCATGATAACCAGGAGCGCGCACAAATGGCATTTGATATCGTTGCCCGGTCATGGAAAATACTGGAAAACGACCTTACGCGCAAAAAGTGCTTGGAAGTCTACGAGGAAGCCAAGGGACGCACAGATCATATGGTAAATAATACCTATCCCAAATAAACGTCCACTAACCTCTAATATTGCTTGCAGATTGCTGAGAAGCGCAAAAAGCTCAAAAAGGAAGGCAGATCCTTTGAACCCATACCAGAGGATGATCCTATTAAGTATAAACATGCCATCTATGTAATGGTTATGAAACTCTTTGCCGACATGGAAAGAAGAAGACAGAAGCTAGACCAACGTGACCAGGAGGAGCGCAAGAGAAAGCGTGAAACCGAAATCGAGGAGGAGGAACGCGTCAAAGCGGATCGGGAATGGCAACAAAACTTTGAGGAATCTCGCCAGAGTCGGGTTAACAGCTGGCATGACTTTCAATCCGGCGCTGGTAAATCCAAAAAAACTAAAAAACAAAAGCATATGACGGGCATGATGGTGCCGCCAAAGTTTAAGCCAGAAACACGATGAGTCCTCGTCGTCATCATTGGTCAGCGCCAATGCTTTCCACGTCGCCTCGTTGTTTTACAATACACATATATTTTTACATTTTTATAAGTATCCTTTGGAATTGTAATTGACATTGATGCATAATTTGTAGACTTTAAGAAACAAAATCAGTTCAAACCAGTCTTTTTTATCATACTTGTCTCCTCCAGCTTGGCCAGAGGGACAGGCAAGGATTCTCTATTATAGCTCTGTGTACAAACTGGCTGTGAATACAATGTCACGCTTGATGGCCTCGGAGGCCTCCTCCATTTTGGACTGCAGGCCAGGATTGCCTATGCGTATAGCTGCGGTCTTGACGTCCCTTAGCGTTTCATCCAGCTGCTGAATGCAGCGCACAATGATTCCCTCCTGCACCTCGGTGAGCTTCATGATCTCAGCAAACGGCTGCCAAGAAGATTAGTCTTAAAATGGGATTAATTATTGGGATTTTACCGAAACTCACCTTATTCTTGGCCCACTCATAGACGACCTCGAGTAGTCCGAAGTTGAGATTATTCTCGGCTTGAATTCCCGCCTGACATCGCTGCTCCTCCGCTAGAATGGTATCGTTGATCTGCTCGAAGGCAGCGACACATTCCTTGAGAGCCGGTGGTATAACCGGCTGACCCTTAATTTTTGCCTGAAAGACCAGACCTGACAATAGCGCCGCTATCTCCGCCGGTCCCAAATCATTGAACATGTTGCAGAATATTAGCTCGGTAATCATCAACTCATTCTGACCCATTTCGCAGGCCACCTTCCCCTTGAGCGTCACCTCGTTCAGCTCATCGATGTAGTTCAAGGAACGCAATACTTGCAACTTGTTGCAGTAGTCCGGATACAGTGTGAGGTTTTTGGCCGAGTTCTTGAAGCGCAGCTCCTCAATGTTAATCTCCAGGACACGTCTCTCGTAGACTTTGTCAAACTCCTGTTCAAATCCGGCTATATTCGTGTGGGGCAGCACTTCATCCACTTGACGCTTGAGATGCTCCACGTAGTTGAGCATTGCTACCTCGTTGTCCGCATTCACATTAATCTCCTTGGACATGTTGATGTATTTAATGCTGTCCGGATTGCTAATGTATGCCTCGTTCAGCTGATGCAGCTCCGTGACGGCCTTGACCACTGTGGCTCCTGGTGGTGCATCCTTGAAACGTTCCAACTGACGCTGCTCCCAGTTGCGTATGATGACATCGGCATCAACTTTAATGCTTGACTTGGTTATGTTTACAATATCGATGGCTTTGATGTCCAGCAGCGTGTGCCCACCAATTCCTTCTGGCTGGAAGAACTTGTGTTGTGGCGTCAATGATAAAATCTTGTAATAAAGCTCGCCACGCTCGCTAGTGTCACTCTCCTTGACCTTAAACTGATGGTCCAGCACCAGCACCTTGTAGACGGTGTCCTTGCCCAGCACTGACTTCACGTTGAGCAGGATGCCAAGCTTGTTATAGTGTCTGTCATGGGTGAGGACTATGATGCGGCCAACCTTCAGCTCCTTTTGGATTTTCGCCTGTGTCACAATGAATTTCTGCAAGTTAAGATTGAGACAAAGAATTGGAGACGAAATAAAACTGAGGATCTCATTTCTCTTACCATTATTCGATGCTTCTCCTTCCAGTACTCCACGGACTTGTCGTAGAAGAAGATTAGTGGCTCCAGGTGTGCACCCAGAGTGGGCAGCATGGCAAACTTGTCCTCTGCCACGCGGAGTAACTTCTGCTGTACGGGCAACTGAAGCTTTTGCTTGAACTCCTTGAAGCTGTACTTCATAATGTCCTCCACCTTGATGCTCTCAATACGTAGACAGGTTAGGATGACGGCATAGCGTAGTATGAACTGAGATTGAAGTTTTTCCGGCAGTCCCAGGATCATTGGACGCAGTTCCATGGAAGGCGGCACACCAGTCTTGCACATCAGAATCACAGTGCCATTCTCGTCGTGACCACGTCGACCAGCACGTCCAGCCATCTGAATGTACTCGCCCGGCTTCAGGTTACGCATCTCCGAGCCATCGAACTTCTTGTGGGAATCAAAGATCACGGTGCGAGCTGGCATATTGACGCCCATGGCAAAGGTTTCCGTGGCGAAGAGTAGCTTGACCAGACCATTTTGGAAGAGCATTTCAACGATCTCTTTGAGTATGGGTAATATACCGCTGTGATGCACACCAATGCCACGCTCCAGTGCATCTTTCAAGGCCAGTACCTGGGGTATTGTACGATCAGGTGGCTTCAGCTTGGCCAGACACTGCAGGAAGAACTTTTGAACAGCGCCCTTCTCCTTGGCTGTGTTGAGATCCACGGATTTCAGGGCCACAACATTGGCATCACAGCGATTCCGGGATAGAGTGAATGCCACCACGGGCATTTTATTGTTGCGCTTGAGAAAATCAATCAATCCCACCCAAATGAACTGCTCCTGTTTACTGTTAATGTAGTTTGATGGTCCGCCCGCCTTCGTAGTGCGCATCTCCTTCTTGCGCTCAACGGCCTTCTCGTAGTTACCCTGCAGATACTTGCCCTGAGCATCGACCAGCAGAAAGATGTCATCCCTGCTTTTGCCACCAGCGCCCGTGTAGAGGTAATGCATCAGAGGCACTGGACGTTTTAGTGTACTAATCACATAAACCTTACGCTTTTTGGTGCTGCCCACCCAATCGGCCAGCTCCATGGTGTTGGGCACTGTGGCACTAAGCATAATGATATTCACATGGTCTGGTAAGAGGATTATGATCTCCTCCCAGACATGACCGCGCTCGGGGTTGTTAATGTAGTGTACCTCATCGAAGATGACATATTCCAAATCCCGAGTGATATCGCTGCCGCAATACAACATAGAACGAAGGATTTCCGTGGTCATGATTAGACAGGAAGCTGTAGGTTCAATCTGCAGATCGCCGGTTATGAGACCCACATCCTTAAAGGTCTTCCGAAAGTCCCGGTACTTCTGATTAGACAGCGCTTTGATGGGCGACGTGTAGATGGTGCGTGTCAGATCCCGTTTGGACATGGCAATGGCATATTCCGCCACCACGGTCTTGCCGGCAGACGTGTGGGCCGCGACAAAGACGTATTGACGCTGCTCCAGCTTAAGGATCGCCTGCTTTTGGAACACATCCAGTTCGAAGGGGAAATCAATGGCTGGCGAAGGGATTTGCTCCTTGAAATTGGTAATTGGTTGACTCATGTCCACCATCTCAGCCCAATCGCTGCTGAAGGTTTTTTGTGTGGTTGAAATATTCAAAACGGGCTTCAGATCTGCATTCATAATCTCGTCGTCCACATCCTTGAACTCAGCAGGGAACTGCAAGTCACGTTGTGGCACATCTTTTGATGTGGCCACATTCTCAGTGCGTGTCATCTCCAGCCACTGCTGCACATCCAAATCCTGCTCTAAATTCTCGAGCAAATCTACATTTGTTGAAGCAGTTGTTTCATCAATGGTGGCCATTGCCTTTGGTGTGTCCTCTGGCTTCTTTTTGGTCTGGGAGAAGTCGTGTCCACTTGTAAAACCCGGTGGCACCGTTAGCAACTTATCACCAAACTCAAAATTGTCCACTTCTAGCTGAGCTATCTCCGGCGGCTGTTCGCCGGAGTCAAAGCCACCTGGCCAGAATGGATAGTTCATGTGTGAGCCACGCGTGATCTCCTCCAGCAATCCCGGTTCGCGATGCATGGACATCGAGTTGAATGCGTTTGCGCCCACATCCTCTGCGTCTACCTCAACAAACTCTAGAATTTCGCCTGTGACAAAGTCACGGCGTGGAATCAGCTTCGTGCTTCCTGGACACTTTGGAACGTGCAACAGGCGCATTTCATTAAATTTCCGCGGCAGCACATCTGGCAGTGGATCGTGTATGGATATGTCCGGGTTTAGTATGTAATCGCGCAGCTTCTCATGGTTGTCCTCCCCACGAATTGCGCTCATTTTGAATCAATACGGCTTAAATAACCAAATTGAAAGAATGAAAATACGTTTATTTACAAGTGCAGAGACTTACTTAAAAAGCGCAGTCGTAGCCAAAATGATGCTGAATATCGTCTGTTGAATAGGTGTTTTGCGATGGCTTGAAGGCCTAATTCATAACTTCTTAGTTTCCCTTGCTACAACATTAAACAAAAATGTGAGCAACCTAATGTTTCTTGGCGTTCTTATAGTCGGTTTATTATTTCTTTATTACCCTAATCTTATAAGTGCCGGTGTCTCAGTACACAAATATGGGTGGCCGTGTTATAATTAAGAAATATGGGTGGCCGTTGTTTACGGGCTATTTTAATCAGAAATGTTTAGCTATCGATTTAATTGAACTTTAAATTTCTACATTACCTAACACTAGCTATCGGCCACTTGTGTGTGTGTGAATCTCAGAGAACAACAAATAATTTGGCTGTGTTAGTGATTACCAACACATGCATAATTTTACGCTCTTTATGTCACCTGTTGCTCTCTCAGACAGAAAAAGCCTAAGAAAAATAAGAGAGCAGTGCAAATTGCAATAGTGTTGGTGTTTTCTTTCCAATACTAATGCGAAACTGGGAGAGCAAAAAACAGTTGCATTGCGGTTGGCTTTGAATTCTTTTACAATTAACCGCCTATTTTTGTTTTGGCAGTAACTTAATACTTAGACTCTAACACTGCATACATATTAGGCACCCTGTAAATGCCACTTAATATTTTCAGTCATGTGTTTACCTCTCACTCCCTCTCTTATCTTCTAGTTGCTTTGAGACTTTGTATTTAACGCAATCAACACTAAATATATTTGTGTGTTTGTACATATTGTTGCTGCCGACAAACAACTTTTGTAGACACGTTTTGTTAGTGGAAAATTGCTTACGAAATTACTAGCAACCTGCTTTAAACTTAACGACATTCAAACGTTTTCTGAATGTCATTGGACTACAAAAATTCAATACAAACTGTACTTTTATATAAAATCGCAGTATTAATACACATAATATATAGCAGAACGAATCCATCAGAGCTTCTCAGAGTAGTACTGCAGCGGGTGGCGATCTATGGGCGTATAAATGTCAGTTTGCTAGCGTTTTACTGTCACACACGGGTAGTATTTGTAGAGTTCCAATTGCGTTGGTGTGCGAGCAATGTATGAAACTCACCAATACAAATAACATACGAAACGCTCTCTTTCCATATGATCGCTCTCTGACATCACACCTATTGAATACGTACACAGTGTGTACAATACGCGACTGAGCGAGAAAACTTACATGTATTAGTTAGCTGTTGGCTATCACTCACACAACGAAACTTTTTGTTGCTCTCTCCTACACACGCACATACTGCTCTTCTGTTTTTGTTTTGATTCGGCAATTCGCAGAAAGCTCTCAACAGCTGTTTCAGCAAATGCAATTGAAACTCGCAATAAATGATATTTGAAATTGTAATTTGCACCATTTGTTTATTTTATTTTTTCTTGATAGCAAAATGTTGACTTTATGATATTTATTTTTTGCGGAAAACTTCGACCTTTAGGGGATGACAGCTCTCATCTGGAACCTCCGCACCCACTGGAATAGAGACGTCACCTTGGGGACAGGCGCTTAGAGCCACCAATAAATTCATATCGGCAATAAATTCAATAAAGTCCCCCTTGCGTGCTGGACTGGGTTTGCAGAAATATTGCTCAGTATCCTTGGTGAAGCCAGTGCACATGAATATGTTCCACACATCATGGACATCCTGCTCGGTCATTCCACGTTCCTCCTTAACCGCTTTAACGAGCGAACTGTGACAGCTGCCCACACGATCCTTGCCAGTGATCAGCTTATAGGTGTAGTCGTCACAACGCGTGCCGATCACGTCATGAAGTGCACCGCCATCCTCGTCGATGCCATACTTGGCCAGCGTATCGAACACAAATGTCGCCATGGGACGCAAATAGGGCAAACAGCTCCAGAGTCTATCGTATACTTTCAGATGAGCCGAGTGCAATTGACGCGTTTTGCCAGAGTAGAAGCGCTCGTTGGTGTTATCCAGGTTCCAGAAGTTTACATCGCCCACCTGGGAGCCCTCGTGAACAGTGATGCGGCACAGATCGCCCTCCTGCATGGTCCAAGTGCGTGCCTGTCGCTTGGGCACAATCAAGGTCTCTACAACGTCACCAGTAAGGGCATGGAAGCGCTTATCCTGCAGAGAAACTAAAATATAGTACCTTAAATTGTTATAACCAGTGAAATCCACTTACATCGTATACATCCTTGGAGACCAGAGCTGCTGCTGGCTTATCATAGCAGATGATGGGCTCGTGTTGCTCAAACACTCGAGGTTTGTCACCACGACCGCACCAGGAAGTTGGCGTAGAGTCAGCCATTTTTTTATTTTATGTAAATTAACAAATTTAAGGAAGTAAAGTGTTTCCACTATTTAGCCACCTCACCCACTTGTGTTCACTTCAAGTGCTACTTGTCGACTGATCACAGCAGCAACAAGCACTGTATATTAACAGCGACGGCAACAGGTGCCTTACTTGCGATCGATTTGAGCTGTTATCGATATGCTCAATGTCGATAGAAAAGCTGTAAGCGCATTTGGCGTTATTTATTTAAACACGAGAGCTTTGGGGTAAATGTCATAAACAAATGGTATTTTTATTGTGTCTCAAAATATAAGTATATAGACTTTTGACCAATGAAAGTGATAAACAAATTAACAATAATCATATTCAAATATTTAAAGTGCTTGTCTTTGTAACAAAGAGTTTCTAGTTTTATAATAGTTGTTGATTTTATAAATATAAATCCTTTTGTTGTTATTATGGTTGTTTTTGTTGCCTTTTTTTTTCTGGGAATAATGTCTTAACTAACTGCATACATATACTACATTAATAATTCTAAGTTAAATTGCGACCTAAGCTACACATTGTTCATATAATTATCTCCTGGATTTAGTGATCTATGGGGTACTAACAATTCTTAAATTTGTATCATTATGCGATCGGAGGAGGGACGCAATCGTTGAATGGCGGCTGATTCTCAATCTTGTTCATAAGCTCATCGAGAAGACTGCTCAGCTCTTTGGTGGAGAACTCCTGTGGCATCGGCAGGCGGTCGATAGACATCTTTAATACGGAGCATGGTTCAAGGTCGGGATAAACGATGAACATGCCGTGCACCAGGCAACACAAAGTCTTTGAAATTTCGCTCTGGCAGAGACGATGTTTTGAGGTGGGGCACGGCAGCAAACTGATGCGAGAGCAAATCTCGCTTAGCTGCGGCTTCAGATTCTCCCAACGTGCATGAATGTCCGCAATGCTGCTAACATTATGGATTTGTTTAAACTTGCCTTTGATGTCAATGAAATCCAAAAAGATTAGACCCTGATTTGTCCAGTTTGGCACCTGCACATGGCTGCTGTCGTCCGTGCACTCAAACTGGCTAAGTAGATTATATAAGTAATCCAGTTTTTCTGTTTAAATAAAGAATATAGTAAACATTTTAAATTAATTTAAAAGCAAAAAAAAGTAGAATTTCAAAAATTCTGGACACCACTTAATTCATTAACTTACCATTAATGATGGCATCGGGCGCAATATACTGAAAGATGATCTCGTGAGCCAGCACCCAGTGCTTGGCCTTCAGAAGATACTTGGCCTGCAAATGGCGTTGTCCAATTGCTCCCGCTTTCAAGGCCTTGCTATAATCCACCCAGGACTCTGGGACACCCAACTGATGGATAATAAACTCTTCCTCTTGGTTGAGAGCCACATCAATGGACACGTGGACGTGACGTTGGAGCATATTCTGCACAGCACGTTCACGCTGATTTCGTTCCTTGATATGCAGCAGCACAAAGATGCCCCAATGCCAGAGACCCTCGTTCTCCAGCTGGCTGGCAAAGTCCACGTTCAGCTGAGCATCAGCCAAGGGACTACAATGGCGATAGCCCAAGGCCTCCAAGGTTTGCAGCAACAGCCAGCTGTAAATTAATGTTAATTAGTTAAATTCCAACTTAATGCTCTTGCAGATTCCTGTTGCTTACCTTAGACGAAAGTCCATGGGATCGGTGGTGTGTGTAATGGGATTCAATGTTTGTTCCATGGAATGCACACGCTGCGAGTACAGCTGCAGCAGATGATAGCGAAGATCATAGACAGGCGGCTCCTTACCGTAATCAGCTGATCCCATATAGCCTGGCTTGGGAGCCTCTGCATAGCCCTCCTCAGACTTAAAAGCCTTGTCGTACTCCAGCAGTGCATCCGTAATGGATGCAGTTGGTGCCGTGAAATACCAAAGCTGCATGGCAAGTACCGTCAACCAATTGTTGTCTGCGAGTAAATTGATGGCGCCCTGAGAGGATTGCATCAGAGGTACACCAGCGGCCAACATGAACATTTTGAGACGTTCCAGGGAAATATATTTGTCCGATTTACTTTGCTGCCAGGCAAAGAGTTGTTCCTCCATAAGCATGCGAAAGACAGCACCCGAGCTAAGCTGGGATAGGATCAATGCCAGATTGGCGTCATCATACATAAAGGCCAGTTCACAGGCTTCAGTTACACGATGGCAGCTCAACAGATCGAGCATGTGGGCTAGATAGCTATTGCTGCTGATCTTCTTCGACAGTAGATCCTTGCTGACCAGCGTAGTCTCCAGCCACTCGGAGAGCAGATTGCGTCGTCCCATCACAGCAAAGTGTGAACTGGCATCCTGACCATTCAGCTCCTCGTGCTCACCCCACAAGGCAAACAGAAGAGACCAAACGGAGACGATATAAGCACCCACGTTGCTGGACGTGCTCAGTTTGATGGCTTCGCTTAGATGCTTGGCCACCAATTGAGTGCCGCCAATCGATTGCAACCAGGGGCATTCACTTCCATTCACCTGATGCGACTCACAGCCATCCAGTTGCACCTCTAGATGTGGCACAATGCTATCGCCAAAGTCATCATAGGAGTTCACAGTGTTAAACTGCATTAGTTGGAACAGATTGGGTGAGAAATCAGTGGAAGCACGTGGTTTAAAGGCGAGACCTGCCGACACCACATTGTCACCGGCTGAAAGCATATAAAAAAGAAGCTATAGAAGTCATAATCCTTCTCTGGAGCATCAATTAACTCACATTCGTGAATGCTGCGCAGATTGTTGTAGGTATTGGGCACCATCAGCGTATTTTGTGGTCCAAAGCTGAGCTTGAATCCACGTCCCTTGTAAAATCCTAGATCCGCAAACCAGTTGTTATAGATTCCATGGGCAATGGAACGCTGCAGTGGCACTGTCGAGGCAAACAGCTTTAGAGGCGCCACCTTCGGTTTGATGACAAAGTTTAAGGACTTCAAGCCTCCCAAGACCTTTCTTTCGGCTGAAGCCACATGCTCACCGCCTACCGATGAAGCCTGCAAGAGATGCACTTGGGTTAAAGATATGATTACAATTATACTTCTTAGATTTGATTACCTCCTCTGACTGCACCTCACGTATAATGCTGGCTACGGACGCCGATGAGGACTCGCACATGAGTGGTGACTGACGTCCACATTCGCTGGACGCCTCTGAGGCAGCCGTATAATTCCACAATTGTGTGTCCTGGCTGTACATGTTTTGTGATCGCTGCTTGAGCTGTGACTCCGTATCTACAAGTAGGAAGAAAGCAATTCAATTGATAAAGAAACCATAAAAAATCTGTATGTGGTGACATACCCATATCGTCGTAATCCCTTATAAAAATAGATGATTTCATGAGCTGCGACTTGTGCGGCTGATTGTCCACAACTTCCTGGGCCAAAGTGGTTGTGGGACTCGTGATATTCCTTGGAGGTGCATCAAACATGGAGAAGTCGGTGCCTGAACCGACTTGAAAGAACTCTGCGGAGAGGAAGAAGAGACGGATTAAGATGTGACCAGTTTAGACCATTTTGTGTGGATGCACTCACGTGTCTTGTCCATGAGCATAAACTCAGCTGAGGTGTCCATAGGACGAAAGCTGTTGGCGACTCCTGCAGCCAACGATTTGGGATCCATGCTACGTGCCGCCTCCTCGGAGATTTTCTGCGCTGTGCGCAACGATGATAATGTCATTTTATCGGTGGATGTGGCCATAATGCGCTGACCCTCCGTGGAAGTCAATTTGGCTTTCTTGGGATCGGTGGGCACCTCCACTTCCTCCTCGTCGCTGTCGTTGAGACCGTACTTGGAAAAGTGCTTTACTCGGAATACCCAACTGCCAGTCTCCGGACGGTACTCAATGAAACGCGTAGCATTCTTCTCACAAACACGACGAAGTTTTCCCTCCCAGTCCACTTCAAGCAGACGTTGGGGATCTTTGATGGCTTCATGCTTGGTCTTATCCACTGGCCAAACCTGATCCAGTGTAACCTGTGCTTCCCGATTTAAGCCACTGCCCACCGGTGGTTTATTGTCATCATCAGGATAGATGATGATCTCCTTGTTGCGGAAGTGAACTAAAAAGAAATGATGAATTATATTATTTCAACTTTAGGCCTACCTTAGACTTACCAATCTCATCCAGATTCAGTCCAGCTACGTCCATCTCCTTGCCGAAGTAAACATTGCCATAGCCCTCTCGTCCGATCGTGAAATTGGGCACAACACAGGAGCCATCTTCAGCTAGATACGATTTGAGATCATCCATTGCCGGGATACAATAGTATCCCACACGACGCAGTAGAATTCCTGTTGGATGTGGTTCATTGTCGACATCAGAGTTTGGATCCGCATCCAAGCGTGGTTCAGTCGACGTCAGACGACGTTCCTCCTCCTGTGTACGCATCGAGAGGGAACTCTCGGCTCCCTGCTCAGAAGTGAAGGTGTCACGTCTGGCAATGGTACTGGACTGATCCTCGAAGGGATTCTCGGGTATGGTGGACACCGACAGTCGCCTCGAAGTGGGTGATTTCTTATAGGTGTCCAGAGGTTTACGTGGGACCAGTTCAGTTAGGGTGCTATTCAATGGCGCCTGATCCATGCCCGTTTGTAGATTATGTTGACGAACCTTGGCCAAGTTATTTGGATGCAACCAGGATTCCCGTCGACTGCTGTCCGGGTTTGAAGCTAAAGCTGGCGAATTGTTGTTGCTGCTTGTGGGTTGTGGTTCATTGGGTATAGCACCATTGAATGATTCTCGCAAGGAGCGTGCAACAATTAGCTGGCCGGGAGTACCACTATTATTATTCGCGTTGTCACCACTTGGAGTTGTTGCTGTTGTCGGCTTCACTTTGGGTTTAATGACCAATCTCTTGACATTAGGCTTAAGATTGAAGCCCTCGACGCTGGCATCGAACTCCTCCAGGCCATCGAACATGGATTTATGATTCTTTGAGCTGCCCAACGCCTTTACTCGTATGCCAACAGGACTCTCCTTGCTGGCAATCTTAAACTGATTGCTATTCAGGTCCAGCAGTGCCTGTTGTGCTGCAGGATTTGTGGCACGTGTGGCATCCACATCATCGCTACGTTTTAGATCCTTGAAGATGGGAGTGTCGCCATACGGTGATGTCACCTTGGACAATATCTGCTGATGGATGGGCACAACAGCGACTCCCTGAGCTGGTGAGGCACCTAGTCCAGACATGCTCGACAGTGCCGTGTTGCCACCGCCAAGTGCGCCAAAATTGCCACCAAGGGAGGTGCCAAAACCACCTCCAGTGTTTCCCGTAGCAAAGAGACCACCACCACCAGTCTGATTGCCGGGCATCTGGCCTAGAGTGGAGGTGCCGCCAAACAAACTGCCACCTGGTTTGGCGGTGTTGTTAAACAGTGAATTGCCGGTATTGAAACTCAGTGGTGCCGTCGAGGTGGCTCCAAATCCACTAAAGGCAGAAGTGGCGGGTTTATTAAGATTTGTATTGAACAAACTGCCTCCAGTGCCGGCGTTGGTGTTGCTCATGGAGAAGTTACTGAATCCCGTGTTTGCAGTCGATGTGGCACCGAAGGCCGGAGCTGCAAAACTTGTAGCCGGCTTGGCGCCAAAGATGCCACCGCCAGCTGTGCTTGTGGCTGGGGCACCAAATCCTCCAAAGCCTGTGTTTGGAGCAGAGACAGCGGCACCCAAACCAAATGCTGGTTTGTTGGGATCAGTGACGTTTGTGTTGCCAAACAACGATGTCTGTTGAGTGGGAGCACCGGCTGTTGTGCCGAATCCACCGAAACCGGTATTGGTTAAGCCAAAAGCTGGAGCAGCACTGGTAGCAGCCGCCTGGCCAAACATGTTACCAGCTGTTTGGCCAAATCCCACGGGCTTGGCTCCAAACGGATTGGAGGCATCGGTTGTTGTGGCACCAAATGCATTGGTTGTCGTAGCTCCAAAAGGTTTCTGCATGAAGTTATTCTGCTGCGCGGGTGCACCAAAGGCGTTGGTTGCTGCCGGTTGTCCAAAAGCCGTACTGCCAAATAGACTCTTATTCTCCGTGCCTGCCTGACCGAATAATCCTGTGCCTGGCTGCTGTTGAGCCGGTGATCCGAAGAGTCCGGTGGTTGCCGGCTGAGCAGCGGTGGCCGGACTACCAAATCCAAAAGCACCTGGTGCACTGCCTGCTTGCGGGCCTTTCCGCGAGCTTAGGTAGTCTTCCATGCGCAGTTCCTCCAGAGATTTAACCTCGTACTCCTTCATGGCTGTAATACAATGCTGCTTGGTGTTGACATTATTTGGCTGTCCGCCTTTCATAAGTGTATCTGTGCCAATAGTGGGCTGGTACTTAGCTAGCGAGGTGCCAGCGTTAACGCCTCCAACACCTCCACCCACAGTCACGTTTTGGGGTTGGCCAAAAGCCGACGCTGCTCCGCTGCCAAATACATTAGTTGTGGTCGGCGCCGCTTGGCCAAAGCTGCCAAATCCTGACGCGCTGGTAGCCGTTGCTTGTTGGCCAAACAATGATGTAGTCGGCTGTGCTGCTGGTGACTGGGCAAAGCTTCCCATACCCAGAGTAGTTGGCTTGGCTGCTCCAAATGCACTTGGAGCTGATTGACCAAACAAAGAGGTGTTTGCTGCCGGTTGCGTTGATCCGAATATGTTCGATGTTTGCTGAGGTTGCGAAAACGCTAAAAAATTAAATAAATATATACATTAAAGATTGAAATATGAATAGGCAATGCAATAAACAGTTACACAAGTAATTAAATTGACATTTTTTTTTTTCAAATTCATGATTTGGTAATAATATTAATATGTTTAAGTCGCGAAATAGTTTTATCTTGTTTCTTTGTCAAAATAATTTCTTGCGCCACTGTAATTAAAGGGAAGTTCGGTTCTAACCTCCAAATGTACTGGGCGCTGATGTGGTGCCACCAAAGGCGTTCGATGTGCTAGCACCCCCAAATAATCCGCCAGTTGGTTGAGCTGGAGCTGGAGCGCTGCCAAACATAGAGGGCTGAGCTGGCTGGGCACCAAAAGCCGGAGTACCACCAAACGCTGGAGTCGCTGGCTTTCCAAATGCCGCTTGCCCAAAGGGCGCTGCGGCTTGGGTATTGCTAAATGTGCCAAAGCCTGTGGTGCCGGCTCCAGTTCCGAATGTTGGTTTAGTGCCACCGAACATTTTGATTACTTTTCCAGCTATCTAGTAAACACAAACATAAACTTTTGTTTTTCTTTGTTTGTCAAATGACAAATTCCTTTGGCGTCGCGTTCGCGGTTCGCAATTCACAACGATTTCACAATCTGTGCAATACGAAACTTGGCGACGTACGTCTGTGGGTGTGTCCGGCGAGCGGATATGCCAACTGTTGATTATTAAACAAAAATAACACTTATATCACTTAAAATGTATTTATTTAATTCGTCGATGCAGGCAGGCAAACACAGAAATGGCGCGCCGAAATATTTTTCACGATGTCTGGCTGCCTGAAAACAATGTGGCCAGTTTTATGTTCTTGTCGAAGGTCGCAACTTTGCAAATTGCAAATACTATGTAGCCCTGGCAAATGAGAGATTGAGTATTTTTTTTGACGTCGCGGAGATGAGTATTTTACCACTTGCAAAGACTGGTCACATTGTACAAAACAGAAGCCGAGCAACAGTTGAAACGTTTGCTTCGCGCGGGGTTCATTCCGGTTAATTAATTAATTGTGAACGAAACAGCGAAGTGGAAATATGCCCGCTCGAGTGTGTGCGTGTGTGCGTACGGGAGCGTAAGCAGAGATTATGTGTGGCCAACTCCCAAAATGAGAACAAATTAACTACAACCAACGCAACGAGTATATAGTTAACAAAGTGCAAATAACAAGAATACAAAAAAAAAATATATTAATAAAACAGCAATGTAATTGTGCAATAAAATTATGTTATTTAAGTGTGAGTCAAAGCCTATAAAGAATGCATATGCAAATGTTGTCGGCATTGTGAACATCAAAATTTAAAACCAACTACGTGTTGCTTTAATTCATAAGTGTTTTTTTATTGTTTTTATTTTCAATTTCGCGTTCCGTTTTCTATTTTTTTCGCGCAAACGAAAGTGTATAAGAAACACACATACATACAACCTATGTATGTGTGCATGAATGTTTGTGTATGATTATAACTGTGTTTGTGACAGTGGTAAAAGTTAACAATATCAACACCAGCGACAAAAACAACAACAACCATTCAAGATGACTGTGTGGAGTGATTGCAATGCTAAGCAGTCATTTGGCATTGGTGAGTCTAAAATTTTAGCCAAAGCAAAAGCAACAGCAAAATCAAAAGCAAAAGCTAAAGCAATGAATTCAATGATACTTTTGTTGTCGAAGGAATGTTTAGTGCGAAACATGTATATTATTAGTTAAACAAACAATAGCCAAAAAAAATGTTTAAACAAAGTGCTTAATTTACTGCTTGCCTTTTCCTAGAACATTCCTAACCCAAAATAAAAGTAATAACAAAAGTACACGCTGTGTGGGTGCGCTGCGTGATTCTTACTTCCAAAAACTTAACAAAAGATATACAAAACTGGAAGATGGAGGCAATAGAGACGGCAACAACAACAACAGCAACAGTTTGCCGCAAATACTGATCCGTTGCGCTCACTTTGCTCTCTTCTTACCTTGCTCTCACACACGAGTGGCCGCTTTGCTTATGTTTGTGACTTTGGATCTTGGTTTCTGGTTCCCCTGCTGCGTTGCTACGGTAACTTGTTGTTGTTGTCGGTGTAGCTGTTTCTGCTGCAGCATCTTCTCTCCCTTGCACTCGCCGGCCATGTGGTCGTTCTGTCAACAAATCGCTTATTTTTTGTTTTCTCCTCTTTCTTCTTCTTTGATGCACATTAATTTCGTTTTTCTTTCAATCTTATCCTGTTTTTTTTTTTCACAGTCCAGCCTCTTACTCTCTTTACCGCTTTTGCCTTTCATCGGATCCCTCGCAAAGCTGTAACCTGTTTTCTATCGTCTCGTCGCGCTCACTTACACTTACCTACATAAGTAAACGCATGCATGCGAGAACAAAACATTCATTTTCCATGCATTATTCCAGTCTATTCATTGGCAATGACATTGAAATGGCACTGTAACATTTTTCGAAATGCTCTCATCGACAACGACCGGCCGACCGACCCAAACCCCGTGTACGTGTGAATTAATTTTTATTGTCGGCTCTTTTGTTTGTTGACCTTTTCGGGTGTTTCGGCCCGAATGAATTGTAGTTAGATAGTACACCTGAATGTATGAATGTGTAAGTGTGTGAATTTATGGATGGCCAATATGTATATGCTTTTACATTCACATAACACTGTCGCAATTTACTGACATCGCAATCGAGTTCGAATTTCCACTCATAATATTTGCTCTTGATATTTACACGTGTTTGTCCCTGTCGTCTGCCTCTCACTGTGTCGAAATTCTTGCCGCTCTACCTCTTCCCCTTCCTCTGTAGCTGTCTCCCTTTTTCAGTGGAAGGGGTTGCTCGTCATAAACTTAATCAAATTTTGCGGGCTTTGTACGTAATATTAAAAACGATATCAAATTAGATTGCAAAAGGCATTGAGTTTGGTTTCATTTACGACTCTTGTAATGAGAAGCTTACTCACACAGATACCTAGGGAGATACAAGTATAGATACATACACACACAACTTTAGATACATTTGCGTTGTTTAAGTTTTAGGCTGTTTGCTCCACTTATCCTCAATGCAGTAGTTAGCCGTGAAATTGTGACTTTTTAGTACTTCAATTTTTGCTTATCAAGAATAGTTTGTTGTTGTCTTATCGCTAGTTTCGTTCCAAAGATACCCTATAAGTACATACAATCGAGAGAGGGTATTATTACTAAAAAGTTTATATTTCTGGAAACACTGTATTGTAGGTTGATTTCCGATTAAGGAGTATCTTTAAGTATAATACTTGTTTAGCTTTGTGTTTTTGGTTATACTCGTATTTTATTTTAACGCCTGCTTCTTACAGTTTAAATACTAAGCAAATATGTATGTGTGTGTACATATGCATATGTATGTGTGTTTGTAACAACAACAATGCAAACGCATTTCGAAATGCGATAAAAATGCGATTCGCTGTCCCACTTTTTGAGTAAATAATAGAAATAAAATTTCTTAAGCTTTTGTTTGTAGATTTGTTTTTTATTATTTGTCATTTTGATGCTTCGAAAGGGTTCAATTTGAATGCGAAAAAAATGAGGGGTGATCGCAGCGCTTCCATTATGGCCCCTTGCAGTGCGTAGCGGGAGCACTTAAATACACGCACACAAACACACTCACATACACGCACTCATTCACTCACATATACGCACCAGCATCAACTCTACTCGCGAGTCGCGACTATCCATCTCGCTCTCTCTTTGTCTGCCTATTTGTGATGATTTGTGAGTTGTCGTCGTTTCGCTGTCAGGCATTTGACTTTGCTGCTACTCCACTGTTCATTGGCTTTAGTTGAGTGTCTGCTGCACCTGCAAACAGCATCCACTCGTTCCACCCCGCCAGCCTCCAGCTGCTCCTGTGCTGCTGTTTATACACTTGACTCACTGCTGTAGGCACTACTTTCTTTGCATGCATCTTGCCAGGCAAAAAAGGGACGGAGCGAGAGTGGGATAGGCAGTCGTGCATTCTACTTCTAAATTTGAATAGCAACTGCAACAACAACAACAACAACACAACTACTTCCAAAACAAAAACAAAACAACATGAAAAGCAAACGTAAAACTTAATGAGGCACTACATTGAAAAGCTGGAGGAGTAGTCGCCACAGTGGGAAGACGGAGACGAAGTCAGAGTCGAGTTAAATTGAATTGATGAGATGACTGAGCTCAGCGCTGACTCCAAGTTTGCTTTTCTCAATTTAATTAAAATTTTCTTGCTCGTTAATTTTTGGTGGCGCATGAAATGCCTTTTTATTTGCATAATTTCCAAGGCTTTCCATTTTCAGCCATTATACATAAAGCCCATGGTTACAACTATTTACAGATTTAGCACTTGTAGATTTCCTTGCGGGGCAGCTGCATTAAAACCACCCCCTCTTCCCACTCTATTTGTTGCTCTCTGTTATTTCTCCCCACACAAACACAACGTCACTTCCACACACAATCCACAGTTCACGTTCCATTTCCCCTTCTGCTTTTTCCCCCTCCTTCCAGGCAGCTGCAACGCACTCTCAGAAGCTAATCTGCGCTTTCCATTTCGCAATCTAAATTGAAATTCAATTGTTGGCCTGCCAGAGCCCCCTCTTGTCAGTCCACCCCTGCTTATAGCTGTAGATTCAAAAGATTGTCGCATCTTTCAGTTTCAGTAATTGGAAAGCAAAAGTTCTTCGCTGAAATTGGCGCTAATTAAGCATAAATTGTGCAGTTCGACTGTCCTCTGTGGCGAATTGAGTCTAAGTAGAAAGTAACGGGCGCTTCGCTTGTGGGCGACATCGACTTTGGAATTCGAACTCGAATCGGAATTGGCATCGCATGACTCATGTCGAGGCAGTTCAAACTGGTTTTGATTTATCGCCTCTTCTAGTATTACAAACTGTGGGTTAAAGGTGCTAGATGATTCAGGAGAGCAGTCTTCCATTGAGTCATTATTCATGTATCAGAAGCCTTAGAAGAAAGACATATTTTATTATTAAAACTATGTTTTCAGGCAGATATGTAAAACAATTTTTAACGAACACCATAAATTCTTCCGATCCTTCGCTTATATCTGTAATCTTTTTGGGTTTATTTCTGTTGCCTCAAATAGGTCAAGTTTTGGTTTACATTCTCCAAAATTTGTCACTGCGCACTTTTAATGCTTCTCGTCTCCATAATAATAACAATAATAACTTTTATCCAACAGTTACTTATTCGTTACTGTCTTTACAATTTTGTTGTTTTTTGTTCGTTGCTTTTCGGTTGATTCTTTTAGTTGCTTAGTTTTTGTTACTTTTGAAGTTATTCTTACAGTGGGTTTTACGAGCGCGGCGCCATTAATTGTAACTGTCAACTGGCCATAAAACCTTATCTACAAATAAGGTTCATTCTTTTTATTCTTTATATTTTTCTTTGTCTTTTTGTGTTGTACTTTATGCCTGCTACAAATATTATGTTTGTTTAATAACTTTTGCAAAATAAAAAAATAAATTGTCGTAGAATTTCTGTTTCAACACACCCATAAAAAGCGCTAACCAGGAGAGATACTTACATATATAGTATACACATATCTAGTAGTACATACTATATAAGGCACAGCGAGAGAGAGAGAGAGAGAACCAGACGAGCTGCGTCTTAACTGTTTGTGGCACATTATAATTGACCCTCAAAAACTTAGCTCACATCTAAGCCTGTGTAGCTGTATTTGTGTGTGTGTATCTTATAGATACAGATAGCTTAGCTCACAGCTTAGAACAAAACCGGGCGCCAAAACAACAACAACCAAAACGTTTTTGGAGAACACGCTAACTTAATGCGCCATCGTAATTAAAATAACAACAAAATATACAACAATAGAATTAGTGATGAGAAGCAGTCACAGTGAGACTGAAAAGTTCTGCTCCTATGCTCTAAAAATAGAACCAATTACTTTTAATCATATGCTGGCAAATTGAAAAGAATTTCCCATAGTTTAATTTTCAATGAATTTATAACTAGAAATTTAATTAAAGTCTTTAATTTTCATTAATAAAGTTTGAATTTGAAATATTTTGCTAAATTTAACAACTGTTAAAGTAAACAGTCTGTAAAACCCATATCATAATCTTAAATGTATTTAAATAGAGTTTTAATATATCTCGATAAATATTTGACTCATTTTCAGATAAAATTCAGTAGATAAATCTTATCACAAATATTTGTAGCCCTCTTGGTTTTTATGGCTGTTTGGTAAACATTTTTATGCTGGTTATGCTTATAGAACAGTTTAATTACAGTATTGTAAATTTATTTATTTTTCTAAGCGAAATTACAATTAATTGAAATTGAAATTGAATTTGTTTTTAGACAAAATGCTAAACTGCAGTCAGAGCTGTGACTGTGAATGAGTCGTCATTTGCATAGCACTCAAGTCTCGCGTGTATGCGTCTCACATGTATTCATTTGTATTCGTTTGTATTCATTTGTGTTCATTTGTATTCGTTTGTATTCATATGCAGGCCTGCGACACGCCGCGTGCTATTCAAACCTGAAATTTGAAATGAGCCAAAAAGCCGCTGTGTTGTGCTGTGTTGTGTTGACTCTCGCTTCGTCCAGTCACGATCATCATTATATATATAAGCATACCAATACATACATATATATGTGCGATATGTACTTACATGTGATGACGCAGCGTCTTGCTTTTTTCTACGCTTTTTCTTGGCGAATTTGTTGTTATTTTTATTGCATTTAGTTTTTTTATCATTGTTTTTGTTTTTATTTATTTTTTCTCTTTCATTCACGTTGAGTTCGACAGTTTACTTCTTGCACACACTGTGCACGTGCTGACCTCCCTGCGCCCTGGCAGTAAAAAAGGTGGCAACACTCATTCAACTGCATCCGTTGCAACAGCGTCGTTGCCACTTTCCTGCTGCCTCTTGCCTGCTGCCTGTTGCCTGTTGCTCAACGCAATTTGTCCACTGGAAACTGTTAACTGTTGGCTGTGGCTTGGCCATAAACTTGGCTACCTGAGTTACCTGTGTTTTACCCTTTTTTGTTTGTATTCTTTCTCATACCATTCATCCGTAACTTGGCTTGCTCCCTCGCGTTTATTTATAGCCAACGTCGCATGCATTTCATTATTCACGATTGTTTCCGTTAGCCCACGATTTTCCACTGAACCTTTTGGGCCCAATTGGTCTAGCTATCGGTAGGTCCAATACACTATCGTAAATCAAAAAAAGGAAATGAGTTCAATTTAATGACCTTTTGATTACCTTTCGATGTCCCCAAGCAAGGTGTGTTCTTCTTCAACGCGATGACTGATCGCCGCTGTCATGAATCATTCTCCATTTCTCGGTAATTACTTATGTATTGAAGTTATATACGTTTGCATAAGAATACTTCAAGTCACAACTTGTAGCTGTCTTTATAAAGTGCAGGGAAATGAAAAGAGAGTAGAGAGAGAGAGAAAGAAAATCGATAAAAACAAATTGTATCTCTTTCTATCCGACTTTAAGTCTCTTTTGATAACATGACACACTGTAATTGAATGATCGGAACTCGCAAGTGTTTTTAACGCGTAGATTTTATTTCTAGACTTTCTGACTTCTCAATTGAATTGATCTGGGAATCTTCTATAGCTGTCTCCATTATATACCAACTTCCCAGACCTTTACAGCCATAGAGCAGAAAGAATTAATGGTTGTTCACATCGATTACTTCTAAATTTATAGTATGCAAATCATTGTAATATCCCAGTACTATTATTAATAACCTTCTGCATTAAATCCATTCTGATATCAGTATGAATAACTTCAACTTAATGTAAAAATAATTCTTATTCTGTTATGATTAAATACTCAAGTTTTTTTTTCTATTTTAATATACTTATTTTATCAATGGCTTAGCTAATCAAAAACTATATAATTAACTTATTATTGTACTTCCCCTTTAATACAAATATAATTTACAAGAGTTCAAGTATCTGGCCTTTTTTAGGAAGTCTGTGTTTAATAAGTTGTATATTTTCTGCTGCATGCAACAAGCAATTTCCTCATGATTATATGAATTCATATTGACGCTGCATTCCATAAATGTTGCAAGTGCCTAAATGAATTTCGACGTGCTCGAGTGGTTGCATTTTTTTCAAGACCCTGTACTTGAGAGGCAGAAGGTGTCTTTCAGCACTTGTGCTCGCCAAATTTAATGAAACTCCCTTTAGACTAAGTACAGGGTCTTTGACAGTCTGTGTGCTAGACTGTAGCTTTGTCCACTTGTTGGTTTTTAGGGTGTTGTTGTGTTTAAATTTGCAATTGAGTGGGTCAACTTTCTATGCAATTGGGCAGATTATGTAGAAAATCTCACACAAAAAGCGAGAGAAATAAATTGAACTTTTTGTAGTTTTTGTGTGAACTGTGTGGGTATATTGGGTTTAGTGTAAAGTATGTAACAGGCGGAAAGAGGAGTGTCTAAGTCACTAGAGTTGATAAGAACAGTATGCAGACTTCTGTTGTGTGCACGCAGATCAAGCCAACAATTCATTGACACGGCTATAACAGTAGCTAAAGATGTCACCTAACAACACTACCAAGATTAGATAGTTGGAGCACTAACAGCAGTGCTTCCGTTTCCGCTTTTTCCCATCGTCTTTAGCTTTCTAGACGCCGTAGTCTTAAAGTAGAGGGGTCTATTAAGTTTGTCATTTTACAACTGACTTCTTAAATTTAACCAGTTTTCTTAGCGGCAACACCGACTCCACCCAGTGTCAGTTTATGCACATCACAGGGTATCTCGTAGTCATTCCGGCTCTTCTACTTGTTGATTTGTGCAAAATTGTTGTAGTTTTTTATGTGCTGTGGAGGTCGTTCTCGCTGAATGTTTTGCTTGTTCATCAACCGCACAACGGTCATTGGACCGGGACGGTGGCAACTGACGCCGATGCCATCACCAACCATCAAGCACACCCCCACCACAGCCAACACCCGGGGCGTGGCACGCGAAGGCGGCTGCTCTGTTCCTCACTGTATGCTGATTGCTGGATGCGTCTGCTTTTGGCGTCGCCTGCAGCTGTGTGGCATAATTGTATCTACAAACACATAAATATATATATTTATATTTATATTTATTGTGGTGCATAAGTTGTGTATGGCTTTCTTTATCGGGCGAGGAAGTGACGACGATGTCGCCATTGGCGTCTGTTATGACTCTGTCACTGTCGCTGTCTCAATCCTCAGCCAGACTTTATCTCTCTCTGTTTCTCGCTAGTTCCTCTTTTTCTCTTCGATTGCATTTCTTGGCTTGGCTTGGCTTGAATGAAGTGCGTCATTTAGCTAGCAGTAACTTATCAGCTATAGGAAGTATACAGTTAGATAAATCTCACGTAGTGACCAATCATCAGCATCATCATCATCATCGTTTTTATTATCTGAGCCAATGCCAAATGCTTTTATCCCCATCCGCTGGGGAAGTGATACTTTTAAGCTAGTACGAACCCTAGTCTCTAACTAACTAATTGATAACCCTCACCCCAAAAGCTAATCGTTGCACTGGGGGCTTTCATTGAGCTTTTTTTGATTTTGATTTGCCAGCTCAGCTCAGTTTCGTTTAGCTGCTGAGCCGAGTCGGTAAACAGGTGACTAAACTAAATCAAATTTTTTATTTACAACAAACTATTTCTATATATAAACATGTATATTAATTGATTGTTTCCGCTTTCATTCACAGCCAAATGCAATTTTGATCAGGAGTCGAAGCCACATCGTCTAAATTTGGATGTTGGCGATACAGTAATAATTCTCAAAGAGACCACACATTGGTACTACGGCTACAGACAAAAGTGAGTATCAAGATTAGTTTTAATTATGCAAATTATCAGCTTTAATCTCAACGTCTTATCGCGCCCTCACATCGCTGCTTTCACTCAGCTCACACTACTGTACATACAGTAGTCTCTCTTTGTGATGGAGTGCGTACAAAACGCTGCACAACAAGAGTGGGGAACACAGTCAAATAATTTACTAATTCATGTGAATTTTAAGCAGTCTAATTAATTGTTCCTTGTAGACACACCTACGTACAAGACAATCAAGTTGCTTCTGAATTTCTAAGATTTTTAATGAGCAGACTGTAGGCAGACTGAAAGTAGTGAGAATGTGGTGTGTGATCGACTAGGAAATACCCGAAAATATAGACAATATAGTGTGATTGTAACCAGTGAGAGTGACTACTCGCTTATACCAGTTTGTACACGGTCTTAATCTGTCCACTACTTTCCATTTCTGCAAAACATTTCCGCACTTTTACTGATAGACACAACAACAGTTTTCTCCGTTTTGCCATCGGAACTGACTCAACAACAACAAATGCCTGCAATACAATAACAACGAGAAGAATTTGTAGTCGAGATTTGTGGCATAGACAACGGAAATGGTACAGAATTGTTCACATGCATAAATCAGGTAACCAGCTGTTAGCCACGCTGTTTGTTTACACGATTTCAGCTGGTTAGAAGCAGAATCTGTGCCAGTTTGCCCAATCTATACAGAAAATGCATTCTTCAAATAGCCCTTGCCCTCAGCTCGGCACAGATGTGGCCATGTGGCCAAATTCTGTACGGAAAAATCTTTAAAAAAAATAGAAGAATAGGAAAAATCAGTTTCTGACCCTTTTGCTACGATGGGTTTGTACAAATTTATTTATCTACATGCGATATAGATACATATATGTTGTCTTGGGTCTTGGACACGCACACACAAGGCGCCTTATCGTGCTGACAACAGCAAACAACAAAAACGATCAAGATACAGTAGCTACCAAAGGCAAGAACAAACAAGAAATCGTATCAGAGTTGACCTTTTCATCAGTTCTCTCAACTGACCCAAAGAACATTGAATTCTCTGCTCTAAAAGGCAATGAAATGTGCAGCAAAATGAGTTGAGATTAGATCAAGTTCAGGCGGTACGCTATTGCTGGTGTCCACTGTAGTTTATACAATTCAGAATTTATTGCTCTAGGCGATAAAAATACACAAGTGTGAGGGGCATTTTAAAAAGAAATTCAATGCGTCGTGATAACCTTTTCTTATAAATCGTAATTCCTATTTGTTTTTGTTTTGGAATCGTCTTCTTTTTGGTCTTTTTTTTAAATTATTCTGGCCTCTGTTTATTTATTGGAAAATATCAATTTTAATTGTGCATTTTCTCACGACTCTCGTGCAGATAAGCAGAGTTTAAACTCAAACCGAGCTCGTGTTTACGATTTGAGGCAAATCAATTGAAGCGATCAACGCCCAAAAAAACAATAAATAAAAAAAATTATCAATAATTTTTGAAGGTCAGTTTTGAGTCGCAGTACCTGAAGTCTATTGGAATTATTTGTCACTCCCAGTAGGGTAATAAGATTGGTTGGTTAGGTCCACTGATTGATAGTTAAATTAATGATTGAATGACCGAATGAATGATTGTTTGCCTCAGTTAGTCAATTAATGCGGCCACCCCGCATGTCAAGCTCTGAATTGAGCCAAATTAAAGCATTCCATTTCATTTGCTAGTGTCACACTTTGTGCGCACTTCCCCCCTGTCACTGCCCCTCCCCCTACCTCTTCCTGGGGGTAACCTCTTCCGCAGCCCCAGACCCTGGGCTGAGTTGAGTTGAGTTGGGTTGAGTAATTCATCAGCGGCAACGATGAATTGTGTCATGCTGCATATCGTGCATAAGTCATATAAAAATACATAAATATGTCCACATTCAGCATGAAAGCGAGGGCTGTTCTTAGAGTTGGACAAAGCATAAGTTCTAGATAAGTTTCAGCAGTGAACAAGTTCTATATGAGCTATATATGCAGTAGAATTATCTAGTTTGGGGTAAACTTTGTGGTACATGTTTCTTGAAAACTCAGTTTAATAGAAGATAGAAGAACATACTACTATGTATAATACATAAAGTCTTAGTTCTTGTACTCTCCCCTTGTAAAATCATCAATCCAATTGATTGACGTCTTGCTATGAATTAATTTCATTTACAAAACTTAACTTAGTAAAGCCTATTGTGTAGTATAAAGTATTTCTTTGTGTTTTTTTGTACAAGATTACCAAAGATAAGTCTAATAAGGTTAAGATAAAGACAGAAAACAAGTAGAAATTCATTACCTTCAGTAAACTACCTAAACTATTCAGAAAACACAAAAATTGAACTGAAATTTCATCAGTACAAATTATTATTATTTTATTTTAATAAAATGCAGACTTTTCCTTCTATGAAAACAACGGTTTCATCTAAAGTATCCTTTAAAAATCACAATTTACATTTATCCCAAACATCCTTTATAACATCAAACTGTTGTAGCCACCCTCGTTGCGGCTGCATGTCTTTCTTTTTTGTTGATTTTGCCAGCAGATGCCATATGCAGGCCACATTTAATTTTATTTGTAGTTGTCTTTTATTCTATAACACTATATCTTTTATTCTATATTCTCTTGTTTCTTTTTTGTCTGGTTTCGTTTCCGCTGCAGGGAGAAGGAAACTCGTGGCATCTTTCCCAAGAGCTATGTGCATCTGTGTGAGTACAATATTGTGAATGGAGAGTATTGCATACAGAGAACCGATATCGTTGAGGAGATCACCAAAGTGCTGCTGGAGTGGGGAGGAATAGCAAAGAACTACTTTCTGGTAAGCCAACACACTATAGCTGGAGATTAGCTAATCACTAGAGAATTTTATTTGTTTAGACCACAAATCCGAGCTTCCAAAGGATACGCCGAAAGATGAATGAACTAAACAACAATCGAGCGGCATTAATATCCGGTAATCTGCCGCAGGACGAGATGAGGAAGGTGAAACTACAGGCGACGGCACAGATTGATACAGGCAACAAGCTGCTCGGCCTGGACATGGTGGTGCGGGATGAGAGTGGTGATATTCTGGACACAAATGCAATTTGCACCACCGAGCTGTACGAGAACCACGTGAATGCAGTGCAACGCATTGAGAAGGCAAATGTAAGTGGAAGTAATTCGATGACTTCAACTCCTCCTAATCCTCTAAACTCTTTCAGCGCTTGTCTAGCGATCGTGACCTGCTGCGTGGCCAGAACAAATACTCGCACAACATACTGCTGCATGTGATTGCGTTTGTGTGCAAGTTCCAGGAGGATTCGGACCTGCTTTTCACACTCTACGACGGCGACACACATAAGCCGATCAGTGAGAACTATGTGGTCAAATGGTCACGCACCGGCATTGCCCGGGACGTTGAACAGTTTGACAATATCCGCGTGCTATTCACCGATCTCAGCCGGAATGATTTGTGCATATCCAAAATGTATCTGGTGTGCTATGCCATACGCATTGGTTCCATGGAGGTTAAGGATTCCACGGACTCGAAGCGAACCAGCATGAGCATTGCCAGCAGTGTGCTCACAGCAGCAAGTCGAAAGCATTCCCAGTTGTCGGTGAACTCCAATGGATCGGGGAGCAGCACAAGTGAATATATGATGCGTCGTCCCTTTGGAGTTGCCTGTAAGGATCTGACGCCGATACTCAGCAAACCAGAGGATTTCCGAGGCAACTTGGATCTGCCCTTCATCATGTGTGAGAAGGACACACTAGATGGCACTCTGCGCAAGCTGATTGCCAACAAGGACATTGGCAAAATAGAGTCCAAGATGGCTGTAACCTTTGAAGTTCTACGCGGTGACATCAAACAGATTAAGGAGGACTTTCCGCGTCTGGTGCACACCAATGTTCCCGTCGCACGTAAAATGGGTTTCCCCGAGGTTATACTACCCGGTGATGTGCGCAACGATCTCTATTTGACCATTTGCAGTGGAGAGTTCGCTCGCATTGCCAAGACCTCGGAGAAGAACGTGGAGGTCACCGTTTGTGTAGCCAATGAACATGGTCAACTGGTGCCCGGTGTGATGAGCATTGGCGCCGGACATCAGCCAATCGATGAGTACAAATCGGTGGTTTATTACCACGACGACAAGCCCAAGTGGCAGGAGACCTTTAAGATTCATGTGCCTATCGAGGAGTTCAAACAGTGTCATCTGCGCTTCTACCTCAAGCATCGCAGCAGCAACGAGCAAAAGGATCGCTCCGAGAAGCCCTTTGGCCTGGCCTATGTGCGTCTCATGCAGGCCAATGGCACTACGATACCACAAGGTCAGCATGTGCTCGCCGTCTACAAGATCGACCACAAGAAGTACGACAAAACGGTGGCCAATAGCTACATGGAACTGCCCGCCACTATTGCCGAGCTGCAGGGCATGAAGCCATCGATGACAGGGCTCAGTCTGCTGCCCAAGGATCAGTTAACCATTTGTGTTAATCTCTGCAGCACAAAACTCACACAGAGCGGTAAGAATCGACTGCTTTATTCAATCTTTACTCTGTGCTTATGACAATTGTCAACTTGTATTAATTATTCCCTCTCTTCTAGTGAGTCTACTTGGATTACTACACTGGTCGGCGCACAAGGAGACACTGGAGCAATCCCTAAACGATTTGTCGTTGGTGCCTGGCGAAGAAGTCGTCAAGTTTCTGCAGGATATACTCGATGCACTCTTCAACATACTCGTAGAAAACGATAATCCCGAGAAATACGATCAGTTGGTCTTTATGAGCATTATACACTTGATTGAAACGGTTTCCGATTTGAAATATCAACACTTTTTAACCGTACTCGATGTTTACATCAACGAAAGCTTCTCGGCCACCTTGGCCTACACGTAAGTCTGGCTAGAAGTGCCTAAAGTTATTTCATCAATTTTAATGCTCTTACTTTCTAGTAAACTTATGGATGTGCTGATGCGGAACATAAGAGATGCCATCACTCCCGGTGAAAAGTCCGCCGATGGCATTGAACTAGAAGAGAGCGCCGCTGTGCGACGTCTCTACAAGACCACGAGGTATCTGCACTACGTCATGAAGTTCGTCATAAGATCTCGAGTGCTGTACGCTGAGATGAACTGTAATGCAGATTACGTGGACTTTGCCACGCGTTTGCAGGAGTTGCTAAAGATGTTTATCGATATGATTGGCTGTCCCAGTAATTTGCTGAAATCAGAGGGAGCTCTGCTTAAGAATCTGCACATTATAGCCACCGATCTGATGGAGGTCTTTGATCAAGTGCATCTCAGGTGAGTCAATAACTTTCACACTTTGAATTATTTTAGTAACGTTTCGTTTACTTGCAGCATTTCGATTGTGGAGATTTTGGAAAAGTTTCCCAAGCGTCGTCTGACCCAGTCGAAAATGGGTTGCATCAAGGACTTTGTGGAGACGAAACTGTTCAGTTCCCCAAAGTGTCGTGCTATTCTATTGCCAGTCTTCTGCAAGCACATTAAAGATCATCTAGAAAGCAACGATGAGGTATGTTTTGTACTTTAATTAATCTATTTTACTTTATTGCTTGTGCGACTAATCAAAATTTGATTCATCGGAACAATTTGGCATTCTGTTTATAATCCAATGCATCGTTTCAATCTGTGTTTTGATCTGATAAACCTCAAGTCTTGTGAATGCACCAACAAGAACGCAAAATTAAAACATAACTGCAAACATGTTCAAGTCAAAGACTAAAACAAAGTAACTAATTTTCAATACAAACTCAGCGCTGTATACAAATCTAATTTTAACAATTAAATAACTCATTCAATTTACTCAATCAATTTTCATTCGCTTGTGAAATGAAAAGCGCTTTCCATTTAATCCAGCTCCGAGCTCAACTTGTCATGTGAAGTGTCTTAATTTTGCTCAGTTTTAATTTGATCGATGATTATGTATTTGTAGTCCTTGAAATGAACCTTTAGTTAGTCTTAAGCATGCTGCGTCTGCGTTTAATTAATTTCTAGCTAAATTTTAATTTGGAATACACTGAAAATTAAGTTGAATGCATTTTGGAATGTTTTTTGTCTTGTGTCTGTAAATTTATGTTTGATTAATTGATTAATGGTCCACGTCCTAGACTTAAGCACTCTGTAAACCACACACACACGCACACAATATGTAATCTATGTTATATAGTTTAAGCTTGTAAGTATTTAGAATGGTTATATATATCTATATATATATAGTTTATGTGTCTGTAAGACTGTTTAGCTAGCGATCGATTAATCCAATCGATACTCTCAACATTTTCTTCAAGTGTTTATACGTCTGGGTTTGCTGTTAGTTAGTTGAGCCATTATATAGTCTATATATAATGGGTGTAATCAATGTTTATATCGACATATAGATGAAAGCACATTAAAGCACATTTGCAAAAGCTCATTAAAGCTTACATCCACACTCCCAATCATCGTACCTGTGACCAACTGGTTCTAGTTTTACATACAACTTGCATAATATCTGAAAAGAAGCACAACGCACACACAACACACACATACACGCACACACTTAGGCACACAGTATATAATGCGAATGTATATGTATGTACACCTGGAACGAACACTCTTCTCACCCTTCTTCTGTCACTCTGTCCTTTATCTCACACATCATTTGTCTGTAATATCAACCATCAATCGTAAAATTGTACTTTAATTCTCAACTGGTTCAATTCATGTTCAAATTAAATGTTTCTTCTCAAAAAATCTTGAAAAAAAACTCAACTCAACCAATTTTCCACACTCTTCCCAAATTGTGTGGATGTACGTACACGCTATCCGTAATTGTGTTATACTACTACTATACATACAAAATAGGGTGACTCGAAAACCGATATCTGGCAGCAAGAAAAGAATCTTTCGAAAGCCGCCAAAGTGCTTGGACAAAAAAAATCTCACCTGCACACACGTGAAACGACTGCCAATAAAAAGGTAAAACAAAACATCACAAAAAAGCAACGAAATCTTTAGCAATTTTCAGCAAAAACCGCTCATAGATCAGGTCTGTGTAACGCGCATTTAAAACTACATAAAACGATTTATAGTTTATTATTAATATTTAATTATAAATGTAATTTAAATTAATGTAGTTTAAGCTTTGTTTTTTTAAGCTTTTCTTTGCCATTTTGCACTGCCGGTGATTTGTGCACTATTACGCTCAATGGCTTTAAATCCATAAGCTTTCCAACCGCCAAAAGCGAGCAATACGCAAAGCACATTAGAGGAGCTTTCAATAACATTCAAACAAGCTTTAAAAATCAGAAGAAAGAAGCTTTAAAGAATACCTCTGTAAGCTCATTAAAATATTTCTGAAAGCTCTTTACTAGAGCTTTGAAAGCTCCTTGTTAGAGCTTCAAAAGCTCATTAATACTAATTTGAATTGCTCGTTGTTGGTATGCGCCAAGTTTGTTTGATGTTATTGCGCAATGTTCAATGTTTTTTTATGCAAAGTTTCTTACTAAGTTTTTTTATGTTTTATTTTATAATTTTTAAAAACTAATTTAAATTTAATGAACTTAATTTAATTACTTAAATAAAGACAGGTTTGTTCGTCAGCAAACTTATAATAAAAACAGTATTTCCCTTTAGCTTAAACAAGTTTATTGTACCCCGATTAATCTGTGACTTTTTATCGCTAGATCGCCGAGTGCATCAATATCATGAACAATATACTGAAGTTGCTCTATCGCTCCGATGTGGGACCGACACACAACGATGTCAGGGACATAATGATCATACTGTTGCGACAGGTGATGAAAGCGGCTCATGCCCTGGACCGAGACACAGGTGTTGTTGGCCAATTTATAGCCATTATGTTGGGTATACTGCAGCGCATGGATGCCCAGCATTACAAGTACTTTGTGAATGATCTGCACCAGCAGGGTGAGCTCAAGGACTTTGTTATTGAGATACTGCTCGTGTTTGAGACACTCGTATCGCCGCATCAGAAGGCTGTGTTTCCACGCGATTGGATGGACATGATTATGCACCAGAATACCGTTATACTTGGTGCACTGCAGCAACTGAGCATGGTCATCACTGACTATTTCCTCTGTCCCGTGTTTGACAAGCAAATCTGGTCGAATTTCTTCCAGTGCTCGATTGCATTTCTAGTTCAGTCTCCGCTGCAGTTGAACGACTTCAATGATAACAAGCGACAAATAGTTTTCGCTCGCTATCGGGATATACGCAAGGATACGGCCAAGGAGATTAGAAAGATGTGGTTCCAACTGGGCAAACATAAGCCCAAGTTTGTGCCACAACTGGTTGAACCCATTCTGGAGATGAGCATGATCCCAGAGACCGAGCTGCGCCGCGAAACTATTCCCATCTTCTTTGACATGATGCAATGCGAGTATTATAGCTCCAGATTAGAGCTGGAAAGCTATGGTGATACAAAGCACAACAATGCCCATCACAAGGGAAACTTCTCCGAGTTCAAGACGGCCATGATCGAGAAACTGGATATTTTCATTGGTGAAGGTAAGTGAAGAATCCTCAAGTTCAAGGACACAATAATAACTTTCTCCTTTCCTTCTCTAGGCAAAGGCGATGCCGAGTACAAGGAGCTGTTCAAGAAGATCATGCTGGAGTATTGTGCTGCTCACAATACACTCAGTGTGGATGGCACTAACTTTGTGACGATGGTCACCAAACTCATGGACAAGTTACTGGAGTATCGCTGTATCATAAAGGATGAGAGCAAAGAGAATCGCATGGCATGCACATTCTCCTTGCTGCAATTCTACTCGGAGGTGGATCTAAAGGAGATGTACATACGCTATGTCTACAAATTGTGTGATCTTCACATGGAATTCGAGAACTACACCGAGGCAGCCTTTACACTAAAGCTCCACACGGAGCTGCTGCGCTGGAATGACACAGAGTTGTCGCCTCAACTGAGGAGCCATCGTCACATCAATTGTCGCACCCATCGGGAGCTTAAGGAGGCATTGTATTTCGATATCATGGATAACTTTGACAAGGGTCTGCAATGGGAGTGTGCCATCGATATGTGCAAAGTGCTTGCCCAGCAGTACGAGGATGAGATCTATGATTACATGAAGCTATCGGAGCTGTTGAAGCGCATGGCTCAGTTCTATGAGAAGATTCTCAAGGTGATGCGTCACACTTCCGAGTACTTTAGGGTTTGCTTCTATGGACGCGGCTTTCCACGGCTGCTGCAGAACAAAGTTTACATCTTTAGGGGCAAGGAGTACGAACGTCATAGTGACTTCTGCTCGCGACTGTTGGTGCAGCATCCACAGGCGGAGTTAATGCAAACACTGGAGGCACCTGGCGAGGATATAACCTTTAGCGATGGTCAGTACATTCAGGTCAATAAGGTGGAGCCCATTATGGATGCAGCATTTAAGAAATTCAATGATAAAATCATCTCCAATGAGATTGTCAAATATTTCACCTCCAACAATGTGCAAAAGTTTCAATTCTCGCGTCCATTCCGCGACAGCACTGGCGGTGGCAGCATGGATGATGTGAGGAATCTTTGGCTGGAGCGCACAGAGCTAAGCACCCAATTTCCACTGCCGGGCATACTACGCTGGTTCCCAGTCGTCGATACGCATACGTTTAAGATATCGCCACTGGAGCGTGCCGTGGAGATCATGAAGCAGACGAATAAAGACATTCGTCAATTGGTCATTCTGCACAAGAGTGACGAAAGTCTGCACATCAATCCGCTGAGCATGAAACTCAATGGCATCGTTGATCCCGCTGTCATGGGAGGATTTGCCAAGTACGAGGAGGCATTCCTTACCGATGAGTATCTGGAACAGCATCCTGACGACAAGGAACTGGTTGAAGAGCTGAAGGAACTGATTGCTACGCAAATACCCCTACTACAAGTTGGTAAGTATTTAATTTTTAAATTAATTCCCGAATCTTTGGCTAATTTTTTGTAATTTCAGCTATACGCCTGCATCGACAGAAGGCACCCGATAGCCTAAAGGCGCTGCAAGAGCATCTGGAGGTGTGCTTTGCGGACATGCAACAGCACGTGGAGTCGCGTTATGGCAGCAAGTCATGCGACTTGAAGATCGAACGCGATTCGGTGATCATGCGACGCACAAACTCCTTTTTGCCGGCACTCTTCGATAGCAGCAACAATCGATTGTCCGAAACCAGCATGGGATCCTCAGAGTAACTAAGAAATTATGTTCCAATAAACTTTATATTAACCTGAGTACAATTGCAGCAGCGGTCTGTCCAAGTCCACCATTCTGCCGCGCCCACCCACCAGTTCCATCAAGTCAACGCTGGCTAGCTTGAGTTTCAACACCAAGTGAGTTTTGTAGTCATTTTCCAACTAATCCCTTAAAATTAACACCTTTAAAACTCTTTTAACACCTCTAATTTTTATTCTATTCATTTTTATTGCTTGCCCTTTTTTCTTAAGTTTGAGATTTTAATTTAATTTATTTATTTATGATTTATTTTTGTTTTATTTAACTTAAACTTTTGTTGCTTCATTGTTATCACCCTCGCTCAGCACCAAGGCCAACAAGCTCAAGGACAAAACTCCCGCTAAAAGGCGCTCCATGAAGAAGGTAAGTTTCGGTCTATTCTTCCTTATAGTCGGTTTACTAACAGTATTACTTTCTGCTTTAGGATCGCGATACCTTGAGCTTACCGGTGGCCAATTCGCAGTGGTATACACCGCCTTTGACCACTATTACATCTACGCCTGAGAAGGAAGTTAATACTTCCATCAATTCGTTGGCCAGTGCTTCCAATAACTCGCTGTGTGGACCGAAAACGCCAGATCCTCGCGTGCTAACCGAGGAGGTAGTTACCAGCAGCTTTAAGTGCTCACAAGTCTTTACTAATTCAATGTCTTTCTTCAGTTGACACCTAAGCGGCCTTTACGTTCAGAGAAGGAGAAGGAAAGACGTTTGTCGCGACCAGCCAGCATTGCCACGCCCACTGCAAGCATCAAGACTTTTGCAGACACACGTTCGCTGTCCGAAAGCAGCAATCGCAACTCAGTTGGTGAGTCTAGAGTTAAGGAATATTAAGTGCTTGTAAACTAATTTTCTTCGTTGTTCTTTAGAAACCACCGATTCCACGTCGGAAGAGGACATACGACCACCGCCATTGCCGGCAAAGACACGCGATTCGACGGATTTCAGCAGTCTGACGCATAGTCTGGATTGGAATCCCAATGGTTATACCATGATGAATGTGATGAGCAGCACAACTTCAACAAGCAACAACAATAGCATCTGCACAACCACAACCATGACAAAGACCAGTATTACAAACAATACCTATGAGTATCTGGAGGCCACGAACTTCAGTCTGCCGGGTATGCACGATACCAGCAAACCGCGTCCACCAACGCCGCCACCAAAGCCCTTGCGGCACAGCAAACACATTCCATGAGGAGACAAAGTGATGAACAGCATGATGTGCAAAGATGCGCCATAAAAAAGATGTAAACAAACGAAACTAAACAAAACAAAACTAATTGTTGTCGAGTGCCAAAAAAAAAAGAAATATTCCCTGTTATTACATATATAGCACAAAATCAAGCACACACATACACACAAATCACGCACAACAAACAACATTTGCCTCACATGACCGACTACCAAATAGATAAACGGCATAAGTGTCTTAACAAAACGATCGCAATAGTTATTTAAGTCCAAATTTATAAACGATACAAATATTTATGTTTAATTGATTTGTGTTAAATGTTTAAAATATGTTAGAAATGATATTATGTTGAACATGTCATCATTATTTTTGTCGTTTAAGTTTCAAAATCTATAAATTCCTTTACATTAATATATGTATTCGATTTATAACTATATATACTCTTAAGCCCACTTCTATACACTTGTCTTCCACAAGTCACTTTGTATTATGCAATTCAACTAGTTACTAAGTTTAACTTTTATACGTTTCTTATGCAAACAAGTGCCACAATACAAACAACAAAACGCAACAAAAACAAGAGGAAATTAAGTGAAAATGCCATCGAGTATTTTCCGTTTTAAGCTAAAATTAAAAGTCAATTACAAATTACAACAAACTCTTTACAATTAGCCAAATTTTGAAAGCAAAATAATCGAAACTTTTTTATATATTTACACAAACAAATTTTATTATCTAACATTAACGACAGTTAGCCATAATTATTAAATGCGATAAGAACAATTCATGTACTTTTTAAAGATGAACAAATAATTAACTACATTGATACATTTTTGTGTATGTTTATGTATATTTTGTCTAAGCAACTTTTGTGTAATTTACGTAATTTGCGATCTGTGCATCGGCCAAAGATTAAGCAATAATAAAGTATATTTAAGTCTAATAAAGTATAATCTATAAAAATAATAATGGGAAACACAGTTGTATTAAATTTGTTTAAAAAGTTTATTTATTTCCAAAATTTCGTTGGGATAATATTGCAAATAAATCCTTAATTTATTAGTAGATGAACACATCATTTAAATAGTTATTATAAAGTTAAATAGAGTAGTTGTTTTAGAGTTGAAGAAAAGGCGCAGACGAAGGCATAAATAGTTGAATTTAAGGCGGGGTGGGGTGGGGGTGAGGTGTAGTGGGTGTTTAAATAAATAAAATATATTATGCTAGTTAGTAAAAATAATAATAATTGTATAAAATGCATGGAATGTTCGTTGTTGTAAATTTGAGACGAAAGCAGTAGACGAGCACTCATTTATTTCTAGAGATTTGTATTCAGATCCACACAAATCTTGGAATTACGATTCTGTTTCTGGCTAATCTCCAGCACCTGGAACATCTCCTTGAGCGCCTCGCTGGTGTTTGTCCTGCGGCGATTGCGTCGCAATGTAACGCGTCCCGATTTGAATTCACGCACTATAGCGTCAAGACCTGCAAGAGCATGGGAAAATATTTATCAAATGAAGTTTAACTTTTATAGAGTAGGTTAAGGAGAGCTCATCCAAAACATGCAGTTAGCTGATGTTAAAGTAAACTGTGGTAGCAAACGAAAGCATGATAAGAAATCTACCTACCTTTAAGACAAGCTCAAGAGCTGGTGACTTAATCAAGTAAGCTGAAAGGATTTTAAATTGTGGGCAAGCGCAGGGGGGGGGCAGGGAAAGGGGCGGAAAATGTGACAAATGTATATAAATCATGATAACAAAGGGCTGGTGGGCAGGTGGGGGGAGTTGGGGGCGTGGTAGGCGATGCTAAGCCCACGCATTCAACAACTGTCAGCGGCAACAAATGAAGTTTGCTGACGTTGCGTATGCGACTTGTTGTACGCCGAACAGAAGCAAAAGTCAATGAAAATGTACGGTTTCTGTGTGCGTGTGTGTGTGTTGGAGTGTGGGTGTGTGCTGGTGTGTTTGTGTATAAGAAAAGTGGCGCAATAAAACACGGAAATATAAAACGCACAAATAATAATAATAAGCCATAGCACAACCAACGACAACAATGTGGCTTGAAGGTGACGACTGAGAATGCGGAACAACAGCTTCCTTTACGCTCCCCATCCCGCTCACTCTGCCCCTCTCTCCCTACCTCCTACTCGCTCTACTCGTAAAAATAATAAATGGCATCTTCCTGCCATGCCTTCATCGAATTTGATACGCAAGCTGAAGACGTAGACGACAGCGGAGTTGGAGACAAAGTTGGGTAACATAAGCTCTGAGTGAAACATGTAAACGCCTGACGCCTCTTTAAAGCCAAAGCTGTCGCACTCCTACCCACTACCACGCTACCTTTTACTCACTCGCTGTTGTTGCCAAGGCACTGGCCTCGGCCCAGGAAGCCAAGCAAATAGCCAAGCCAACTCTAGCTCTAGGTTACAGCTCTCACAAAATAAGTGAAATAAATAAAAACAAACTTAAATCAATTCAAGTTTTTGAGCACAACATATAGGTACAGTGATGCCTGGCTATGAATGCTGTAGCTGGCTGCCAAGTCAATTAATTTACACACATTACGGAAATTGTTCTAAATACGAGAAGAAGGGAGAGGGGTGGAGGTAGGGACTGCACGAAAGACAAGTGAATGCCATGGCAATCTTTAGCAAGATGCCAGTAAAATCTACACACACAAACACACTCACACACACATACACAACTACAGGTTGGCTTGCCAGTAAGCGACAATATTGTGAGCAGAAATTTATACGCTGAGCAGTCGCTTCATTTGTTTTTGGGCCGAACGACGCTACACACACACACACACACACTCGCACACAGCGGCTGCTTTGACGAGTGAGCCAGGACACGAGTGGCAGGAATTGTTGCCTTTGCTGTTTTGCCGTTAGCTGGAAAAGTTGTCTGCTCACTTGGCTGCCAAGCTCAAACGCTTCAAGAGCTTCAAGTGAAACGCGCGCTCGTTTTGTGCCCAAGTGCGCACGGCATTTGGCAGCTCGACGCCTTTTGACGTAAATAACACGAATAAAATCTGTATTAAATAGCTAGCCGTAAAAATAAATATAAATATATTTATGTGCGCATATTTATCGGCTATTAATTCGACCATATACACATAAATAAATAAATTTCAACAATACGCGCGTTGATTGATTTGAATGTGCGCTCGTTACGTATACGCCGCGTTGTGCGCGCGCCAAAAAATATATAAAAATGGGCAACGGTAAAGCGGAAACGGATGTGCTTAGTGTATCAAAGAATGAAGCGAAAGTGTGCCAGCGATGGCTGTAATTGAGTAAAGTGCGTAAGTGTTGGTGTCCCTGTGTGTGAGTTGGAGTGTCTTCGTGTGTCTCTGCGTGTGTGTGTGTGTGTGAACATGTGTTGATTTTTGTTGCTGTTGTTGGCATTCTGCTGCTTTGATTTGTGTCAGTGACATGTGAGCAAATATTATGCTGATGTTGTTATCATTGCTGCCATTTCCGCTTCAACTTGAGCATTATTAGCCATTATTAAAGCAGTGTCGGGATTTACGCTTAAACGGCTAAAAGGCAGCTGGGATCGTAGAGGTGAATTGAAATAGTAAATACACTCAAGTAAGAGAAGAAAATCTGTTTTATTTCCTAGATTTGTATATTAAAAATTAGAGTAAAATTTAATGCGAAAGGTAAACAGTACGCTATTTTACCTATTTACTGAAAATTTGCATGTTTTTATGGTGGTATTTAATAAAAACAATGCAATATTTGAGCTATTTTTATGGCCCTTCCGGTGCATATTAATTAAGCTTTTCATTTGCGCCCAAATGTATGCAACAAAAGCAACTTTGACTAAAGTTTAATCATTTATTACGGGTCGATAGCTTGTATTTATAAATGCATATTTGCTAAAAGTATTTTTAATATAAAGCTTAGATATTCCAGCACACACACACACACATACACCTACATCTACACACACTAATACAGCACTTTCCAGTAGCTAACATTTGCACGTTTCTGTCAACACAGATGCTGCATGACATGCATTATGTGTGTGCTCATCACATGCGGGTGTGTGTACAGTGTGTGTGTGTGTGTCTGTGTGCAGAGTGTGTGTGTTGAGTGTGTCTGAGTTTGTGTTCTACAACCAGTTGATTTCATTTTCATGCTGTTTACATGGAGGTGTGTTGTTCCAGTTGTTGTGGTAACGCGCTTACAAACCAAAGTACGCACTACAGTGAGCACCCGCTATGGCGAATCAACGCGGAGAGCTACGTTGAGCATTCGAAATCATTACAATTTGCTGCTCCAGAGACTAATTGGTGACTTTATGTTACTTAACAGTTTACTTTAACAGCTGTTAAGCTTTGTGACCACTAAACACAGCTAAATTCTGTAGCGTAGCCCTCCAATCTGTTAACTTTAACATAGCCTTAACAGCTTGTACAGTAAAGTCTCAAGTGCAAATCAGAAGATTCAATCACAAATCCAAATCAATAACCGAACAATTGTTTCAACGCCATAAAAGCGGAAATTAAATGCCAGCGATATCCCACAAGTGCAGTAACAACAACAATACACACACACACACTTAGGGCCCTACACACACACACACATGCGCATAATAAATTATGGCGGTTTCACATTGATTGCAAAATCTATTAAAGCAAAAAGAAATTCAGCTTCCACTTTTCCAACCTTACCGAGTTCAGGCGTAAAGCCGACGCTAATTAGATTTTTACTGGCATACTCCCAACACACACAAACCAACACTCGCACACACACACAGCGAAGCATACACTGCTACAAATAACTCACTGATTTGATATAACTCTAAGTTGAAGTTAGAGTTTAATTAACTTTTAAGCTTTCCTTTAGTCAGCCTTCAAACACAGCTCTGTCTTCAGTTTCCTCAAAATGTTATAACTCTTGAGCTACTTTTCTTAAAATACTTTTCTCAGTGTACTCCTGAACCTATTTACAGTTGTAGTAGCTCTGACGGGACGAGGCGCTCAAAAAGCTCTTGGCAAACTTAATTAAGAAGAGTTTGCCGCTGCTGCAACAATGGCGTAGGCGGCGACACAGGTGGGCATGGTCAGCGTGCAACTGCAGCAAAACGGTGACAACGTTTGGGTATCGAACAGCAACACCACCAACAAGAACAACAGCATAAAATCAATTATAGGTAGGGAGAGAGAAGGAGAGAGAGGGTTGAATAAAGAGTCTACTGTGTGGCCAATTGAGAGCAACAAGTAGCAATGCGACAGCAGCAGAGAAGAATAGCAATTACTAGAGTGGGACAGGTATAGTGACTTTGGGCTAAGAAACTGCGATTAATATAAGTTGATAAATAAGTGTCAGTAGAGACAATGAAATCTTTCTTAAGAAATTTAATATATGGAAATAATTCAGCGCAAACTGATAGATACATCACAACAGCTACGACTAAATGCAATAAGAACTGAAGTTTCTAAAGAGCTTTTTATAAAAAAAACTCTACAAATTTATTAAACTAAATCCAAAACAAATAAATAATAAATACCAAATTTATTTTAACACCAAACTCGACAGAACTACAAGTATTCTCCATGTACTAAGTCTAAGTTGTTATGTACTTAGTCTAAGTTGTTATGTACTTAGACTTAGTACATGCTTCAGTTTATTGTAGCTCATTTAACAAACGAACACTCTTCACTTTAAATCATTTAATTGTGGCAAAATGCGCTAAATACCAAAACATTTTCTGTTCTGAATTCAGCTGAATTTTCTTAGCATTTCCCACTACTCGACATAGTTCTCAAAAATTTGGATGGTTTCATAGTTCGACGATTTTGTTGCTCAACTTTTGTGCAATACTTCAACTATGCGGAGAGCGAGAGCAACTTGATGAAATTTTGCAGTCTTGTTACGGACAAGAAATTGCCAATATTGGTAGTCAGCACACACACATACACATACATACACTGGCATACATACATATACATTTACAGTCAGCGGGATTCAGTATACGCCCCATAACATGGAGGGAAAAACCTTTAAAATCTTGGGAAACTTCACTGAAAACAGCTCAGCAGGAATGTAAAGCAGAGTACATACAACATTTGAATACCCAGTGTGTGCCCAGTGCAATGTTTAAATTAAAAGAACATTTTTTGTTTTGGTATCCCTCTAGTGGCGAAAGCGGCTTAAAGCTGATGAAAAAAGATGCCAACCATAATTTAGTTCATCATCAAAAAACACACTTTAAACAAAGTCTATAACACCCTAGCCGCCGGGTATAACAACACGAACACTAAAATTCCGGGTCAAGTGAATGGGAGAGAGTAAGAGAGGGGGAGAGCGGGAAATGGAGAGAGGACAAAACATGTGAAGTTCATTGAATGCCATTTGACACACTACGTGAGAGATAGCCAAGGGTCGGAGGGGTGTACTGGGTTTAGGGAGGTTGCCATACACCTGACTCACTGGGGCAATGGCTTAGCTTAATGACTTACCTGTTGCGGCCTCTGCTTGTACCTGTTGCTTCACGTTATCAATAATCTTGTCGCCGCCTTTATGCAAATTATGACCGGCAATGTGTTGACTAAAGCTGCCATCCTCACTAGAACTCGCACCCGCTCCACAGCCACCGGCCAATGTTGATGCGATGTACAGCACTTTTGAGGGCATTGGCGGTGGTGGTGGTGGCGGAGGAGGTGGTGCAGTCGACTGTGTTGTTGTTTTTTTGTCGACATGCTCATAGAGCGCCAACTGCTGCTCGGCGAGATCAGCACGTGCTAGTGCCTGCTGCAGTTGCTCCTCGAGGATTTCCAACTTAACTTGTAATTGTTTTAGTTCATCGTTAGTAGATTTTGCAATAGCCGCATCCATTAGACTTTGCTACGGGGGAGAAACAGAGAGAGAGAGTGGGGCGGGAGCAGGAGCAGGAGCCGTTTGGTGGTAGAGCGGGGGGCGGGAGGGTAACGAAAATTAGTAGAACAAAAATTAGTTTAAAAATGCCTTAGCAATGCAAGTTAGCGCGAGTGAAAGAGATAGTGGTACAGAGAGAGAGAGAGAGAGAGAGAGTGAGCGAGAGAGCAAGCAAGCGAGCGTTTTACGCTTACGTTTTTGTTGTTGCTGCTTCAAAACTGGATAAGGGATTTCTGGAGGTGTTACAACCGATTCCATGCATTTATATATGCTATATAGACTAAATACTGAACCATCTGATAGTTCATTAAGGGTGTATGTTCATAGTATATGTGTGTGTAGAGGTGTGTGTGTGTGTATGGGGTGTGTGTGTGTGGTGTTTGAGGTGTGTCTTTGCCTATTCCACATACACATTCAATTACTGCTCTTGATCATGTTCGAGAAAGGCTTGAAAAGGTTAAAAACACTACGTGTTTGCTTTAAGATAAATGTTTAGACAAGAGGAAAGATAGATAGATAAATGTAGATATAGATAGATAGCTGGATAGTTGTGTTAGGACCAACACCAGTTTGGTTTAGATACTGTTTATCTTACCATTTCCACAATGCGCTCGTTGTGCTCCCTCGCCTGTTGCTGCACCTGATCCTTGATCTCCTCGAACTCCGCCTCCGATTGCAGTGTGGTGGGCGAAGGCGTCGCTAGCGTTGACTGGCCATCGGGCAGATCTCTTGTGCGCAGCATGAGCTCATCGTTGCGCTGCTTTAGCTTGATCAGCGCAGCCTCCATTCTGCACAAACATTTAAACAAGTTTAAGTAAAAGTTAAATCGGACTGGACTAAAGTTTCTGGCTCACTTTTGACTCGTCTCGACGCTCTCCTTCATGTTCTCCGTTAACAGTTTGGCCACCTTGGTTAGATTGCCGTTCTCGGTGCGCAACGTTTCGTTCTCCTCCTCCAGCAAATGTTGCTAAGGGAATACATTCAAAAATTAATTAAATTATTTTACTTAACTTGTAATTGCTGCTTACATGCTCCACTAACTCGGCTATCTTCTCATTGGCCTCGTAGAGCTGCAGGTCCACGCCATTTGTGGCTTGTTTGAGTGCCATAAACTCAGCCACAAGACGCTCCACCAGAGCATTGGTTATGCTCACACCTGGACTGCTGTTGACATCAATCAAACTGTCCAGTTCTTCGTTGACTGCCACATCGCCGCTGTCCACGCTGCCATGTTGGAAAATCTTTTGCAAATTTCGCCTCAGCTCCACAGAAGCTATCAATGCAGTGGGCGGAGAGTCAGTTCCATTGTGCTGCTGTTGCTTCTCACGCATGTGTGCCAGTTCGCTGGTGAGACTAGGTCAACAAAAGTGACACTAAGTTAACAAAAGACTCAATTATATTTTATAATTGCTACAAACTTACTCATTAATTTGGTCGACCTTCATTTTGTGCAGTTTGTCCAGCGCATTGCGTTCGTTTAAAGTTTTATTAAACTTGAGCGAAAGTTCTTTGATTTCGGTCTCGAATTTCAGCTGCCGCTGTTGCAGCGCCTCCAGTTGGCCACAAAGCTTCTCGTGCTGGAGTTGTTGCTCTTCCTGAGTGGTTTTGTCTGCAAAGGAGTTTGGGAGTAAGAATTAATAGTTGAATAGGGTACAGTTCACTTAAAAACACCCTGTGTGATGAACTAACTGCTGAGTGCATCACTTCAAATAGCTGTTTTAGCTAGCTGATATACTCCTTGGAGCAAAAGGAGCTTGGTATGCAAATATAACTCTGGTTACCTCCAAAAGTTTAATCTATCAGCTCTGAGTTAACTCAGTTTCTTTACAATGTCAACTGATTTTAGCTATAAGCTACAACCCACTCCATACAGTGTTTCTACTTACGCGAATCAATCTCCACTTTAAGCGCCTTGTTCTCCTCCTTCAGGGCGATGTTATCCTCGAGCAGTGTGAACATATCATGCTCCGGATCTTGTTCATTGTAGTCCGGTTCACGTACACGACTTCTGCTCCTCGTCTTGGCCTCTTGAGTGCGAAACTTGGCCACCGGTATGCGTCCACGTCGCTCCATCTTTGCTCAACCAACTGGTAACTGTCTAAAAAGAAAAGTCTTGAAATTAGCCAAATTCACTTAACTTTAATGCTCAGGGCTTAAATGTAGTCTGCTTACGGTTGGTGCCACTTGTTCTAAAAAACAATACACTTAAAAAAATAAATCTTAAATGCTGCCATCACCATGAGTTGCTAGTGAGTATGGGTATGTGAATGATGCTGAGTGGGTGAGTATTTTTTCGAGTGTAGTATTAGCATGCGATCCTTTGTCCCCAGATTGAAACGCCTTGGGATTTTATTTGTTTTTGTGTTTTTTTTTTTTTGTTGTTTTTGCTTTTTTTTGTTTTCCTCTTTATTTTTGTTTTAAATTTTAGTTTAATTATTTTGCTGTTTATAATTTTTTTTGTGTATTTTGTTTGTTTGAATTTTTATTAACGTCTTTAGTTTATTATTTAATTTATTTTTATATGCTTGCTTTTGCTTCCTTGCTAAAAATGCTCACAGTTTACGTAAATATTTTTTTTCTTTTTTCCTTTTTTTTTCAGTGTTTTTTTTTGCAATTTTTTTGTTTTTTCAAAAATGCATTCCAGAATTTGGCTAAACATTTGAAATGCTTGCAAAGAATTCGAATGCTAAAAAGGCCTGAACCCGAATCAGAATCAGAATCAGATTTTAGCTTGGCTTTAGACTATTTTTTTTCTTTTTTTTTTAGTGCCTGAAGCGCTTTCACAATTTCTTAACTAATACTTTTTTGTTTACATTTTTCTTTTATTTTATTTTCCGTTTTTTATGTTTTTTTTTCTTTTGCATCTGCCCGCAAATCTCTTAAATTTTTTTGTTGCCACTTTAAGTGTTCAAATAAAATAACTAAAAAAAATATTTTCATATTTTATACAGAGCTTTGAAAATCATTTACTATTTAAATATTAATTTTTGAAATTAATTTTTTTAATCTTTTCCTCACGTTTCCATCCTGGTTTAATTTAGTTTTCATTTTTTTTTTTTCGTTTTCTTATAAAAATAACTAATTCAAGGCGGCTTAGAGCTCTTGGTTTTTGCTTTTCATTATTTATTTTTTTTACTTTTTTTTTTTGTTTGCTGCGAATACATAAATATAGTTTTCAATTTGGTTTAAAGTTCTAAATTAAAGTTGTTGTATTTTTTCCTTTCATTTTACAGCTAGATTTTAATTGTATCTTTGGATTATTTGTATGTCATGCCTTGTATACTAATTAGATATATATACTATACATGTCTTTTCACGCTACAATGTACATATACAATAATTATTATTATTTTAATTATTTTATTATACTTGTGTACATTTATTATATTGTTTTCTGAGTCTAAGCCTCGAAATGTTTTAATAGCAATAGATTCGTTTCTAAGGAAATAAGTTTTTGCTTTTGGTTTTGAGCCTTTTGCATGGAAATCACATAAATAAATTTCATTATATAGTTATCAGAGATTAAGAGTAAAGTTTTAAATAATCAAACTCAAAATCGTTTGTACTGAATGGTAAAAAAAGATAACTAAAAAACATAAAATAAACTAAAAACAGTTCTAAGCTAATGAATTTGAAGGAAACAATTAAATACTGTCGATTAATAAAATAAAGTAATTATATTCTATACATCATAAATATGTACCCCGCCTTAAAGTTTATTTATTTCTTTTTTTTTTTAATTATTTCCGACTTCGAGATTTCCGTTCTCCTGCTTATTTGTTGCCTTTGTTTTTGTTTTTATTGCAGAAATTTATAATAATTGTTGTTGTTGCTGTTATAACTTTTGTTGTTTGTTTTGTTGTCTATCTGCAGTGTGTATAAATTGATGCGAAATCAATTAGAAGTGTGTGTGTGTGAGTGAGTGAGTGTGTATATATTCATGTGTCCATGTGTGTATACATGTATATACGACCGCGCTTGGTGTATGAATTGACCGCCAAAAGGTGGCGCTGTTTCAAATGTCATACAGTTTATATATATACATATATATATATACAAATACAGATATGCATATATATATATATTTGTGTTTCTTAGTTCTTGCTTGCTTGACGTTTTCTTCGTTGTTGTTGCTGTTTGCTGCTGTTCCTGTTCTCTTGTTGTTGTTGTCGCTGTTGTTGTTCTTATTGTTGTTGGTTACATTTTCTTTTTGCTATTATTCAGATTTCCTCAATAAACGCTCGCAATTTGGTCAACAGTGGTCGATGGCCATTGCCCGATTTCTCAAACTCCCGCTTGATCCATTTATCAAATGAATCCCTTGATATCACCTCGCAATCGTAGAGTACACTCAATGCACTATAGATGGTCTCGCCCGCGGCCATCTCGTCCTCTATTTCGAGCATAAAATGCTCCTTTAGGGACTCCACAGTCTCATCGATGCATGCCACTTCATGTGCCTCCTGTGCATCGATGCACAGTCGCAGCAATGGAGTGCACTGATTTCTGAAGGTCTCCACATTGAATTGCAGTTGCTTGACCGTCTTGCCAGTGTTGTGGTTGTGACTACTGCTATAGTTGTTATTGTTGTTGCTATTATTGTTGTTGTTCTTGGTGATCACAGACAGGGCGAAATCACAGCAAAGGAATTTTGTCAGTTGTCGCACAAAATTGGCATTAATATGCACATTGGTGTTGATATAATCAATGGCCGTATCGCTAGACAGGCCGAGTAGATAGCTTATTCGGTCCACATGCTCGGCAGGTGTGCGTGTTACCTTTGACCGCTGCAGACCGGCTGTCCCGGCGCGATTTGGTTCCAGAAACTGAAAACTATTCGCTTGCAAAAAGTCATGATACTTGCGAACATCGTTCCAAAAGATTTGCCCGCGGTCCAAATTGTTGTCGACATGCCACAATTTGTGAGCGTACCTAGCGCCAAACTCCTGCACAAAGTAGTTAACGAAGGAGCGCACAAAACGTTCCGTAAAGTGTGCATCCTCCAGCCAACGACGCTGCCAAACATCCTTGAATCCCAAGTGGCCGTCGTGCATTATCGGTCCCAGGAACTCAAACACATAGGTCCAGCCATTGGGCACATCCACCAACAGATCAGGAAACTCTTCGCCAAATCGTGCGTATGCCTGTGTAAAGATGGCCATATCGAAGGCCTGTTGATTCATCAAATAGGCAAAGACATTGGCACATGCTAAACGCTGTTGCCGCTTCACTGTTGCCCGATGCACATAATCCATCAGCACATAATGTATAACAGCCTCTGCCTCCTGTTGCTTGGCAATCGAGCTGCGCCATATGCCCAGAACATAGTTCTGCCAATCCCGTGTGCTGATCACCTCCTCCACGAGTTTGATGAGCAGTGCTTGACATTGTTTTCCACCGAAATTCGACTGAGTTTTGACAATAATCTCCGAATTGTTATTGCTACTGTTGTTGCTGTTGCTAGTGTTGTTCCTGTTGGCAACGATGGGCGTGGCCAGCGGTGCTTGTGGCGTCTGCTGTTGATACGGCGGATAGGAGAATGTTGTGCTCGAAGTGGCAGCTGGGCGCTTCAATAAGGTTGGTGGTGGTCCTGTTGGCGCTGCACTGACCGGACGATTGCTAACATTGCGCCACTGGTAGTTGGACGAATTGCCAAGTTTGGCTGTGACTTCATCATTGTTGCTGCTGCTAAAGCGCAGTTTAGTTGGATCAATACTCAGGGATTGATTATCCTGTTGCTGTGACTTGGACATCTTTTGCAAAAAGTAATTGCCACTATCGTGTCCATGGTGATGTTGCTTGTTCTGCTGCTGATACTGATAGTTCTGCTGCTGTTGCTGCTGCTGTTGTGAATGACTGCCGCGTGATCCATGTTGTTGTTGCTGCTGCTGTTGTTGCTGTGCCTTCACATCATCGCCCTGCTTGTGACGCTGTCGTCCTCCAGCAGTTGAACTATGTGTTGTGGTCGTTGGCTGATCCCAGTTGCGTGCACGCAAGTCCAGTACATCCTGCATCATAAAACGCACACGACTGCTGATCTTACTGCTCATCTGATGCTGACGATTTGTGCTACGCGAACGTTGAACGATATCCTGTATACGCCGAAAGATCTTCTCGATACGCACGCCACTTTGATACTGCTCGGATGGACCAGCTTCCAGCAGATGACCCACAGTGGTTAGCAGCTTGCACATGTACTCCAGTTTCTCCTCACAGCCATGTTCCAGCAGCGATTCGACACAGTGCAGCACACGATCACTGGTCAGCGATTGCAGCTTAAATAGTTCGCCAATGAAACGCACTGTGCCCCAGGCACGTCGTCTAAACTGATACTCCAGATCCTCCATTTCAGCACGCAGTTCAGTCTTCTTTGCCGCATCTGTGCAGGCATTAATGCGCTCCTGTGTTGGCTGCAGTTTCTTGGCCTTGGCATTGGCATCATTCACATTCGACTCGAATTCGTGCTGAATGCGTGTGATTAGTGAGCTGGTGAAGAGCGACTTGTTCTCCGCCTTGATCTCGTGGAACAGCACCTTACAAAAGCGTGCATACGTTGGTGCAAAGTTTGGTTCACTAATGGTCTTCTCAAAGATGAGCAGCATTACCTATAAAGGGGGATTAGAAATTGGTAATGACTTTGGCTAAAATAATTCCCGTTTTATCAACTTACGTTTGTCATTTTCGCTTGCGTGTCCATCTTGATGCTGGACATTTCCTTGAGCAACACCTCAAAGTTATCCGGTGTCAGTTTGTTAAGAATACCGCGGACTTTCTTTAGCACCGCCTCCATGTCGGTGTCCTTGTCCACCTCAGTAGTGGGCGTGTATGTGGAGACGCGACGTAATGTCTCTGGTTGCCAGGCATTCTCGCATTCCGACAACTTAATCTCCTCCTTGAGCGACAACTGAACACGTATAATGTCCATATAACGTTGATTTGAGTTTCCCATGCCACCGCCACTGGAGCTATTGCCACTGGAGTTGCCACCACCCATAGATTGATATTGATCATGGTGTTTCTTGTTTGATCCATGGCCATGACCACGTCCCCGTTTACCAGACATATAGTCCATTGATTCATGAGGATGCTGATACTGCTGACCGTGTTGATTGTGACCATGATGATGCTGTTGCTGCTGTTGCGATTGACGCGAAACAAACAACTGGGCAATACAATCCCCCTTCTGGCACGGCACCAATGGTGGCTTACGGGAATCACTCAGCTTGGACAGCTCACGTAACTGCTCAATATTGTATCTGATGAATTTAACGGCTGTCGAACTCTTGGACACAGCGACTGCTGCTGTTGTCGCTTTGCTGTCTGCTGATTTCTGACTGGAGATCTGTTTTTCTGGCTGGTGTACGGGTGAGATCTTCATCTGGTTGCCCACCTCGTTGTGGGGAAGTTCAATCTTCTTTGGTGCACAGTCAACGTTATCCTCTGACTTGCTGGATACAGTCTCGGCTGGCTGAGAGCTGGACCAAGTGGAGCTGCATATAAATGTGGAACTATTCACTGCTGTTGGCTCCTCATTAAAGTCACCAAACTTGAGTTCGCTGACAATGCTCTCCTCCGATTTATCGGCGCAACTTGGTTCCGCTGTATTGCCAGAGTCCTTGTAATTGTTGGTAACGCCAGCGCCACTTAACGAACTCTCATCCTCACAGACGGAGCTGCTGCTATTTAAAAATTCCAACTGATCATTCTCATAGCTGGGTGTATCGTCTGAGCTATTTTGCAAAAATTGTGCCACAATATCCACGTTGGCCAAGTGCTTATCATGTGGTAACAAATCACTGTGATTCTTGGCTTTGCTGTCAACTGAAATACATAGAAATTTAAGATATTAATTTAGTTTACACTTTAGTTTGAGTTGCCACTTACAAGTTGGATCACTCTTGTGATCATAATTATCTTTATGTTTGTCATCTTTGGGTTGCTTGTCTCTTAGGCTAAAACTTATGCTAGAGCTATTACTAGTTGCACTAAGCTTATCAGTCATCGTGGGCGTTGCGACGCCAGTTGTCGTTTTAGTTGTTGCTGCTGCTCCAGCTCCTGCTGCTGTTGCTGTTGTCGTCACAAATATGGGACTGCTTGCAGTGCCACATGTTGCACTGCTGTTGTTATTGTTACTGTTGTTTTTCGCACTACTTGTTGTGGCGCCTCCACTCTTGGTATTGCTGCTGCCACTGCTACCGACAACCGCTGTTATTGTTGCTGTCGATGCTGTGGTTGTGGCCGTCGCCTTTTGCTTTTTCTTCTCCTGTTCCTTGCGTTTAAGCGCCTTGCGTTGATTCTTTTTGCTCACATTATTTGGCTGCACAGCAGCTACAGAAGACGTGCCAGCATCTGCTGTTGCAGCTCCAGCTTCAGCTCCAGCAGCAGCTGTTGTAACTTTAACACTCGCAGTCGCCTTCGTCTGCTGTGCTGGCTGATGCGTGGGCGTTGAAGCAGCCGAGGATGAAGTCGATGGCAACAGCGACTGTTGTTGTGACGGCTGCTTTTGGCCAGTTTGTTTATTCTTCTGCCCCTTTGAAGGGCTCACTGGATACAGTTCAGGTGTGCGATGCTGCTGCTGTTGTTGTGTTTGTTGTTGATGTGGCGCTGACGTCTTTTCATTGCTGGGCAGTATGGAAATGCTGTTGTCGGTGTCAGCGGATGCCTCGTCTATAGAAGTGGGCGTGACGGTAACTGAAAAAGACGAGTTTAAATTTAAAGTGCTGTTCACTGTTGTCTAAGACTAAGGATACTTACTCTGCTTGTTGGCCGATTTGGGCCGAGTTTTTAGCGACTCTTGGAACATAACTGGCATTGTTGTGTTGTCATTGAAATAAGTGTCCGTGTTGTTACAAGATAAATCCGATGTGTTCTCCGATGCATTATCCACTGTGGTCATAGAATTAAAGTAAATATGTTAATTAATTGCGTTCATATAGTTACAACATTTACCCAACAATTTAGAGGGGTAAAAGGGGTTTAGGGGCTGATTCTTGGCTGACATCACGTGTGATATCGTTTTAGCCATGCCTTTTCATCTGCAGAATCTAAGCAAATTGATCTTGGTGGCACTTACAAAAAAGAAGAGGATCTAGCTAAAAATTTGATAAACTTCTGACAATTTGGATGTGATTTAATAGTGTGTATACAGGAATAGTAAACAAAAATTATAGATTGACAAACATTCCTAAAGGTAGATAAAGCAAAAACTACTTCGATCTCCTCGACAGAGGTCTATATATGTAAGACTGAAACTCACCGTCGTTAAACTGCAGGAAGCTGAGATGCTCCTCGGGATGGCCAGCATTCGCGAGTATATCCTTGACAATCACACTGACCTTATCCTCATCTGTCAGCGGTTGCGATGCAGCTCCTTCGTCCGCTTGGCTCGTGCTAAAGGCCAACGGCTTCGTTGCTGTTTCCGTCTGCATCTGATGATCCACCTTGAATCCAGAATCGGATTTTGTTGCCGATTGATACTGCTGGTTAATGCTGACATCGCTGCCAGTGCTCGAGGTGAGCGTGCAGTTGGAATCCTTCTTGTTAAACACCGATGAGTTGGGATCCAAGACATTCTCCTGCGTCACCGGATGTATTATGGGTATGGCATGACGACGCTCCTTGACTTTGTCGCCACCAGCCAGTTGTTGTGCGCTAGCCAGCGATGTGGATGAAAAGGAACCAGTTACAGCACTGACTGGACCAACGCCCACGCCCACACCCACTCCGACACCCCCGGCGGCGCTGTTGCCCTGCAAAAGTGGTGCATACGTATGCAATCCTGTTGAGGCAGACGACGGCGGTCTAGTCATCCCGGCAGCTGCAATCAGTGGCGCTGTGGTCAAATTCGGCGGTGGTCCAAGCTGAATATTCGGGCAATACGCCGACGGTATGTGAAAAGCTGGACTTCCGTTTAAGGCGCCGTTACGTGCATTCAAAATGGGCGTAACCGCCGCCGACGGAGCACTGTTGACCAGTGTGGGTCGTGGCTGTGGTGATGCAGTGGTCACACCATAGGGACCATAATAACTGGGCTGCTGCGGTGGCGTTGAACGTTGACCGCCACGCATGCTGCCACGATGACTGTTGTTGCCATTGTTGGCATTGGTGTTGCCACCGTTGCTATTGAGCTGCGCTTGCGGCAGATGATAGTAGGCAATGGATTGGGGCTGTGCGGCACCTGCCACCGCACCAGCAGTTACTCCATGCGGCTGTCCAGCCGGCAATTGTTGCTTTTGCTGTGGTGGTGGTGCTGTCGCATAGAAACTGCCAGTCGGTGCTGCAGCTGCTCCATTTGGTGCAAATCCCATCGAGGGTGTACCAATCAATTGTCCAGGATGATTAAATGGCAAATATGCCGTCGATGTAAAGGTTGTACCGCCACCCACAGCATTCCCAGCACCAAGTGCAATCAGTCCAGCTGATGGCGTAAAGTGTGGCGGCAATGCTGAGCTGCTCAGAGCATGCACCAGATTCGTATTGCTGCCGGCGGGCTGTAGGACCCCATTGGCATGAGCGTGTCCATGCCCATGACCATGATGATTGTGTGTGTGGTTATGGCCATGTGTGTGACCATGGGCCAGCGTATTGCTGCTGGCGGCGCCACTCAATTGTAGAGTGGCGCCGCCGTTACTACCATTACTGCTGCCGGACGATGAGTGAGGGGCGTGGCTGGCGTATGGCAAATGGGGAGGCGGCTGTTGGCTTGGATAGAAAAAGATCTGGGGTTGTTGCAGATGATGTTGTTGTTGCTGCTGTTGCTGCAACTGCTGTTGTTGCTGCTGCTGTTGTTGTTGCAACTGCTGCTGTTGGTGCTGCTGATGTTGATGCTGCTGCTGCTGCGGCGGTAGGGGGTGGTGGTGATGAAGTATATTACCTAGATTTGATACCGCACTTGGCTGTGGCACGATCGCAGCGTGGGGAGCCTGTTGCTGCTGCTGTGGTGGTGGTTGCTGCTGCTGTTGTTGATCCTGTTGTTGCTGATGATGCGAGTTACGCGATGTTTGCTGCTGAGACTGCTGTTGCTGCTGCTGGTGATGGTGGTGTGAGTGATGGTGCTGGGTCTGGTGGTTGTGGTTCTGCTGGTGTGTTGACTGTGGCCTGTTTCCCTTCCCACCCCCTCCCGCTGGCATGAACATAGGAGGACCTTCGTTGGATCTAAACATACACGCACATATACACACACACACACACACACACGCACACAGAATGGAAACAGGAGATGGAGCGGGAGAGGAAAGACACGTGGTGTCGTTGGTGGTAGTGGGAATGGGGGTTTGAGGGGAGACCACAAAAGTCGTTGGCGTTGTTTGGAACAGAACAAAATGTACAAAAAATTGTATTGTTAGTAAGATGAAAATGGAAAATGAAACGCATTAAGATTCAAAGCCAATGGGTCAATGGGAATGCGATGAATGATCGTGCAAAAATTAACAAAATAAAAAATTAAATTTTTAAATCAAGCCATGCAAATTATTGTAATGAAAGAAAAACCCAAGTAACTACACTTAAAAAATTAAACTAATTCAAAAAAATCATTTCAAACTTTATGCTTACCATGGAGTCAAACGTAAAAAATTTAGACAATTTTCCAATCAGAACTTGAAGAGCGACACAGATGAGAGAGAGAGGTGGAGCGAGAGAAAAAGAGAGGGCGAACAGAGAGACTCTCAATTTTGCTGTTAATTGAATTCATAAATTGGCATGATGTCACGTACGAGGCGTGTGAAATACACATACTAACAAATTGTTGAGGACGTTTTACTTTATCGCTCACATTTATCAAAACAACAGAAAATGACGAAGAATATTTCTTGGGGAAACAATTATTATTAATAACAAAAAGAGAGTTAGCCCAGTTGATGACACACAACAACAGGTGGCGCTCTTAGTCAGCAGCAGCAAACAATATTTATTGTTGTGTGTGTGTGTGTGTGGGAGAATTGTGTTTGCTGTTTTAAATTTTCTCTCAATCTCTCTCTTTGTCAATCTGTCATTGTTTTCGGTCGGGTGTCTGCATCTTGTATTCGCCGTTGCACTTTTCTCGGCCCACATTCAGCGAATGCGCATCTTCAACAAGCTGTGGCTTAAGTAACTGGCACAAGTGGCCAATGAATAATGACAGTGGAAAGGGTGCAAGCGATGGAAAACCTGTTTTAAAAAGCCTTTCTGCCAGTCGGTGCAACAAATTTTCACTGACTCTTCGTGTGTCTACAAGAAAAGAAAACTGAAACGACAACTCGTTTCGAAATATTTCGCACTTGCCCGGTTGTTTGTAAACAAAACCGTTTAATAAAAAACAAAACCAGTTGGCAGCGCTGCGTTTTGTGTGGGTGAGCAGTGAAACAAGTTCGTAAAGATCAATGGAATTCTGATTGGAAAAATTTAACAAAGTCTGTCCATGGAATTCTTCCCCAATTAGTTAAATGAAGCGAGTGTGGGAAAGCGAAAAACATTTTTGGTTTGTTTCAAAAATAATAAATAAAAGCAATACATAAAATTCCATTTTTTTATCTACTATTTGTATAGAATGACGAGTGGCTTGTTTTACTTACCGCTTCCTGCGCTGCTTTTGTTCTCTTTCCAGTTCCCCAAACTCTACCGCTTGAGTTGTTGTTTACTTTGCCGCTGTGTTGTCTCTGCTGCTGCTTTGACTTCTGCTGCTGTCGCCGCCCACAGTTACTTTTCTTTCTTCGCCGTTTCTTTTATTTTGCTCTTCGCTGCTGCTGAGCGTTCTATGGTCTTGTTGTTGTTGTTCTTTTTGCACAAATGCCCCGTGACGAAGACGGGCGCAACACAAAGCGACGCGCGTTTGTTTTTATTTTGTTTAGTTCTCTTCTCGACACTCGAGAATTCGTACATACATGTGTGTCCCCTTCTACTTTCAGACTTGGAATTTGTCCGTAGTACGCAAACTCGAATGATAATTTAACTGTTTCTTGATTTTGGCTTATTTACTGTTTTAAAAACTTTGTGCAAACTCAAGTTGCGTGCCGCGTTTAGTTTTATTTCGTTAAATTATAAATGTTTTTTGCATGTATAATTAACGAATGCGAATGCATCGACAACATTTAAGTGGACGAAACAGACGAGCACGTACACATACGTTCAAAATATAGAAATAAGTACTGCTAAAATTTCACGGTAATTTTCTCTATAATTAAAAGAAAAAGATAAACGTTTGCTTTAATTTTGCATGTACAATTTGGTCAATTCCAAGGAATTGTTAAGCAAAGCTTGCTACACACATTCCTATTGAATTTGATTTATGTATTTTTTCTCCCGTCAAGGCGTTGGTTGTTTTTCTCTAAGTTTTTTTTTTCTTTTTTGTTTGTTTGTTGCCGTTGCCTTTTTGCGTTCGCAGCTCTGCTGTCGCCTGTCTTTGTCTGTTTGTCTGTGGTACTTACTCGCTCGCCGCCCAAAGCTGCTGCTGCTACACACAAGAAGCACACATTATAAAATTAAGAAACGAAAGAAAAACTGAGTTCCACGCGGGGAACACGCTTTTTAAGTAATCGCGTTTCACTTTTACATTAGTTCATTGTTTTCTTTGCTTGTATTTCTGTATAGTTTTAATTTTCTTTATTTATATCTATTACAAATAATTTTGTAAATGTAAAATTCTACAGAAAACACGTCCGCTCTTGACAACTTCACTAACAGAATGTTATCGAATCGTTCCCAATAGTAGAGCTGGAACTATCATCGATTCCAGTAGCAATACATCGATGTTTTATCATAAACGCGATACATCGATACAATTTTAATGTATCGGTTCGGTCGAAATATTCAGCAAGTTTAAAATTAAAATATCTGATAGAAATGTGAAACATTTTAAAATATTACAACCCAAGTTAATTCTATAAAATATAGAAAACAAAAATAAAAGCATTCTATGAACATTCAAAGTTACTTAAATATCGGATGATATAATAATTAAAAATACGTTTAATAGTCAATGACAAATATATTAGTTTACACTTCAAATGTTTGTTTCTTTGTTTTTTTAACAAAGAATCCGTGAGCTTGAAACTAATATAAGGGCGGCCAAGAAAATACTAAGTTATTACACAGAGTTGCTTTGACTCTGTTTTAGTTCAGGCGAACTACTAAATTCCATATCATTATGTTTCAAAAAGCGTCGATAGATGGCGCACTGTACAGTTTGATAAGTACTGTAGTAAAGTTTCCGTTGTAGATTTGAATGATTTCAACGAAAATAATAAAAAAATAATAAAATATTTATATTTACTATTTACTAGAATTTTACGCTGTTTATAAACAATATTGAATTTTTGGAAAACATAATATTTATATTTATATGTTTAGGGCATGCGCAGTGAAGCCATCCAGTTCCAGTGCCTCTTTGGGCACCCTGTATGTCCTTGGTGGAGCTTAGAGCTTGGAGCTGGAAGACTTGGAGCGTTTACGCGCCCAATTCTCGGGGTCGTAGTAAAAGTTGTTTTCTCCTCATTTCACCGGATATGCTGTCAGAAACGCCATTGCTGTGCCTCGTCCCCCATTTTGTATATGTATGTCTGTCTGTGTGTGTGTGTGTGTGTGTGTGTATGTCTGTCTGTGTGTTTGTGTGTGCTGTCACAAAACTGTTTCTGCGCATTTCTGGTCGTTGAAGGTTTTTGTTATCAGCTGAATTTCATTGCTGTTTAAGGACTTTGCTTCGCTGTTATCGCTTGGCCAGAAGTTTCTGACTTAAATGGTAGACTGCACTTTCATTTATTTTAAATGAGTTCTCTCTTTGTCTATTGCTCTCACCCAAAAATAAATACATTTTCGTTTCATTTCTTGCCCAAGAAAATGACACACTCAATTTTGTTCACCTTAATGCTTTGGTTTGACTTTTGGTTTTTCTACCACACACAAAAACTAGAAACAACAACAATGACGAACTAAAAGGATTTATTTTGTGGCATAGCATCAAGAGGTGACCACAAATGCAAATGTTTAAAGTTGAGCAAGTAACCGACAGAGACAACAAGCCACATACGCAAACATACACACCCACACTCACACGTAATACATTCTCCATGCCGCAAACTCTGTACATAAACACTTTGTATACTCATTTAAATTAACCGCCACTTGCTTACGCCATCTGTTGGCGATGAAATGACTTGACTTCCTTAATATCAGACGAATTCTTGTTTTATTCTAGGTATTAATCAACCATTTTATCAACGACACACAACGAACTGCTTAAATACAGATGGAATTCAATTATCAAATAGTTAAAATGTAACTTGCGCCAAGATTTGAAGAAGTAAACAACTACACTATCGATTGTCTGATGCTGCAATCGATATATCGATAGCTTCAAGTCCATCGCTCGTTGCCTTTCCTATTGGAATTTACGCGGCACACTCAGTCTGAGGCCGAAGCTTGTTCCTGACGCGCGTTTTGCGAGCGGTGGCGTTTAAAACGCATTTGTTCATTTGTTTCATTCTCTTCCACACATTTGGCTATTGGCGTTGAAAATATACATGTGAAGTTTCAAGTATACAACAACTGCAGCAGCAAACCAACAAAAAATTACAATAAAATAAAATTAATTTAACTAAAATTTGAAAACCAAACTTTGGTTTATTTTAAATAAAAAAAATATTATTGTTTAAAGTGTGAAATGATAATAATAAAATAAGTGGGTGCGTTGTAAACGAATATTTTATAATGGGCATAGCCCAAAAAATTACTTTTTGTTTTCGTTTTCATATAATTTACATAAACAAATAAACAAACTAACTCAAAAATATCCGAATAAAACGACAATAAAGTGAATTGTGCAATAACTAGAAAATTTCTATAAGAAATTAATAAGGCAAAGCATAAAAACAAATATCAATTAAAATTCATGTAGATAGTAAATAAATTAACATAAACCATAAAGAAAGAAAACTTATACAACCAATAAGAATAAAGAAACGAAAAAGAAACGATAAAAATTTACGCCATTTTGTAGAAGAACTTGCAAATACCAATACAACAAAAGAGGAGCTTCCACACACACACAAACCCAGAAATACTCGCACACATTTACACAGAGAGTGGCGGCAGCACTAATACCAAGAGGAGTGCGTGTGTATGTGTGTATTACAAGAAGAACACATTACGATGTGAGACCTTGAATTAGAAAGGAAAACAATCAAACGATTTGCCGCCAAATTCTGGAAAAGAAGAAGACACCCACCAATCTTAAAATTTGATTTTTAAAGACAGCAGCAACAACAAATTATTGCTGGTGATATCAACAATTGGTACACATCGCGTGTTCCATTGCGGTTGCAATACAAATTTATTATAAACTTTTGTTAGTGTTAAAGACTACCGGATAGATCTTCTGTTTCAATTTGTTCACATCCAAAATAATCGTAGTTACGGAGTGATCAAAGTGAGCCAACGCTGGAATACACAGCATCCCACCTTAAATTCGCGCAAATACATACAACAACTTAAAAAACCCACGCACGAAAGCATAAGTCCAGATCAATAACAACAACGAAACAGCATAACAACAACAACTACAACTAGAAATATTCACATTGATTTGAAATGAAAGCACCGTTAATGTGGAGGAGAGAAACGCGTCGTCAGGAACAACAAGAAACGACAGCAGCAACAACAACTGCAACCATGAGAAGGATGAGGATAGAAAGAGAAGCGGTGACAACAATAACGGCACCAGGATTAATCATAACATGGTCACAGTTTGTTGTTGTTGTTGCTGTTGCAACACTGCTTAATAGCCTCGTCTGTGAAGGTGAGTAACAAAGCAATGCGTGGAGAATGCGTGAGTGTGTGCATGTGTTGGTGTGAGTTTAACTTTCAAGTCGCGTGCAGAGAGAGAGAGAGAGAGATCAGTTCCGAAAGTAACTGTACCCTTCCAGGCAATGCATTTCAGCGCTTGTTGTTTTTTCTTTTATTTGCTCTCAAGTCTTTCGTGAGGGAGGCGACAAAAACTGCTTACTTTTCTCAATACTTTGGACAAGCACCTTATGTGTGTAGGTAATTCAATAATATAGATATGACAACAAAACGTTCAAATAAGACGCAATGTTCAGTAAACAATTACCAAGAGCTCATTGAAGCACCGTTTGGCAAGGTCTTTTAGCTACTTCAAAGTTGCCAAGTTGCTCCATTGAAACCTGCGCCACTGCGAGCTCTACAAATTATGATGAACACCAAATTCAACTCAGCCTCTTAAAAAATGATGCGTCATTTCCATACCCATAATGAGTTTATTATTTCTATTTTTTAATAGTTTTTACAAAATGAAAAGAAATCAAATCAACACTTTAACGCCTTCTTTTATATAAGTGTGCTCAGCTGCACTATTAATAGGCACGACTCATCCCAGAGCTACAAAATACCCTGTACAGTGCTCGAAATGGGTGTATAGTTTTTTATTAGAGTTGGTTTATATTTGATTGATTATGAATATTCAAAATATGATTGATTAGATTGATTATTAGACAGTGAGAAATTGTTTAAAATTAATTGTATTTTTATAGATTTTAATTGCTTGAAAGCTTAATAAAATTTACAATAATTATAACTATTAATTATCTTAAATTTCTATTCGTTGTAGTTAGTAACAATTTCGCATTAATAATTCATCAAGCACGTAATGTTTGTGCACAAATGCATGTCGCTAATTGTTTAAACAATTTGAAATTGCTTATAATTTGTCTTAATGAGTTGAATTCATGTTGCAGATCTGTGACATCTTTCATGCTCACTGACTGTTGCTAAATTGATGGATAAATACCAGTATATCTATAAGATAAACAAGCCTCTGATTAGAGTTTTAAGAGATTTTCGCGTTTCTGTGTCAACTGATTTATTAATTTGGTAAATTTACAATTTAAAATCCAAGAATAGCCATTGTTTTGCATAATAGCAGCATAAAACATAGGCCAAGTCAGTTTTAGCCGCTTAATTACCATAATTACGTGCACACATGGCCAAGAGAGGCAGACAATGTAAAGTTGGCTCTTGGTTCATTGAACCGTTAACGCCGATGTTTTGGTCACGCAATTGGTCAACTCGGCAGCAAAACAAAGCGAAAGGAAAACAACAAAATATGATAGAAAAAACTTAAATTCACACAGACATTCATTAGTGACTGAGTTTTAGATGGGAATAGAAATAGTTGTGATCTGTGACCAATTTTAAAATTCAAACTCAAAGTTGTCTATAATTTCTGCTGTGAATTTAAGTAGAAATTCTTTAGCTCCCGCATTTTCAAGCTTTCAAAATGTATCTACCAAATTTGTATCTAATAGATTTAGCATGTTTTAATGTGTTTGTCTAATGAGCCGCATTTGAATCAGCATAACTTTCGATTTATTGACTATTCTTGATGTTAACTTGGCACTGACGCTCTGACTGTTATTTATGTTCATGAATTACTCATCGCATTATGCAAAAACAGTGGCGATAAGGCATTAGAGAGGCCACTGAACCGCAACAAACTAAATCATTCATATCTCTGTCCCCCTGACATGCTGAAAATGCTTAAACTCAAAGAAAAAAGAGATAAAAAAAAAAAAATAAAAATAATGCTGAGAAAAAATAAGAAGAAAAAAAGTGCGAGTACTGCCAAAAACGAATGTTGTAATATGGAAACCGGTTGACGACTGAATGTGGCTGTGTCTTGTCATACTGTCTTGGCTTACAGTTCCCACATATAGCCAACTTGGCCCAAAAGTTACACATCAGGCGCTGCCTGCGACGTGGCTAACAAATGCTGCAGCTGCTGGGTCACTTGGCCCACAACGCCAGTTACGTAACACGAGAGTCTTTTAAGAGAAAAGAAGCAGGAAAAAACCTCAACTATTTAAATGGAATGCACAAGCGCAGTCTCAGTCGCAGTCACAGTCAACGTTGTTGAACTCAAAACTGAAAAAATGCCAAGCAGTCTTCTCGTCTTGGCTACTAATTAACATGGCCCAAATATGACTCAAAGTCAGACGGTTGTAAGCATTCAAATATTTATGTCCGAACCGAACAAAAATTTGTATTACAATAGGAATTTTGACATTAAATTGAATTTACTTTTAATATTTTTGTTAAGAGTTCTAATTGCGGAGTTTATTTTTAAAAATTCCATAGTTAAAAAATGCTTGGAAACTTTTCTTAGAAAGAAATCTGAAATATTATAAATATAGCTAGATTTTTTCATTTACGTGCTATCATTAATCAAATCAATATTTAATTAATCAAAATTCCTTGTTAATGTTCAGCTATTTTTACAAAATTTTATTTGTTTTTAATCTAGTAATGTTGACCTCATTCAGTTCTGGCCAAACTGGTGTGAAGTCAACATTACGTATACGCTTGATATGTTAACTCCACAATCTACATTCACAATCCACAATCACAAGTTTACAATCCACAGTCATAACCACAGAATGCGTGCTGTGAATATCGAATGGAAACACACTTACTAAACGAGTTAACCACTTTCAAACTCTGTTAGACCGACAGTCGGTAGGTCCATCTGTCTGTTCGTCTGACTGTTATGTGGTTATAGATTCAATGAGAGTGCAAATCGTTTTGATTTTACACTTTTAAGTGTTGCAGTAACATTTTGAATTTTAAAGTAAGTAAAATGATGTGGCATCAATGCGTTCAAAACCAGTTTCTAAACTTGGCTTAAAAACTCGATTATCTGAAAAAAAGAAAAAGTCTCAATAATTATGATCAATCATAAATAATGATTAAATGATTTGTAATCTTAAAAAAATACCTCTATTCATTTTTTAAAGAATAAATTAATCTTCTTTATGTTGATTTAAATAATAGCAAATTAGGCAGTTTATTTTATTGACCAACAAATAAATGAAAATGAAAAACTAAAGTTAAACACGTAAAAATAATTTATTAATGAGTTTAACCTATCAAAACCGATTATAAAATACAACTTTTTGATAGATCTTTTTATAATTTTTAGTCAATCGGCTTATACCAACGACTTTGAAACCAAAAACAGAATTTCTTTTGAAAATGAAATCAAAATTATTTGCTAAAATTGAAAAAAGAGTTATGTAATTAGGGCTTAAAATCTATGACAAACTGAGGTCAGATCTCTGCTCTCAAGGCGTCCTTCATCAGCGAGACAAGACCTAATCCCAAATTGAATATCAATTTATTGGCCAACATTGACGGCAATTAAAAGTCGCTTGTCTGGAACTCTGTTAGCCGCTTTTTTGTAGGAGTTTTTGTTGTGGGTGTTACGCTAAACAGCAGAAGAATGGAATCAAAGTGGCTGAATACTGTATGTACGCACTGTTTGCCTTGCCATTGGTTACGCTTTTGTGATAGCGATTTGTGATCGCGTTGACAAGTTGTGGAGTTGAAAAGCTGGGAAGCTGAAAAGCTGACAAGCTTATCGCGTATTTGCAGTCAAAGAGCGTTTAACAAACGATGGCCATTAAACTAAACGAATAAAACTTCAATTTTACTGAGTTTCCGGCAATGTAATCTAATTCGCACCAGCGACAGGACACAAGAGCAATGGAAAGTGCAAGGGGAAGGGAAGGGATGTGGAGAGTTGGGGGAATGTATCACTTTTCACGTGTGTATTTCTAATGCCGCGCAGATTGTCGAGCAATTTGCAGAGATTAAATTAGCTGAAGCGTGTGCTGCAAGGCAAGAACATTCCCAGTCGTTTTATTCTCCTTCTATTTACTGTTGTTGTTGTTGTTATTACAATTGTTGTTGTTGGGAAAGGCTCCATGCCAGTGGCTGTGGCTGCATATGAAACCACCACCAGAAGTAGTACCAACAGCCTGAGCGATAGAGACAGCAATGTCTGCGCGACTTTTGTGTGGGTGTTAATGCGCCACGCCCCTGCCCTCATCTCACCAGCTTGTCGGCTCAGCTGAGCCACCCCCAAGCCCCCCTCCTCTCCCTCATCCTTTACGTCACCAGGCAACCGCCTAAGCCAGCCCAACCATCCAACTTGCGGCAAATGTTTCTCTCTGATGATGCCGCGCAAAATTTCTAATCTCTACGAATTGTACAGCTTTCCCAGAATCCCCAGTTGCCACTACCTGCCTTCCCCATCCCCACCACCACGCTCCCCTTATCCCCTTGACCCCCCGTCGATTCGAGAACCACATTGAAACTTTGTGTACATATTTGAGTTTCATTTCGTTTGTGGTTTGGTTTTCGGCAACATGAAGTCATAAAATTGAAATAAATGTATAAATGCGAGTTGAGAATGCGATGTGAGAGTTGCGTGCTCTGTGCCTTGTGCTTTGTGCTCTGTGCTAAGAGCTCTGAGCTGACTTCCTGCTGAGCGGTAACGCCCACTTTCTCCAGCAAAACGGGGGGCGGATGATTGGAGCGTGTCGCTTACAAATCTCCCACAAGTAACAAGTGCGAGTGTTCCTTGTACCCGGATGAAGAACATTTATTAATCTGCAAACCGCCAATTTAATAATCCCACTAATTTCATAAAACAACAAACATGAGATCAGGAAAGTCCTTACAGATTTGAAAAAAGTAGAATCTGCGTTTAGAGAGCCTTATAAGATACTGATAGAGCGGAATAATCCCTTGATATTTAAAACAATACTTCAGTATCCTTTTTATCCATCTTCACTTAAAGAATCTCTAGCTTCTTTTACATTTTGTCCTATTATGTACTTCCTTCCTAAGTTCAACTCTGGTATTGTAAGAAATTTACCCCAAAATTGTGTCACAACGTAGTTGTAAAATTGTGTAGTCTATCTAAAGGCGACTAACATTTAGGGACTACATTTGTAATTCCCAAGTTGTTCTAGCACACATACTATGGAAACCCCTTTGTTGAGCTGAGGAAAGCATACTTACCTGGCGTAGAGGTTAACCGTGATCACGAAGGCGGTTCCTCCGGAGCGAGGCTTGGTCATTGCACTTTCGGCTGAGTTGACCTCTGCGATTATTCCTAATGTGAATAACTCGTGCGTGTAATTTTTGGTAGCCGGGAATGGCGTTCGCGCCGTCCCGACATAAATAATAAATATAGTATCTTATCTATTAGTAAATAATGTAATGTATATTAAGAAAAATGAACATGTTTGTCAAAATGCAATTAAAGTTGCTATATTCGTAATACATTGTTGTAAAAAATAGTGATTTACGAAAGCATTGGTATTGATTGTTTCGTCAAGAATTGCATAATTAAATATTCTTCGACAGAGCCTTGTATATTTTCATTCGCCCTACAACTAAATTAATGAGTCATTCGGTAACGCTGGATGCCATTTTAGCTTGCGTTTGGTTGAACAATATTAGAATTAAGATAGGAATATCTTAGATATAATTTTCTTATATTATTTAAAATTCAAAAAAAGTCGCATTGAAATTGAACTTTTACGTTTTTTTTCTAAATTGTTTTTAGTCAATGGACACTAAGTACGATAACGTTAGAAAACATCTTTCAGACTATAAATTAACCTACTATCAGCGGGAAGAACTGTAATTTAAATAAATGTTCGGTTGGGAGGATTTCAGGAAAGTTCCCTAGTAGAAAAGACAGAGGCAGTTTAACCCATCGATCATTGGCATTGTAAGGATGCCAGTTTTGCCCAAGAAAAATCCAATCCATTCCATTTGCTACCATTCATTAGCTGCCTTTCCTTACGATTGCTGCTATACATTGTTGAGTATACGTTGTTTGGGTCCAACCTACATTTTCGCGCTTTCCTACTTATTTATCATCATTTATTAGAAGGAAAACGCGGCAAGTCTTAAAGTCGAGTCGTGCCGTGTCCTGACTAAAAGAAAAGGCGTCCGAAAATTGTCGCTGTCAGATTACGGTGCAATATTGCTTCCAGTTGCCATATCCTGCTGCCTTTCCTATCCGCCTAAATTCACGCCGTGCCCGACAAGAGGAAAACAAAGCGATAAAGAAGGGGAGAGGGAGAGAGTGATTTTTCCCCCTTCGTTGTTGGCTTTGACACAAGCAACAATTTACTCGGTTTCAGGTTAAAGTCATATCGTTAGCATTAACGCTTTTTGATTTTTATTGAGTCAGCTAAATTTTATTCGATTTGCCATCCATACACGTACACAACACATATATACACTGGGTATAGCAGGGGCATCCTCCCTTTTGCGGAAGTAGAAAGGGAGTCGAGAGACATAGACAACAACATTCTTGGGGGAGGAATATTTTCAAGCTCTTTAATGATGCTCGGCTGGGCGACCAACCAATGAACCCGCCAGGCTTCTCAGGCATGCCAGGCATTTGGGCTGCGGCCAAGGTTTCGGGTGGGTTGTGGAGTGGCACGAGAGAAGGGTATGGGACGGGGACAACCTGCTTTCCGGGTGAGTCTATTTGGGAAGTAAATGAAAATTTGATTTGGAATTTCGTGCGTTGTACATGCGGAACGGAGAGAACATGATGAGGATGTTGATGACGACGTCAAAGTCGAAGATGGGCATGTGATAAAATAAATTACGGCCAGATTAGTGCGAATTTAATTATCATTTGTTCCTTTGATGTAGCACCCGGACAAATAAATAGAATAAATATAGAGATTATAAGACTGGCAGCTCGGCATTTAATAACATCGTTATATCTTTCCTGCTCGCTCAGCATGCCAGCGCACTAATTGCAAATTGCAATTGCTACCTGAATAAAGAAAACGATTTAAGTGTGTAGTCTACTTTAGGGCGCTGTTGCCTGTATATCTGCCAGTAATTCCCAAGTAGTTCTAGCACACACACTATGGAAACCCCGTTGTTGAGCTGAGGAAAGCATACTTACCTGGCGTAGAGGTTAACCGTGATCACGAAGGCGGTTCCTCCGGAGCGAGGCTTGGTCATTGCACTTCGGCTGAGTTGACCTCTGCGATTATTCCTAATGTGAATAACTCGTGCGTGTAATTTTTGGTAGCCGGGAATGGCGTTCGCGCCGTCCCGACATAATTAATAAATGTATTTATAGTTGGTAGTTAAAAAGTATTTTTCAAAAAACTATCTTAACAATAGTGCAACTTTCGTTTAATAATCTTTAAGCTGCAAAAAATGCTGACATAGTAACTTCAGCTTTAAGACAGGACTTGGTGCAAATCCGCTTACTTTTTCTGTGAAGTTCTCACTGGTTGCTTGTGGTTACGGCTTTTTAAGAGCAGCAAGGTTTCTGTAGTAACTTGTTCCGCAGTTGTGCTGTTTTTTTTTGTTGACGCACTTGCAATTGAGGGGAGGTTACGGGCAACCCCTTTTGGGACAAACAGACGGATTGTGCTATGCAGATATTTGGTTAAGCTGATGATGTGATGCTACACAACCCCTTTTGGAATTGCCCAGTTGATACCCATGGTTACCAGTTAATTTATAGAGCTTATGTTGTCTGCAAATGGTTTAGATTAAGGTTTACGACTGCAGCATACTCCTCTCAATAGCTCCGCTTAAATGTGATTAGTTGCTGGCGAGTTTTATGAACTGAAACATCCCCTTTAAAGTTTTCCTTTTTAAATTCTCAATTGAAATGTGGGTCACATTTCAATCAATTTCTTTTAACTGTCAACGTCTTCACCTTATCAGCTGTGCTGTGTACTTTTATGCTGTTGAAATCTTATCACTTTCAATGGCGAATACTTCAGTCTGACAGTCAGTCAGTCAGTGAGGCAGAAAGATACACATGGCCAATGGACTATTATTTGCTGCTCTTCATCGTTTTTCTACCCATCTAACCGACACTGTCAATGCCCATCTCCGTTTGCAACATTATTAACAACAACCACAACACGAAGAGGCAGAGACAGAGACGATGACAGCCTTAGGCTCGGACTGAGATACATTTCTGTAGCCTCGCTAGAGTATTGGGTTTTATAAGGGGTACATCCACATCCACATCGACGTCATCACATTGTATAAATATCCTCAAGCACGTATATTTGATGGAGACACGTGCTGCATATTTGCGGGGCAAGTCCAAATCTTTAGAGATTAATGCACGCATTAGTAGATTTAATGCATATTACGTTGAGCGCACGTCCTTGTCGTTCTTATTATTTGTCCTGCTACAGTGCTGCCATGGGTATATATAGGTAGAGGTATAGGTACATACATGTATTGGTAGTGGTATTTGTATTGGCTTTTGTGCTGGTCTTGGTGTCGTTCTTGTTACCGTTGTCGTTGCCTTGGCTGCCATCGTAATATCGTCCTCCTCCACCTCCATCTCATCATCGTCATTGTCGTCAATACAATTGAGACATTCTGGGGAATACCCTGGCATCATTTGCTGAGCGATTCATGTCCCCTGTTCAGCCAGAACTTTACCTTTGGTGTAACCACTTTGGAGTAACTTTGAAAGCGGCAAGAAATGTCGAAACTACAGCTAGGAATACGGTCAATATTTTTTGGAAAAAACGATTATGGAAAACACTATTTTAAATGTTTTTGCCTCAACTTTAAACCTTAAAGCAGGTTAGTTTTTTTAAAACACTAAATTTTTCCCCAAGCTCTGTTTTTTTTTAGATAAAGACTTTTGTTTTTTAGCTCATCTTGTACCTTAGGGCTTAAAAACTTATTCAAAAACTCAGCCATGTGAGTTTTGCATTTGGATTGAACAATGTTTAAACATTTTGTTTGCCAGCAACTCCAATGTTTAATTTATATTCCCGAGCACAGCTTCGCTCCCTTACATTCAGCATTAAATTTCAATAAATTTCATGGTTTTCAATCAATTTCATAGCAACGCAGCTCAGCAGGGTAGCAACAACTCCCCAAGGAGTTGTCAAGAGTATGGCAAATAGAGTCCATCATCATCATCATCAGCATCTCCATCATCAGCATCAACATGAACATTGTTCCCATTCCATTTTTCATTGTCAGTCTCATCATTATTCAGCATATGATAGCCAGTAGAGAGTTAACAACTATATAGTACTTCTAAAGGGATAGAGCACTGTACACAAGTTGCAAATGCAGACAGAGCAAAACTTTTGCAACGTGCAACTTGCTGCTTGCTACGTGCACTTTTGTTTTTAGCAAAGTTTTTGGAAAAGCGGATTAATTTGTAAGGCAGCTGACGCCCTTTTGTTTTTAGAGATTTCCAGTCTTAGGATTATGAATACGACATTGCTTTGAGTAACTAAGTAGCTGTAGCTGTATCTGTATCTTTATCTCCATCTACATCTGCATAGTGGAGTTTCTTATATTTAACTGCACAATTGCAGATGTAAGCGACAGCTTTTACATACAGTTGTGGTTTAAATACTAGGTATGCTTTTTTTTTAAGTAAACTAAAAAAAATTAAAGTTAAAACGTGTTTACTGAAATTACCTCTGTTTTTATAAAGCTATGCATCCTCAACCGCCTTAAAAGTTCGAAAATAAAAATCTAGAAATACTTTTGATATAAATAACTTGTACCTAATTTAGTGACTCACCATCTGCTTACCTGTAGTTGTGATTTCGTATTAATTCAAAGTTTCCTTTTTTCCTTCCACCTTTCAGCAGCTGGCCGTGCACCACCCGAGCCCTACTATGGCCGCTTCATTGGTTCGTTTAATAACTTTGCGCATGGTATTAAGGTAAGTGAGTCCGAAGCTCTACTCCGAGTGTATGTATGGATTCTGGAAGAGTTAAAGTTTAAATATACACAGGGTTCCATCTATGCGGTTGACGAGTCCACGCTGTTTGTGAAATCCTTTTCCTATGACGGCACCGGACCGGATGCCTTCTTTTGGGTGGGCAAGACGGCTCGGCCATCGCCCGAGGGATATATAATACCCTATCCGGAGGAATATACAGGACCGTATGTATTACGATGAGTGTATTATTAATGCATTGCAAATTGTTCTATTTTTTTTTTTTGGGAGCGGTCTGTTTTGGTTTGGCGGCGTTTCCTCGGGTTTGCCGGCTGCTCAAGCGCATCGGGGTCCATTTCCTAGCTGTTAAAAAGAGAGAGAGGGAGTGAGTGTGTGCGTGCCACATGTATCCTTGTATCCTTGCAGATTTTACGTTACGCACGGTTGACAATGAAACCACTTTTAAAAATTAAAAAACATTTTTCATCTTGGTCTACCATTTGCGAAGTCGCCTTCGTTCCGTTTAATGCTTTATTGTGGTTCATCTCGTTGCTGTTGCTGTTGTTGTTCCTGTTGTCGCTTCGTTGCCTTCTAATGCGAAAAACTCATTTATTTCTTCACGTTGGATCTGCGGTCATATGTGAATATGTGTTTGTATGCGTTTGTGTGTGTGACTGAGTGTGTGTTTGGCGCAGGCCCACAATAGCAGCAAACAATAAAAGCCACAACAGGCAGCGGCACAACCACAAGTGCATGCCACATACACACACACACAGACACACAAATGCGCTCTCTTGCTGTATTTACTTGAAGTCGTCACTGTCGTCACAAGGTTAAGCCGCACTACTGTGTATTTTATTTACCTTGCCTTTTTCTTCCTCCTACCGTCTACCCTTTGCCCACCTGCCGCACGCATATCGGATTTAACGTTTTTCCAACGGCCACTTGAACACACTAAGCTGAGCTGAGCTGAGCGTTGCATGCCCCAGCTACTTACGGTACACATCAAGTGCACCACGATCCTTAGCTCATTGCTCATACACAATTTGTCATCATTTGGCTGCTTAGACATTGCCACATTGCCGCATTCGCACTTTCTCACATGCCGCATTAGACATTAGCCATTTCATTGCATTTTTCATTATCATATTCATTTAGTCGAGTTAATCCCATGCGAAGGTTAAGGTAAAGTGCCACCTTTAGAGCCACTTGTCATTGGCATTTAGTCATGCCCCTGAACAACAAAAATATACAGCAAACACATTTATTTAAAACTTGTCTTGATTTTGTATTCGCATTTTTCCTTATTTTGAGTGCGAAAAAGTCACGTTTTTGCTAGCAAAACAAACAAGCGAACGAAGGACGTGGGAACTGATTATGTGGGAATTTTATGTGGAAAGAAATCGTATAGAAATCGTATAGGAAAATTCCGAGTTTTTCTTTCGATTGATTCCACTTCACAACGTAAAGCATTCGCCTAGAATTGTCTGAAGTCTTAAAGCAATTTGAAATCATTTTTAACTAAAATTTTGGAATAACTTTTAAAACATCACCATTTCAAAATTTATCACTTTAAGTAAATATTTTCAACTTTGATAGGAAGTGCTAGAATTAAAAATCTTCATTAAATTGATTTTAATTATGTTACACACTTAGTAAGAGCATATTATACTTGATTTTTATGTTATATATCATTATATTCATACGTGAATATTTGCTTTAAAAACATTTCAGCAGAAAGAAGCATTTGAAACGATTTTTCCCCCTTTCGCTTAAGCGTTGAACGCGCGGTTTTTCGCTTGAAAAGTTATTATTATTGTTGCTGTTGTTGTTGTTGTTGTTGTTTCTGCTGCTTGATGACGTGTATATGCCCATCAAGGGAACTCAAAAGGAAAGCTCTCACCCTCGAATTCCAACTGCCATGGCCACCCAACTCCTCGCACTCAGATCCAACTTCATATTGTAATCGACTTTAATGCGTTTCATTGTTGATGCCACGTGCCGAGCTTTATTAGTTCAATGTATAACACTGGCATGCCTCATCCTCATCCACATCCACCACCTCAAAGAGTGTGTATGTGTCTGTGTGTTGGTGTGGGTGTGGGTGCGGGGGGTAGCATTCCCCTGGCCGGAACGAGAAGCGTCGCGGTAGCGATTGCACGCTTTTACGCTTTCAGACACACACATTACCCCTGCCACAGCCGACTACATGCCACATGCACCTTCTTCAACAATATGGCAGAGGAGGGGACAGAGAGGGGTCTGGTGTTTCGGGTTGTACGCAAATGATTGCTATATTATGTGGCGCCCGTGCTAAGTGCTAACTATAGCATACATTTGGGCGCACTTTTTGTGTGTCTAATGATTTCGAGATTTATGTGTGTTTTTAAGATATATACATAGTGTTTTATAAATTGATAAATGCAGCTGATTGTCTGGCTGACTTTGCTGCACTTGTTTCAGCTTCAGTTTAATACGAAATGACAACGTTAACTTCACTTTGACACGGAGTCGGTGGAGCAGACTGTGAGGAGCTATTGGGTGGTTGTGGCAACCCTGTCTCTTTAGCTGTAGCCCTAGTGCAGCCCTAGTTTTTCGCGTTGTCTTGAGCTGCCTGGCTGCCAATCAGCTTTAATTATATAACCCAAGCGTTTAGCTAAAGGGCTGACTGACATCGCATCACAGCGCTGTTCACTTCTTTTTATGTTCACGCTCGCTTTGTTCCACTGTACGTGATTGTGTGTGTATGGGTGTGAGTGTGACTGTGTGTCACAATGGATGCATCGAGCATAAGTAATTAAATTAGATTTTTTTTTTGAGAGAGAAGCATGAAAGCGACGCTGCGACGCTGTGCTGATTAACGCCCCGTTGCCATGACGAGAAGAAGGTCGGAAAGGAGGCAGAGTTGGAGGTCGGACGGACGCCCGTTGTTGCTCATTTGCATTTCCAACAAAACTTGTACAATAAATGCAGCACACTCCCCCTGCAAACGCCCTGTAGCTCAACGCTCACTTGGAATGCTGATACTGATTTATGCTGATCTCATTAAAATGTGTTGCATGCAAAGTGGCAAAACGAAGTTTTTAGTTTTGTGCCCATTGTCAGGCTGTAAACGAGCGTTAAGAGTTGAGGGGGATTGAGCCTGCCACCCAATGGCATAACCTCCGCCCCATACTCTCACCCCCTCCACCTACTTTCACCCCTTCAACCTGCCCCATCATTCATTGTGCTAATGTTAATCAACGTTGACAACGCAGCCGCAACACGCAAAATGCTTTTTGCCGTTCGGTGTACGCCGTTTGCCAACGCCAGCAGCTGATGATGCGACTTTAATGCCTTTAACTTAATTAAGCCTGTTGAGCAGAATAAAAAAAAATAATAATAAAAGTTGTTGAGCAGCAAAAAAAGGAGCACAGACATGCCTCAAGTAGTTGCGCCTGTTGCTGTCACCTTTTCTGAAATGCCTCTTGTTTGGAGCACTGCCTCAGCATCCTGCCACCAAAATAAGTTCCCAAAAACAAACAATTGCTTGCTGCACTGCAAGCCGTCCCAGAGTTATCCAATGGGCTGACTTCAGAAGAATATATAGACTATAATATAGTCTTCACGTCGGTCTACGGATAGAATAAGTCATTTCGTTATACAAATCCAAGAAAAAATGCATTAATTATTATATTTTACTAATATCACGCTAAATTTCAATTTTAATTAGACTTAAAGGGATTATTTTTAATGAAAAACTTTTCAAAGAGTTTAAAATATCTTTAAAAATATTTAAAAACATATTTTGGTATTAAATGTGTGAGAAGAACTTATTTTTAAATAATTTTTATTATACACATAATTTGTTTTTATAACAACTCAAATATTATTTCCACTTCCTTATTAAGCAGTCCTGTTTAAAGTTTTCTAGTATTTTCCCTTTCGTTTTCCTTACTTTGTTATACAACTAATCTTTTATTCATTTCAAAAAGTGAAAAGCTGTACTTACTCACTTTTAATTTCAATGCTGGGTAGCTTAAAGTCGTTCATTCGTGGTACGTGCGTACCACGAGCTCTGCCCCCAACATTGCCTGAAATTCGCCCCTCCGAATGACAAATTTCATACTTTCATATAAATTTAATTGAGTGGTCGTTGCCTGGGTCTCATCTGCCGTTCGTTCTGGTAGCTGACGTAGATGGGCGAAGAATTAAAATATTCATAATAATTTTAGAAATATGTAAGCATGTGAATGGCAGTCGTTACTCAACGCATAGTAGGAAGTACGCTACTTTCTGGGGGTGATTGAGCTTTGCTTTTGGGTCTGAAAACATTTTTAGCCGTATTCTATTTTTGTTGACTGTTGACTGTTGACTGTTTGCCGTTGCCTGTTTGTCTACTGACTTGTCTCGGTTTTATTGCTCAGATTGAGAGCCAGTCACAATTGTTGTGCGTTTCTGTGTGTGTGTGTGTTTATTTTTATTGCCAAGTTGGCAGAAAAATGGTGAATTATGAGTGAAGAATGCAACAAGTTGTTGGAAGATTTATGCAATATATTTAATTTGTGAATTTTGTGCTGCTGGCAAGTCAATAGCTGATTGACACACTGAACTTTGACCCATCTTTGTGCTGGTTTCTGTGGCCAATAGACAAATAAACACAAATATATCAAGGCAGGAGATGGAAAAATCGATAAATGCCCATGGATTTGTTTGCTGAGTGCATCAATGAATCTCAATCTCGGAATTTGTAACTGTGTAAATGTATCTTACGCCCGCACGCAGAGGGCTGTAGTACGGCAGGCTCGGCAAATCAAATAAAGTACAATACATATAGATATTTGCTTTGGTAAAGCACACACAGAGGAGTGTGGCAGAGTGGGAGAGCAGCAAGGATTTCAATCTGAAGATGTCCTGACAGCCAGACGAAATGAGAATGAATGTATCTGAGAGATACGTGCGTGGATTCGTTGCGCTGTTGACACAGCACCATTCAATTTGTTTTGGGCTCATTAAAGGTCAAATCCTGAACCTCCTGAAACTCGGACAGCGTCAACGTCATTTCGAGGGTGTAAATTAAGTGCTTAGCCGTGTCTAATGTCTGCACTCGCCTCAACACTTGTTACACCATAAACTCGACTAAATGATTGACTGACTGACTGACTAACTGACTGACTGACTGACTGATTGATTGATTGATTTACAAGCGCAGAACATTAAGAAAGACATGATTATATTTATAGTCTGCTGATAATCAACTTTTTATAAGAAAAACTTGAGTTTTTCTTCTTTCCTTTGTCCCTTTTCAACTTTCCAGTTGATTATGATTATGGCCAATACTTTGATGGGGCAAGGACTTTTCCTACTATTTTCTTGTTTGCTTTTGTAGGTACTTCAGCGTGGAATGCAAATTAAGACTGTGATACGCTTTGGTAGATACAAATTGAAGCAACAAAGTAAACTGAAAATAGCGAATTTTTTTTTAATTTTTTGTCCCTCGGTGAATTATGTTTTTATTCAAGATTAAGTAAAGCAGAGGAATAAAGTAAAATAAACTTAAAGCATCGTATTAAATAAAATATTTATTAAATACTGAAATATATAAATTCTATTTACAATGAAGTCCAAATGATTTAAAAAGTATCTAGGTTAGTTTAGGTTTAGCCGTACGTCCTCGAGGGACATCGGTTAATAAAATGAATTTAAAACTTGATTATGCAAATCATCTGCAAGATTTCATATAAATACATGAGTTATTTTATTCAAATACTTAACTAAAACTCTACTTTTTTAAACCAATCCCTTACCATAACCAGCTAGAAGTTTCCCCACTGCAATGATATGCTAAAAAGCAGCGTTAATTGCACTAATCACACTCATTGTCTTAACGAGAAATGGAAACTCACTTAATTAGCACATACGATTAATTAGCGAAAATGTTCATATCATTTCCTTGCATTAGCCATAAATCATCATCAGAGAGAAGTGGGATGAAGGCGCACTACCAAACACTACCAAAAAGTAGTTTGGCTTAGGAAAAAAGTGCCAAAACGACGAGTGTTGACTGCATTTACAGTTGGGAAATGCTTGAAGTTAATGGATGGGAATGAGAGGAAAGTGAGATTTGTGGGATTGACAACAATGTGCATTATCCAATGTTGACATTGTTGCATTTTCTGCTTCGTTTCGCTTTAATTTTAATGACACTCCGCAAACTACAAGCTCTCGTCAATATTGACTGTGCAAATTGGAGGCGTGCCCTCAGCCCTATGTCCTTTATCCACTATCCAATGTCCACACTTCTCTCTCTCTCTTTCTCTCTACAATGCCCTCTGCCCTATTGACCGGTTGGCTCGTACAAAGTCGAGCCTCGAGGCAAAAGGACGAAATTATGTCACAATCGAGCGAGAGCAGTCTGACACACAAAGGCAACGAGCTCTTATTAAGAGCACATTACACTCAATAGATATATGGATACTAGTTACACACATACTCAAAGGACCAGCAGTAGGAGTACAAGTACAGTGGGCACTGACTACAGTAACAGTGGGCGAATCAGCTGTGGTTGAGCTGTTTTGAAGGCTTCAAAGCTAAGCAACTAAGAAAGGTATAAGTTGAGGAAAGCATGAATCTTTTCAAAAAGGACTAAATTTTTTAATAGATAAAATATTAACATACACGAGAGTAAAAATTTTCCGACTTGGAGAACCCTTTTAAATCAAATAAAATTTAATATTACTTGCAAGAAGTTTAATGGCATCTTAATCAAACAGACTTGAGTTGGAGTACACAATACGTTGCTTTAATATCCTTTCAATGGAGCTTCACTGTAGTTGTGTTGTGGTCAGAGAGTTTCAAGGATTGCTTTCATTACAGTGGACACACACAGTGAAAGCACACAGTTTACTCCCATCACAGCAACGACAGTAGCTCATCTTATCGCTTTTTGTTTTCTTTCTTCTCTGATTTTGCTGGTTTCTTCTTTTCTGTTTTTTTCTCCTTTCATGCTTCCCGCAGAGATCCGCCCATTCTGCAGGCACACAACAATACGGACATCATACTGCGTTTACCCATGGGCAAAAGGATTAAGGACATTCGATGGTTGTCAGTGTGGTGCAGACGCTTTACGGTAAGTCGTTTTTCCACTGCTTTTCTACTTTTCCGGGTTTTCCTTTAGCGGCACGCGCCATTCAAAGAGACTAATGCGAGTGTACGCGTGTGTTTGTGTGTGTGTGTGGGTGTGTGTGTTGATTTTGCGACGGTCTCCGAAAAAGCGTTTTGTAATTACAATTTTGTAATTTAAATGCAGCTGCAGGAACAAATTTTTCCAAGCCAAAAGTTGCAGGCATTCATTTTCCTTAGCTTCCAGACTTTTTCCGACACTTCAATGTGGGTCAGTTTAGGCAAACTTTATTTTCATTAGAAGCTTTTCTTTTACTTTTTAAAAACACTTTTTTTTTTAACTATTTAATTACATTTCTGCCAAGGGAGTAGAGTATGAAAGGCTACAAAAAAACAAACCTTGGAACTGCTTGACCGACCGCGCCCCATTTCAGGGACACTCGCTCTCCTCCCACTCGCCACATACACACACAAATTATGCTCGCCTGCAACTCGGAATCGGGAGAGAAAATTACTTTTGTTTAAGTTCGGCAAATAAAATTGCATTTAAAATGAAATCAAATAAATGCAAATGTTATCAGAACTCTTTATTTTACAAGCCCTGTAGAGAGCATGAGAGGGCGTTTCAGTTTGATGGTGTATGTGAGTGGTGGGGGGGAGAGGGAGGCGCGTTAAGGGGAGCTAAAGATGGCCGCCATAGTAAAATAAATTACAGCAGACATTTTTGATTAACTCAAGTGGTTGCATACACACACACGCACATACATACAAACACACACACACACGTACGTATACCAACACATAAACACTCACGCACACAGACAAGGCCACAGATACAGGGTGCCGAGTTGTTACAGTTGTAAATACACGCAAACTCAGCTCGCTCTCTGTTTCTCCGCTTTCATTGACTGACAGCCAAAAAAAGTTGTTGGGGCTGGCACACACACACACAAGCGCACCCACACACAAGCACAGCAGAGATTGGGGTATGTTTGTGTGTTGTTTTGTGGAGTTCTGCGCGCGCATGTCCAATTTTTTTGGGGAAGCTCCACAAACCCATAAACATTATGTAGCTGTAGGTGTGTGTGCTTGTGTGTGTGTGTGTGTGTGTGTGTGTGTGTGTGTGGGAGGGAGTATCTATGTAGTTGTAGGGCTGCTATGTATCAACTTCTTTTGGTATACAACAACAAAATTGTTAGTTTACTATCATGCAAATATGTGCATATGAATATAAATCTGAATATAAAATGCATTTTTTTAATAAGAAGCTAATTGTATTTAAATATAACACATAATCTTCATTTGAAGATTGATTTTAAACATACTATAACACTATAACTAAGGTTTTCCATATTAATTAATGAGTTTAATTAGCTCTTGAGAGCCGAAATTTTCTTCTCGAATCGTTTTGTTTACGAATTTTCAACTAAGTTAGACAACAAGTCCTTTAAAATACTATATTCTGAAATACTTCTTAAAAGAGTTTTAAACATTGATTCTACTATCTATACTTCCATTCATTAAAACACAACTCTTTCTACTTAGGTTGATTTTGGCGAAGTATTCATACCAAATAGTTTGGATGTGCCCAAGCCACGAGTGCTCCCGGAATTTAGACGACTTGCACATGGATTGCGTTCCAGCAACATAAGCGTTTTGGATGCCAAAACCTTTTACATGTGAGTACAAACCATTTACAACTCTAAAGTATGGTATTAACAAATTCTATAACTTTATTTTAGACCCAATCTGCACTACGATGGCGCTGGACCCGATGCCTATTTCTGGGTGGGCAATGGCAGCGAACCCAATATCATGGGCGTCAAGGTATGCAAGCGATTTATGGGCTGGAAACTCTTATAAAACCCAGAAAGGCCTATCATAGATTAAAAATTACAGACTGAATTTTAAAACTTTTTTTCGCTTTTTAGGTGCCCAATGAGATTGGCTCCTTGGAACCGCTGCGTGGTTATCAGGGCGAGGATATTGAGATACAGTTACCAGGCAGTCTAACGGTCTACGACATTGATTGGCTAGCCGTGTGGTGTGTGGAATACAGGCACAATTTTGGTCATGTTTTCATACCAAAAGATTTGGATGTGCCGCCGGCATTGGGTCAGACAAAGATAACGGTAAGTGTAGGTCATACCACTAGCTACACAACCAACACAAGCACACACGCACATCACACACACGTGGAGAGACACCTGTACTTAGGCATTACTCATAATTCCCACATAAGACTCATTATTGTATATCTTTCTAACAAATTATGCTCGCCGCATTAGCCTTCATGGTGGTACACACCCGTAAGTACTAGCCCTTAACTCATGCATGCAAAGATCTCTCTGTACTACAATTTCTATTCGATTCTTATACGCCGCTTTTGCACACTAAATTTCAGACTACAACCACTCCGCGTCCCGTTTACTCCAATTGCCGTGAGATTCTACCAAATAAGCTGCAGATCAAGTGGGAGCTGCAGGGCGAGTACTTGCAGATCGAACTGTTTGGTCGCATTACCGAGGAGCAGTACATGGCCTTTGGTCTCTCCGGCGCGAATGGACGTCCCCAGATGGCCCAGGCCGACGTTGTGGTGGCTTTCTACGATACCACAGCTCGTGTCTTCCGTGCTGAGGATTATTTCATCTCCGACTTGTCGCAATGCGATGGACAGCGCGGCGTTTGTCCCGATGAACGTCTTGGTGCACGCAATGATGTCATTGTGGGTAGGTTCAAAGAAGTCTTACTACTCTACTACTCTTATACTTACCTAATACTCATTTTTACTTTTCACAGTTAGTGGCGATCGCAAGAACGGCGTCACCAGCATTCGGTACAAGCGTCTGCTGCAAACCAATGAAGCCATCTACGATGTGCCTATTCCTATTGATAGGGAGGTATCCATTATAGCTGCTGTGGGTCCACTCAATGCCCGCAAAGAAGCTAATGCGCACTTGCACACCGACAGCGATCACAATCCCGACGATATACGCATCAATTTCTCAAAGCGCGTAAGTTTAGAGCTTCAAAACCAAACGTAGAAGAGTATTTAATATAAGCCTTATCGATTTACAGAACGACCACGCCTGCAAGAACTCCCTGTACGATGTGAAGGATGACAGCGGCCCGAAGCCTTGGCCAACGCGTAAAATTGTTGGCGAGCGCAAGTTCCGAGCGAGCATTGGACCCACGGGAGGCAAACGCGGCTACTCGGCAATCACGGGTAGTCCTTCGTGGGGCATTGCCTGGTACCTAAATGATCTGCTGATACCCGAGATAACTGTGGAGCGTGGTCTCAGCTACGAGTTCTCCATCGAGGGCGGCAATGATCCCACACAGCCAGCCAGGTTCGTTGTGACCTTACCCATTTAAAGGTTCCATTAGTAACACAATTCTGTTTAGATATCATCCTTTGTACATTACGGACTCACCGGAGGGAGGATTGGGTCAAAAGATCGGCCTGGAGGCACGCAAGCAGACAGCCTATGCGGGCGTGGAATATGATGAGGATGGCAATCCCATACCCACAGGTGGTAAGTAGCTTTATATTCTACATTTCCGTTTCAACTCGTAGTAAAACTTCTTACCCAGCGGGACGCTATTGTGAATGGGAGCATCGGACTGTGGATCGTTCGGCGGAGATAGCCACATTTGAGGAGTATAAGAGTACGCTCATCTACAAGTGTGACGAGGGAGAACCGGGTTACATGAACTGGACGGTGCCCATGGATGCACCCGATCTGCTGTATTATCAGGTAAGTCCGTGACTTTTATAACGCACTGAATTACTGGCTAACCGCTCACCTCTTGCAGTGCTTCACCCACAACAACTTGGGCTGGAAGATCAATGTGGTGGATGCGGGTGCCAGTGGTGCTTCCCATAGTCTGCAACTGAGCCGTAATCAACTGCTCTTCTGCATAGTTTTAACAGTTCTTAGCCTGGTTGTAAGACAGCCTCGACTTGCCTGATAGTCTGTTGGCCGTTAAGAGTTTTTGGGTTTATGTCGTGCTCCAAGATCTACAGGCTCCCAGTTTGACCCGTATTAAAATCTTTTTTAACGAATTTATATAATTTCATTGACACATGTAACTCCAAACATGCCTGGAGCTCTTGGCCAACACCAAATAAACATAAAACCCAAGTAGAAACAACAACCAGGCTAATATCATCTGAAAGACATATCTTCATAATAATTTGTAAGGTGTAAAACTGTTTAAACTACTGTGTGTGAGAGTGTGTGTGCTTGGGTGGCTTTTTGGATGGTACAGTGAGGCCTGCCAGTGAGTGATTGTGCTACGAATGCTCTTTGTATATTTACGTAAATGGAATTCTACTTTTTTACATATGAAATATCTTACTTATACATCTACATTTACACACACAAATTGTATTTGTAACTGTAACTTTTCTAGAAACAACTACCACTTGCAATGCATATATATATGTAACTCTATACATATATAGTATATATATGTAACTGAATAGTTCGTATGCGGTTCAATGTAAAGTGTAAAACCGACAATAAAACACGCGACACGATGACAATAATTATAAAAGTGCGCAATGAATTTTCGCTTGTAAGTTAAGAATTAAATACGTTAAGTGATTGCTCGAAATATGACAATAAAAGGCATATGAGGAAAGAGGAAAAACGAGGAAAATTAAAGCAAAAACAATACAATAATTTTACACATTTTAAATGTACTACAAAAAAAAAAAAAAATAAAAGAAAATCTAAACAAAAAAAATATAGAAGTTATTTATTGCTACTGACTACTGTGGTGCTTCTTGAGAATGTTACAGAGATGATGTAATTAAAAACAATAATACTTATTACAATAACAATGAAGAAGATGGAGAATATAAGGAACGCCAAAAACTTTTGAGATACATTCGAATAACACGGCGTTTGAGATTCCGGTTTTTGTTATCAAATGTTTTTTCTTGTAACTTTTGAAATCTATTTGCATGATTGATGTGTGTGTGTTTTTTTATATAAATAAATGTATACATATTTTGTTCTTTCAACAATTAAAACATTTTTCTTAAGCAAATTATTATTATTATTATTGTAATGATGTGAAGAACAATACAGCTACACTTTTGCGACAATAATCGTATGTCAAAATGTATCCGAAAGATACAACTATTAACTAGTTTGATATTGAACAATATAAGATATGTATACCTTTTGGTAGAGTTGTACGATACAAATTTTGGGCAAGGGTTTGATACATAAAAAGAAAATAATAAAAATATAAAATACAAATGCATTATATACTTATACAGTACTTATAAAATACATGTACATATACTAAATCTAAATCTGAATATGAATCTGAATCTGAAGAAACAATACATTTCAAAAATCAAAAAAAGATAAGAATTTTTCGAATTCTTTAAGAATAAAATACACAATTACTAATTATACATCTGTCATTAATTTGTTTGTTAAGTTTTTGTTACATACAATCTTAAAAGAATACTAGTATTTATTTAAACAATTTGCACGAGCAGAGAAATGAATTGAATAATGGGGAAATGTCAGGTGATTTAGCGCCAAGTCGAGAGTTCTTAGAAAATTTTGATAATAACATTTGAGATACAAGTATATAAACAGAGGTATAGGCTTACGACCTGGGACTCCAACGAGTTTGAAAGGGCAATTGACACACATACACATATATTTAACTATATATATATGTATATTTCTTTATAGATAACAGATAAACGATTTTGCAGTTAAGCGCACAAAAGTCCAGCACAAAAGAAACAGCGACAGAAAACGATTGAAAAGCTAAATAATTTAAATATTTGTATTAATCAACTTGAATAATAATCTACTAAAATACACACCCAAATATATATTGTATATACATACACATATGTATATCGTACATATATATATATTTGAAATTTTCATGTCGATTATCAGATTATGTACTTAAGTAAACTTAGATAGCAAACATTTCTCTGCAAACATAAAACAAACTAAACGAAACAACTTTCATTATCTCCAATTAAATAATAAATCAAAAAACAACAATTTAAGTATTTGCATGAAAGAACTAATTCATTTTAATAATAATTAAAAGTTAATAAGCCTCTGACGTATTATATCGTATGTAAATCCAGATCGAGACAAGACATTGACAACTTGCTTCAAATACTCATAAGTGGTAGAAAAAAAAACATTGCAACATTGCAACATTGATGTCAATAAAAGCAGCTTCAACAAAAGTCAAAAACATAAAAAATCTAAAAAAAAAAAAATCTAAAACAAAATAAATCAAAATCTAGAAATAAACTCGAAAACAACAACAATTCATGCATTGATTAATTGAAAGATGAACCGAGTCCGGATTTAGCAGTTTTTTAGGTCGCTTGACAACCGCAGCAACTGAGCCATTGATAACACCTGAGAGATAAACTCAGGTGACTCTGCCAACCTCTATGCGACGTGGGCACTCCAGATGCATATTTTGGGGGTATAAAAGCAGGTGTTGGAATGCCAGAAAACCAACAGTCTTTAGGCATTGGATTCACAGTTGAGTATCCAATCCGGAGCAGTTGAGCATCAGGAGAATCCCAGGAGCTGAACGAATCATCAAGATGAAAATCGCCATTGTATTGCTGGCCTGTTTGGGCCTGGTTGCTGCAACCAGTTTCCACAAGACTCACGAGGTGAAGATCGCCGATAAGGAATTCCTGATGATGCAGAAATTCCTGTTCGAGGTTGTGTACCGCGTCGAGGATCCACTGATGTTCGAGGATCTCATCAAGTATGGCGAGAAATTCTTCTTTGACGAGTCCTACTATACCGTAAGTAAGATCTAAATTTTTTCCAGAAACAAGCTAATCTCTAGGCGATCCTACATTCTGATAATTCCAGCATTATGACATGTACATGAAGAAGTTCTTCGAGGGCTACAAGTCGCACTCGCTGCTGCCCAAGGGAGAGTTCTTCGGTCAGATGGTGAAGTCCCATGCCAAACAGGCTCGTGGACTCTTCAACTTCTTCTACTTTGCCAAGGACTTTGAGACCTTCAAGCACAACGTGTGCTGGGCTCGCATGCATGTGAACGAGGGCATGTTTGTCTATGCTCTGACCATGGCTGTTATCCACCGTCCGGACTTCCATGGCCTGATGCTGCCCTCCATCTATGAGATCTTCCCTCAGTTCTTCTTCAACAGCAAGTTCGTCTATGAGGCCGAGAAGTTCGACTACGAGATGTGGAGCAAGATGATCATGTACGAGAAGGAATATGAGGACGTCTACTTCAAGCAACACGGTTATGGTTATGCCAGTCAGTATCAGTCAAGTGACTATGTCTACATGAAGGACTGGAAGATGTGGCAGTGGTGGAAACTGATGGGTCTGGGTGAGCACTGGTACAGCGAGGACAAGTACATACTCCGCGAGAACATCTATGAGTTCAACCAGGACACCAAATGGCAGCAGATGATGAAGGATCTTAAGGTCTGGTGGATGCCAGTTGACTACACTCGCGATCTCGACTTCTACAACAAGGAATCCAAACTGTCCTACTTCACCGAGGATTTGGGCTGGAACTCGTACTGGTACTACCTGAACTTGGACTATTCCTTCTTCTTGGATGGAACCACCTTCGGTCTGAAGAACGATCGTCGCGGTGAATTCTGGATCTACAATGTCCACCAACTGCTTTCCCGTTACTACATGGAGCGTCTGTCTCATGGCTACGGCGAGATCCCCGAGTTCTCCTGGTACCAACAGATTGAGATGGGCTACGATCCTCAGATGATCTACTACAATGGCATTGGCTACAGCTACCGCAAGAACTACTACGAACTGGAGTCCTACGGCAACTACGAGATGCTCGACAAGATCACCGGCTTCATGAAGCGCATCCACAACATTGTCGATATGGGATACTACAAGACTTTCGATGGTCATATGATCGATATGCGCAAACCCGAAGCTATTGAGTACATTGGCAACCTGCTGCAAGGCAACATCGACAGCATGGACAAGATGTTCTACCAATTCTGGTACATGTTCGCCCATATGTACACTGCTGATGTGGACTACTACCAGAAGGAGGTTTACCCCAATGTCATGCTCAACTTTGAGACCATGATGCGTGATCCCATGTTCTACATGTTCTACAAGTCGATTGTCCAGGTCTACTTCAAGTTCATGCACTACCTGCCCAAATACACCAAGGAGGAACTCATGATGCCCGGTGTCAGCCTAAAGCATGTGGATGTCAGCGAACTGGTCACCTACTTCGATTTCGTTGACTTCGATGTTACCAACTTGATGAACGAGAAGATGGTCTTCCATGAGGGTAAATTCGTTTGGGACAAGTCTCTCTATGCCCGCCAGATGCGTCTGAACCACAAGCCCTACACCTTCACCTATACCGTGGAGTCCGACAAGGTCGAGAAGGTCGTTATTAGAGCCTTCATCGGTCCCAAGTTCGATGAGTTCGGACGTATCATTTCCTTGGCTGAGAACCGCATGAACTTCATGGAAGTGGATGAGTTCTTCTACGAACTGAAGGCTGGCAGCAACATGATTTCCCGCAAATCCAGCGATTTCTACTGGACCGTCAAGGATCGCACCACCTACAGCGAACTGTACTACTACGTGATGATGGCTTTCGATGGCAAATACGATTTCCCTCTGGACATCAGTGAGCCCCACTGTGGATTCCCCGATCGTCTAGTGTTGCCCATGGGCTGGAAGAAGGGTATGCCAATGCAGATGTTCTTCATGGTCGTGCCATACAGCGCTCCCGCCACCCACGAACAGTTCTCCACCTTTGACTACACCTACTCTTGCGGCATTGGATCCGGAGCTCGCTTCATTGACAACTTGCCATTCGGTTATCCCTTCGATCGCGAGATCGATGAGTACGAATTCTTCGTGCCCAACATGTACTTCAAGGATGTTTCCATCTACCACGTCGATACCATGGAGCCCTACTACAAGTACAAGGGATACTCCAACTACGGCAAGTTCGATTACACTTTCTTCCGTGATTATTTCACCAAATACTTCAAGTTGTAAAATGCGACGCCGACCAGACACCTATATGACGAACCTAAAACGAGTTAGTTATTAAGTTGAGCAAAAAAGTGAAATAAACTTTCGAAAAGCATCAAAGTAAATACGCTTTTTATTTCAAAATTCCATATTTCCCATATCATTGTTTATAGTATTAATATTAAAGCATACTTTTGTGCGCTTGCGCTGGTAGTGAGTGCATATTTTTGCTGCATACTTTTAGCATCAATTGTTTTAAACACATCGTACTAATAATTCCCAAGTTGTTCTAGTACACAGGTGGTGAAAACCCCGTTGTTGTGCTTAGGAAAGCATACTTACCTGGCGTAGAGGTTAACCGTGATCACGAAGGCGGTTCCTCCGGAGCGAGGCTTGGTCATTGCACTTTCGGCTGAGTTGACCTCTGCGATTATTCCTAATGTGAATAACTCGTGCGTGTAATTTTTGGTAGCCGGGAATGGCGTTCGCGCCGTCCCGAAATTAGTAATAAATATCAATTAACTTTTTTTTGGGTGACAAAAAAGTATCGTTCATAAGTAGCAACGAAAGAAAAGTATCGTACTCATAGAAATAACGAAACAATAGTATCAAATACCCATAACTTATTGTTAGTGTCCTTAAACTTGGTCAAGATCCGACAATCTTGCCCTATAGATATAGCAAGATGCAGATTTAACAATTTCTGCCTTTTATACTACTCTTTAGATGGATTTGAGTACAGAAAAACAAAAAATATTCACTTTATTCCCTATTGGGGCGTGTTCATTACTCCATTGTGGGTTGCTTTGCTATCCAAGTTACTCGAAATGAGAACAAAATACGTTTTTTATGCGGTCAACGTTTTTAGCCAAAATACACTCGATTGTTTGTATATTATTTTATTATTTATTATTTTTTTGTATAATATACATATATAAATTTACTTTAATGTTTGCAGTGTTTCTAGTTAATTCCTCGCAACATTTCGTGAACCCATTTTGTATGTTTTTTATTTTTGCATACAAAGCAATACAAATATTAAATACAACTTTGACAACACCTGAAAACACCTAAGCTCGAATGCACATGTATGCGGAATTCATTGGTTGGGATATAAAAGGGGACGTTGGATTACCAAAAGCAACAGTCGCTAAACAGTGGACTCCCGGTTAAAGTCAGCAGTGATAAGCACGTAGGAATTAAACAAATGCTGAAAATGAAAATCGCCCTTGCATTGCTAGCTTGCTTGGAACTGGTTGTTGCAGCCAATCTCCACAAGACACACGAGGTGAAGATCGCCGGTAAGAAATCCGGGGAGATGCAGAAATTCTTGTTCGAGGTCGTGTACCGGGTCGGGGATCAACTGATGTTCGATGATCTTATCAAGTATGGCGAGGGATTCTACTTTGACGAGTCCGACTATACCGTAAGTAAAATGGAAATATTTTCAAGAATCAAGCTAATCTCTAGGTGATCCTACTTTCTGATAATTCCAGCATAATGACATGGACATGAAGAAGTTCTTCGAGGGCTTCAAGTCGCACTCGCTGCTGCCAAAGGGAGAGTCCTTCGGCCAATTGGATGAGTTCTATGAGGAACAGGCTCGCGGACTCTTGCATTTCTTCTACTTTGCCAAGGACTTTGAGATCTTCAAGCACATCGCGTGCTGGGCTCGCATGCATGTGAACGAGAGAATATTTGTCTATGCTCTGACTAAGGCAGTCACCCACCGTCCGGATTTCCATGGCCTGAAGATGCCCTCCATCTATGAGATCTTTCCACAGTTCTTCTTCAACAGCAAGTTTGTGTATGAGGCCGAGAAGTTCGATTACGAGATGTGGAGCAAGATGATCATGTACCAGAAGGAATACGAGAATGACTTCTTCAAGAAACAGTATCAGTATCAGTCGAGTGACTATGTCTACATGAAGGACTGGAAGACGTGGCAGTGGTGGAAACTGATGGGTCTGGGTGAGCACTGGTACAGCGAGGACAAGTACATACTCCGAGAGAACATCTATGAGCTCAACCAGGACACCAAACGGCAGCAGATGATGAAGGATCTTAAGGTCTGGTGGATGCCAGTTGACTATACTCGCGACGTCGACTTCTACAACAAGGAATCCACACTGTCCTACTTCACCGAGGATTTGGGCTGGAAATCGTACTGGTACTACCTGAACTTGGACTATTCCTTCTTCTTGGATGGAACAACCTTCGGTCTGAAAAACGATCGTCACGGTGAATTCTGGTTGTACAATGTCCAGCAACTGCTTTCCCGCTACTACATGGAGCGTCTGTCTCATGGCTACGGCAAGGTCCCCGAGATCTCCTGGTATCAACAGGAGTCCAACGGAAACAAGATGCTCAACAAGATCACCGGCTTAATGAAGCGCATCCACAATATTGTCGATTTGGAATACTACAAAACTTCAAAAGGGCACAGGATCGACCTGCGCAAACCCCAAGCTGTTGAGTACATTGCCAATCTGCTGCAAGGCAACATCGACAGCATGGACAAGGAGGAGGTTTACCCCAATATTATGATCAACTTTGAGGTCATGTCGCGTGATCCCCTGTTCTACATCTACTACAAGTCGATTACCCAGGTCTTCGTTAAGTTTATGGTTAACCTACCCAAATACACCGAGGAGGAACTCATGATGCCCGGTGTAAGCCTGAAGCATGTGGATGTTAGCGAATTGGTCACCTACCGCGATTTCGTTGACTTCGATGTTACCAACTTGATGAATGAGAAGATGGTCTTCCATGAGGATAAATTCGTTTGGGACAAGTCCCTCTATGCCCGCCAGATGCGTCTGAACCACAAGCCCTACACCTTCACCTATACCGTGGAGTCCGACAAGGTCGAGAAGGTCGTTATTAGAGCCTTCATCGGTCCAAAGTTTGATGAGTTCGGTCGTATCATTCCCCTGGCCGAGAACTACATGAACTTCATGAAAGTGGATGAGTTCTTCTCCGAACTTAAGGCTGGAAGCAACGTGATTTCCCGCAAATCCAACGATTTCTACTGGACCGTCAAGGATCGCACCACCTACAGCGAACTGTACTACTACGTGATGATGGCTTTCGATGGCAAATACGATTTCCCTCTAGACATCAGTGAGCCTCACTGCGGATTCCCCGATCGTCTGGTGTTGCCCATGGGCTGGAAGAAGGGTATGCCAATGCAGATGTTCTTCATGGTGATGCCATACAGCGCACCCACCACGCACGAACAGTTCTCCACCTTTGACTACACCTACTCTTGCGGCATTGGATCCGGAGCTCGCTTCATTGACAACTTGCCATTCGGTTATCCCTTCGATCGCGAGATCGATGAGTACGAATTCTTCGTGCCCAACATGTACTTCAAGGATGTTTCCATCTACCACGTCGATACCATGGAGCCCTACTACAAGTACAAGGGATACTCCAACTATGGCAAGTTCGATTACACTTTCTTCCGTGATTATTTCACCAAATACTTCAAGTTGTAAAATGCGACGATAACCAGACGAACATAAAACGAGTTATTTATTACGTTTAGCAAAAAGTGAAATAAACTTTCGAAAAATATCAAAGTAATTACGCTTTTTATTTCAAAATCAATTTCCAGATCATTGTCTACACTAATAATATTAAAGCATACTTTTGCGTGCTTGCGCTGGTAGTAAGTTCATATTTTTGTTGCATACTTTTAGCATCAATTGTTTCTAACACATCGTACTAACAATTCCCAAGTTGTTGTAGTACACAGGTGATGGAAACCCCGTTTTTGTGCTTAGGAAAGCATACTTACCTGGCGTAGAGGTTAACCGTGATCACGAAGGCGGTTCCTCCGGAGCGAGGCTTGGTCATTGCACTTCGGCTGAGTTGACCTCTGCGATTATTCCTAATGTGAATAACTCGTGCGTGTAATTTTTGGTAGCCGGGAATGGCGTTCGCGCCGTCCCGAAATAAATAATAAATGTCATTTATCAAGAAATTTGGGGGTATAATATCGATTGTAAAGTATCGATCATATAATTAATAAAAGCGAAAGTATCGAGTACAAATTATCGATATCGAATTTCTCGATTCGAGTTTTTATTTTACCAGGATAAAGCTGCAATAATGTCATAAATTTCTACAGTGCCGTAACATTTGAGTGTTGACCTTAAATTGACATTTATTTAGCGCAAATTGTAAAAACTATTTGCATTACACCATCAATTGGAAAGGGCTAAGGCTCTATTTTTGACCTGGTATATGCTATATTATACCCATTTCTTATTATTAGTATCCTTAAACTTGGCCCAGATCAGACAACTTTGTCCTAAGCTTCTATTGACCTGTAAGATGCGTCAGATAATGGTAAGATGCGGATTTGACAGATTTCAACTGTAGCGTTTGAGCACAGAATAACAAAAACCAATAATATTCACTCTAGTCTTTAACTGACATAACATAACTGACTTTAGATTTTAACAGAGCAGTTAAAATCAACAGATTCACTTTAATTTATCGATAGCTCAAAATGTTAAATAAATAATCGAGCTCTTTGCAGCACTGAACTGTTGCTTATTTTCCAACACTATTGTTGGCTGTTACTGAAGCCCTGGTTTAATTTGAAATTCAGTTGGCGGGGTTTCCCTGATGATTTTGCTTCCAAACTTGTAAATATCTCGAAATAAGAACCATTAATCATTTGTTTTTATGCAATGCGCGCTTTTAATCAAAATATACTCGCGTGTATGTATATTCGTATGTGTATCGCTAAATATTTTTATTTTACAATTTAATTTTATTTACTTTTGTTTTGTTTGCAATTTTTGTAATTGTTAACATATCGCGTCGCAACATTTTATGAACACATAGTGTGTGTTTTTTTCATTTTCGCATACAAAATAATAATACAAATAATATTATGATGTAATGTAATAATAGTAATTAACATAATAATAATGCATAATGCGTACAGGCAGAATTTGAATGCATACAAAATGTATGTACGAAAGGCTGAGACAATTAGTTGTGGATATATCCACAGATATTGATTGTAATTTTCCATAAATGCTTCCTAATGCATTCGTTGCTATAATTTATTCAAATCTCCGCAAAGTTTAAACTGTACATATTTCATGCTTCGAATTTTATTGCAATTCATGTGAATTTGTAATTATGTAAATTTAAACGTGATTATTTTGTTTTATTAATATGTAAGCTCTAGTTTTGGTGAGAAATACGTTAAGGTTGTTATTTTTCATTCTAATTTAAAATATAATTGATGTTGTTGGTGTTTTGTTTGCTTGTTTTGTTGCAGATACGATTGGCTTAAATTAAAATTAGGTTTAAATCTTATATTTTTACAGAATTACATATACACAGTTTATTTAGGCAGCTTGCAGCTCAAATAACTGCAATTGATTGAATATTAATTATTGCATAGCTGCGAATCTTTCCATCAAATCGATCGTATAATTGTTTAAAGTTTGCTTCGCTCTTTCTATTTGTTGCTTTTGTTGGAAATAATTTATACAACAGACAAATATAGGAAACAAAATAACATCAAATTATGTATAAATGTGTTTGGCATGCAATTGAAATCTATTGCATGAATGTTATTAATGATGATGTATTGTAAATGAAAGCGTTTAAATAATTATTAAACATTTGTAATGCACAAATTACAATTACAGCTTTAATTAACTTTTACAAAATACACCGCGCAAATACATACGTATACACACGTACTTGCGACTATTGTGTATAATTTTACTTTAATTATAAATAATATTTCTCTTGTAGTGATTTTTGTTTGTTTTGTTTTTGTTTTTGTTTTCAATACATGTATAATAATTAATTAATTCATTACAATAAATAAAGCCTAGTTTTAATGCCTGCTTCAAACTTCGACATTGTTCAATTACTACAAATACATATCTACTAGAAAGATGTGCACTTGTACACACGCACATGCACATACATATACATAGGTTTTAATCTAAATTATCCTGGAAAATTAATTTAATGTAGCCAGTCGCGCCATCCAGAGGCGTCGCACAGAATGGACATACGGCCTGAAAGCCATTGGTTCCGTGCGGTATTTCCACATTTGCCCAGTACCTTGAAATAAATAAAGAAAAAATGATATAGTTGTACGTTGGTAATCATATTTGTCACATTGTCACTTACTTGACAGTTTTCTCAGTCGCCATGTGACCACATGGATTGAATGCAAACGTGGGTGCACCCACGTCCACATAGAAGGCCGGTTCCAGGCCCATGCACAAGGTAACAACGGGCCCCAGTTCTAGGCACATGGGACAACGGCGTGCACCAGTGTTCTCATCCTGACCCCAGTCATGATGGCCTATGTAATCAGATTAAAATATGCTTAATACAATTATTTTCTTCGTTTAATTGCATTCTTTGCTTACCCTGTACATGGCCGCAGTTTAAGTACACATAAGGCTGATTCACCTGATCATTGATATTCACTTTTCGTGGTATAACCAATGTGTTTAGACCCACCGGGCATTGTGGACGACCAGCGTTGATGGCATCGATTAGTTTCTCCAAATCATGTTTGGTCTACAAATGTTAACAAATGTTACAAGTTATTTATTTTAAAGATAATTCCATTCATTACTTACCGGTGAATGTTGCAATCCCTCGGCAGAACGCCAAAGCAATGTTGCACCACAGAGATCAATGAGTGTGCCATCCTGCAAGATGTTGCATTCATCGTAGATCTATTTAAAGGGTAAAAAATGCTTTTAGTTAAACGTTTTCTTTATTTACTTTCTAGAACTCACGGGTTGACCCTTTTGTTGTGCCGAACGCGATTCACGCAGACTGAAGACATCACCGCCAACGGAGCATTCACGCCAGAGTCCGCACTTGGCATTGCCACCACAGAACGATCCCTTGGGATGCATGATTAAAACACCATTTGTGGTTAAGCCATCGATTTCAACATTATCCTGCCACTTGGTTGCCTTTTCCTGGAAAGATTAACATACTTTTAGTACATGTTCTTGGTCCCTCTATCCCCCCTCGCTTTACTTACGCCCAAGAATATATTTCTGCTTGAATCGAAGCCGGCGGCAAAGATTTTCGCCTTGGCGGGTTCACATCTGTTGACCAAAATGCGGCAGGCGAAACGTGAAATCGTGCTCTGCATTACCTTGGCATCCTTCTTATCACCGGGCAGCGTATCCATGACCACAAAATCAATTGGCGACTCTGAGGAGCGTCCCACCTGAAAATACAAGCACACCCATTCCGATTACTTAAGATTTCCTCTATTGATTGACCCAGAAATGCTTTGCAGTGTATCGCGTACTGTGCAATCTATCAATGCTCAACTATTCTCGTTACTAAATGCCAAATCATGCAATATTGGTATTACTTTTCCACTTCAGTTCAATAAGGAAGTGCAAATGGCATTCCAAAGTGTTGGCCAGGCCAAAAGCACAAGCGTTAATCAATATTAATAATGAATGTCAATAGCTTATCGATGTTTCATCAGTCGCTGTGGGCCAATGTCAGAGAGGATACAAAGTATCTGACTATCTGTGGGTAACACGCAGTTGACCTTTTCAACGTGCCAAAAAAGAGGTAGTTACCAACGCTAAGAATTTGCAAATGAGGCTAACAAATCAATCGAGGAGGGTCATTCCATTTTTGTTTTAGATAGTCGACTCACCTGAAACATATCCGTTTCCGTGTCCTCCTTGTACTCCACAATGACGGCCTGATTGCGAGAGAGTGTATACGATATCGAGTGCTGATTGGCATCCAATATGGCCTTGGATGTCTGTGGTGATTGTACGATATAATGCTTGGATCGTTTAACGCCACTCGGCTCTGTCCGTTTGTGGAGCACAAATTTGGAGCGTCGACGACCGCGATCGCCCTGTGGCAAGTAGCCATTGTAGCTGCAACATGAAACAAATTTTGTTCTTTATGAGTTTAACGTTCTTCGGTTGATTTATGCTATACGATAAGGTGACCCAATTTGCTTTTTTGGGGGGGAAAAATAAATTTAACTTTGTTGTAGTTATTACACAACAAATTCTGAGCAACTGTTTCTATATAGAAGTGTGTAATTCATTTGGTTTGTGGGTCAAGTTCTGAGTGAGTACATGTGCAATTAACAGTGCCAAGCCCACAGTTCAACTTATATCGGAGATAATTAGTTGTAATAACTTAAAAGCATTTGCGCATCTCAATTTGAATACATTAATTATCAGCTAGAATCTATCATCAGCCACATGTCGGATCATTAATGGTATTGAAATTCCATGGGAATATATAAAGTATATATTTAACATGTCAAAGGGATTGCTAGAAGAGATCTCTTAATAACATTGCACAGCTGTTGATCTCAACGATTTGAGAATCGACACGCACAACACTAATCAAAGGGTGCTCTGCACAACGTGGGTGGTTTCAAGAGTTTTCGACAGTTCTATAAACAAAATTGTGCCGATTGATTAGTTGAGTGTTTAAAGATCTTCACTTAGTCTTCATAAATATAATAAATACTCCAACGTACTAGAATTTCTTGTTTTACTTACTGTTATAAAAATACTTTTAATTACATATAATAGACAAACTTTATTAACAACCCCTGCCTACTTAACACACACACACACCAACACACTCTGCTAAGTATTTCCTTAGGGCTTCGAAGCTTTGAGTCTACCTAAGATTTGACAATTTAATGAGCGCCCAAGCAATAAAATAAAAAAAAAGCCTAAACATAAAATATCAATAATAATGTGAACGATTTTATGAACTGACATTTTCGATATATTCTGATGAATTCCACACACTCGCACACACACACACACACAGCCATAAATAAGTACCAGTTGTGAAGATACCATAAAAATCAACATGCATTGAAACGGATTCATTGGAAATAGATTCGTCTGCCTCCAAAGGGAATAAATAAACAAATTCAGTCCTGCACGGCATTAACTTCTGGGAAAATCAAAGAGAAATCAACAAAAAACAAAAATACAAATATATTTTCAATAAAAGGAAAGCAGAGAGAGCCCACTACTAAAGGCAGAAGAGAACAAAAAACAGAAAAACATTAAATAAAATCCAAGCTGGGGGGGAAAATGTTGACATTTTTGGGGGTCCGTAATTACTGCGACTTTAATGTTTTTTGATATATTAATGAGCGTATTTAAGAAGTTGTAAATGATATTTAACGCATTAGCAACGGGTCTGACCGTGGGCCAAAAAATACAATAAAAGATTGTTGTTTTTAGACGAGCACATAATTAAGACTTTCGGCAGGGGAATACGAAACAAAAACACTTTGACGGCATTATACAGGTTTTTGGATGCGAACAACGATACTATCCATCAGATATCAACTATTGTAGCTCCGTGTGCGGCAGTGTTGCCGGAATTACAAAAGGGCTAAGATAGATATGTGGGATAAAAACCGAAATACTGTAATAAAATAAAATACAGAGATAGAAATTGAAGGGAATTAAGAGTAAATGCAGTTTAAGGAGTTTGAAAGTACAGTGCAAGCTCTTTTCGCGGACAGCTCCCTCAGGCGGACGGATTTGATAGTTTTTTAGCATTAATTTCGCACAAAATTGGGCGAACAAAAATACTGCAACCGTGGCTGTACGACCTAGGGAGCTTTCACTGTAATTTCTTGTTTGAAATTTATAAAATAATCGTTTTCTAAGCATATGGGCCTTTTGGAAAATCTAGCTTTAAATAAGCTAAATTAACAGCACTGACGTGCGGGGTAGAAGTCATTAAAGTGGGCGGCAAAACTGAACGTTTACACAATGCGCCTGGGCGAAAATGAAAAATTGATTTGCTGACACATTAGGAGTAGTACACACACACACACACACACCCATACCTGCCACACTTTGTGGCAAGGCGACACACACACATTGACACGCAGAAACAAATCTGTGTGAGCAATTAAAAAGTGTTAAGAGATAACAACAAGTAGAAATCTTCCATTAACAGAACGCTAAGCTAATGACAATGACTCAAGCTCACAATACCTGCATGCAAACACATATACATATACATGCATGTCTACCAAATGAGTCAACAGTAATCAGCGCAATGTCAAGCGTTTTGGCCAGCCGGCCAGACAGAGACAAAGACGATGCCCAGATAGACCGACATTAAGATTTACAAGCGTCTGTCTCTCAGCTGCCGGCCAATATCATCAATCTTGACCACGCTCGCTGCCAGCGGTGAATCTAATTTATGTGGCAGACTCAACTTTAACTTTAACTTGACTCGATTCGAGACTAGTTGCCACATGCAGCATGCAACATGCGGCAGCAACAGCAGCATTTAGTGTTTTCAGCCTTTTGTTGTCTAGCTGTGGCTATATTCCGGGGCTTACACGGGTCAGGTAACAGCTTGACATCACACCAACTGCACACTGGTGCGAGTATACACGAAAAACAAAATAAAAAATTCTTTAAAATACAAAATTTCAATTTTAAAAGTCATAAAATATTTTTCTTTGATATATTTTGACTTGGAATTACTTTTAGGAGCTTTGTTAAGTAGCCTACAAAATATATGAATTTTTTAGAACCCCTTTTAACCACTGTGCAACGCCCTTGAGTACGCCTTAGCATATGCACACTAAGTGAATTGAATAGCCGATTGTTTTGGGTGTGTCCAAAACGCTGTTTGTCTGCATTCATTCAGGTTGCAACTGTGTAAAGATTTTTACAGTTCCCGATGACTATAAAATGGAATTATGAAATGAAAATGCGCTTGAACTTGAAAGAGGAAAGTAATCAAACTCAAAATGGGTATAAAGGTAAAGTTTTCTAGATTTTTGATTTTTGTTTGAGACTTACCCAAGTATAACTAATTCTCCGTATCGTAAACGGGGTTTATCGTGACCATCGCCACCGTCTTCAGCCAGTATGGGAGATTCTGTGCCGTCGGTGCTGTAAATAGAGAATATTCAATGAGAAATTAATAAACGTGGAAAGCTTCCAAAGGAAAATGCACTCAAATAAAGTGCAAAACAGTAAACTATGGGAAAGTATACGACTTAAAGTTAAAGTATATGTATATTTTTTAACATTATGCATTCGGTGGGTTAAGAAGATTGCCTTCAAGCGCTTGTTTATGACGCAATTCTCACTGGCATTATTCTTAGCACAAAAGATAAAAACAATAAAATCAACTCAACAAAAACAATTTCGTTGCTCAAGAAAAATGCCAAAGAAATTGCTCATTTGCAAAGCATTTTCCTCATCCACATCCACATCCAACTAGAATTTCAAATGAGGAAATGTATGTATAGATAGTTTGTGCATTTTATACGACTCCCAAGACTCCTCGATGTCTGGCAATGTGCAAAGTGCATTACAAATTTCCACATTTTCAGTTTCAATTTCAGCTCTTTGTAAATGCGACACTGACTCTAACGGTATGGATGAAGTCATAGAAATGTACGTGAAATGTGCATGTTCCTGCCTGCATGTGCATGTGCATGCATATACCTGCAGCATTGGCTCCAATTAACTAATAACTAGGCAAAGGGCTTTTCTAATGAGCAATCGATGTCATGGATAACATCGGCATCTCATTAGCCGCACATTTGTCAATCCTCACTGCTCACTGCTCCCTTCTCATCCTCATCTCCTATTACACTTGAAAAAAATGTAGTTGCCTTCATTAGTTTATCTAGATTTTTGCTTGTTTTTTGGGGCATGTCATAAACTTATTTACAGCAATCTAATAAAACAGCACGGCGCCGGTTGACGCCCACATGAAAGACCCCACCACAGATCCCTGCCCCTTGCCAACCCTTTCGGGTAAATGGATTTTATAATATACTCTCGCTTGGGGTAAAAACAGTAAGGGGGAGATGGGGAAGCGGGTACGTGCTGCTTTGGGGTTGCATTGATTTTTGCTCGTTGCATTTAAACTTGCTCCCCTTTTTCACCGAGAGAGAGAACCGAAGAGGGCAGGGAACTGGTAGGGGCAGAGGAGCACTTGAAATTGTGCAGCGCAGACAGAAATGCCGTGCGCACAAAGACCAGCAAAGGGAGGGAATGTGGGGGTAAAAAGGGGCTACTGAGAGGTGGGGGAGAGGTGCACAGTCTGGTGGCGCGTGCTAGGTAAATAGGAATGTTGTTGCATGTTTGTCTCCCTGTCGGTAGGCATCAAATTAGCGCTGCAGCCTTGTTAAGGATAAACACACACACCACACACACACAGACACACTCACACACACATGTACCACATATAACTGCAAATTCATCCGTCTCTGTCTACAGTCCACAAATCAGCATACATAAATCAAATGTCAAACGTCATTAACAGCGCCATGTTAGGCTTTTAACAGTGCACTGTTAAACTCCAAACAGCACACTGTTAGTCAACATGCAGCTAGAACATATTTGAAGCGCATGTTTTACCAAGATTACTTGGCCAAAATGCAATTGGGCACACGATTTGCATCTGATTGTCTTAGTTGCTATGCAACATGCCACATGCCACATGCGACATGCAACAATGCCATGTGTCAGCTTAACTATTACACAACCGTCAGTACATTTCTTACAGCTTTATTATGCCCTTTAAGCCAAGCAAATCATATATGCACATGAGCATTACAAAACTCGGAGTGAGAACTTGAATAGATCATAACCACACCGTCCATTGTTCTATTCGAAATGCACTTGAAAGAGCGAACAACAACTATCGTATGTTCATGCCTAGCAAACCAGTTTCTGTACATAGGTTTTTTATGAACAGTTTTAATTAATTTACATAGTGTAAAGTTTGTCTAAAAATACTTTAAGATAGCAAATAATTTAGTTGGGAAAAGCATAAGAATTCTTTATGTAAAACAAACGACATTATCGTTAAATTACTTTAAAAGTCTGCAGGGATTGCTCATAAACCATGTAAGGCCTTTTAATATTACTTAACTCAATTTAAAATACCTTAAATTCTTCTAAACGATAGTACTGCCGATACTATTGTTTGGATGCCATACCCATAATGAACTTCAACAGATATATTTGCTCCATATTACACACATTAAATCTAGTTTTTGCCATCGATTCTTTGCTATCGCTTCCATTTCCCCCTCTATTTATTTATTTATTTGTTTTCCAGTTTTATTAGGACACTGGAACAATGGAGGCCCTGAAAACCTTGAGGCTGCGGCTATTGCCCGCAGCGTTTAATTAAAAAGCAAGTTATAAACAATGCAGCAAGAAATAAAAAACTAGGTTAAATTGATTAAGCTTGCATTATTTCTAATTGTGGCAACATTCTAAAGACAGAGAGAGAGACAAAGAGGTCGATGCTCTGCTATCTCTGTTTGGCATTTGACTGTCAGACATTTAATTAAATTAACAAACAAGAAACGCATCTGAAAGGCCAGAGCAAAGACACGAAATAGCTGAAAACTACTTAAATTTAAGTAAATATTTGTACAGCAGTTGGAATAAAAAGAGAATTACTTATTGCCCTTACAGAATTCCACATAAATCTCAATTATTTCAAGCTCAAATAAATTACAAAAGCAGAAGAAACGCAGAAATTATTCAATTCATTTGCCTCAAGCATTTCTCATTCAATCAAAGAATCAGCTGTGTTTATCGATTTTCAGCCAAAAGTTCTCAACACATACACACACACACAGGGACAGGGACAAACACACACTCACACTCACACTCGGCGTGAAATGTATCTATTTCCCCATCTAGCTATCTATCTATCTAGGTGAATATTTGTAGTGTAAGCATTTGCATAGACTACGATTTCGAAACTAAGCCAACATTATGGCGATACTAAAAGTTGTGTGTAAAAAGTAAAGTTATAGATAGTCGCGCCAGTCGAATTGTATCTATGAGATATGGCGGCCCATAGCTACAGATACCGTTCACAGTGTACAAACACAAACACAGACAGTGTGTACATGTAGCTGTTTAGCTGTATTTGTGACTGTATCTGTGTCTGTTTAGCGGGAAATCAATTTTTAACCAAGTCTGTGTATCTGTGTGTGTGTCTCACTGTTTATGCCTGTGTGTGAAAGGCGTAAACACACACAAACAAATACAAACACGCAAAGGCATTACCTGACAACAGCTCGCATCGATTTTTTTTCCGTGTATTGCTTTTTTTTCTATTTTTCTGCCGCATTTTCATGCATGCAATTCAGACTGAGACTCAGAGTCAGAGTTAGCAACTGAGACGAACCGACAATCGCATTACAATAAATTCTTAGTGGCATTTGCAGCGTACGAACCGGAAAAAAAGTCCAACATTGCACGCTAACAAGTGCCACACAGGGAGCCAAAGGGTGAGTTGTGGAGTGGGAGTGGGCCAGGAACAGGAACAGGGCGTGACATATAAAATCAGGCCAGTTTACATTATTTTTCATTATATAGTTCAACTTGCGTTTAAGGTTCATGTCCGTCGGGCTCTTCCAACCAAAAGGGGCGTGGCACTTTATGCAAATTGATTTGATTATTACCTTTACCTGCCCAGGTAAGTGTATTTGTTGGTTGCATTCTATTTATTACACAGTAAAACACTCTAATTGCCCCATGAAACGCATTTAGCTAATTTTATTCAGTTCTACCACTAAATGGGCCAAGTACAGTGTTGCCAACCAAAGGTCAATTTGTATAACAGAGACGTTCTTTGTCTGCATTTGTGTGGTGCGATTGCAAAAGCTCCTCCAACGTCACTTTAAAGCTTCGACGAGTGACGAAAAGTTTTCAGCCTTAGATTGGAATGGTTATATCTTTGGTAGATTAATTTTTAAGCTAAGCGATTCGGAAATTTAAGTCTTGGGATTACCATTTTATAAGTTTCAGAACTCAGTATATATAGCATTTATTTTGTAATTTCATAGTTACTAGAATACAACAATTGAATGTTTTCCTGCTATGTAATGAGCGCTGTTAGTTTGCCTTCAAATCAAGACCAAACTCAAGACACAAGACACCTGAGATTGCGACAAAGTTAATGAACTATATGCAGCTTATCTATCAGGTATATACGTAGAAGGTATACATGTATTAACCATGTTTGCTTGGGTTGCTGAAATTTGAGCTGATTGTGAGCATGTCAAATGTCTGCTGAATAACTGAAATATGCAACCTGCAATGTTGCACGCTTGTCAACAGCAACAGGGAAAAGTGCAAATGAAAGATTAAAAAATAAACAAGGGGAAATACAATGGCATAGGACACACACAGACACAGGGGGACGGACTGACAGACTGAACTGCAGACAGAAGATACTTTTTGCAGGTGTCCAATGATGCACTACTGTCTTTGCCCTTAACTGCGTCTCTTTCTCGTTCACACTTTACTACCGTCTCCCTCACTCTTGCTGTGCTCAGTTGATGCATGGCAGGTGTTTCGTTACCATATTTTATGGCCAAATTTGTGGCTGTATTTGGTTTGCTGATGGCACTTCAATGTGCTTCATTCATATGCCAAAGCTGTAGCAGCTGTATCTGTAGCTGTGTATCTATATATCTGCGTGCGTATCTGTAGCTGTATGTCTCTCTGTCTGTGTGTGTGTTTTTGTGGCGGCTTTCGGCACAGCTGTTTACGTTTCAAGAATGAAATTCTTAACCATGCAGATACAAAGATACTAAGCACACTAAAGACACCAGTTCAGTTCGGGTCTGAGATCTGGACACAACGAAACTTGTTTTTCCAGCGAATTTCGAGCATAAAGCGTGGAGAGAACAACTATAACAATAAAAGCAACAACAACAGAGTTGCAGAGCATAAAATATGCGCAGCTGAAATTCACATAACTTTATATAATGCCAACAATTCGCAAGCAAATCGAAGCAGCTAGAACAGACTCCGTATACAGATACAAGATACATTTCAGAGTGACGCGCTGCGAGGTTGAGTTTGTTAGTCAATCAGCTGTTTGCCACGCCCCCCTCGTTTGGTTAGCAACGTCTTACTAATTATGCAAATCTCATCTTGTCAATTTCTAAACAACTTTTCTGCCACAATATTTGTTTTGTAGTAAGTTTTAGTTTTGTCACTTACATAAGACAAACTTCAACTCTTTTCTGTTTTTGTTTTTATATATTTTGCATAACATTTATTTATTTACAACAACAACAATGACAATGACTAGTAACTGTGCGTGTGTTGTTTTAGCCGGTCTGCTTATTCAGAAGTTGCTTCGTAGTCGTTCGTTGTTTAGTTTGGTTTTGGCTTTTGGTTCCGTTCCATTCAGTTTGCATGAAATTGTTTTCGTTTTGGCCATGCAGCAGCACGTTTTCAACTTTGTATTTTCTTTTTGGGCAAACAAATTTTGCGCGAGGTGACAACAGCGGCTAAAACTATAACAATGGTAACAAGAGCAGCAAAAATAACAACAACAACAATAATAACAAACGGAGCATGACTATCTTAAGCCGGCGATGTCTGCTCTTGTGCACGCCTTGGACGATGCTGCAGCCACTTCAATGGAAATACCCTAGAAAGAGGTGCATATCCAATATAGAGGTCTGTATACAGAGTACCATGAGCCGCAAACAATACGAAATAGGACTCTAAGCTCTTACAATTTTATCAGATATTTTAAATATCTTTGTTTCGAACTCAATCTGATCAGCTATCTATTCATAGTTTCATTTATTGTTACTGATAATTTATTTATCTCTATTGCAATCAGCATTTCTTTATCTATATCTGCTTAAACATGTATTGAAAGTATACATATATTGTTTTAACTACTTCCAAGTTTCATAGTTAAGTTCTACTTCTTCTCTCCGCTTTAGGCTTGACTTATCAGAGTGCAATATCTGTACTTTCTTCTTTATCATATCATAGCTTTTATCTTCTTTTTCAACTCTTGTGCGTTCTATTATCTACTATGTTTCTTATCTACTCCAGTTCATTACTTACAGTCTTCATAGTCTTCATTTAAAGAGTATTTTTCTTTCGACTTGCTGCTATCTCCAATTCCCATTTATTTTTATTTTTGTGTTTCTTGGGCTTACCTAGATTTGCCTACTACATTTATGCATTTTCCCTACAAGCTGACAATTTCTACAGTTTTCATGACGTTGGCTGTTTTTTCTTCGTTTTTTTTAGGGATGGGGAGAGTCGTTACTAAAAATAAAACGACAGTCGCCTAAAGTAGGAGCACATTTTGTGTGCTAATCTTTAGTTTCGCTTTTCATTCGGTGGAAGCATAATACTCAGTACACGTATTGCCATTTTCAATTTTCATGTCTGGTTTTTGTTGGCTTTTATTTGTAAACGTTTTTGGCCAACTTCAATTGCCATTGTGTCTGGCTGTGCTGCTTATTTGGGCCAATGACTGTCACAATTTTCTTTGCTGTAATCCGGAAGATAGAATTGAACTTTAAGTGCTCAACGCAATAGAACGAACCAACTCAACTAAGACTGCAGTTTATCAGCCATGAAATCATGAATATGCTAATTTCATATTTTATGACCAACGTCGCTATTTGTAATAAACAAAAGACAAAAGTCAGGATAGGGGTTATAGTTGGGGATAGAGCATGGAGAACAATATAATCAAGCGATGCGATTCGCTGCGTGATTACGATATTAATGACGAGCTTAGGCAATGGATCTTAATGAATGGCAGATTGTGAATGACAATGTGATAGTTTCCATACACTCTTTGCAAATTCTGTAATTATAAAATAGATGATTAACTTAATGCCAATGGCGTGGTTCATATCACGACTTACTATGAGTGTATCTGCGATATAAAAAAATGAAAAACTGCGAAGCAATTGTCATAACTCTTGCTTATTTCATTAATTAACATATGTTGTCATCGAAAATTAAATGAATCAATGGCACAGTACTGTAAAAACAGCTAGAAACACAAGAGATATATCTGGTATTAGAGTCTGATTGAGAGCAAGGAAATTCAAATATAAATTTAAAAAAAATCCAGACTTTAACAAACAATTATTATTAACAAAAGCTTGCCAAAAAAAATTAATGGATTATTCGCTTTTTAAGCATTACTAACCAAATGCCTTTCTCCATTAAGCTCTTACACATTGTTAATACATAATAAAGTACTATTACTACAGTGCCACATTTTCAGTTGTAATAAAAGTGGTTAAATAAATGGCAGCAGGTTGTTAAACTCATTATGATCCCCCTACTCCAAAGACCCAAAAATAGCAATGAATTAAAGCTCAAACAAAATAAAGCACAAAAGAAACAGAAACTGAAACAGAGCAAACAAAATGTGGCTAAAACACAAATAATACAAATAAAAGGCACTGGGTGCTTTTGTATTGGACTCGTAATCGTGGGTCATTTGGCTAGTAGTTTGTGTGGGTGTTTTTGCTTTGGGGAGTACCCCTATTCTTTCAAAGTCAGAGGCACTTAATTATGCTCCCTTCAACCGTCTCTACCTGCGTTTTGCAGCATTTGCCTAATGAGTGAACGGAAATTGAGACTTTTGCTCGTTAGTTTTACATTTTCAAATAAACATTTAAGCAAAACAGATGATATAATTTTAATTTGTAAACTGTTTTTCAGTGCGTTGAGTAATTCGCGCAAGCTGCAACTTGCAGGTAGAAAAGTTGTAGAAAAATGTCGTGACAAACGCGTGACTAAAATGATTATGATATAATGCGAAATGAAAAGAAGCGCAGAAAGCTAAGAAATAGAGGCAGAAAAACGTAAAGAAAAGAGGGAACAACAACGCGAAATGCCGCAAAAATGTTATAACAATAAATAATAGTCGCTTGGATGTCAGACAGGTTAATGATAAGTTACGGAACTCAAAGCTCTGTTGGAATATGACAAGAATCTAGATAATAACCGCATTCATTTATGAATTAAATAAATACACAATGTACAAATGTTGATTAGCTTTTGCATAGACAAGTCTAAAGTACATTTGTACTGTGCTTTATCAAAGCATAGGCATTATCAACATTTGTGGCACTTTGACGATCGACGAGGCGTAAAGTCCCCACCAAATTTTGACCTACATAGGGCGGGTTGCCCTTTTGGTTGTTCAGGGAGGGAAAAATAACTCGAAAACACACATTTTCGTGTATCTACACTGTTAAAAATAAAATGGGTTTTAAATTAAATAAAGAAATTTATTTTTAAATAAACAAATGTGTTTTATAAGCAGTAGTGAACCTTTAAATTTGTTAAATTAAGTCTTATTTTCGCCCTAAATTATAATTACAAACCTTTTTTTTCAGTGTATGCTTATGTACTACCTTGACTCTACTCAACTCTGCTCGTAGATCAATCAGCAGACCTTTTTAGTTTTATTGATTGTCTTGTTCTGTTCGTCTATTTCTGGTCTCTTTATCGACGCTGCACTTTAAATGCACGAGATTCAAAAACGCATTCTCTCGCTCTATTTTTGGCTACGCTGGAAGATTTATTATAGTCCAAAAAACACGGTCCCCTACTCAGCCCTGTTTACACGCAGCAAAACACACTCACACACACACACTTTAATTGCCTCGGTGTGGTACCGAAAGAGTCAGAGTTGGGGCGACTGGCAACAGCGCGGGTCGCGGGTTGGCACGACAGGAAATGGTCTGAAAATTGGTTTATATTTTGAGAGTGTATATGTATGAGTGTGTGTGTGAGCCAAAAAGCACACGCCCACCCGCCTTGGCTTTACTGCTGACTGTTGCTCGCTGCTGTTGCTTTTGCTGTTGGCCATGGCCATAATCAAGCCAATTTAATAATACGTTACGCTGCACACAATTTCACCTGCAAAAAATGCACAAAAAAAAAGAAGTGAAGCCTGCCAGCCATGAATATTCCATGGACTGGCTGCCTGGCTCAAGAGGAGCAGAGTTAAAGCCATGGCTAACTGCAGCCAACCCCATTATTCCAGGCAGTCTACACAACACCATTTTTACATTGTATCTCGCGATCTTTTTGGCCCAAAATTGCGATTTGATTAAAACTTATGCTCGTATGTATGCGCAGCGCATGCGTGCCTATAAACCAGAAGGAGAAGGAGGATAGCAACCAAAGAGCGTGGCAGTGGTAGAGTGAGAGAGACAGAGTGGGGACAATAACATTTGGCATAAAGCTAAAATAAAAGCGTTGGCCGACTTGGCGTACGTGACATTCAAAGGGGGCTGTCTGGACAATCAACTGGAAAGACAGCTTTCAGAATATGCGCATTAGAGGGAAGCCTTTGACTTTGGACTCGCCATTCCCCGTCCCCCGTCCCTCATTCCCCAAAACCATGTTCCCCATTCCCCATTCCCATTCCCAATCCACATGTCTAACTGCTTGACAGCAATACCATGAAAGGGCACACACAACTGCAGATTACTTCTAAGAAGATATATGTGTATATATACTAAATTCTCACGGGATCACTTCAATGTAGAATATAACAACAAAAAAACTGAGTGCGTTCGCGCATCTACAAATTTATGGCAGAAAATTATGTGTGTATCTGAAATCAAATGCTCCATTCTTTTAAACAAAAGTTCAAAAGTTCTGTACAAAGAAGTTGTGTCTTATTTTTACACACAACTATCTATAGATTTTCCATTAGGTTTAGTTAAAAGTCACAGCACAACATTATTTATTGATGTTGTCTGAAACGACAAGTTTTGGAAAGTTACTTTACAAGTAAATCAAAAATTCACAAAAGCGATTCCCCTATAAAATGTTTAAAAATACAACGAAATCTACTTATTCCTAGCTTATAAATTCACTTCAAATTCTCTTTTATAAGTTGTATCTTCAAGTATTTTTTTGCTATGAATCTATCTGCCAATCCTATGCCCAAATTCGTATCTTTTAATCTTATACACAGTGTTATACTTTAATGCCCCTTATTTATTTATAAAACTGCTTTCTACAAATATTTTTTCTCTGTTTTAGCTATTATGATTAACGTGTATATTGCCGTATCTTTGGACACAGAGGATGGCAAATTTGAAAGCTTGAGCTGAAGGGAACACTTGACTGCAGCATTTGTACTTGTTGTTGCTGTTTCTTTAGCGTAGCAATTTTTGCACGTAATTCGTCACGTAGCAAAATGTTGTTGTTGCTGATTATGCATTGAAAATTGCAGCCGGCAATCTGCATAGCGAGTCGCAGATACAGCTAGAAAGATACAGATACATCTACAGCTACAGCTGCAGAGTCTAAGCCAAAGTGAGCTCTGTTTGGGCCAGGCTGCAACCAAGCGCAGTGTTCGTCACTCAAGCATACCTCTCTCCAGTTAGCAGTATACAGATGTATGTATATACAAGTATATATGTTGGTTCCTGAGTCTGAACCTGAACCCAAACCGATGCCAGCTGCTTTGATGGCTTTAAGTTTAGCTCCAGCTGTTGTTGTCGTTGTTGTGGCTGATTACGCCCGCGGGCCAGCGAAAGCCATAAATATGCATAAAGGAAAACAGCAACAACCAACGACAACAACAACAACAAGCACAATCAAATATGAAATACATTTTAGCAACAGCGAACAATGAACAGTGAGCAACAAAATTCGTGCGCCAATTAATGCCAAATTGAAATAAAGCCATAAAACATGGATATATGCCCCGCTGTCAGTTGTATCCAGTCTCGATCCTTCACTCTCCCAATCAACATGCCTTTATCCAAACTGAACCCAACCCAATTCCAATTACAATCCCTTGGATACCCGCATTTCAGTCTGGTTCATTGACATTTAATATAAATAATCATGTGTCTGTCTGTCTGTAACTGTAACTGTGACATTTGGCCGAAATCACAGTTACTTACATTCATCTTAGCAATTGTAATTGCAGATTGATACGAGTGTATTGTGTGTCAATCAAATTTCCACTCAGGTCAGTCTCTTTTGGGGTCGAATTGTCAAAGGTCAGACATGGGTCAGCCACGGACTGACCTGCAATCTTTGTAATAGACCGCAACAAAATATTCATGTCGAATGATTTCAAGAAAGTTGTGATTGAATTGCAGCAGACACCCTGTAATTACGGTGCATTAAAAGTTTATAGACATTTGGCACTAGTTTTCGATTACTTTGCTGATTAACTTTGAACCCAAAAGTAAAAGTTATTAAATGAAAGTATGTAATATTTAAACTTTATTATAATAACTTTAAAACAATCTAGTAAATCGATCATTTGTTTAAATATACTTAAAGTAAGCCTAAGAATATGTGATAATTAAATTTGCTTAAGTTCAGCATTGCCTAATTTAGTTTTAATCCAAAAGCATTAAACTTTTTTGGCATTAAAGTAACGTCACTAAAGGCATTTTCCTAGCCGACTTTAACTACAACTACAACGTCAGTGGGAATTGCAAAGCAGTTGTTGTCAAGCCAACTGTGCCGATTATGTCACTGAGACTGCACAAGTTCCACCAACAAAGCCGTCTCCAAGCACAGTCCACAAAGCGCCTACAGCACCCACTGCCCCTACTAGTCCCCAAAAAAAGCCGTGCCGACCCGTCCCTACCTCTGCAAACCTACTCCTCCAACCTCCTCCCTCCGACCCTCCTGCTTCTGCATATTATTATCATTACGTGTTTTGTGGAATTTGAGCTCTCCACTTACCTTTCCTCTTCCATTACCCCGTTTTGACAGACATAGGTTGGGTTTTATTTTGGGGTACGGTGGAGGGGTTCGTGTAGGGGATTTGTGGGGTTCGGTGGGTCTTAAGGACCATCGGGGTCGCAATTTGCTAAAGCACATTTTCTCCAAACCGAGAAAAAATAAGAACGCGACAAGTGATATGTGAGAAATTATTTGTAAAGCTGTCAAAGTAACGTTCCCAAATCCGTAAAATGTCCCGGTAATACCCAAAATACTTGACACGCTTCCCCCTGCCACTCCCCCTCTCCCTGCCCATCAGCCCCCCTCGAAATGCAAATGTCAAATGGCAGCGACCAAGAGACCGACAGTTAGGATAGGCCCATAAATTTAATTGTTGTGAAATGCTATGTGATACTTTGAAGTGGCGCCCTCTGGCGACCCGAAAACCTTAAGCCCCCGTCATCTACCGCCGTTGTTCTTCTTCTTATTGTTGCTTCAATTTTGCTAATGCAAGAAACGTTTTTACATTTTGAAAGCGCTTCAGTTCCGTTCTAGTTTCTCCATTTCGTACCGCCCGCCGTCCTCCTACCATCCAAGGCTGACGAAATGCCAAGAAATTGTCGATGCGATTACGTTGAGTGAGTGAGCCAAAGGTTATCGCGAGTGTGTGTAAGTTTTTCATTTAATTTTTAACTCATTTGGTTTTTTTATTTATTTTTTAGGGTGGTACTCGAGTCTCTTGCATTGGGGGGCTTTGTTAACGGTACTGTTAGAAAACCATTAGTAAAATTTACCATGCGCACTTTCAATTTCAGTTCGAGTTTGAGTTTCTGACGAATTTGGAACGGATATTGACGCAAAAAAATAACCCAAACCAGCCCAAAACTTTTATTTAGCCCTTTGCGAGTACCAAATACAAGTACCTACTAAGACTATGTTTAAGTATTTGTTATGGCACGTTGTTTAGTTATATTTCTTTGGAATTTCTTTAGATTTCCGCTAGCGTAATATTGCGATATACACAGCGTGTTTCCGGTCGAAACACAATTCCTATCGCTGGGAATTGCCAAAAACCCGATAAGAGCCAACAGACTTCCGAACAAAATATGTACATAGAATTACAATAATAAAATGGATTTCGCTATAAGCAGCTTAGGATTATCATGATTAATTCATAATTAACCAATTTGGATTGATCAGTTTTCTTTGTTGATTTCATTGAAACCTTTATGGGATGTAACCATTTCTGCTCTTTTGTATAATTGTTCAAATACTTTTCTTTATATTTAGCCAACTTAAGTGGCCAAGAAGTTTCGTTATTACTATAAAACTAATCCCACACATTATTTACACTCGTTCTCCATTCTATCTTCAAAGTTGTGTACCAAACACTACAAACAATAACAAGATAAGCATGGAAAATACATAGTATATATCCTTAATTGCAAGTCATAGATATTTTTTAACAAGACGACTCAATGAGCTAGATCTATAAGTAATTTTGGTTTATTTTCGGAGGTTACACTACTCAACAGCTAAGAAATCAAAGCAAACAGCGCACATAAAATTTAATTTGCTATGACAACGCCAATACAGATACAAATACAGCTGTAGATACGGTATACAGATACAAATATAAGTATGACTAACATGCCGTCGCTTGTGTTTGAGCCATAATCATAAGCGTTATTGGATTGTATCTTGATATATGTTCAATGAATTTCTCAAATCGCCAAAGCGTGCAGATAATTTATATTTAATTGCTGAGCGCGCCTATTGATGAAAATACATGCTCAAATAGACATGTCCATACATGTCTATATTTGTAATGCAAATGCAAATGCAGCAGAGCGGGAGAGCGACAAAGAGAGTGAGAGAGAGAGAGAGAGAGAGAGTAAGGTAGAGTCTGTTATGGTCAGGCCATGGCATCCATGACAAGTAGCCAGTTTTGTCGGCAACGTAGCCACAAACCGAACTGACAAGTGCAGTGCACACAGCAAGCAGAGACGCCGACGTCAACGTCGACTGCAGCAGAGGCAGCGACAGTGACGGCGGGAAGTGGCTACAGCACCTTGATGTGGCTTGGATTTATGGATACGACTGGAGCAGACCCAGAGCAAGATCGAGAGCTCATGTCAACAACACTCTGGCAACTCAGTTGTTGACGTCGTCAATAATCAGACGCTGAACTCATAGATGCAGACAGTCTCAAGGCGACGACAGCAACAACAACAACAACAGCAAAAACACATAAAAAGAGCGACAAGTTGCATTTTATTTTCATCACATGTTGTTGCTTTTATTGTTGTTTGACTTTTCATTTTCGCATTGTTTGCAATTGCCATAATCAGTGCAAAAAGCCAAAGACAAAGGCCAAGCGACGATTACGGCGGCGTCACTTTCATGCAACTAGCTGCGAGTGTGTGTGTGCCGGTGTATGTAGCTGTGTGTAGCCAGCGAGCAGTGGGAGCTTGGCACACCTGAAAGCTGGTCAGCGACATTGCCTCATCGACTAGCAGCAAGAAAACCAGTTTCTTTTCCACCTATGACGCATTTCTCAAGTTGATCTTTTTCTTTTCTTATTTTCTCATTTTTCTTTTCATATTTTTTTTTTGATTTTGAGAAGTTTTTATCCATTCTTTGTGCATTTCCATTTAATTTTCCATTTCTTTTGACTGTGATTGAAACTGAGCTGCACAAAAGACCAATAAAAATTGTTCGTTTGCTGCTGCTGCTACTTTAATCATAGCTACTTAAAAGATTTCAAGTTGATTCGAGTCGCATCGAGAGTGTTTCCAGTTTCGCTTCAATTGTTGTACATTTCTCAGCGCAGTGTTCTGTATATACCCTGTGTTGGCTGATAGAAAGGGTATGTTGGTAGCACACTAATAAAAAAGTATAACTTTTGAAAAGAAGCGTATCTACTAGTCGCACACCCCCAACACTGCACTCTCATTTATTTAGACTAAATAGATACGATTATACACTTCTTACAAATAATATTTGTATCTGTTATCTGCCTATTTACACTTTGCATTCCTTAAGATACATTTATTTTCTAGTAAATTATATATTAGGAAGCAACAAATGATACTGTATCTTTATTTCCAAGCTAATAATAGCTGCACAGCCTGAGAATTGCAATTTATGTTGTTTTCTTTATATTGTAACAAATCCCTTAATTTAATAGTTATTGTCTACACCATACAAGTAAAAATAGGAGCTAGTTACATTTATATCTACATGTCTGTGACGTATTACTCTCAAGTCTATAACACTGCACACACTTCCCCAACGTAATGGCCATTTTATAGTCTCAGTGTATTAAAATTAATGACGTTCACTTTGCAAGCTGCTTATAAAATATTTTATTTCCTTTTTTTTTGTTTTAGTTTTTAATTCGTGCAACTTTTACCCATACAATTTGTAATTGTTATATATTAATTGGAATAATTAGGTTTCGGAGCAAACATTTGTTGTTTCATTGTTTGGTTTGTAGTTGTTGTTGTTGTTGTTTCGCATAAAAGCATTTTCATGTTTTAATCGCTGATCTGCCTCAACAATTTGTTAGTTAATTGCCGCACTTTGATGGTGTTTTGCGAATAAATACACAATTGAACATAATCACTATTGAGAGTGTATATACTCTGTAGTATATAGCATGATGAAGCGTATCTTTGATAAATTCGAGCTTACAATTAATGTAAGTCATTTTCAGAGAAGGTCATCGCACAGGTGCAGGTAATTTGTATACAGATTTTTGCCTAGGCACTTGCACATCTCTAATAAGTACAGTTGAGTCAAGGACAACAATGATTTGTAGCAGATTTAAAATCGTCATAAATCTGGCTTTGCTTAGATTTGGCAAGTTTAAGCTAGTTTACTAATCCGTTCTTAGGGATTTAGCTTGGGTCATTTTAAGATGGAAATCTGAAAGGCAGAGATGACAAAGAATGATAGAAATATAGGCAAAGACAGGGAGAGACTATCTTGCTTATGACATTAAGATATTATTACTTGAATGCAAGACAATTTAGATATAGATACACTTCAAGCAAATTCCATAGTCTTTGCTTATTTCTCTACCATATACAGGGTATTTTAACATCATCATTAGCTACTGTGCTGCATTCCAACAGCAAAACGGCATTCACAAAGATTAAAATTCCACGAAATCGGTGTCTTACTCGAAAACCAATGAAATGGAGAAGAAAAGTTTGAACAGCTACGCAATTTATTAAAACGAAGTTATTAAATAAATAAAACTCTGCGCCGCGTATAGAAAGCCTTTAGTAGCAGAGCTAATGTATCTCAGTTCAACCGCAGTAATACATATAATAGTAACAGATACATATAATGTATCTTTTATGCCTTATCCTATTTTTACCAAAATCTCTATTCCACAATGCTGTCTCTCTCGCTCTCCCCATGTGCTACCGTTTCTGGATGGTCTGTGGAGTTGCACAAACTGCGCAACATATTGGCAAAAATGTGGGTCAACAGCAAAACCACAACAATAACGCTCAATGAACGCCACAACAATAGTTATCAAGTACACGCGTGTGTATGAGTGTGTGCCCGTGTGTGTGTACCTATGAGTGTGTCGTGTTGCAGTTACAAATCAAACCCCCAGAGACCCCAGACCAGAGACGAAGGCAAAGACCAGAAAACCTACCCAAAAATACCAAGTCGCGCCTTTGTTGTTCATCGTCGGCGTTTGGTTCCATCAACTTTGTTTGCAATTTGAAAATTGCGCGAAAAGTAACGCGCACAACAAACACACACACTGAGATACACACGCACACAACTGCAATTACGCATTAACTAACGTGGAAATTATGCAAGTAAACAGATTAATTGGGTCACTAAATGGGCACACAAGCGAGCTAAAACCGAGTTTACTTGGGGGAGAAAATACCCATCAAATATGTATATACCTGCCCGCATTTAGTATTAAATATGTACTAAGCATATACCAGAAAATACCAGAACTGACGTAGCGGATGAGGGCGGAAATAGCTAACGCAGTTTAAAGCTTAAAAACATCCAAGAGATTTGAATTTTAAGCCAAATTAACAGCACTAACAGGCACGTGTGTGTTTGTGTGTGACAACATCCGGTAATGGTAATTAAACTACCACACTTGCCTATGAATATTTTGGTATCTAAATTAAATACTAAATCCCACTACTTTTAGCGCATAATGAATGAGTTGTAGATAAGCAAAGCGAGCAATTTTGAAACCTATCACTTATCACTATTCAATTTATTCAACTATAATTTAGTAGGATATGCACTAGACAGTTTTCGACTGGCAGATACCCTATAATAAAGTCATAAAATACAGATTTCTATTGTGAAGTAATTGCAAACACTTTCATTATAAAATCTAAAGTAATTATTTATATAGCCTATAAAAAATCAGTAGAAATCTAGTAACCTCACTCTGCCATTCCCCCTAGTCTCATAAATAACTAAAATATTCTCCTACATTTCATTTTATAGCTAAAGTCAGCCATAAATGTCTTAATTTAATTGCCATTTGTAAGATTTAACTTCATTTTATGAAGCTAATGTAAGTCTCTTACACATTTCGAGTGTTGGCTAAATGAACAGACGATTTTCAAATAGTTTTGTGTGCTTGTAATTGGGCCAGTTAACAGTTAACTGTACGAGTGGCAAAAAGCCGGCTAACACTAAAAGTGTACAAGGCCAAATTGAGTTATTTTTGAGGTGCTCAAAGTGCTGCTGCTTCTTCTTTTAGCTGTTTTTGCTTTAAATCCCACACATTGTCGGTACAAAGTGCAAATAGAGACAGACTTTAACAACGGCCCACAATAGTGTTGCCAAAATGAAAACGTATTTAACATATGAACAATAACTGTGTGTGTGTGTGTCTCTCTGTTTTGTTGGCTATTGTGGGCTAGGAATTTCCCCATTTTGGTGCCTTGTCATCTCTGCCAGCTTGTGTGGGAAATTAATTGTTGAAAACTCAACAAGAGCTGAGAAAGACATTGAGCATTTTTGCCATATTTTAAGCAAAAAAAAGATACTTTTTTTAAAGAAAAAGACAAACCAATTCCAACTTCGTGGGTCACGTGTGGGTCTAAGTACCAATAGCAGCGCATTCAAGTGGAACTTACCTGTAAAGAGAAAAGAAATTTGTAAGTATTATAAATTGAAATCTAATAACATTCAAGTGCAAAGAGTTAAGAGCAATGACCTCTATTTCCTCAACTTTTTTTGCGGGCACCCGCATTGAGTTGAAACAAAAACGCACAAAGGATTCTTAGACAGGTTTTACTGTAGCATAAGTGGCGCAAAGACGCAGACAAGATGCAGCGTAAACCGGAAACACTTTTCGCAAGAAAAAAAAAAGTTCAAAGTTCTTAAAGGACACAACAGATGGCGCGTGTGTGCATTTAAAGTGCAATGTGCCAGCAGCGAATTAAGGTCAAATCATTGCACAAAAGCTTAGAGCAAAAGACCAGGCACAAACACTACGCCCACCTTCCTCTTCCAGCCACCTCGCCTCCCCCTACAGTGCGACCTCTTTATGAACGCCTTCTCCAAAAGCCCAGACATGACGGCTTTGTTAGTTTGTCAGTTCGTCAGTTTGTCAGCTCCACGCCTGTGGTCTGAGGGGCTCCGCATCTACATATATTAATGACAACGACATGACATCAAAGTTTTTGTTGCTCTTCTTCTTCTCGTTGTTCTTCTTCAACTTGTTGTTGCCAGCGACAACGTTGTCACTTTTTATGTTGTTGCTGCAACACAGTGCACTGGGAACAGAGCACAGGATGTGTGCAAGTTTCTCATTGCAGCTGCAACTCAGCAACGCTCATATCCTGCACACAGTATTACGTATCCTGCGTCAGCTCCTTTTTTTCTGCATTTCATATTTTTTGCACTCCCCTATTTTTTGCGCTTTCTGTTTCACATGGGAATGCTTTCAGTTTAATGTATACAGAAAGACAGGTCTCTATACTAAAGACAACTTCTGAATGTATATAGTATATTATCAAAATCGTCCAACAACATAAGAAACCTGTTTGTATTAACATTAACAGCTTTCTTAATAGCAAAATACACCACTAACATTAATGTTAACATAGTTAGCATTACATTTAACATAGTTAACATTACTGTTCACATGAATATGTTTTAGGTAAACTAGTTTAAAGACGAATCTCCTTAAATCATAGAAAAACTAATATAAAATATATTTGTATTTATCAGCTAAGATTAAAACAATCTTTTAACAAATGCTCTACTTTAAAAATCCAATTAATCTTTTAATAGAAAATTCCCTTCATTTCAAGACACAATCGTTTTTTCATAAGCAACATAATTTGAATTTCCTGCACTCAATAAAATGATTAATCAAGAGTACATCATTTATATCTACTACAAACTATGTTTACAATTGATCATCAGTTTTGAATTTTAACAATCCAATCAGCGGCATCGTTAAATGAATTTTTCATTCAACATTTTCACTTTCATTTTTCACACATTTCAAGCTCACATGAAATGCCCAAATGCAAATTTGTCGTAAATTGTTGTAAATTGCTGTAAAATGGCTTAACCAAAAACTATCGACCAAAAGAAAATTAAGGAAACTTTCACTTGGGTTTCCATGCAACTTAAATGGGTCAAAAATCCCCTTTACTTGATTATCGCAAACTCTTGAAATGAGATTTCTGCCGGGATTGGCGATGAGGCGAGTTCAAATGGCAATGCACGCAAAAAGTCAAATTGGGTTTCATGAGAGATGGAGACTGATAAAAACAGATGCTTGCCGCATGAACTTTGAACTCATCGTCAGTTCGGTCAGCAGCGAATATTACAGTTAAACGCAGCACGGCACACAGGCCAATATTTTGACAATGAACTTTGACATCTGAAAAGTTGAGTTAAACTTATTTGAATGCACTTTGAAGTGGGATAAAGATTCGAAGTTCTTTAATCTCGAGACGAGTGAAATGTTGTTGACTTATTTCAACTGCTGACTTTGCTGTTGACGCTTCTAAGCACACATTTCTTATCACACACAGGCACACAAACACACATTTTCTCACCCACACACATGTGTGCAGACAACGTGTGTAATTATAGTCCGCGTGCATGAAGCATCAAAACCAGGTCACGTGTACATATTTTAACTTGAATGATTATATACAGTCTACAGTTTAGAAGGACCCTGTACTCCTAATATACAAAGGGCCACTTTCGTTTGTTAAATACTAAATCCCACTACTTTTAGCGCATAATGAATGAGTTGTAGATAAGCAAAGCGAGCAATTTTGAAACCTATCACTTATCACTATTCAATTTATTCAACTATAATTTAGTAGGATATGCACTAGACAGTTTTCGACTGGCAGATACCCTATAATAAAGTCATAAAATACAGATTTCTATTGTGAAGTAATTGCAAACACTTTCATTATAAAATCTAAAGTAATTATTTATATAGCCTATAAAAAATCAGTAGAAATCTAGTAACCTCACTCTGCCATTCCCCCTAGTCTCATAAATAACTAAAATATTCTCCTACATTTCATTTTATAGCTAAAGTCAGCCATAAATGTCTTAATTTAATTGCCATTTGTAAGATTTAACTTCATTTTATGAAGCTAATGTAAGTCTCTTACACATTTCGAGTGTTGGCTAAATGAACAGACGATTTTCAAATAGTTTTGTGTGCTTGTAATTGGGCCAGTTAACAGTTAACTGTACGAGTGGCAAAAAGCCGGCTAACACTAAAAGTGTACAAGGCCAAATTGAGTTATTTTTGAGGTGCTCAAAGTGCTGCTGCTTCTTCTTTTAGCTGTTTTTGCTTTAAATCCCACACATTGTCGGTACAAAGTGCAAATAGAGACAGACTTTAACAACGGCCCACAATAGTGTTGCCAAAATGAAAACGTATTTAACATATGAACAATAACTGTGTGTGTGTGTGTCTCTCTGTTTTGTTGGCTATTGTGGGCTAGGAATTTCCCCATTTTGGTGCCTTGTCATCTCTGCCAGCTTGTGTGGGAAATTAATTGTTGAAAACTCAACAAGAGCTGAGAAAGACATTGAGCATTTTTGCCATATTTTAAGCAAAAAAAAGATACTTTTTTTAAAGAAAAAGACAAACCAATTCCAACTTCGTGGGTCACGTGTGGGTCTAAGTACCAATAGCAGCGCATTCAAGTGGAACTTACCTGTAAAGAGAAAAGAAATTTGTAAGTATTATAAATTGAAATCTAATAACATTCAAGTGCAAAGAGTTAAGAGCAATGACCTCTATTTCCTCAACTTTTTTTGCGGGCACCCGCATTGAGTTGAAACAAAAACGCACAAAGGATTCTTAGACAGGTTTTACTGTAGCATAAGTGGCGCAAAGACGCAGACAAGATGCAGCGTAAACCGGAAACACTTTTCGCAAGAAAAAAAAAAGTTCAAAGTTCTTAAAGGACACAACAGATGGCGCGTGTGTGCATTTAAAGTGCAATGTGCCAGCAGCGAATTAAGGTCAAATCATTGCACAAAAGCTTAGAGCAAAAGACCAGGCACAAACACTACGCCCACCTTCCTCTTCCAGCCACCTCGCCTCCCCCCTACAGTGCGACCTCTTTATGAACGCCTTCTCCAAAAGCCCAGACATGACGGCTTTGTTAGTTTGTCAGTTCGTCAGTTTGTCAGCTCCACGCCTGTGGTCTGAGGGGCTCCGCATCTACATATATTAATGACAACGACATGACATCAAAGTTTTTGTTGCTCTTCTTCTTCTCGTTGTTCTTCTTCAACTTGTTGTTGCCAGCGACAACGTTGTCACTTTTTATGTTGTTGCTGCAACACAGTGCACTGGGAACAGAGCACAGGATGTGTGCAAGTTTCTCATTGCAGCTGCAACTCAGCAACGCTCATATCCTGCACACAGTATTACGTATCCTGCGTCAGCTCCTTTTTTTCTGCATTTCATATTTTTTGCACTCCCCTATTTTTTGCGCTTTCTGTTTCACATGGGAATGCTTTCAGTTTAATGTATACAGAAAGACAGGTCTCTATACTAAAGACAACTTCTGAATGTATATAGTATATTATCAAAATCGTCCAACAACATAAGAAACCTGTTTGTATTAACATTAACAGCTTTCTTAATAGCAAAATACACCACTAACATTAATGTTAACATAGTTAGCATTACATTTAACATAGTTAACATTACTGTTCACATGAATATGTTTTAGGTAAACTAGTTTAAAGACGAATCTCCTTAAATCATAGAAAAACTAATATAAAATATATTTGTATTTATCAGCTAAGATTAAAACAATCTTTTAACAAATGCTCTACTTTAAAAATCCAATTAATCTTTTAATAGAAAATTCCCTTCATTTCAAGACACAATCGTTTTTTCATAAGCAACATAATTTGAATTTCCTGCACTCAATAAAATGATTAATCAAGAGTACATCATTTATATCTACTACAAACTATGTTTACAATTGATCATCAGTTTTGAATTTTAACAATCCAATCAGCGGCATCGTTAAATGAATTTTTCATTCAACATTTTCACTTTCATTTTTCACACATTTCAAGCTCACATGAAATGCCCAAATGCAAATTTGTCGTAAATTGTTGTAAATTGCTGTAAAATGGCTTAACCAAAAACTATCGACCAAAAGAAAATTAAGGAAACTTTCACTTGGGTTTCCATGCAACTTAAATGGGTCAAAAATCCCCTTTACTTGATTATCGCAAACTCTTGAAATGAGATTTCTGCCGGGATTGGCGATGAGGCGAGTTCAAATGGCAATGCACGCAAAAGTCAAATTGGGTTTCATGAGAGATGGAGACTGATAAAAACAGATGCTTGCCGCATGAACTTTGAACTCATCGTCAGTTCGGTCAGCAGCGAATATTACAGTTAAACGCAGCACGGCACACAGGCCAATATTTTGACAATGAACTTTGACATCTGAAAAGTTGAGTTAAACTTATTTGAATGCACTTTGAAGTGGGATAAAGATTCGAAGTTCTTTAATCTCGAGACGAGTGAAATGTTGTTGACTTATTTCAACTGCTGACTTTGCTGTTGACGCTTCTAAGCACACATTTCTTATCACACACAGGCACACAAACACACATTTTCTCACCCACACACATGTGTGCAGACAACGTGTGTAATTATAGTCCGCGTGCATGAAGCATCAAAACCAGGTCACGTGTACATATTTTAACTTGAATGATTATATACAGTCTACAGTTTAGAAGGACCCTGTACTCCTAATATACAAAGGGCCACTTTCGTTTGTTAAGCCCGAAATAAAAGCAATTCTTGTTGCATTTTATGTACTTAATATTAATTCTACGTCTTTTATACAAACTGAGGGCAGGGTCTTTTGCAGTCGTCTTGCTTCTCGTACTAGTTTTTTTGTTTTTGTTGTAGTTGGTAATTTTTTTGTTGCTGCTGTTTCTGCCTCTTATCAGCTTTTGCGGCTCATTCTGTCTGCCACGCAAAAATGAAAAAAAGCTATAATGTTAAAGGCAACGTTTGCTGACGCAGCAGCTTCTAGCTTCTGCTGCCTGTCAGCTTTTCTTTCTCAAACAAATGCAAAATGTTAAGGCTACGACGAACTAAGCTAGAGCTAAGCGCTTGCAGATACGTAGCTACAGATACAAAGTAAACGAAGAAGAACAAGCGAGTTTCAGGGCTTAACTTGAATGCAAAAAGGCCTATTGAATAAGCTGGGGGCAACATTACAGGTAAACATTCTCTAACACCATAAAAAAATAGACAATCTATAGCACTCTAAAGAAAAACCTTTGGATTTCTTGCATATATGGTTCCATTAGTGCATAGTAATACATAGAGCTTACGCAAGTTCAAAGAATAGATCAATAGATACATTCTAGCACAGCTCAAGTTAATTTTGGTTAGAAAGATACATTTGTATCTACAGCCAATTAATATACCCAAGTCCATAGTTATAATTTGTACTTAAATATGTCGTTGCAACAGTGCATACAAACTGTGCATTTAAAATCTGAATAAATAGTTACGTGCTTACTCACATAGATACATTTGTATCTACTAGTTTGTACGTACGTGTTTTGCTCCCACGCTATGACAAATGCCAAACTCAGCATCAAGATAACAAAAACAACAACGGCAGCTTCATGAATCATGAGCATGAATAATAACGGTTAATTATGCACACTTGTGTGTGTGTGCGTGTGTGGCAGCTTTTCATAAATAAATTTGCACTTAACAAATGGGCAGAATGTTGCTAAGCGCAACAGGCTAACAACATGCAATGATGATGAAGGTGACTGAAGCGGTGGAGAGGGAATGTAGGAAGGGGAATACTGGAGATTGGCTGCCAGGCAACAAGGAAGTCGTAAAACAAAGCAATGCTCAATGAAAAAGAGAGGCGGAGACAGAGCAATGGCAGCAACATCAACAATAATAACACCAACAACAACAACGACAGCAGCAGCAGCAGGAACAGCAGTCAGACAATAACAACGGAATTAAAATTTAATTTTAATCGCCAAACTGAACGAAAAGAATAAACAGCAGCAGAGAGCGGCTATAGAGCGAGAGCAAATGAGATAGGGAATGAGCGAGAATGGGAAGGGTAAGCAGGCTATCCATTGACTACGCAGACATTCACCAATACAAGTGCATACAACATGCATATGCATGCATACATACATAATGTATAATGGGATGCAGACAAATAAATTTTCAAGCAGGCAACTGCATGCACACACCACATACATACATACATATAAATATATATATGTATGCTTGAAAAATTTAATAAACACAAAATAATGCAAACAGGCAGCAAGATCTGCAGAGGCAGCAGCGACAACAACTACAATAATGCGGGTAGATGTAAGCACATGCACGTACAGCACATATGTACATGTGTATGCATGGAAGGCTGGAAGGTGATCGGCAACTGAGAAGCAGCAACACAAGAACAACAACCAGGCGAACAGGTCGGCATCAGGAAGTAAGAGCACTGGAAAAAAGAGAGAAAGAGAGCGCCAGAGAGGGACAACCACAACGATAAGACAGCGCCTGATAAATATCGATAAGTAAGCAGCAGGGTAGGCAGGAAACTTAACTACAACAGTGTACTGCGCTCGTGGTCAAAACAAAAGACGAACAAAGCAGGTAAAAAACAATCAAATGACCAGAATCGAGCAGTTGTTGTCGTTGTAACTGATGCTGCCTGCGTGCCTGCCTGTGCAGTGGTTTAGGGCTGAGTGGGGGCGCGACAAGCGACCGAAAAAGCAACTGTAAAAATGCAACAAGAACCTGCTGAGACTGGGGGAACACAAGAAACATCAACAAACATAGCGACAAAGTAATGGAAAATATTGTACGAGGTAGAGACAGAGAACAGCGAAGGCAGAGGCACAGCGCCGCTAACATCTAAAATAACAACAAGCATGAGTCCATGAGAGACAAAGAGAAGAGCATCTTCATATGTGTAAGTATGTACACATGTATGTGTATGTATGAATGCATTTGTATAAAGGTATAAAGGAAGCACGCGAACATGCGAGAGAGTGCAACGTATGCAGTTATTTATGCTGTCGTTCTCATTCTGCTGCTCATTCTCTTTGTTGTTGTTGCTTTTGGATTTTTTTTTTTTTTTTTCAAAACAGGACTGCTATTTTGGAGTGTTCAGAACAGATGAGAAAGCATAAAATTGTGTAGAAAATCAAATTGCAGACCAAAACAGACACAGCCGTGTGGTTGTTGTCGTTTTTTGTTTTTGTTGTTCATATGACGTCAAGGCGCATGCGTTGAGCTGTTGCCGCGTTGGCTTTTCTTCATATGTTGTTGTTGTTGTTGTTGTGCTTTTACATTTTGATTTTTCGGAAAACGCACACAACAAAATTTATGCGACGCCGCTTGTCGCCTGAGTGTTGGATCTGTTTGTTTCCACCGCTGGTGTTGGTGGTGGCTGCAGCTGAGAGAGGGGTGTGTTTTTCTCCATTCTCCTTTCTGTTGACAACGTTGGGGGTTGTTGGTGGAGCACTTAAATATGCTCGGAACATGGTTAAAGTCATTCAAACAAAGTGAAACACAGACTGCGACGTAGTTAAAATAAAAAACACAAAAAAACAAGCCCCCGACCCCATCACACCATTCCCTACAGCTAAACAATTAACAACAATAAAGTGCGCTATAATTCTTGGGTTTTTTTTTTATCAGCCAGTCAAGCAGAAGTTCAATAGACTCAGTCCTTAGTATAATAAATCCAAATAAATCTAAAAATAGCCTTTTAAAATAATGTCTACGACAGATATGGATATGCGCATGGGCGTTCGCTAATTTCTTGGCAATACAAAATGGGTTAATGAACTGCATCGGCGGCAGCAGCAGCAGCAGCAACAGCAGCGTTGATAAGGAAATGCATTGTGCTTATCAATATTCGAATGATGTACAGTATTGTTATATTTACTCATTTGTATGTTTGTATTTACTTACCGTTTGACCATTTTGTTGGTTACCCCAGAATTGTTTTCCTGCTGCGTGCCAATATCAACGGATTTATTATAATCCAGTTTTGAGGTAAAGATTTTGATCCGACGGAAATCAATTTTGACGATGTATTCTTAAACCTTTTTTAAGTAAACGAATTTGTTAAAATTGCTTTGTTTAAACTATTTTTGCTGTTATTTTTAGCTGCACTTTGCCAGAAATAGTTGAAATTCTGCTAAGAAGTTGCTGCCACTCAGCGGGAGTCCAATTGGACTCGAAGACAACGCAGAAACAAAAAACAAGACGGAATATGAATGCCATAAAATGAATAGCAAAATGTACTTGTTAACAATAAAAAATACAAAAGTAGAAAGCGCAAAGTTCTACACAAACATCGCCTTGTCTATGCGTTTGTGTGTGTGTATTTATTGTTTATATTTTGCGTTTCAAATGGCTTAATCATGCAGTTTCGGCCACTTCAAACGCAACAAAAACAAAACACAAAAACAATAACAACGTCGTTTGCGATTTGCTTTACTTTTTGCTTTGTTTTCTGTTTTCGGCACTCTACGTACACACATGCATACATATATTTTTGTTTGTTTGTATGTATGTAGCTAAATTTCTGCAACACTTCAAGGGCTTTGCAACGGCAACAGCAACAGCAGCAAAAACAACAACAGCAACTACACCACTTTATTGATTCACTGTTATTATTTGCTTTGGTCGAAATCAAACACAATATTAACACGCGCAGTTTCAAGATGAATGCACTTTTTTTTTTATATATATTTTACGCGTTTGCCTTTTCCTTTTTCCGTTTTCTCTGCGCTCAGTCAGACCAACTAATAATTCCACACAAAACACACCTACATACACACACACTCGCACACATTCACAGAGTCTACACGAAGCAAACATGCATGTATGTAAATTAACATATACATGTTTATGTATATAGATACACCTACAAGCCAAAGCAAGTGGATTTTACTTTATGAGCACACAATTGTATTTTTACCTTTTGAAAAACAATTTATTTAGCAACTTTAATTGCAATCGAAATATTTTCGTACGTTTCTACACCCTTTTTCACTTGTCGCAGTTAAACATTTCCTGCATTTCGCGAGTTTGCAGTTGATATGCATTCGCAACTGACTACAATAATTTAAAACACTTTCAAATTATATTTTAATAACAACGATTAAAACTTTTGCGATTTGACGTTTGATTATAAGAATTTGGCGTTTCAAAAATTCTAGATTTGCTTCAAGCGGCGGTCTCCGTGCGAACACGACGCGCTGTTGTTGCGTTTTGTACACCGAAACTAGGGATGTTGATATATTATCGAAATATCGATAGTCGAAAGGTACCCACGATAGTTCAGTTGCGATAGTGTGTGTATATATATATCGATTGCAAAATTTATAATAGTAAAATGTGTTTTATATTTGTAGTTATCTATTTTAATAAATTATGAGATAAGCAATGCAAAGGCATGTAAAATACAGAATACTTTTCAAGCTATACTTTTATATCGATTGTCTCTGTTAAGTACAGTTGTAATCGGAATTGGAATCGATACCAGGCCTTTGTTTATTACAAATTTACAATAAATCAATCACTAGGCAACTAATTGAGTTTTTAATTATTTAAAACGAAAATGTTTTATGTAACTTATAAGGGCCAAAAATAGCTGATATACAATATTGATTGTGCGCTCTTATAAAATGTTCGTAGCGGGTAAATTCAAATCAAATTTTAGCTGGGTAAACAGTTGTAAAATTTGGTCTATGCACATCAATTCTTCAAAGTACGGCTTTAATACCCATTTACATGGTTGAAAAGAAAACAAATGACAGAATAATTTGAATTAACAGTTTACTTCCACTATATGCCGAGTTCACAATTAAATCAGCCGAATCAACCTTATCAATAGAACTTAAAAAGTAGAATGCGTTGCAACGTTATTTGTTGGCTTCTCTTGCTGTCAGTTGAAATCGCCGCTCTTGCCATCGCAGGCAACAATTTTGACCTTGTCAACCTTGACAAACTCGTGCACTTCTCGGAATTCCACATCGTTTAGCATCAGGGTCCAGACGTTGTCACAGAAACGATATGTATTCAATTTTCCAGCCTTAAATGTGACACGAGCCTTGACTCGCTGATTTAATGCGTTGTTTATGCTCTTGTCAAACTGCAGCAGCACCTTGAAGGCCAGAGCGGGAGTTATCTGTCCATACTAAAAATAAAACAAAATGCACATTTTAATCACTTAGCTTATTTAAACATATGTTTTATTTCGGGCACAAGTGCATGAATGTTATTGGCGACTAGATACAACTAAGTAAAGACCATTTACTTTGCAAATACAATTAATTTCTTACGCGTGACTGAGTTTTAAGTGCAGTCAGCCTTACACTTTGTAAATTCATGACAAATGTGCAACAATTATATTTGGTTGACAGCGGCGCTGGACTGTTTGCGACGCAGCTGCAGCCTCGACCTGATGTTTCAGTTCGAAGCGTTCTGTGGGTGGAACTTACCTGTATTAACTCGTCGAGACTCTCCTGTAGGGTATTACCCAGCGTGGTATTACGGTACAATTGATACGACATTTTATTTGGTCTATTCACTCAATTGACCAAATCAAGAATGTTAGTTTTTATTTTGCTGCCAAAAATAATGTAGAGATGGTCGGCAGCACCGATAATGAATTTATGTTTGTCACAGGTTCGATACATAAGTATTTTTTCAATCATGATATCGATACCAATGGAGAGTACTGCTGTCAGAGCTAAGCCGCGCTGCCTCATTTTAAATTTATTTTGATTTCTAATGTATTTTTCAAAAGGATTAAACATAAATCTCTGTATATAAAAATTATGCCACAAAACTGTTCATTCGATTTGTGTATTTACGCGTCCCTAAGAGGCCGTACTTTAATCAAACTTATATCGGGGACGTGCTCTGGAGTGTCCTACCAGTTAGCTTATTTGAGCGATGCATTGTGTATCAAATAAAGCTGACTGATATGCTGCTAAAACAGAAAATGGGCGGCGCTTATCCTGTTTACTACCCTTAACGGACATTTAAAAACGGAAATAAACCAGGGGTTGAAAAAAGAAAACTGCTAGCCAATGAGCGCAACGCTCTTTTTTATCAGTTGCGGAGCATCGTGTTTTTTATTAACTACAATTTTAAGCGGCTTGTTGATTTTAATATGCCACAAAATTATCAGCGCCTCTGTCTGCTTGACCACGCCGTCCTGCGTCCTGTGTCCTTGTGGTCAACTTCGACGTCGGAAGTAATGACAAATTCAGTCGCTCGTCGATTATTGAGGTGATTAGTTCAGGTGCTTATCACAACTAACGGTTTGAATCAAGTGCTCAAGATGTTGCAACCAAATCCATCCTCACCACAAATTGCGAATGATATTAACAAATCCCCGAATCCGACAAAAACACAAATCGTGACACCGCAACGTCCATCGTCTCCGCGGCAGTTCTTTGAACGGCTCTACGGGCATCTCGAGACGCGTACGCACAAGAGTGAAAACGGTGACATCGACGTCGGTACTCACATCGAGACTCCTTATCAGAGCGACGGAGGCAGTGCATCCTCCCCGGACATTTCGATAAGTGACGAGCGCGTTTCTTTAATCGGTTGTCCGCCCTACGAACTGCATGCTCCTCCGGCGGAGTACACGGCGTACAGAGCGCTCTCAACAGGCGCTTCTCCGACGGGCTTGGGGTTTCCTGCTTTCACCGCTGATCCCCACATCACAGCGGGATTTTCGGCCTTTTGTAAGTGAATCTTAAATTTACGAATTACCAAAAACAATAGCACAATAAACAGTAAATCAGCCCAAGTAATTATTAAATGCTTTAAGAATATTTAAATAAAATTTATTTTATTATTTATGATAAATATCCCTGAATAGTTTGACTAGCTAAGCTTTAGTCAAATGTTTTCTACTCTATAGCAAGAACTAAACTGGAACAGCGCGTTTTATAAAATATTTTGATAATTAATAATTAATTACCACATTTTATAACTGCTTAAATATTTTTTTAATAAAATTATTTGAACATATCCTTGCGAGATTTTTAAAGTTGTCTAAAAACACAACTAAATAAATAATGTACTCAATTTAAAGCCGACTTTTGTCCTACTTAAGCTATCCGATGGTTTAAAATTTAGTTGAACTTTTTAATTACTTTAAATTTCTTTAATTACTTGAAATTTTGTGCTAGCATTTGAACTATTTTGGTCTTTCTGCGGGTTTTTCTGTAGTCGCTGCCGCTTTTTGCTCCCGTATAAGTTTCAAGTTTTTCAGCTCCACACTCAAAAACATTTTTAAATTGGGATCAGTGATTTTGGAGAGCACGATTTCACGAGCACGCTCGTCATTGTCACCCAATAATTTGGCCAGACTTTCAGCATATTCCACCCAAACGCAGTTGGCACATCCCGACATGCAGCAGGTGGTGGGTTCGGGGGGAATCTGGGAGAGAGTAGAAAATAAAATGGAAAAGATAGAAAATAATTAAAATAGAAAAAGAGCTCCTTCAATACCAGTTAAAAGAAAGTTTTAAAAACAGTTTCGTAAGTTACTTAAAGATCTTTTAAGTCTTGGGATCAGAAACTTTATAAGCTTTCGAAACTAGTCTCAAACTTACCTCTATATTCGAATCCTTATTGCCTGCCATACACCTGATCGGCGCTGTTTTGAATGCTGCTCTCACTGGGAGCAGGAGCCGGAAACTCCTGCAGCAGAAGCACATGGGAGCAAGCATTGCGAATACACCTGTAATGAGACAAAGTTGATAAATTTAGCAATTAAGGAAGTGCGAGCACTTTCACACGCTTTCACACACTTAAATTGCAGCTGCACAAATTCGGAAAACTTAAAAAACGTCATTAAAAAAGTTTAGTTCCGCAGGAACTTAAAAAAAGCTCAGTAAAAAAGTGATTGAATATCATTGGACTCAAAGCGAAATGATTGTAGAAAAAATGAAAAACGCAGCCGAAGCAGAAGCAGCAAAATAATAAGAAAGCAGCCAAGGAGAAAGAAGAATGGAGAGAGAAAGAGAGTGGGGAAAAAAAAATGGGAAGAAATTAAGAAAATATTAAAATTCATTCAGCTGGAAAAACTCGCATTTATGCACTTGCGGTCTTAACACTTTAAAGGTCGCTCTATGGGGAAGGGGAAACTACTAAGCACAGTGGTTAATAATGTGCGCTGCACAGTGGTAATAAGCATATCACTGTTGAAAAAAATTAACATTGTAATTGAGCTCAAACAGGAAACCTAAAAAAAAGTAACACACCGAGAATGGGAGAGAGACACTTGTGCCCAGTCCCTGAAAAGAACACTTGTCGTATCGAATTTCACACGTGATTTCAAAAAAAGATGAAGAAGAAGAGGAAGGAGAGTGGAATCCAAGAGAAGCAACAAAAAAATATGTGTAAGCCAAAGCCAGGAGCTTAGGCAAGTTGGGAGTTAGTCAGGCAAAGGGTAATCGGGCGCAAACCAAGGATTAGCTCGTCCTCGCCAAAGTGGGAAAAACTTTACAGATTTCTCTAGTAGGAAAGAGACAGAGAGAGGGGGAGTGGGAGAGGGCGCGGAGCGGAGCGGAGGAAAAACAACAATTAGGCTGTAATCAGCGTAAGGGAAACAGACAATGGCAATGGGCGTGGCTACAGCATAATGTTCGCTTGGCTAACACTGACGCCGCAATCAAATGCAAACAAAAACAACTGTTTGCAGTATGAAGAATTTTAGATGCCCTTAAATAGAGTGTCAGCAAGTAAATTAAACAGTAATTATAACTGTATAGAAAAAATTTGTTTTAGATAAACGAAGCTTAGTTAGCTTAGTTAGTTTTCAGTGTTTAATCAACTAAAAAGTCTAGATATATAAATATATTCTTATTCATAAAAATGATTTTCAGATTTATTACTTATTTTATTTTTAATTAAAATACTGAAAAATAAATTTTAGGTATATTGAAGCCTCTTAACTTCTTTGAAAGTGCAATAGTAAAGGTTTTATTAAGGAAAACTATTCAAAATATTTTTTTTAAAACCATATTTCGAGTAATTTTAATAACATTGATTCAAAAACATAGCAAAAAATACTAATTCATATGCTTTAAAAGTTGATAAACTAATAACTTATGTCTCATATTATGAAATTGTTCAAAGAAATAGATACATTTTCTAACTACCATAAAAACCTACTGATAAACCTAGAGTACCCTTGGTGGTGAGTGTATAATTATGATGACTGTTATGAGCACAACAAGAGCAATGACAATGGGAGGATGGCAGACAGCTGTTGGCATTGTCGACAGATTCCCGGCGCAGATTGAGTTCGTACGAGGGTGTGAGGATGCGAGCTTATGAGCAAAGAGAGGCGTTGGAGAGGGCAGGGAAGGGAGGAACAGCAGGCAGAAGAACTGAAGGTAATAGACAGTGGAAGAACACGTGTAAACTGCAGTTTAATGTGCTCTACAAACGCGATCAACGTTGGGAAATTGAGAGATGTAGGAGGAGTGGCAAAGGGAGGAACATGGGGAGGACAGTTGAGGGCGGGAGGCGTTAACCTGGTTAATTATTTGTTTAACTGGCGCTCACGCAACTATGCCATGAATACTCTATTATAACCAAGGGTTGAGCACAATTTGATGGTTTCTTAATGTAAGATTAATTTCGCTACGACATCTCTATTATGCTACGAAACTATTGTTGTGCTGCTCAAGAATTTGACTGGATTTCCTAACCACTTTGTTTTCTTTTTAGTGGCACGTCGTCGGCGCAAGGAGGGACGTCAGAGGCGACAACGCACCACATTCAGCACGGAGCAGACACTCCGACTGGAGGTGGAGTTCCATCGCAATGAGTACATCTCGAGGAGTCGACGCTTTGAGCTCGCGGAGACGCTGCACTTGACGGAGACACAAATCAAAATTTGGTTTCAGAATCGTCGGGCCAAGGACAAGAGGATTGAGAAAGCACAAATTGATCAGCACTACAGGTGAGTCAAAAAAAAAGTGCGCCAGAAAAATAGGAACAACCCCTAAACGGGAAGGGTCCTCAAATTTGCCACGGAAGTAACTCAAAGAATGTCACAAATTTAATTGATGTACTCACATAAAATTAACACGAAATTAATTTTACGACATTTACGCGCACACAAACCCAATTAGATAGGTTTGGAAGGGCGAAGGGTAGGGGCAGGGGTAGGAGTACTGCTCCTGGGTTCATTGGAAACTTGGCTCATTTAATGTAATGCACGATACAATCAATTTGCAGGAACTTTGTCGTGGCCAATGGTTTTATGAGCACTATTATGGGCCAAACGAGTTACGCGACAACGACGACCGCTCCGTCCAGCACCACAGCGCTCCTGGGCACAGCCGGCGTAGGCGTAGGAGTAGGAGTGGGTTACTATGGAACGCCAACGTCATTGCCGTCTTTGTTACCAGCACCGTTGGTTAAGGACATAAATTATGCTGACATTGAAGAGCAGCAGCGACACAACAACCACTTCAACCAGCACCAACTACACCAACAGCAGCAGCAGGCAGTGCACCCTGAGCAGCAGCAGAACCAGGAAGAGGAGCAGCGTCGTCGCCGTTTTGTGCCACCACCGACGCTTATAAACTCTTGCTAACACTTGAGCATTTGGCATATTTTATAGAGCTTTAAATTATTTAACACATAAGTTGCTATCTTAAGAGAAATTCAATAACAATAAAAATTACTCATAAACACAAAGTTAAAAAGTTGTTTTGGCCTTTTTTCGCGGCTCTTAGCTTTTTAGCCGCCAAAACTTGCAGCGCTGACAAGCAGTACTCGGGTTACATGGCAACTGCAGCTATAAAACATTCCCCTAAATTCCTATAAATACTTGCGACTTACCTACGTTAACTGCATTTGTTTTAGCTATTGTATTGACATCTATTCTTTTTAATTTTGACCCAAATGTGAATTTTAATGACTTAATTCGAGAATTCGAGAGTTTGCGCAACAATAACAAACCAGGGCTGACACACTTCACTTGTTCATCGTAGCTCAGTTGAAGCAGTTCAATAGTCGGAACCTATCGCTCTGCGCTCGTTCGGCACTAGGCCGGTGACCGGCGAAGGAATCAGCTGAGCATTTTAATGCTACATTAAATGCATTTTTCACTACAGCTAACGATTTAAATTCATTTATACATTAAATAAAGGCCACCAGCTGCCCCTCTAAACACTTTTCTCATTTAGATATTAAAACACTCCATCACTGGCGCAACAAATTGATCTGGCAACCCTGCATCAGGTATTGAACTAATTCATTCGAACTAATTCTGAACGAACCAATACAACTGAAGCGTGTGCGTGTCTAACGAGCTGCAGTTTTGCATTTTTTTTGTAAATTAAATAAAACGTGCGCCAACTATGGCAAACACAACACAAACTATCAAATTGGAGGACTCGGCCGATGAGGCGACACCTGAAATATTTGAAATTAAAGACGAAGATGTAAGTTGCACCTAAAATTCAGCAATTCACCGCACACGCACGCACACAGTCGCTAAAAAAAAACTACACATACACACACAAACACATGCATATTCAACCACCCAACTATGTAAATAATTTTGTACGTACCTGCAGGATATTTGTGAGCTGGAGCATTTGCGTAAGCTGTTTATAGGCGGCCTGGCGCCCTACACCACCGAGGAGGCCCTAAAAGTGTTCTACTCACAGTGGGGCAAAGTCGTTGATGTTGTTGTGATGCGAGATGCGGCTACAAAAAGATCTCGTGGCTTCGGCTTTATCACATACACAAAGTCCGCTATGGTTGATACTGCGCAAGAGAACCGGCCCCATATCATCGACGGAAAGTAAGTGCGGAAAAGTCGTAAACTTGTGTGTTTGCAAATCATAATGTAATTATTTTGTTTTTATCTAGAACTGTAGAGGCAAAGCGTGCACTGCCACGCCCGGAGCGTGAAACGCGCGAAACAAATATATCGGTTAAAAAGTTATTTGTGGGTGGACTGAAGGACAATCATGACGAGGAATGTTTACGTGAATATTTTCTGCAATTTGGAAATGTGGTCTCAGTGAAACTATTAACGGATAAGACTACAGGCAAGCGCCGAGGCTTTGCCTTCATTGAATTCGATGACTATGATGCGGTGGACAAGGCAATACGTGAGTATCTGGATAGTATTTAATTTTAATGCAGCTTTTCATCTTCTGTAACTTGTTTGCAGTTCAACGGCAGCACTCTATTAAATACGTGCTCGTCGATGTCAAGAAGTCCATCTACAATCTGGAAAAGAAAGATAGAATGCCACAGGGAGGTCCTGCTGCCAATGGGAACAAGCTGCAGCAGCAGCAACAACAACCGCCACCAAAGGCAAATATGCCCCCAACTGGTTACCGTCCCCCAGTGCCTCCGCCGCAACAAATGCCCCCATATCAGCACCAGCCACCTCCACCACCAATGTCCGCACCGCCACCAAACTACAACTACTGGGGACCACCGCCGCCCATGCAGCCCTACTACCAGCAGCCGCCTCCACCGCAAATGAATGCATGGAACGCCTATCCACCTGCACAGAACGGTTGGAATGCACCGCCGCCACCACCGCCCGGTGCCCAGCAGTGGCATGCCAATCAATGGGGTGGTCCACCTGCTGGACAGCCACCTACACCGGGTGTACCGCCCTTGAATCATCATCGTGGCGGCCCACCACCACCAGCGGTGGGCAATTGGAACATGCCAGTTTCGGCAGCACCACCGGTGCCTGGTTCCATGCCGCTGACACAAGGACCACCGCCGCATCAGCCGCCACCACCGCAACAGCAACCGGTACCGCCGAACTTCGGCACCGGCTATCAGCAGAACTACGGCGGTGGACCCACCAAACACAACAACATGAACGGCAACCGCATGAATCCGTACACTGCGGCACCGCCCAGCAGTTATCGTAAGTGGACCAAGTTATAATTGGACTTAGCTCTTATTGATAGCGTTTATTTCAGATAACGCCCAGCCCCCAGCACCTGGCTATGCGCCGTACAATGCAGCTGCCCCACCGCCAAGTGGCAACGGACCATCGTCAGGTCCCGTGCCGAAAAATGTATCCAACGGTTCGGTGGCCACCGGTGCCAGCGCCAATAGCAAATATCGACGCTAATTTTGTTTTAGAGGGGTAAGTAGAGCAAGAGGCTATCATCTGTTATCCGCCATTCTGCCATTTGTCATTGTTGTGGTACGTTTTAAGCCTAGTCCAATTAGAGCCAAGTTTAAGGTACCAAATACTGACTACTGCTGTGGTTCTCTTTTGATCTTGATATATATACAAATATGTTTAAGTATGTCAACGTACTAATCTTTATAATTCTCTTTAATTTAGATGCCTTTCTTTGTGTGTGCCTTTTGTGCAACACAAAAACTCAGATACAGATACAAATACAAGTTCAAGATACAGATACAAGATACAGTTACTGTTACTAAACAAATAGGCTTGCTATAAGCTAGGACACACACTCGCTTAATAACTTAAACTTAAATTTTAACTAAGCAAAACATAAACTTAATGAATGAAACAGGATCTTTATATTAACACCGTTGTCTCTCTATCTATCTTACCTAGGACAACTAACTACAACTTTTTAAACTCTTTTTAGTGTAAGATATAATGTTATTTATTGATTGAATGATTGATTGATATCCATCTATGTATGAATTATAATAAGGCAAAATATTTAATGAACTTAAAAATAAGTTCGAATTTCTATTTTGTTTGTTTTATTTTTTATTAAATACAACTTGAAGTTGTATTGCGATTTTTTGCGTTTCATTTAGAGATTAACTTGCCATGCCTTTATTTTCTGAATATATAAATACATTATGCTTTGAATAACTATAAACTACTATAATGTAAACATAGAATTTAGCCAAATTTAGTGCTCTCTCTATCACATTCAGTCCACACACAGTCCCTCACATTACTCTCTATTCTCATATGAAATATACTATATACATTATATATATATTATAAACTTAAGTAAGCCTAAAATGTAACTCAGTCTTTAAATTGAAATCAAATGAAGAATGAATGCTGTGCGAGGTTCACCAACAAAACCAATTGTATTTTTATAAAACAAAACAAATTTAATTACACTAAAATTATGACAAATACAAAACAAAAAGACAATGTTTCACAGCTTTAGCCAGAGCTTTTTTATGAGCTATACAGTTAGATATATATAAATAGTTCTTTGTATAGCTCTGCTATAGTATTTTAGTTATTAGAAGCCTTAAAATACTACTCGTAATTTCCTAACTGGGATCAATTCGAGCGTAATACCAAAACATGAGATACGTCCAGTAAAATATATATAAAGAAAAACTTGAAATCAAACGGAAAAGTTGGTGAACAACGCACGAGTTCTAGAAAAATAATAAATTCTATACTAGAATGCTAAGGAGTTGATATCAAAATTGTCAATTGTTTTTATTTTTTTTTTTACATACAAAATGTATATATACGCATGAAGTATATGACAGTCTGATGATATATACACTCTAATCCCCCCACAACTTATGTTAAGCGCTGAACGGTTTCCTCTCACTGAACACTGAACACTTTTAAAGATCGATCTATCTAGATGGAGAAACAATAATAAAAAAAAAGTTAAGAAAGGATAAAAAATCAAATCAAAAGCATATAAAAAAAGAAATGAAAACTAAGATCTGTTTTTGTGCGACAAATTCGATGAAATTAATTTATTTGATAACTAATAATGTACAATTATTTATAAAATTGTGTTATAACTGAACCACGACATGGAACTCTAAGTTTAGCAATAATTTTATGACTATATAGCTATAGAATGAGTATAGATGTTGCTTTAACTATATTTATATAAAGATATATCTATTTCTCGATATTATGATTAAGTTTTTTGTAGCGCACGCCAAAGGCTTTACAATGATTTCTATATCGGAATGATATAGGTATAAATACTATGTATGCATTAATCCATTAATTAATTATGTATGGGGTAACTAAGAGAGCGTAGTCCCTATTTTTCGCAGCTTAATTTAGCACTAAAAACTATGAATACTTATAATAAATTTATGGAGAAAAGAAAAGAAAAAAAAAAAAAAACGGAAACAATATAAATATAAATATATATTTATTTTTAAATAAATCAATAAATTAAAACCCACACTATGTATGTATCTATGTTACTTATTTATTTGAGCTGTCCAATAAAATAGCTGACTATTTAAGTAAGTCTCGTTTAACAACGGAAGCATACTAAGTACTTAGTACAACTACTTCTACTACTACTACTTAAAATAACAATTTAGTTAATCGTATCGTATGCCTTATACCCAGATCCTAGATTCAACTCTTCCCTAGACTTAATTACATATAGTATATGTATTTCTCAAGAGCTCCACCTTCACAGGTAAGTAATTGTCCCTCAGAACCTTCTGACCATATCTCTCTCTAGGCTCATCCAAAATATTATTCACTGCTTAAGTAACGCTCTCTCTCTCTTCCTCTATTTTAAAATATATTAATCCAAAAACTAAACACTTATTCAGCACTTCTAAAAGTACAAAAACAAATGTTTCTTTTCCAAAACCAAAATCAAAATCCCTGAGCACCTGAGACGAACAGTAACCGAATTCGAATCCCAAACAAAAAAGTCTTCACTTTTTGGGTAAGTTTAAATGTTTTCAATTTTGTATGTTTTCTTTCTTTAAATCGAACCGAGAAGAAATAAATCCAACAAGTGAAAAAAAAGAAATGGTTTATGTGTGTTTTTATTGCAACGAACATGTTGGGAGCCAACAAGTTGGAAGACGCCAAACCAAACCAACCCAATCCCATCCGATCCAATCCAACATTTCCCGACCTACGTATTATCGCCCGAAAGAGCTCTGGCCAAGCAACAGTCTTTCGTTGGCTGCCGTCGCGATTGGATCGTAATTCAGGAATAATTAAACAGATTAATCAAATAGTGTAAGTATTTTAAAGACGAAGAAACAATTTATGGACTACCTGTTCCGATCTAACGTTTGGGTTCAGTAAGAAACACGAGAGATACATTTGCCTGATCAGCCATAAACGCTTTTTCGATATTTGATACTCAACAAATCGGTGGAATGAAAGTTAATTGAACTCAATTCAGTTGCGTATCGACAATTAATTTGCACAATTTGTGAAAATTTGAAGCTTTAACTAGAGTGTCAGTTCGGTTAATTTATTTGCGGTCCATTTGAGTGCTACAAGGTTAGCTGTGGATTCCAGAAGTGCAGTTCCGCGAACTCAACACTACACTTGACACTAAAATTGTGTTAGTAATAGTATCTCTTTTGGAAATCATTGAAGTCTGAAATAGTAAACTTGGAATTTCCGATTTTATGCCTTAGCACTTAAAGATACAAATGAATTGCAGTTTTGTAGATGTTTCTAAAGTTTTGAGATGCCAAATTCTAGTGCTTCGAAAATTTATTTCAAAACATAAAAGTTTCTTTTATTAGTCTAGTTTTTAGCACAGTGTAGTTTTTGATTACAATGAATGTTGGGGTGCACAGGAGTGTGTGTGTGTGTAGACAGAAATATCTGTGGCTATATGCAATGCATCACGTCATTCTTTGTCGGTCTTTCGTTATAATTAAACTGCAGCAAATGATGCGAGTATCTCGCTCTCTCATAAACAAGGCAGCATCAACAGAAATATTCCAGGAACTTTATGGACTTGTGTGTGCATTTAGTAAGCATAAGATTCACTGCGATGTGCTAGTTTCAGAATACTATATAGTGACGATTGAGCAGAAAACCTCCAACGAGTCCCAAAACGGAAGCTCTGGCGACAGATAAGCCCGAATCATTGCTCTAGTGATAACTGAGAGCAGTTCGGTCGTTGTGCAACTAACTAACTAATGTACTAAAGTATAGTATAGATTTTTTCTTTACATGGCGACATTTTTTGCTGATTATTAAAGGGGCCGAAGAAACTAGTCTTAGTTTTAGTTTTAACCCAGCATTTAAGGTCAAGCTTTAATCAGCTGAACATGTTCATGTGTTTCATATGGTACAATATATACTCTTATGTACAACTATTCTATATATAGCACGACTTGTCTCATTTTTATGTACATTCATCATATATAAACTGATTTGAGCAGCTTTTATATATACACGAAATTTCAATTGAAGAACATGTGTGCGACATGCCCCAAAGATGAAGTAGCTGGAAACGTTTTCGTTGGGTGGACCAAAATAAGGCCAGAAATGTTAGGCTACAGATCTTTTACTATAGTTAAGTAAGGTCTACATTTTTAAAAGGGGTTTTTCTAAAAACTAAACTGTTTTTACTAAATACTAAGATTGAATTAAAATTATCCCATAAGCCCTAGCTATAACTATAGCCATTATAGTTTTAATAATTCTAAATTTGTGTTACTAAATGATTAGTTTCAACATTTATGTCCACAGAAATTATACTAAGAGTCAAAAACACTGAAAATTATCTGTAAATACTCCAAAGTTTGACCCCTTTTTTGCTGGAAAGGCTACATTTTTCTAAACAACATAAAATAATACTTGTAAACCTTTTTTTTACCTACAGTTTTGACTGATAATCAGTATAATGCTTAACAAATTTTTAGAAAATACTTAAAAATCATAAAATTTGCAAATCTTTTACACCAAATTATAATTCTTTACGTCAAAGCTCTTAAGAATTTATGTAGTTTGAGCCAAAGTTCTTAAGATTTTAAGAAACCAACCTCTTTTGGCTTTCTTGGTCCACCCCAATAGTCTTTGGCGCACTGTTGCAGCCTCAGAGTACAATAACAGTGCATTGTTTACATTGAATTTCGCAACTTCCTGTTAAGTGACCTTTTGAACTCGATTGAACACGTCGAATTTACATACACACACACACACAAACACACTCAGGTGAGCTGAGAAATTTGTCTGTTGTTCGCTTTCGAAGAAATGGGGTGGCTTACGGTTACATTTACAGTTACAGCAGGAAACGCCTCACGTACAGTACCGCCTGCCAAGCGCTTGAGAAATCCGAGAAATTTTCGGAAAAAGCGCGAAATGCGTTAAAATTTCAGCTGCCCATTTATGAAGGACAAATTCAATCGCTTGGCCTTTTGACCTCTTTTGAATTTGGAACGAGATTATGCCATAAAACATATGTACAAAATACATAGAGATAGGGCTGAGTATATACAGTGGGCAATAAGATTACTTGGGAGAGTTTTACTTCTCAAAAAAAGTATTACCTTTAAAAGTGAAAGTCGTAAATATTCTGTAGTTGGAAAAGATAGAAAATTTCTTTGGGAATTTACGAACGACTCGAAAAAATTTAAATAAAGCCAAAGCTGGCAATATTTTTTTAGACTCACTGTACACTGATTTATGGGAAATTTTTGTACCTATTAGTCATGTACATGTATCTATAGGGAATGTTTACAAGTTTTACCTCTGATAAATTGCAGTCAATAAGAAATCGCGCTTGAAGATGCGTTCCATTTGGCTGCTGCTCTGTTTGGGGCTCCTGGCAGTGTCGGCTCAGGTGCGAGCTGATGAAGCTGAGCTGGAAGATATTATGGAAGACATCGGCTTGGAGGACATAGCCGAGTTTGATGAGAACGATGAGGAGTTCCTGCAGCTGCTCGAGGAGAAAGCCAAGGTGGGTGATGTCAAATCCTTTATGAACTGAGTTGAAACATTTGCTCCTTTAGAATCAAGATCGGGATCGTGAGAACGAGATCGCCCAGAAATTGGCAGACGTACAGCACAACATTATGAATCCCGTGGTGGAGATTGATCCCTGCGAGACCATGCACTGCGGTGCCGGTCGCATTTGCCAGTTGAACAAGGATAAGCCCGAGTGTGTGTGCATTCCCGAGTGCCCCGAGGAGTCGGATGCACGTCGTCATGTCTGCACCAACAAGAATGAGACTTGGCCATCGGATTGTGCTGTTTACCAGCAGCGCTGCTGGTGTGACATCAAGGATCCCGGCTGCCGTAACCCAGAGAACTCCCATCTGCACATTGATTACTATGGTGCTTGCCATGAGTCGCGTGTCTGCGATGGTGAGGATCTGAAGGACTTCCCACGTCGCATGCGCGACTGGCTCTTCAACGTGATGCGTGATCTGGCTGAGCGTGATGAGCTCACCGATCATTACATGCAAATGGAACTGGAGGCGGAGACCAACAATTCACGTCGCTGGTCCAATGCTGCCGTTTGGAAGTGGTGTGATCTGGACGGTGACACCGATCGTTCTGTATCCCGTCACGAGCTGTTTCCCATTCGTGCTCCCTTGGTCAGTCTGGAGCATTGCATTGCTCCCTTCCTGGAGTCATGCGATTCCAACAAGGATCATCGCATCACCCTCATCGAATGGGGTGCCTGCCTGGAACTTGATGCCGATGACCTTATGGAGCGCTGCGACGATGTCCAGAAGGCGGCTCCTCCACTGCTAGGCTAAGCTGACTCCCAGTTTGTAATAATTCGATCAGATCAGATTTAGAATTCATTTGGAATATATATATATATACATAATGTATATTAATTAATGTGTAATTTTTGCTATTTTTCGTGCACAAACTTTATTTTTTCAACAATTTTCTAATAAATTGTCCAATAACAATAATGTTGTGGTTGTTTTTTTTTTGTTGTTTACTTTTTTATTTAAAGTTTTATTAAATGTAAATGTATTTGTGTAATTTACTTTGCTCTAAATTAAGTTTTGCTTTCGTTTTAGTTTTCGGCTCATTCTTTTTTTAACATTGCATTACATATTTTTTGTATTTACTCTTTTTTTTACTTGACAATTAAGTTTACATTTGTTTCTTGGTTTGTGTAGGGTGTGAGAGTGTAGTTGTGTGTACATGTGTTGATGCTGGAGTAGAAAATAGAGGAGGAAAGTGGGGATAGGGCCCTGTTTAGAATTTGTTGTTGTCGTTTAAGAATTAATAATCATGCTTCACAACAACGCATCAATTTTCCAATACATTACATATTCATTCTTGTAATCATATTTATATATATATATATATTCTTTAAAACATAGATTGTAAAGACTTGTATTCCGAAATGGTCAAAATGTTTGCAGTTAGAAATGATCTTAATAAGCTTGCGACAGAATGACATTGCCCTTCCGCTGTGGATCCTGAACGGTGTCCTCTTTCTTGCCAATGAGCGACTTGTGTATGTGCGGAATGACACCGCCTCCGGCAATGGTGGCTTTGATCAGGCTGTCCAACTCCTCGTCTCCACGGATGGCCAATTGCAAGTGACGCGGCGTGATACGTTTGACTTTCAAATCTTTTGATGCATTGCCTGCCAATTCCAGAACCTAAACAATAAGAAATTTAAGTTATTAATTAATTAAGTTATATTCGAATGGTTTCCAAATTCAGGAATCCAATCAGAAATGTTTACAATTGCCAATTGGCAGCGCTTCAAAGCACTGGAAAACCGTTACAAGCTATTGGGCGGGAAAATTCTTACCTCAGCAGTCAAGTATTCCAAGATGGCTGCAGAGTAAACCGCAGCGGTGGCACCAACGCGTCCGTGCGATGTGGTGCGGCTTTTTAAATGACGATGAATACGTCCAACGGGGAACTACAAACAAGAGACAAAATAAACATCGCATCAGTACAATAATTTTCCTCTTGTTTATGTTTTGCTACCCCCAACTAGCATGAAAGCCAATTTATATTCCAGCTCTCTGCAAACATACACACACACAGTCACGTTCACTCTCTTATACATGCAAACGCACCCTGTTTACAATGTGTGTGCGTGTGTATGGGTGAGCTGGTAAAAAAAGGCGCCAAAAATGTATTTGGTACAGACAACAACAGTAAACTCACCTGAAGACCCGCGCGCGCCGAACGTGAAACCGCCTTTGCCTTTGCTTTGCCAGAATCTTTACCCGCTTTGCCTCCAGCCTGCAGAAAAGAAAATTGAGCAGACAATTAGAAAATAACACAAACAGCGCACATATAAGCAAAGAATAAGAAACACAAAATGGTGGCGGCAAAATTGACACTAGCACTTTTGTTTGAGGTTAAGCATGAACTATTTGCCGCCGAACCATACAATAACACTGGTCAACTTTTCCTTATTTGAAAAACACCGCGCACCATTGTAGTCGTAGGTAGGAGTATTGGCCAAGAATCGCGCTACGTGGTCCATAGACGCATTAATATTTAAGGTCGCTATGCGAGGCACGCGCAATAAACTACATACAGTATGTCAAAACCGCTGCTGGCAAGCAGCTTGCGTTGCGCCGCAGCCGCGATACACTCTTTGTTGTAATTACCATTTTTATTTAATCGATTTTTCCTTAGTCTGATAATTGCGTGTAGAAATGCACAAGGCACAGTATTTGTTTATTTGCGTGGAATGATTGTAACTAAATCGAAGTTTAGTGGCCTTTAGGTAGACGCGTCTGCACTGTAGTATAATTTTTACACGAATGAGACGCCGTCAATGCTGCCAGTCACTATTATATCGGTCACTGCCATTCTCACGTCAACGTTTTATTCCAATTGTATATTTTTGTTATCGCACCTCTGACTTTATTTATCGATAACAATTGTTTTCCTATTTCTATTTAATAATGTGATTGCCAATCGAACAAAACACTGGCACAAAAACAAGCTTATTGATTACTTTGGTTGATTAAAACGCAATTACGATGAGTTCAGGTGCGATTCGTACACCTGTGTCGCAAATTATCCACAACAAGGATGACCAAGATGCAGAGGAAGAACCTAAGAAGAAGTCACGCGAGGACTGGCGCAAAGCCAAGGAGTTGGAAGAGGCTCGAAAAGCGGGTACCGCACCAGCTGCCGTGGATGAGGAAGGTCGCGACATAAATCCACACATTCCGCAGTATATTTCGAACGCTCCATGGTACTACGGCTCCCAGGGGCCAACATTGAAACATCAGCGGCCACAGCACGAGGATGAACGTGGCCAGCTGGACAACAGAGCACCCAAGGGGTTGGACACAACAAAACTGGTAACCAAATTCCGGAAAGGCGCATGTGAAAATTGTGGAGCAATGTCTCACAAGAGGAAGGATTGCTTGGAACGCCCACGCAAAGTGCAAGCCAAATACGCAGAATCAATTGTTGTGCACGACGAGCACATTGTGAACGATGCATCAATTAATTACGACGAGAAGCGTGATCGCTGGAGCTCGTATGACCCCGCAAATCATCGGGAAATCATCGAAGAGTATGAAAAAGTTGAGGAAGCCAAGCGACAACTTAAAGCAGAAAAACTTAAGAATGGTAAGTACTCAATGGGTATAACAAAGTTTCTGTTGATAACTTCAGTGTCTTTGCAGATCCCGATGCTGAGATTTCGGACGAGGAAGGCAACGAGGACAAATATGTGGATGAGGTGGACATGCCGGGCACAAAAGTTGATTCCAAGCAACGTATTACCGTGCGTAACTTGCGTATTCGAGAGGATACTGCAAAGTATTTGCGTAATTTGGATCCAAATTCAGCATACTACGATCCCAAGACACGTTCCATGCGTGATAATCCCAATCCTGCTGTGCCAGAGGAAGAGTAAGTGCAGAAACTCCACGTAAATATACATTTATTAAACTATTTTTTATATTTCCAGAGCGGAGTTTGCGGGAGAAAACTTTGTGCGTTTCTCTGGAGACACAACAGCACAGGCCACAGCACAATTGTTTGCTTGGGAGGCACATGGTAAAGGTGTCGATGTGCATCTGCTGGCCGAGCCAACAAAACTGGAATTGCTGCAAAAGGAATACGAACAGAAAAAGGAACAGTTCAAGTCAAGTGTAAGTAAAGTTATGCCAATCTTTGAAAGAAATTAATAATCATATCCATTGCAGACCAAGACAGACATTGTGGAAAAATATGGCGGAGAGGAGCATCTGCAGGTGCCATCTAAATCACTATTGCTTGCCCAAACGGAGGAATATGTGGAGTACTCGCGCAGTGGCAAAGTTATCAAGGGCATTGAGAAGCCCAAAGCGAGGAGCATTTACGAGGAGGATGTGTATATAAATAACCACACCACAATATGGGGAAGCTATTGGAATGCTGGACGCTGGGGCTACAAATGCTGCAAATCCTTTATCAAGAACTCATATTGTGTGGGCATGCAGGAGCCCGAAGGCTATGCCGAGCAACAAAATACTATAGCAACGAGCGCGCCGACTAGCGATACCCTGGCAAGAGTCCAGGAAGAGCCAGATGCTGAGAAACCCACAGTTGAGTCCGAAGTTGATTCGGCCCCTGACTCGGAAGACTCGACCGACGATGAGGAACAGGAGTCCGTAGCTGAAAGCAAAAAGTCTAAGAAGAAGTCCAAAAAGCGGGAGAAGAAAAAGAAGGCCAAGGAGCAGCGAAAGAACAAAAAGAAGCATAAGGAAGCCAAGGAAAAGGAAAGAGAAACCTCATCTAAAAAATCCAAGCAGGTTCCAGATGAGCTCGATGATCGCAAGCGTCCATATAACAGCATGTATGACGTGAAGGCACCCACCGAGGAGGAAATCGAGGAGTGGAAAAAGAAACGGACGCGCACTGAAGATCCCATGTTGCAATTTCTGTAGAATAATCTTATCCTCTAGATATAGGATTTTAGATTAATAAAAAGGATATTTGAATCATAAATTGAAAAAACTTTTGATAATCCTACCAAATCCCCCGCAGACTCCTCTTGGAACACCAATAAAACAATTGACAGATTTTAATTAATTTTTGTATTTTTCAGACAATGGCATACTGCTCGTAGAGCAGTTCACGAATCTTGTAGTAATCCTCCGAGATACAGCCCTCCATAGCTACTTTGCCAACATCGACGCGCCGTAGGGCGAGAGTGCCATTACAGCACCAAAGGACGCCGCCAGAGAATTCCGAATTGATGTTGTTGCGCATGAGGACCTGTTTGAAGTCGGATAACTTGAGTTCGTTGATCAACACCGAATTGTGAACGGGAATTTCGTCCACTTCCAAGGTCTCCAGTGTAAGAGTTTTGGAATCTTGGGTCATCACATCCTGTTCGGCAGTAACTTCAGCTTGATTGGGAGCATCGATGGCCTGCAATCGCATGCCAAGTCGACCATCGATCCAGGCCACTTCAGCGTCTTTGCCCTTTTGGAAGTGCAGCTGTGAGACAAGGCCTTCGGTCAGTCGCACCTGGTAAATGTGAATCTCCGTGGTCACATCGATAATTTCTCCCTTCTGTGGGGCAAAGACACGGGCACCCACATTCTGTTCACAGTGCTTGGCCACCACCTGGGTGCCATCGGCAGTGCCATGTACTACAATGACACGACGCGGACGTAGTTGTGATAGAATCTTTAGCATTGATTCACCATCGGAGCGTCCTTCGAAGTCAATGCGTTGGATTTGAGCATTCACTTCTATTGTCTTGCGTTGACTAATCAGCTTTGTGGGCTTCTCCAGCAGCTGGACGTCGCCGTCCATATTGCCATTGGTCTGTTGCTCCACGTGTGGTTCCTCCTTTTTGACATTCTCCTTGTTTTGGTCATCGTTGGTCGCATAGTCGTAGCTGGAGTCCACAATCCGATAGTCATCCAAATTGATTACCTCGCCGTAGTCGTCGTACTTCACCTTCTCCTCATGGTAGGGAAACATTACATGGTGTCGTTTATTAGATTTAAAGAAACCAGAATGATGGCGACCCTCGGATCGAACCACAATGTCATGTTTGCCTGTGATTACACTCATTTCAATGTCATCCTCTGACTCCGAGCTGCTTTCCTCCTCAATTTCTGGCTTAACGATAAGAGGATTCAGTTTCTCGCCTTGTGTACGCAGATATTCCTCCAGCTCAGCACCCTCCAATTCAACCCTACGTCGCACATCCAGCTCAATCTGCCTACCGGGCGTGGAGTTCTCCACGAGTTCCATGGCCAGGGAGCCGGGTCCAGTGCGTGTTGTGAAGATAATGCTATTATTTGGATTACCAGCCCACTGAATGAACAGATCTCGGGTGAAACCGCTCTCCAAATCTGGTGTGCTGGCCAGAACCACTTTAGGACCTGCTGGCAGCTTGTAGATGTCGGCCAGTGTGTGGCAGAGATTGATGTGCTTAAACTGAAAGGGATTGTTGCGCGCTCCTTCAAAGGCTTTGGTCAGCTTATCGCTCATCCACTCGATCTGTGACTTGGCAAATTCGATCACATTGTAGCTGACATTGTTTAGCAGTGCTAAGGAGTAGGCCATTAATCCGGATTCCTTGTTCTTCCACAGCTGGTCCAGCATATGCGCCAGCTCCAGCACACGACCCGCCGTGTCCACAGCGATGAGAACGTTGCCATTATTGCGCACTGTCTGCAGTATGTTGGTCATAAGCTTCTCATCGCGGGCACGTCTACGGGCTTGTTGATACTGTGCATTGTAGGCGTCGGTTATCAGCAGCGATGGACGCTGCAGTCTGTCCAGTTCACAGCCACTGAGATGTCGTTCTTTTTTGTGATTGAAATCGATGGCATAAATTATGTCCTCCTCGCCAACCTTGACTATCTTCCAAATGGTGCCGCCAATCATGTGACCAGCATTGAGCGGCGTTATGGAGATGCCATAACCCTTTCCTTTCAGAGAAACTGTTTGATTGTACTTCAGTTGTGTAATCTTCTCGAAGGCTGTATCCACATCGTCCAATGAAAACAGATCAAATTCGTACATGTTAAAGTGTGACATGTACAAATCGTACATAAACATTTGACCCATTTTAAAGACGGGAATCGTGGCGTAAATGGGACAGTTGAGACCCAGTTTGCCCACGAGATACGGAAGTGCACCCAGATGATATGCATCCGGATGGGAAAGCAGAACGGCATCGAGTGTGTGCACTTGCCTGCAACGGAATGCGTTAGTTTTGTACTTTTAATGCCACAGAAGTCTTTACCTTTTTAATTCCTTTATAAAGTTCGGATCAAATTTCTCGTCCCAGCCGCAATCCAACAATATTCGCACATCATCAATTTGTAGTATGTAGCATGGCGGCGATTCGTCCATTGCGCCTGATATCGTGTGTAATTTAATAATTGATGTCATTTTGCAGGTTTCTTATTTTAAACAACTATGAAATATTTAAGGGATTCATTTACTTCGTGATAAACAAATAAAATGATGAGCGTGTATCAGCCGGTGTCTGCACGATAACAAAATAGCTCGTGCGATAGATATATCGATATCGATAAGTTCTTAATAAGTGATCGAAAACCAACAGTTTCTGCACTGACAAATTGAAATTCAATATAATTGTTTATTAAATATATTTGGTATTTAGTAGTATACAGTCTTTATATAATTCTATTAAAGTATCACACAATCACGATATGTTTTCTATGCCGTCGGATTCCTTACAGGTCAAGTCGATATCGTCAAACTCAATGAGCGGGCGATGGTTGCTACTCCGCAGTCGAATGCGACGATATGCTGCCCGGGTACGGCTTATCGGACGGAGGACAGCCACACAGTAAATTAGCACTGTAACAAAAGTGACTACTAATAAAATCAATAGAATTGCTACCGCTAGATTGTCTTTCTTCGCTGCATGCCGGTGGTAAATAACGGTTCTGTTTGCTGCACCCCTGGCACAATACTCCGTTTCGTTGTTATCGATGTCACCCGCTTTCCACTCGGGATGTTGATAAAATCCCTGCCAGCAAACACACCTCAAATGCGCCTCAACTCTCGTGCAAATGGAGTTATCCGGGCATTCCTTAAGTTCCGTACAGTTCTTAACTGAAAGTTAATTAATTTAATTATCGATCCACAAACACTGATATACTTAACAAACATTGTGCATGATATTCTTCGGCATGTAGCCCGAGTATATAATTGCAGCATAATGCTAAGCAAACAAAATATTTGTAAGCGTTGCACATTTCTATTTATCGACTAGAATATTCATAGGTATTAACAGCTTAACGAACTGCGAGCGACTGTTTTGAGTAGAGGTGAGCAATTATCTTATCGACGGAATGCAATCTTTTCTCACGGGATTCTATACATAGGACTCTCGTGTTTTACATAGCGACCGGTGCTAATAGTTTTTCTGTACATACATACATTAAAAACAACAATTTTAGGCAGTTTAACTTTTAAACATATTTTGCTTTAATTAGTATACAAGTGTGTAATCAATTATCGAAACTGTGCTGAAAAACTTTTCCCAAACTGATCAATCATGGGAAAGGCTTCACCATATCTTATCAAAGCTTTGTGGCTATATTTGCGTACACATTTATAGTAGTAATCAAATTTTACAGGCGCGGTGGAGCTGTATAAAATTTAGTGTGCTTTGAACCATCCAAGAACAAACATATGTCTCACTAGACCGCAGGTATATGTGTGATTATTTAAATAAACTCCAGGATTTAATGTTATTATTCAGCAACGTTTGTTGTTAATTCAAGCAATTGAATCGCTTTGAACCATTTATTAATCTCGAAATTCAAATCAATGTAGAGCCTTATCTTATTGACACAGTGTCATCTTTAGTTTACCGCGATGTATACGATGTATACGATGCATCGATAAATTGATATCACAATTCCAGTCCGTTCGATAACAAGGAACGAACCAAGCCCGTGTTTGTTGTTGCTGTGCAAATTAATTATTTTAATGGGCGAGCCTTTATAATATTCAATAATCGGCAGCAATGAGCCGTCGCGTTCCAATAGCATTAATAATATAATCCTGAATAATGTTCATAAGGCTGTGGCAGCACAATTTTCACATATATGACCTGCTTATTTTCAGTGGCGCTCTTACGCTCTTAGTGTACATTCTTCTACCTCATCGATTTGCACTGCGCTATGACTACATCGACCGAGAGCACATTGAGGACGCCCTGTTGGGAGCAACGACGCCGAATGTGTCCATGCAACTTGCACCGGACTGCACCTACAAACAGGTAATTGCAGGCAGTAAATTCGTGTACGATGCATATCATCGAGAGAAGATTCATCGTGGTGAGGAAATTCGCCAGGGAGGTGAATATCAGCCGGAGGATTGCCGTGCTAAATACAGTACGGCTATAATAGTGCCGTACCGAGATCGTCAGGAGCAACTGGCAGCATTCCTGAGCTATATGCACAACTACCTGCGCTTGCAACTAATCCACTATCGCATCTTCGTGGTGGAACAGAGCGACCGGAAACCCTTTAATCGTGCCATGCTCTTCAATATTGGCGCCAAAATTGCAGCCAACTATGGATATCCGTGTCTGATACTGCACGACGTGGACCTAATGCCACTGAATTCTGGTCAAATCTATGCGTGCTCAGAGCAGCCACGCCACATGAGCTCCGCTCTGGACAGCTGGCGCTTCCATTTACCCTATCGGACTCTTTTCGGCGGCGTGGTGGCAATAAGTACCTCACAGTTTAATATGATAAATGGCATGTCCAATCTGTATCACGGCTGGGGTGGTGAGGACGATGATCTATACGAGCGCCTAAAGGTTGTGGGCGAGGAAATCTGTCGCTTTGATCCGGCGTACAGCGAGTATACAATGCTCAAGCACAAACATGAGATTCCAAATGAAAATCGTATGGCACTTTTACGCTCTGCTTCGCTGCGCATGCACTCCGATGGTCTCAATTCCCTGGTCTACAAGGAAGTCGAACGGAAGATGCACAGTCTCTTCACGCACATTTTGGTCGAAACCTAAATGAGAGTTAACAAATCAACGAGAGGAAAGAAACTCGCCTTCAGCTTTGCCATAAGCAAAATTTGTTAATTAGCTTTTGGGGCACTTAGTTAAGGAAACTCAACGAGCCCAGTAATAAATAAATATATTTATAAATAAATGTAAACCAAACCAAACCAAACAGCACTGTTATAGCGTAATGCATATTTTAAATTGTTGTAGACTTGCAATGCTCAGATTGTAATGGTAGCCAGAGTGTAATGAATAAATGAACGTATAACATATTAAAAAGTTTCCGTTTAATTACTTGATTATATAGTTTTGTATATGTATAAGTATATTTTAACTAATTTGTGTACTTCTAATACACTAAGGAGCAAATTGCACAATGCACATATATATTAATATATTTATATGTATATGTATTTGTATAATAATAGTAGGTTGACTGTTTTGGCCTAGACTAACAATAAATTACATTAAAATACATTCATTCGTTATAGAATTGATATTTTTGTTGAACATTGCAACGAGCAAAAAACTTTACTAACTAATTTACACGCAAACACGCACACACAACAAACACACGCCCACAGGCGTACACATACACACACAGATTCATGCTTTGACATTTATAATTTAGATAGTAAATTTAGATTATGGAATAGTTGGTTAAAACATTGCCTATTTGGCCCACATGGGAATGTTGTGATGTGTCTACTTCGTGTCTAGTTTAAGAAATTAAGTATGTCCTGTTGGGATAACATATTTAGATTTTGGCTATCCGTGGACTGTGCCACCTTCGTTTGTGGCAACAATGTGGTTGTGGACGTGGGCGTGGCGCCCATGTTCATTGGCTTGTTGAGAGCCATACTGTTCATGCTGCTGTTGGCCGAGTTGTAGCCCGTTGGATAAATATAGTTAACTGTTGGCTGCTGCAGCGTGTACATATTGGCACCATTCATATTGTTGGGCTTGGCAACCTGGTTGCCACCACCAAAGGGATCCAAGTCGTCCAGCGAGGAGAAGTTGTTATTGTTGCTATTGCCGGATGGCGGCGAGGCCAGCATATGATTCATAACCAAAGGATTTGCGCTGTGCCAGTTGTTGCTATTGTTGCCGCCCGCACTGAAGGGCATCGAAAGCTGCGGAGGAGTTACTGATGCAGCACTTGCTGTCGCTGTTCCTTGGGCGCTACCTAGACCAGTAAGGTTGCTCTGCATCAACGTGGAAAACATGTCCGGCTTCGATGCTGCATCATTCGTTGTATTGTGCGTTATTCTGGAATAAGAAAATCTTGACTTTAGTTTCTTGCCACAAAGCAGTGGATTTGTCTTCTACTTGAGCTGCTCCCTGGTCTTGACTGGCGCCAATGTTGGTGCTGTTGATGCTGCTACCTTTGGCGCCACGGCTTGAGTTGACTGTCCCACGCTAAAGCCGGAAAACATGTCATCATCGCTTTTGTTGCCATTGCTGCCCCCAAAACTTGCAGTAGGCGAAAGTGTATTGTTCTCCAACTCAGTGGCCAATATTTCGGAAGCATCCTTGGGTCTAACAGCATTAAATGAAGAAATCAGAATCAAATATATATAGCAAAGGCTGTTTAGGCAATATATTACTTGTTGTCTCGCTGTATGGTGGACAGTTGCTGCAGCTTCTCGCGTTGCTCCTGCTCCACTCTGCCCAGCATTTCCTTGATCAGCGCTATGATCGTATTGAATTGAGCAATGGTCAGACCATTCTCTACGCTTAGCGGCACCAGAAAAGGTATGCATTTGTGCGCCATCACATCCTTGGTGATGCCCAGCTTTGTGTTCGTCATAGCGATTTTGTAGATGCCTGTAAAACATAATAAAGTATGTAGTAAGAATCAATTGTTGTTTCTGACTGCTTACCAATTATGGCCATTACGATGGCTGGTTCACGACTTTGTATTTGCTGCAAGAAAGGCAGAATTTCATCGAGTACCAACCACTTGTCCAGATTCTCCAACAGCTTTCCAATAGATATCAAGCAATTAACTTTAACCGAAACATTATTGCTGTTGAGGCACAGCTTCTTGATACGCGGTATCACCGCATTCTTCATGGCATTGTAATCGATGAGAGTGGAGAATGTGGGCAATACGCCCAGGCAGAGTTCCTGAATCTGTGGCATATCGCACTCCAGTGAGCGATAGAGTAGTGGAAGTACACTCTGCTTCACATCCTCCGCAGGCGTTAGTTTAAGGAGTAAGTCCATTTTCTGCATAAATATTAATAAAATTTGTATGGGATCCGTAAGCCTAAAAATGGGCTTTAAATGGGAGAAGATATGATCGCAGTATTCCCGCTGGCTGCTCATTTCGGCTATTAAGAGCACATTGGGCAGCACGAAAGGAATCATGGGTGAGTTCACAAACTCCTTTACCAAATACGGTAAGATAGAGTGCAAATTCACGCGATGCGGCAACGTGGGTATAATTTGGGGTAGTCCCTTGTAGAATTTGGACTTTTGCAGATTGTCCCACTGATATAGTGAGTCCAGATAACTCAATGTCTTGACGCCCACGTCTTGGAAGTAAGCAATCTGCTTTAGTTCATGCAGTTTGGGCCGTAAACTGGCACTGGGGTGCAACAAGGCCTTAAGGCTTTCAGTCAACTCATTTGGAATTGTGTTCATGGGTGGATATTTTCGTTGATTCAATTCGTTGGCATAACGCCGAAAGCCACTATAATCACTGCCGAACATTTTCAAGGGTTTGCCGGAGTAAATTGTAAAGATAAGTACGCCTAAAAGAGGGATAAATATGTTAAACATTTATAAGATAACATGAATGTTTGCTTACCCAGTGAGAAGAGATCACTGTCCGGTGTGTTGATACTGTTCAAGGCCAGCTCCGGTGCTGTATACTCTAAGCTGGGCTGTGCCAGCACATGCAACGATGTGCTGTGCTCCCGACATGGCCAATGAGCTGTGCCATTTGTTGACGGTTGATTGGCTATGCAAAAATCGAAACCAAATAGTTTCCAGCTACGATTCTTGTTGATCACAATGGTTTCGGCACTGATGTTGCGATGCACGATCTTGGCATCGTTGTGGAGAAACTGTAGACCATCGAATAACTGCAACAAGCCATGACGAATCTCCACATCATAGAGTTTCTTGTCCGAACGCACCGAGTCTCCCACCACATTGGCGAGCGAGGCGAACACTGGCTCTGTGGCGAAGGCAAGTGAGTCGCGACTCTCCTCTAGCGGATGCTGTACTGTCAGTACATGTGGATGACGGATTTTCGTTAATTGCTGGACACCGCGACGCAGCGTTTCGAGCATCGTTTCCCGATCGTCTTTGGACCAGCGCTCCAAAATTTTTTTCTCAAATACAAAAACTGAAACCTCTTGCTTTGTGCTCTTCTTATGTCCATTGTAGACCTTCCACATGAGTCCTGAATCGTTATAAAATTATTCAATCAATCAGTTACGTCCACATATGCCAGCGTATTATTTTTATTTTAAGCACTTACCCACACCCGCTGTGCAAACTTGATCCAATACTTCGTACTCCCGTGTTACATTGTTGCCAGGTAGCACGCCCGACAACTGCGAGACTGTCTGCACGGCCGACGAGTAGAATTTGTTAATCACGTCCATGCTAGCTGCCTTAAAAGATTATTAGAAATGTGTCAAGTAAGATTTGCAACAATCCCCAAATGTTTTTGCCAAATTCTTTTTGTTTTAGTAATCAATAGAATTAGAGTTGGAACTAAAATCGATTACGGAATCGGTGCAACGATGTTTCTTACAATCACGATACATCGATTAAAATTGTATATATCGAAGAAGTGGTTGTAGATGTCAGAAATAGATGGCGCTATTTTATTATTTGTATACTTGGACAACAGGTGGCACTGTTCGATTTTGGCGCTTATTTCTTCTTTAAATTCGTCCCTACACTAGAATCAGAATTGAGCTAAGACAATTTTAATAGGTATTGATTGCAATACATGAGCGATTTTATTAACGCATTATATAAATTATGCACATATTATAAATCCTCGACATAGGTAAAGTACACATTGGTAACAAACTGAATTTTTCCGGAGAACATCCAGGTCATTAGCAGCGCATAATCGCCAGTGGGCCAGTTAAGCGGAAGTTCACCGACCTTCGCATAATAGCCTGCGATAATTTGTTTGCCCTGTAAATTTGAAATGTAAAAATCTAATAAAAAAAAATAAATTAATTTGATTACCCACCTCATAAGGACACGAATGGTTGATGTTGGAATAGTCTTTGAACAAATTGTAGACGAGACTTATTACTTTGCTCTTCTTCTGTGATTTTAAAAACTTGCATGCATCGATAGTGACGTCAACTAGCCATGGCTTGTATCCGTTGAATTTTTTCTGAACTTGCAGTCGCAGAGTTATAGAATTCGTAGGGTAAAGAAAGTTTGCCATTACGTTTATAATTGTTTTGTTGCGATGCACTGCATGAAGACGACAATTTTCGAATACAACCCACGACTTGTTGCGCGATTCGCAGACAGCATTCGTCATTTTGAAGGTAATTCCATTCTAAAATTATGCAAATTAATTAAATGAAAACATAAAGATACATTTCTAAGCTTACGTTTGGCTGTAGTCCGGTGAAAAATACTACAAGTAGGACTAATATTGCAAATTTGGCCATCATCCAACGAAGTTTGAAATACGATTGAATGTTTCTTAATTTATTTCTAGTTAATACAAAATATAAATGCCATTGCAATTAAAAGCTAATTTTAGCTCTAAATCACAAAATATATAGATAAAATCAGCCACTTAAATTTATCGATCGCACATTTTGTTTCCAGTTCATTGAGGCTGCAAATAAAATACAAAAATGCTTAGCAAAATAAATTGATTTTTAATTTCTAGCGTAGTGCAAAGTTTAAAAAATTTATTAAATGTTTAGCGATTAGCTTTATTTGTGTACAACAAAAAAAAATTAAACGATTAATCGAATTTAAATTAGCAAAGCAATTAATACTTTATTGAAGTTTAATTTTTATTTAAATATTGATTTACATTGACTTTTACAAATCTTCTACACATGTGAAATAGAAATTGGTAGTCGCTTGTTTCTTCTTCTTCATGATCCAGGTGAGCATTAACGAATAGTCACCAGTTGGCATTGAGTTGGGCAGCTTTTCATGACGCAAGTAAAAGTCTTTAACCAACTGTATACCCTGTTAAGAAATCATAAGTTAAATGATTTATAATTTAAACCATGTGCTTGGACTTGGACTCACAGAATAGGGACAGGTATGATTTAGTGTTGAGTACTCCTTGAAAAGTTCCCAGACGAGTCGAATGACCGGATGGTTTCTACGCCTAATAAACTGACAGCCATCAAAGGCAGCACTGTAGAGCCAGGGCTTATAGCCGTTTGCCTTCTTCATCAGTTGTCCCTTAATGAATACATCATTAACTGGCTGATGCAGGCTGACATTTACATTGAGCATGACCTTGTTCCGACTCACAGCCCGCAAGCGGCAGACATTGAACTCAATCCACGTTTTGTTGTACGACTCACAGACGGCATTTGTCAGCTTGAAGATAACTCCGTTCTGTAAATAGAAAAGATGGAGAAAAATACATGTACACAATCTTATTATTTGCAGACAGACTTTTATGGTTTTGTTTTGGCTTTTTTGGTTTTCGGTTTTGTTTCCTACACATTGCAACTGCAGCAGCAATAAAATTGAAAATGTCAGTCGACTTTTCATCTCGATGAGCTGTTATCATCTGTTGGCTACAAGTTGGGTTTGGTTTGGTTTGCTTTTTGGTTTGTTTTTCGGTTTTGTCGACTACACAATTAAAAACATGTGCTGCCAAACAATGTCTGTGGTAATCTTTTTTCAATTAACTGCAATTAAATCGTTCAATGGCTATTAACTAGACACCATCAATTTTGGTTGTATGCACTTAATCGCTTTCGACAGCTTCCCTCCATGGGGCTTAGAATTTAGCACAAGCTGAAAGCCCTATACTAGTTTAATATCGACTAACATTTGATACCAACTTCCTGCCAAAGTGGGATTTAATTTGCTCCAAAAAGTATGCTACACTTTTTTTAAGTCTTCTAGAAAACTGTGAGTTTTTAAATAATGAACTTAAAATAAGTATATATATTAGTTGAACTGCAAATGTAAAGCAGTAACTACACAAAAACTAAAGTTTATTATTTTAATGTGCTTTTGGACAGCAGTGCAAACAGTTTGAGTAGTATTAATACATATTGAGGGAAGAATTTTGAAGTGGTCTTTAGGCAAACAAAGTTTTACTCAAAAAGAGCAATGCAAATACTTGGGCAATAGGGTAGCCATTACCATACCTATCTTATACGGAAGCTAAATAAATATCAGAGTGCACTTCATTGAGTTTCGAGTGCATTTAAAGAGTTTTCCCTTTTCCTATTTAGTTTGCATTTCTTCAACGTAATCAAGTATAAACACACGCTTCGCACACAGCTTCATATTTGTTTTTCATGCACTTTTCACTGTTTTTTTTTTATCACATTTAATTTAGGTAAATATATTAGTATGCTCTGGAGGTGGGGTAGTACTGGTTGGCTTAAAGTGGCGGACAGGCAGAAGAAGCAAACTTGTAGAAACATTAAGTATGTACGCGACCTACAGGGTTTGTAGGGGTCGAGTGTGCTCGACTGTACTGTCTTCCTTAATTTCTTGTTTATTTCGGGTCAAACTCTTAACACTTATACCCTGTTTGGAGTTTGAGAAGGGTTTGCCGTAGAACAGACGCTTCTGATACAACAAAAAGGTATGCAGTCAGCAGAAAATTAAATATTCCTTACTTGCATCAAGGAAATCCCCCGAAACGAAGACATCTACTCGTGTTATAATTTATTTGCCCCAAAAGTCAGACGGAATACAAATGATTCAGGGAGTTTACCTACAAGTTAGTCCAGGAAGTGTGGGAAATTTATACAAATTCATTTGGTAAAAATCAAAATTGAATTTCGATTGCTTTGAATCTTGAATCAAATTCATTATTTATTTGGGTAATCATCTTGTGACCGCTTAATTGCACTTAAAAAGCATTTGTTTACTTGCTTAAATGAATAGTTATTGCAATATTTACACACACTCTTGCAGGGGCACGTGTACACCCCACTTACACACACACACACACACGTTGAGAAGCAGTTCAATAAATAAAACACTCGAATGCATTTAGAAAAATCGCATTTGGGACTTTATTGGCACGCCCCTACGCCCCTCCCTGGTTCCCAGCAGTCGTAGTAGCACCCCGCTTTTGGCTTCTGGCGGCATATCGAAGCTTAGCTCCGGCTTTAACCCCCCCACCCCCGTACCTCTTCCCTCCACTTCTCTGGTGAAAGATGGCTACACGATGCGAAATGCAGTCGAGTTGTTTGCGCGATTTGTAGCTGTGGCCGATGCCAGAACTCGCTCTGAATTTCAATGGATTTTTTTCTCTCTCACTGTTGTTGTTGGTGTTTTTTGGGACCAAGTGTTGGTAATTTTTTGCCATTCTATCATGACAGGTATTTTAATATGTAGGGAATTAAAGTCGTACGCCCGGCTCATGTGTTGAGTCATAAAATAAATCAGGCAGCTTGACACAGGCGTCGATGTTAAATCACGCCCATGCCAGCCAAATCTAAATCCAAACCCAATCCCGTTCCCATCCCCATATTAGGGGGTTTCACGCCATTGATCCCTAAGCCAACAGTTAAGAGTAGCCGATAATTATCATGTGACATGTGACTGTCAGACTTGGTGTATGGAGATCTATGATGAGGGAAGAGTCTAAAACTTGTGTAGGAAACTGACTCATAAAAAAAACTTTACTCCACCAAAAGCACTACAAATTCAGCCTATCTAAACTATTGTCTGTGAAATACTTTTATGTGCAGTGTGTGATCAAATTTATAAATGAAAATCAAAACACTTTTAGCCTCTGTTAGCCACACATGACTTTAAGTGGAATGCTTAGCAGTGAGTCATTTAGTTCTGTCTCACTCCCCCACTTCACATCTTCCCCTTTTCTCCTCTTCCTGCCCACCACTTCCCTATCTCATTCTCCTCATATGCATCCGTATCTATTTCTGTATCTAAACGTACAAATCCGCAATAGCAATTACGACTACTTTGCCCAAATGTTGCTAATTCTGACTCGTGCTTTTTTGCACACTATGCTTAGCTGTCTTGTCTGTCTGTTTGTCTGTCTGTTGGTCTGTCTGGCTTTTATTTATTTTTTCTGTTTACCTTTGCATTGAACTTGGTATGCCAAAGAGACACCGTGACTTGTCGAATCCCCCACTCGACATTATTCATCATAATTGCTGATAATAGCCGTCGCCCATCTACTACATTTCATACCTCCCAAAGTGGCCATTTGGGTGGCAATACGTATCAAAAATAGAGAAGCCCAAAATGAAGCTAGTTATATGCACAGAGCAGAGCGCGTGTTCCACTACAGAATTCCTAATATTGTTGTTCTCAGGTAAGTATTTTGATTACCCAAAACAAAAATAACTAATTGAGATTTTATTTCCATATATCACTGTCCAATTTGCACATAAATATCACTTGACTGTCTGTTGCGAGTGGGCTATCATTAAGTGTAGCAGAAAACTAGTTAACAATTAGACAACTGGACTTTAAACAGTGCTTTTTACATATATATTGAAATACTTTTTGAAATTTTTTACTTAAAGAAAGTAATTGTAATTGGCTGTATTGAAATTCACTCAAAATTCGCGTAATCTTTGTTCTTTACGCTTCACTGGAACTGCTGGCCACTTGGCGTATGCGTAATATGTGCGGCAAATTAATGTTGCCACGAATTGTGAAATGTGACAGCAATTAAGCAGTTACAAATTGTAGCATGTGTTGAGGAACATAACATAGTCATACTACATGCAGAACGAATATACGCAATAATTCGATATGAAGGCATCATCATTAAAATACTTTAGCAGACAACAACAACAAAAGCTACGACAACAATAATCACAAAATTTAATTAATGCGTCTTTTGTTTGTCATTTATTTAAGAGAGAAATACACAGAATTATATGTGTACATGTACTCAGATATAGTAGATATATGTACACTTGTATACGTATCTGAGTTTAATAGATTTGTGCGCTTTTGTTGTGCGAAAAAAAGATACAATGACAAGATACAGATGCAAACGGCGTAACAAACACGCTGGCAATTACGTGATTGATTGCATCGTTGCGATTAAGGCTTTAAGAGTGAGTGTACCCAGACATATTTGTACTGTGTACTGCATAGAATGCGAGTATTCACTCCATACGTATCTCTAGCAAGAAAATAAAGGAAAATTACTAAAAACAACAAAATAAATAAGAAGCGTCTAAATTTATGAGCGAACAACGCCAAACGACGTCTCGGTCGCACAATGCAGGCATACAAAGTAGGACTCGGATTGACGGATGTGGATGCGATTCAATTGGTATGGTTGTTCGAGTATGGTATGTGTACACCCACTGATGATTCAATTACCAAACATTCTCCCCATTCTTTCTCTCACTCTCTCAACTGCTCTCAATGTGGCCAATTACATGATCGGTAATTGGCTTAAAGTCAATAATAAGAGCAGACTTTAAGCCAAATAAACCATGTGCTCAAGTGCCGTTTAACAGTCGCAGCTTTGCACAGGTAATTAATTAACAGTTTCGCTGACGCTGACGCAGCCAATACGCAGCTGACGTCGGCGGCGACGGTGACGGTGCCAGCAACGGCGACAGTTACAGCGACGCCAATAGCGTCAGCTTCATAGGCAGCGTTTGCCACTTATGGTACAATTTTAATATGGTACATTGGTACGAGTGCATGGGTACTGTGGTACTGGCACAGTTGATAGTGGTTCCCATGTACCCATTAGTTAAATTTAAAGCTTGAACAGTTTCAGTTGTACAACAGGTACAGTTGTACTGGTACATTGGTATGAGTACACGGGCACTGGTACAGTAGAACTAGTATATTGGTATCGGTGCTTTTTACTGATACATTATTAACGTTACAATGTTACTGAACAGTTGTCGAATAAATTTATTGCTAAATTGACTCACTATTCAATATGCCATCAATTAAAAAACAATAATTAAATAATCATTAAATTGTTGCTAAATTCAAAGCTTAATGCGGAAATTTACGAGATTTAAATTTATTTTTAAAAATAATTAAGTAGAATTTTAAAAAGAAAGCATTTAAATTTTAACAGCTTTAAAAATGTAAATAACTTTTCTGAAGAATTATTCCTGCTTTCATTTAAAATCCACAAACACCAATCTTTAATTTTCTATGGTAAACTTTTATACAAATTTAACGAGTTAATAAAAAACTGCTTAATATTTTATCAGACATTTTTTTTAAAATGTAATTTTTATAAGGTAAACTGCAATTCAATCACAGGAAAATATTTTCATTGCCTTTTGATTGCTTTACGGAAAAACAAACATTTGTAAAGCTGTGCATACTAAATGTTTAATGGGTACACAGCTGTTGAAAGTGGTACTTGTGGCCAAAACGGTACAAAACGTGTACTGGAGATGGCAATTGTGTTTTAAAGCCGGGCTTTTATTAGCTGCTATCGACGACGCCGCCTACGTTTGACGCTGCAGTCGACGCCAGACGACGCGTCGTAGACAAGCGCTGCAAGTGCGGTGACGGTGACGGCGACCGAGACGCCGACCGCGACTGCGACGATCTCCAGAGTTGCTGTGGTTGCTGCTGCTGCTGTTACTGTTGCTGTTGTGAAGTCGCGGTCAGACCGCCGTTTTGGGCCCGCTGTCAGGTGTTGTCGTTTTCGCAAGCCGCAGTTGAGCTGAGTCTGTTTTCGTCTGCCTGGGAGCGCGGTTCTGGAACGCGTACAACAATCGGCCAATTAACAATTAAGCTGTAATAAGCAATAAGCCAGGTACGCTGGTCTCTACTGCAGCTGCCTCAGTTCATTTGGCGCGCAAAAATCGAGAAATCAAATCCAACATACAGAAATTAAGAAAATCAGTGGGGATTTTTCCCAATTTCGGAACATTTAACTGGGTACTCGTAGTCATTTCCCCGCTGGCCAGCTAAATTGTGTAACATAAATGTGAAAAACGTGAAGAACTTTCGAAAGTGTGCAGCCAATTGCAGTGAATACTATTTGGATATACTATACTTAGTACACATACACACAAACGTATGTACGTACGTGTAAAGCTTAAACGACGAAAATTTTGATCGAAGCGAGCGAAAATTTTTGTAAACAATAACAATTAAGTTGGTCAGATCGCATTTACAGGTCGTTGGAATAACCGTTTGGAATATAGCCGTGAGTAAGCCAATTCGTGTATTACCAGCTTATGTTTTAAATACATTTATGATTCAGCATATTTCGTTTTGGCCAATTGCCATGAAAAAAGCGCTCTGTTCAAAAAAAACAAAATAAATAAATAAAATAAATATGCAAAACGTTTTGTCGTCCATGTGTGAAGTTTTATTGAAACTGCCAAGCGAATTTTGAACTATGAAAATAATAAATAAAATAACAATAAAAAATGTTTATAATCAGCGTTAATCAAAGTTGATAGTTTGCTTGTTAAATTGAAATTGTAAATTGCTGTCAATTATGAGACTTGAGGTGTCAAATCTCATATATAGTTTCCAAGCCAGTCACATTGCTTGACAGTTTCTTCATATTTAAAAAATTTGTAAATATTTTTCAAACAGGCATAAAAGCATAAGTTTTATTGAAAAGTGCTTGCAAATCGTGCCATAAACTTGTGCAAGAGCGAGGGAATTTAATTATACGCTTAAAACATGAACCAAAAGCTTCAGTCTTCGCTTGAAACATGAGCTGACTCGACCATGCAAGCACGTGCTTGTCTTTCGTTGCAGTTTTGGCTGAACGAGTACAGTAAAAGCTGCTTAATTGAAGCCAATGTTTGCCAAAGAGCAGCATTTAAAACGATTATTTGCAATTTATTCTCTGCAGATAAGTTTAATAATGAAACATAAATTTATTAAATTAAATACTGTAGAAAATACAATTTTAAATAATTTTGAGTCATGAGCTTGTTATAATTTAGTTAGGCAGGCAGGTTACGCATACGCCATGTGCGCCAATGTTGCTTAAAAAATTAAATAAAAATGAAAATAAATTGTCGTGTTTACAAAGCTTATTATAATAAATAATAATCATAAAACTTAAAAATATTTTAATGCATTTCTTGAGCCACAACAAATGCCTTGTGCTTAAAAATTTCTGTTGTCACGAGTGTATAAAATTATATTATAATGTGTGTGCTTGGGTGTGTGTGCATTGCTCTTGCTGTAAGTGGCTACCAATAGATTTTCAGCTAAGTAAAAAAAACAAAAGTTGAAAAAAACTTAATCGATGCAAATATTGAATCAAAGTCAAACAGCATTAAACTTGCCGAACTTTGCACAGAGTCTGAAAAAGTTTGTTTTTCCTTGCAAAAGGCGTAAAAACTGCACAAGCTGCGCTGCACACAGAGCTGAAAGGCAGCCAGACAGAGACGGAGGATGAGTGAGAGCGAGAGACAGATATTGATGGCGCATAAGGTTGAGGCTGAAGTTGGAGCCAAGACTTTTGGCCAAGGTTTTATGAATGAGCACAGCGTTGCACAAATATTTGACAAATCCCGCGAATGCGCTGCTTACTTATGCTGTCGTCACGTCAAGATGCGGACTTTGGGATTGGAATTGGGATTGCCGATTGACAGGGGTACTGGTATGAGTATTGGAATAGTTCAAGCAAAAGCATTTTCTATAAAGATATTCAAGTATTTACAAGCATTTGTTGGTTAGCACTGAAATTTGCATGCAGTTCTATCGAGGTGTAATTTATATTTCGCACCTTGCAGTTTTCATTTCGTTTGCCTCGTTGTTTATGCCATTTGCGAGCTGTGGAGCAAACCAAATGGCGTACAATGCCCAGAGTCTGGCTGAGACGCAGCTACAGATACAGCTACACAAAGAGTTACAGATACAGCTAAAGATTCCAAAGGCATACCGCACGAAACGTTAACGAGTGCAGTGCGCGTATCTGTATCTTACCGATAGCACAGGTAGCACTCACACACACACGCATGCTTATGGGCAACTGAAATGCGCCAATTTGTATGCAAGTGGCGTTAATCGTGTAATCCGGCAGCAATGCGTTGCACACAGAGCTCCCTGCTCGCCCCAAGACACCACAGCACCCCCACCGCCCCTACCGCCCCCCCCCAGTTTAACCGTCGACCCCAAAATACTTGGGCAATGGCGAACAGAAATAAAAATATATAAAAAACTGAGTCCAAGTCGAGGTCGAGTCGCAAGTTACGTGAGATGCGCAATTGTATGAAATTGATTTGTAATCGATAAATGTACGAATATTGCGCTAACGCTTAAATCAACAGGCCAAAAAGTATTTGAACGATTTGACGATTTGACGCTATGACGATTTCAAGATACAATTGTATCTTTTGGCGTGTGTATTCAAAAAAAGTATAAAAAACGATTTGCTTGCCAGTTTAATTATATGCCTGGAGCAGCATTTGCTGCTGTTCGCAAAATTTGAAAAATTGTAAAATCAAACACAAGGAAAACCACTTGAACCGCAACAACAGTTGCAAGTAGCTGCTGCTGCTGCTGCTATCGCTGCAGTTGTTGCAGTTGCAACTATTGACAAGGTCAGCGCATGGCTTTTATTTGGGGTCTCTCTTGCTCGCTCTTTCTCTCTTTCGGTTTCTGGCTCTCTTTCTGCTGGTCGCCATTGAAATTCTAAGCGAATTGTCGACTAAAGCTAATGCATTAAACTAGCTGCAAGTATATCTACTAGATATCGTTGTGTGGTTACTACTGCTGCTGCTTGTGGCCAACAGCTTTTGGCATTAACAAGTGTTTAATTGCAATAAATGCACCTGAATACCTTGACTGTGCCTGAGCAAAACTCTGAATGAGTCGAGTGTCGAAAAGAGTCAAAAGAGCACCTTAGAAAATACACCAAGTGGGAAGAGAAAGAGAGGCAAACTGAAAGATACATTGACAGACACAATTTGCCAGCTATCGTTGTGGCCACTTGTTGGCCAAGAAGCACACTCACCATTTAATTATTTATACCTGCTGCTCTGCTGTGTGACTTTTTGAAAAGGTTAAACACAAAACGTTAAACTCATTCATGTTTCGAGTCGTTTTTCCCTGCAGTAATAAATATTTGATTGTCGTTTCAATTGTGTGTGTTTTAGATGCGTTTCTATCTTGGATTTAATAAGCCAAATCTATGCGCACTTCTTAATTATGCATTTGGCCATAAACGTTAGCCAGCATAAGCAATTGGGTCATTACCGTTTTAGCCCATATATAGCGTCAGACTAGACCACAATGCCGAGGACCTTGACTAAAACGTGAAAACATAAAACTCAGATTTACAGGTCATCATCAAAAGTATCTTTGCAGAGTACTAAAACCGAGAGTACTTAACAAAGGTTATGTGCTGTAGATACATTTATCTACAAGCATGTCTCGTACTAGACTGTTAAGGAGGCATCTTCAAGGTAAAACAAAGAACTCATTTTATCTGAAATGTAATGAAGAAACCACTAAACTAAATACTTACCTTTAGTTATTCTCAGCAATTAAACTAATCTGAATTTGATATGCCGCATTAAGCAACGATTTTGCACGATTATTTGAAAGATTTTAGCAGTTAATTGAGAGATTCGTTTCATTCAAGGTAATGTGATATTTGGTTGGGATTAATCTCTATTGTTGGCGGGAGATTTAGTTGGCTTTGGTTCTCTCGAGAAAGACAGGGAGGCAGAGCTGGAGAGAGACTGATACTTGCCTCTCCCTTTTTCTCTGGAATCAAGTGTTTTTTGTGCAAACTCTTATTTTGTATTACTGTCACTCAGTTTGTCTTGCACTCAAAGAGGCGTGGCAGCTTCCTATTACTATAAATATTCCCGTTTAGCAAGTAGTCTCTTAGTTTTAATGATGACAATCAAAATCGTCTGGATTGATTGTTTATATGTGAAACACACTTGTGTTTATTGAGCTATCTCAAACAAATTCCACACATTGGCTTACAAAATTTACTTAAAACATGCACAATTTGAATTTAGTTGGCTTACTGTATATAGCTTCATATATGTAGCTTCCGCAGTAGCCTTCAGTTGGGCACAACGAGCTCTTTAAGCAAACAATTAGTCATAGAAGGAGTATTACCAACATATACCAAAAAATATAAAATTTTGATTTTATTAAATATGAATTCATCATTGTTGATTTTTTATAGTTATAGGTATAGGTATAGGTATAGGTATAGGTATAGGTATAGGTATAGGTATAGGTATAGGTATAGGTATAGGTATAGGTATAGGTATAGGTATAGGTATAGGTATAGGTATAGGTATAGGTATAGGTATAGGTATAGGTATAGGTATAGGTATAGGTATAGGTATAGGTATAGGTATAGGTGTTTTGTTCATCGAATTTATATTATACTTATATTATATATGTATATACTTATATTATACTTAACCTCTGTTTCATCTTAGAAATTTACACATCTGAGTTTTTCGGCTATTACAATCATCCAACTTTTCCATTTATTACTCCTCCTCTTCTTGCGATGCTTCTTACAGTCCTTCATTCTGTCTACCTTTCGCTTCCTCTTTTTCGCCCTCTTTACCTTCCCCTCTATGCCTCTATTTCCTCCTCGATCACTCTTTATCTACTCCACTGTCTTGTTATAAACATCGTAAATTTCGCTTTAAAATCGAAATGCTTTTAATTGAAACATCTTTAAGCACGACATGTATTTTATACTTTAAGGTCAAGTAGTTAAGCACTTTTGGCCATAATGGTTGTAGTGCTGTGCTAATTATAGACATGATTTCTTGTTGTATTTAACAGATACAAAAGCCTAAAGATTGCAGTATGAGTAATAGGGAAACCGAATCGTGTAATGTTGTTACCTTTAATTAAATTAATAATTATGTACCTTAATGAACGCATAATTGAATGATAAACTACATGCACACGCCCCGCGAGCACTCGAGCAAGCGCCCCCAAGCCCCCGCCTCCCGCTCAACGCACTCCCCCCACTCCTCCACCTCCGCTCTCTAGTGTAAATTTGATCAATACAAATTTTTTTCTCTTTTGTTCTTTATAATTTCAATGTGGATTGGCAGCATTGTTGTTAATGTTGTCAGTGTTGTTGTAGTTGTTGTTATCGCTGTTGTTGTTGTTGTTAGTGCTGCTCTTGTTGCGAGCGTAATTTGTTAACCTTTTAACATTTTGTGCACTTTAGTTGAGGAGCACAGTGAAGCTTCGGGTAATAAATACGAGCTGGCTCTCATTAAGTAATCACACGGAATATTTCCGCAGCCAATTAAACCTGAAAGCCGCAACGTCGAGTTGTATCTTGTCGCGACGTGTCGCTTCATGTCGCTGCATGTCGCTTCACGGATGCAAAACACCAGACATGTCTGACAGATGGATGGACAACTCGACTGATACAGTTATAGATACAGTTGCAGATACATTCGCCGATACAGTTACAGCTACAGTTACATTGACTCGCTTGCAGTTGGATAGACCAAATACAATTAAATTCGATTCAGGAAGCATTTATGCAGTTTGCATGCACATATTTTTTGCTGTTTTTTCTCTTTTATCTTTTTTTCCATTTCTTCCTTTATATTTGCACATGTTTTTTTTCCCACAAGAGATCCATCGATACATGAAATCTTTTAAAATAATGGAAATTTAATAATCAAATTGTAACAGAGTGTTTTCAGCCGGTTTTGTTACTCCCCAAGCTGCCAGAGAGAACCTGTAACCTGCACGAAAATCAAAAAATTAATTTAAATAAAATGGAAAGCAGAAACACAGTGAAACCGGCAACGTTTCCGGAAAAAGCAAAAGTTTTTCCTATTTCAGATTAGTTACGTACGCAACTGGAATGATTATGTATGTGTGTGTGTGTTTAATAAGAGCACAAACACGAAGCGGTATGTGTTGCACCTGTTGGTGGTGGTTACGTTAGATCAGGTAGTTGCACCACCATAAATACCGCTACCAATCCAAATTTTTGCCGCTGCCTGACAATTTTGTGGAGTTTCAATCAATTGCAGGCTCCACACACGTACTATTTTTCACTATTTTTGTATTTTGTTTAAACTGGTTTGACATAATGTTTGTGGCCAGCAAGCGGCGGGCGGACAAACAGACGCGAAGCCTGACAGACGGTCAGACAATGAGACAGTTAGGCTGACATACAGGTTCCACAGTCTGATGACAAACTGATCACGATCCCCAACACTCGCACACACGCACACACACACACTTTACTCGCATTGAGCTTGATGCTTTATTAAGTAAGTGCCAGCGCTTGATTGTTAAGTTGGCTTATTTGTATCTCATGGATACAAATACTGCACGCGTTTCAGTCAAAAAAACATACACTGTGAAAAATAAAATGCCAGGCTAAAGTCAATGAAAAGTAGGCTTATCTGCTATATTCTTGGCCTCATTTTGAAACACTTGAATACAGATTCCTTTTCAATACAAATATTTGCGGTACACTTGAAAAAATGTATCTACAAATGAAGTTTCACATTTATTTTCAATTTACTCTTTGTTTTTGTTAACTTAACATATTACTTTTTTTAAAAAAAACTGCCAATTTTTACCCTACCCTGTTACTACTATTTTTTTCCAGTGTACCTCTCGCTTGGCTACATCTTTTTTGGCCCACAACCATTTCGGCTTATTCGGTACGTTTTGTTTGCACAATTTATGCGCAACAGTCGCAAATGCTGTCGGTTCACAGCCGTTAGACGTTAGCTCGTTTGCTGTTGGCCCGTTTGCTGTTAGCCACTTTGGCCACACCTCTTACCGCCCGCGCCCGCCCGTCGCACGCACCACTCGACCACCGCACCACATTCGAGTCTCCTCAATGTCCACTAGTAAAATAAAAAATACAAAAAATAAGAAAATAAATAAACTTTGTATCTTTTTCCAAAATTTCTAAGCCACAAGGCGTGCGTGCCTCTGTGTGCGCATATTAGCCACAGTGACCACACTCAAAACTACAAGTGTGCATGCACATACATGTTCTCCAATATCTATGCATGTGTGTGAGTGTGTGTGTGTGTGTGTGTGTGGCAGCACTGATACTAACTAAAAGCCAACACCAATGGTGGCTACCAACTTTCAGCTCGTAAATAAATCAAAGCAATGCCACCACAACGCACAGTGGGGCAAATCACAGTGGCTCTAAACTGAGCCAATTTCGGGCCTGACTAATTGCTGGCTTGCAAATAATTTATACATTCAAATTGTAGAACATCAACTATTTATGGCTAGTAAATTATGAAAACTTTGCTAAAATAACGTGAATATTTCTCTGTAAACTTCTATATATTCTTTTGACATTTTAGTTTATTAATAAATTCTTTTAATACTTTTCTTATATAGTTATTCCTTCGTAATGCTCTTCTAATCTTTCTTCATACTTTGCTTTCTAGTTTGCTGTTCACTTCATATATCGCCTTTCCTCTATTTCTATTTTCTTCTCAGTTTGCCTATTGTGTTGTTATACCTTCTGCTTCATTTTTAACTCTTCCTTTCTTTCCCACTTAAATGATTTCTGTGCTCCTTCTATCCCCTCTTCCACTGCTCCAAGCTGAACTTCCTCTTGTTCTTCTAATTACATTATTCCACAAACGATTACACCTTTCAATCTTTTCATATCTTTCTCCTTCCTTCTTTCCTCATGTTCTTTATTGTGCTGCTCTTTATGCTTTATTTGCCCCACTATTTCCAATGACTGCTTTTCCACTGCTTCACATTGTTGAAATTTGAGCGCTTGCTAGCCTACCGCACCCACTGTGCGTGGACTGTCAGTTTACCTCCTTTTGGCTTTTTATATACATTTGCGTGCTTCTTTTGCGCTTTGGTAATTTGTTTTAAATATTTGTTTAAAATATCAAAACGCACGACAACACACGTACACATTTTGTACGTGGTATCTAACAGATATATGTGAAAATAAAAGTTGTTTGCCGTGCGGTGCGAGCACTGCTCGGTGTTGGGTGCTCGATTCTCATAAAGTAGAAAACTTCCCACTAAATCTCAAGCCCTTCTATGTACACACTAACACACACACACTTTCGAAACATAAAGTGCTGGTCAAAATGAGTTACCAAATTCAAGTTTAGACCCCGTTCATTCTTAACGGTTCCACAAACGTGCGTTGCTCGGGCTTTCCCTGAACTGCCCCCTTCTCGTATTGTTATGCATTACGCAGCATTTCGGATGTCGGAACGTGTGCGCGACTTTTCTTCCTGTGCTTTGTTTACCAATCGCGGCCCAGTCCCATTTTCGAAATCTCACAATTTACTTATTATAATGAATTGTTTTTTTTTTTTTTTTTAATTTTAGTTTTTTTGCGTCAACGAACGTGATAACATTTCAATACTATAGTTGACTTTCGAAGTTTGCCCTCAAAGCAAATAACAGTGTACTAAATATTTGAAATTAAAAAATTTCCAGCTTAACGTAATCCTTAATGAGCTTAGAAATTTACACCTTTGTATTTAATTAATTTTCCTATTTAATTATTTGGTTGAAGTACGTTAGGTCACCTAATAAATATTGTTATACTCTAGGGTGGTAATTGCTTAAAGCAGCAAGTTCAAGTCCAATCTATACTAAATCCATTGGTAAACTTTATACCCTAACCAGCGATATCGCACTGTGCATATCATAACTCACTTGGACAGCAGATAACAGATAAAGTCATGAAAATCAAACGCTGCTGGTCAAAATTCAGCGAATCAAAAAGAAAAGCCACAAAACACAATAAATTGTGCATAACAAAGGGTGTAACGAAGACTAGATACCCTTAAAAATAGGTACTTAAGAAGTAGAAGTAGGTGAGGTATAACAATTGATAAGAATTTATAGTAGGAATATTAAAAAAAAATGAATATTTAAAAGTAGTTGACATCTGAAAGTTGTCTGCTAAATATAGTTTTGCAATTAAATCTTAATGAAATTATTCTCTTAAGTTAATTAACTATTTATATATGCATAAGCCAGATTTAAAGCATTAAACAAACTGGTTTAAATAACTTAAACCTGCTACTGGAGAATGCCAGTCGATGCCTTTAATGCATGCACTTTGAAGTGAGTGTATGGAACTGCAAACCGCGACAGCGCACAACATGCTGATCATATCTCAATGCAAAGTGCCCTGGGCTGCAATTTGTGCTTGTATAAAAAAAAGACAGAAATATAGTAATTTAAAAAAAATAATATAATGAAATGAAATCAGAAATCAGAAATCAATTCGTATATCGTGCGATGCTAAATCATAAAATCAAAGAGCAGCTCAGTGTGAGATGGTAAAAGAGACACCACATGAGTGTTGGTGGTGAGTGGTGGAGTGGGCATGGTTTCAATCGGAATTCAGTGGAGAATTCATGTAGTGAAGTTTATTGCACGCACCGCAGTCAACCACACACACACACACATGTATACTATGTGTGTGTTAGTACGGTCAGTGGCCACGTGAGATGCCAACCAAGAGTCAGTGTCAAAGGAAGAGATTGTGTGTGCTCGATTGCCGAGTGTTGAGGGGCTTTCGGAGCTATGGAAATCAGTTATATAAATAGTATATATACTTGTGTTTGACTACACTTGATTTTTGGATATGATTTTTTGGATTTTGTGCAAAACAATTGTGTCAACAAGATTAATGCTAATTGATGTGCTTCACTCGACGCGTCAAGTTGATTCTTAATCAACGAAAGTTTCCGCACAGCTACAAGCGGAAGTTCTGCGATGCGGTGGGTGTGAAAAAGCCAACAAGCAAAACGGTGTATGGAAAACTAGAAAAAAGGGACGGGAGTGGAGGGGAGTGAAGGGAAGTGGAGGAAACTCATGAATATTTACATGAAATATCACATAAAAAGCAGTCGCAGAACTGGTCAGCTTTTATGGTAGGGTAGACAGCAGACTAGAGGGGAGAGGGGGGAGGGAAGGGGAGTGAGAGGAGTGGGAGCTGCTAGGAGTCTTGCAGCTGCACTTTCGAATACATTCATTCGTTTTAATTGTGAGTGCCGGGAGAGCGAAGCAATTCATTCATTTATGTTACCCCGAATATTGCGTATACGACTACGAGTACGAGTATTCGTATTTATTTTGCGCGCAAAGTGTTTTGTATGTAAGTAATATAAACATTTATGTTTGCATTAATAAATATGCGTATTCGCACACAGTGGGTGGTGTGTGGTGGGTAGCAGTAAACCACTCAGCCGCCCCACCACCAAGTACCCACCAGGCAGCCACCACAATCAACATTCATCCATTTGCCCATCAGGCGAGCTGTTACTTTTATGCTATCTTACGCCTTGCTGCATACCCTGCACTCATAAATTGCAGTGGTAGGGTATCTGGAAGCATGCTTTGTGTTTCCCACATGGGGCTAAGGAGAACGACAGCTCAGTAGGTCGGCAAAGGCAAATTCCTCTTTCAAATAGTCGTTAAAGTATTCGAATTTTTATAAGTATTCTATAGGGTATTAAGTGCTCCTTCTACTCAAATATAGTTAGTCGTTTCTATATTGTTTTTGTTCCTGTTTTTTGGTTCTTGTTTTTACTTTTGTTTTGTTTGTAAAAAGGGAACAAGTGCAATCGATAAACGTGCGTGGGCGTTGCCTATCTTTGGGCGTATTGCACTCAAAGGCAGCCAACCAATGGCTACAATAACAACAACACCACTACACACACACAAGCACACACACACGCACACTCGATGGGATACATGTACATTTCTATAGGATTACAAGGAAGCTGTAGGGGCGTTTTGTTCCGTTCCATCCGGCAAATACGCTCGCCTGAAATCGATTTAATCATAATCCAGCTTTTACTATTTATTGTTTTGAGCTATAGTATAAATATGGGGATGCATTAATACAAGCACAAAATATTATTCACATGCTTTTGTTGCTCGCTGCTTACAGTTTCAGTTTCAGAAAGGAGCTCGTAGCTCCAATGGGTTGCTTTCTTGTTCATACAGAGCATATTTATGGTTATAGTATGCATAACTGGAGGCAACCATAAAATAATAATATGAAAGGCACCACCAAACCACCACCACCAGACCACCACAAAACCAGCACCACCACTACCAACAGGCACCACCAGCTAGTGCTCCTCCCATCTTTGCATCCTTACCAATGTTTCAATATATCTCTGGCCAGAGGCAACTCATAGAAATAGGGGGCGTGGCATTTGTAGTTCTTTCAAGTAATGCTCGAGCAATCATTGATTTTGGTTTAACTTTAGTTTTCTTATGCAAATACGCAAAGCATTTTCCATTTTTACTAGCTCTCAAGTGTCTGTGTGGGTGGGGTGGGGTGTGTGTGTGTGTGTAGGGTTGGGGGTGTATGTGTGTACGACTTTTATTTGAGTTAAAGCCAGTGGTTTGAATATGAGCACACTCGGATTTTACTTAAGCATTTATTAAAAATCAAAAGATAACAAGAGAAAAACAATATGATTTTGGAATATTGCCAGCTGCATATGTAATTCGAACCTTTGACTTTCAATTGTTGCTCTGCCGCAAATACCCTGTAGCTAGGGAAGTGGGGTATGCTTTACTAAGGCTTAGACTTCCATTACTTTAATGAGATTTTATAATTTATAATTCATGTTTAGACTTATATCTTTAAGTTCTACTCGTTAGTTTACTCCAAAACTGCCTACAGCGTATCTTCGAGTCAATCAGCACCCAAAAAGCTCATTCTTAACAGTTGCTGCACGGCTTGTAGCCTTTACAAATTGATATTCGATTACTCAAGTAGTCAAATAAACTCATTTGTATGCATTCATGTGACTGGACCTTGCCAAGTCTCCAACAAAACTTACACTTCTCTACTGAGCACTCGATGAGTACCCGACGAGTGTCTATCGCTACTCAGAAGTCCCACTAATGCGACATAAACTCACTCGATTTAATAACGTTAAATAATCGAAAGAAATATTCAGAAATAAATTTAACTGAAATGAAGCGTTTCGAATTGAAAACACAAATGTGAATACATAATTGAATCAGTTGCCAAACATTTTGGGGCTAAACATTCTAATTTATTTAATATGCAGCATGCTTAAAAATCCATAAACAAACAGGGAGACGACGAGCTGCAGACTTCGACTCCGACTCCGACTCCGCTTTAGATACAGATACAAAATCACGACTTTTGTATAATGAAATCTGAAAAGAAAGGAACAAAAATGAAATCAAAAGGCCACAAACAATTTTATTTGCATTTTAAAATAAATGAAGTAATAACTTTTATGTCGCATTAAATACTTTTATTTATTCCTCAGCAGCTGCTGTTTGTTTTTGTTGTTGTTGTTGTGGTTGTTGTTTATGCCCTCGGCAAACATTTGATTTTATGGAAATTTTTGATTTGCAACAAGCGAAATAAATTGTATGCAATTTGTGGGCTGCATAAAAATGAGCTAAATAAATTTTACTGTCCAGTTGGTAAAGTGCATGCGCTCCCTATCCCTCCCCCTAGCCCTTCACTTCCGTTTCCCCTTTGTGCCATAATGTATCAAGTATCCGTATCCACAATTGCATAATTATATACATGTTGGATGAGGAAATCTAAAGTGGGGAGAAAAAGTGCTTGTGGCCACAAAACATACAAAATTTCCCAACTGTATCTGCAGTTATGATTATTATTGTTGTTGCTGCTGTTGTGGTTGTGACTTAGCCATGGTCTATTTGCAGTTCGTTTTGGCTTTGGAGGGTGCAACACAGCAATCATAGGAATTAACAATGGAAAAATCAGCGAAAGAGCTATAAAAATACAATAGAAGAGAGGGGGCGGTCGGGAGAAGTGGATAAAAAGGGGCAACAATTTACTCAGAGGCTAAGGGCCAATATCTGTTATATGGTTGGGGGTGGTAGGTGGGTGGTAGGGGGCAGAGAACCTTTCTGAGGTTATGTGTAGACGTACAAGTGATAAAAAGTAATGAGCAAATTGTAGCAACAAACAGTCGAGTAGTAAAACATCTTTGTGCTACTTTGTCTGGGTCAGTCGGTTATTTGGTTGTTTGGTTGTTGTTCAGTTGCCCTCTTGATGGGGTTGTTCCCAGGCACAGATTGGTTGCTGCCGCTGCTGCTGCTGCTGGAGGGCATTGGCAGCTTGCCAACTGGGGCGGGAAATCCGAGTCAATGAATTGGGCGTTGACAACAACGGACAACATAACATAACTGAGCCCACAAAAATAACAAAAAAACGAAGAAGAAGGCAACAAATTGTCGTTTAAGCGTAACATGGCAAATGAATTTCTATGAAATTCGAGTGCGAGAGAGATAAATAATTGACAAGCAAAGATGCAGATACAGATACAAGCTACAGACGCACATACACAGATACACAGAGTTGCTGTACAGTGGCTAAAGAAAAGTGTACACTGATGCCACAAAGAAGCCACAGCGAACACTAAATAACATGCACAATGGCAAGATAAACTGCCAGATGAGCAACAACACGAACAACCACAGCAACAACAACAACAGCAACAACAACAGCAACACTTAGGCCAAACAAAAGCCTTTGTACGTGTCAAGCACTCATTGCTGTCAAACATGCCGCACAGTTAACGATGACGAAAAGCGATGCGACTACAACGACGACGACGGCGACGTGTGGGAAAACAAACTGTAACACTTGTGCCTGATGGCCAGGCCCTAAGTCAAGCCAGTGTAGAGGCGGTGGGCGGGGCAGTAGAAAGTCAAAGCTGGCCAAAGCCAGCCAAGAGGTAACAGCATTTGTTCTCACGTTCGTTTGCCTACAGTCCCTCCCCTCCCAGTGCCACGCCCACTATATAGCCGTGTGACGCGACCGACACTTGAGCCGGCAATCAGGCTCAATCGATGTGTAGGCAGCAATACCCAACCAAACCACCCAAGCAACCACCCGCAACCTTCCACCCTGCACTGAAAAAAGTCGGTTCAAAAGGAGAATTTTACTGTGCTTACTTATGGACCTACAGTGGCTCACAGCTTAGTTCGTACAGGGCTACATTTTTAAATACAGTGGCATCCGGTTATAACGACTCCGCTTAAAGCGTCCGTCGGTCATTGCGACGAAAATTCGATGACTTGCTTGGTCCCCATACAAGCCTTTTTTTCTTTGCTCGTTTCGGTTAAAGCGTCTACCGGGTATAACGACGTAAAATAGTCGGTCCCTGGAGTGTCGTTATAACCGGATTCCACTTTAAAACCTTTGTTCTTGCTTGTTCTGAAGCTTTTGTTGCTGTGTATCTTTTGTCATAGCTCTTGCAATCTGGTGCTCGCACTCAAGCGTTCGCACGTACACACACAAGCACACACAGAACACATACAAACGCACTGATATAGCTTTGTAATCTGAGCGTTAGCAACAACAACAACAAATATAAATCGTTAACAATAAATAATCGTCTATAAGCGAGCGACATTCGTTGTTGTAGGCGCTGCTTTATGCATTTGTAGTCGTATTTGTAATACAATTGTTTATGCTTTTGTGGCTTGTTGTTGTTTTGTTTTTATGGTTTGCCACACACACACAAACACACACACGCACACACGCACACCTCCTGCCCAGGCAGCCAAAGTGTGACATAGTTTATTGTTATTTTATTGGAACCTCTTTTGGGCTTTCGCCTGCTTGGTAAATAATTCGTGCCCGCCACGTCTATGACGTGATTTCTTCAGCCAAGTGCCCCCACCTAACCCTCCCCCTGATATGTATGTACTCCCTTTATATATATACTAGCACTACGCATTGTGACAGAACTTGACTGCAGTTGGAGTGACTGAGCTTTGTAGAGTTTCGAACAGCGGAAAATGCTAATACCATTATATAATATGTTTAACCGACTTTGCAAGTAATCGTATTTTACAAACCCCTTTTGTGGGTGCATAAATAACTTCAAGTAGGTGAAGACTCGTTTCACTTTGTCTGCATTTATGACTTTTTAAAATGCTTTAATATTTATTTTATTGAATTTTTATTGCTGGAGCAACTAGCATTGCCTGTAAATTTCTACGAGTTGAATGGGCCAATCAAAATTCTTCTTTTGGCAATAAAAATAAACTGCATTGTTTACAGCATGTCAGTTGTAGAAAAGACCAACAGATACATTAATTCAATTATTTTTATGACAGCCAAATGGCATGTAAATTGGGTCAATAAAGACAGTAGTGCATAAAAAACTTTGACTTTTTAAATGCATAATTTATGCATGAAAAACTTTGAATTTTATTGATTAAATCAGTTAACAATTAAATTGAGTTGCTACTTAAATAAATGTTTTATATATTTCAAACGGTTTAAACCTCGCTTTATTTATGCCATTTCAATGGCATAAATTTTGTTAAATAAATCAGTAATACACGCAGTTCGACCGCTTTTTAACCACAGTGCATACGGTATTGTGCAAATAAATTGCATTTATGTGTAAATAAAAAGAAAATAGTTAACTTCACAAAATACAGTAGTTGTGTGGCTACACAAATCAGCACAAAGCACTTGAACATAAATTAAATGTAATACATAAATACGCAGCAACAAACAATAATACTTATCGATATTATAAAATTATGTAAACACATAAATATTAACAAAACAAATAGTGGTAGGGGAAAAATGGGAAAAAAGGAACTCAAATCGGAAGTAAAAAACTTTGCAATTCAAATGAAACTTCAAGTTGTGAATGCTCGAAAATGAATTAATTTATAAGCGTAGAAATTTATTTAATTTACAATACCCCGTGGGAATAACAGTAAGGGATAACACAGTGGATAAAATATGTATAACTCCACTACAAGTCTAAAGTATCTTTGTATCTACAGGGTATACACAGTGGCCAAAATACCTATAACTCCACAGCAAGTGTAAAGTATCTTTGTATCTACAGGGTATACACAGTAGCTTAAATACCTACAACTCCACTGCAAGTATAAAGTATCTTTGTATCTACAGGGTAGCAGCTAGTCGCTACTCCTACCCTCTGCTATTTTTTGTTGATTTTATTGTTTTGCTCGGCAAACAGAGCCGCCAATTGTTAACGCTTTGATTTTAGGCCTTCAGCAAATCCATGCTATTTGGCCAAAAGGAAAAAACCAATTAATTAATATAAATTACGAGTATAACGGTGCATGTTTATATTATATTATGTATTATTATTTTATTATGCTGGCTGTGTGTGCCAGTATTGTACATGGATTTGGTAAGGTTTCGTTGCCCATTTTTGGCCGCTGTCATTGATAATGTGAGAATTATGTAATTACAATTCCAATTCGACGATTTTTGTGGGTATTTTGATTTTTTCGCAGTTTGTTGTTTTTTGAGTTTTTATTTCAATAGTTTGGAAATATTAGCCATAAATTAATAGCCGCAATAATTGTAGCGCAACGAACAATTAAAATTGATTAAGAAAATGCTTTGCGTAAATTTAAAGCAAATTTAATTAGCTGCTGGAGATGGTGCAAATTAAATTACATTAATTTAATTTCAATAGCCGTAAAAATATTAAACAGCAGACAAATGAGCAAATTCATACAACTAACTAGATCTTGGGTATGCAATTGTTTGTGTTAATAAATCTTGACTTAAATTTGGTATGATAATTGGGAGCAGCTGATGAAGCAAGTAGAGCTAAAATAACTAATGTCTTAGCTATAAATTAAATGGGAAATAGCAGCAGTAAATGTATGTCTTTGTTTCATACTAATGAAAGAAATTATGAACCTATTTGTATACCCTGTTAAGATGGAAAAACTAAGTAACGCATGTCAAAAGTCACCTAATCATTAAAGAATTCTTGGAGACCATTAAAAACACATTTTAAGTATTTTAAAAAGCAGAAAATGAAAGTAAAAGTAGTAAAATAAGAAGAAAACTTACTTTACAGGGTATAACTTAGTCAAAATAGCTCCGCTGCACTACCCTACCAAGCACACATTTATCAAGCATAGCTACTAAGCTTAAATTAAGATACACTACACTGCGTATGCTTAATACGCGCACGCAATTACTTAATGCAATGTACTTAATCTCAACTGATACTTGAATGATAATAGACGACAGTTAATGCATGTTATCAGTCAAACGCAAGGCAACCAACTCGCACTATCTATTGAATATGAATGCAGTTGCACAACGCGGCGTATGCTTAACGCTTAATGCTTTTATCTGTATCTTTGATTCGCAATAATGCCTTTTATCTCAATTGAGCCTGCAACCATGTTCATAATTAGCAGCAACAATGGAAGCTCTTGGAATTTTCACTTTCAAACTTAAAGCGGTCTGGGGGAGTGGGGTCTGGTAGGGGAAATGAGGATTATGTATTATAGTAAACGTGGATTTTGGCTTATTTGATTTGATGCGATTGTTATTGGACATGTGGCAATTGTGAGAGCGAAGCGATGCTTATTAATATTTGCCTAACTCATACATAAATGTTATGGCCAGGCCCATTATCAGCAACAACAAGCATTTGGTTACACTCAGGTGCGCACATTGTCCGCGTGAGTGTGCGTGTGTGTGGGCGTGGCAGTTAGGCAGCCAGGCACCGAAACCGCAATGGCATCAATGAGGCATATCAACAATGTGACGTTGACGCTGACGCTGACGCCAACGACAGCGTTCATTAGTTGGCCCCGAGTTTCTATCGCAGCACGTAGCATTTGTAATTGCAAATGTTTGTCATTTTACATAAAATTCCTAATTAGATAATAGAAACGCAAACACACACACACACATACACTCATAGTGTGGCATATTCACACGTGCCACATATTATTAGATAGACAAAAAGAGTTAAGCTTTTGCGACACTCTTGGCCAAAAGTTGATTAGCATTTTATTATTTTCACATGCTAAGAACTTTAATATCACACACTGTAAACCTAACAATGAGTACTTACTTAGTTACTTACTTACCTACTTACTTACCTACTTACTTACCTACGTATTTAGCAAGCTCGTTGACTCGTTGACTCCAGAGCTGTGGTTTCTCACAGCTGAAATTAGCCTAACCTCTGACCGATCCACAGCCAGGTGTTAACTGAAATATCAAACATTTACTCAATTTTTTGTTGTTGTTAAGATTGCTTTCTAGCACTTGTATTTCGTTGCACTTTCTTTCGTAACGAAACAATTGAAATTTATTTATTTTTATTATGCATACGCAGTGTTGACCCAGCGGCTATTTTCTGTGCATTTCTTTCAAGTCTTTGGTAATTGCTAGCGATATATGCAAATTAAAAGTTGTTTTTATGCATTTGTAATTTGTTTATAAACATTTGATTGCGTATTTTGTACAAAGTGTTTAACTGAGCCCTTAAAATATTCATTTTGCTAAATTTGCATTTAGATGTTCTAACTAATTACATATACGCAAGTTTTTGTTTATAATTTTTTTGGAAAATATTTGCTCCCTGCTGTTGTTCTCTGTATAATTACAAAGTTTACAAACTAATGACAGCCAGTCTCGCAAATTAGTAAGTATACGCAATGTTGTTTGTTGTCAGTTTGACGTTTTGTGGTTTGCCATGCTAAGACCTAGACCAGCTGAAAAGTATATTGAGTAGATCTCTTTGTTCCAGAAAATTGGCTCAAATATTTATAAGGCAGTAAATCACACAGTTATTTATAAAAGTATGCGACATTCTAGTGCATTTTTATGCATTTAATATGAAGTTAATGTCAATAATTACGTATACGCCATGCAATCTTGTCGCTTAACGCACTTAACGGTCATAATAATTAAGCCAAAGTATTCCCAGAGACGGACAGGCAGAAGGGGACATATTAGAGTAGCTAATAATTGGAATTTCTCTCATGAATATCTTATTCGCCAACGCGTGCCATTATCATTGAAGCCATAAACAAGGCGATAGCTGTCACAAACCACTCAATTTCAATACCATTGCGGCTCATAAAATGACGCATCAATATAATCAAAATTATCATTATCAGAGCGGCAAGAAGATGAAGAGCTGCAGAGCTGAAGAGCTGGAGAGCATTCACAGCCGCATAAAAACTATAATCAATATCCATATCCATTAGCGTTATCGTATCATTGAACTCGAATAATAACAATGTACATATGTATGTGTGCAGCACACTCTGTCTCACTCCATCTCATGCTATTTCTCTTGGTCTTTCTCTATCTAGCTGGCACTCTTTGTCGCGTTGCCTCCTCTGCCGCCGTTCATTTGTCTTCACGTAATTATCTTTTAATAGATTTAACGAACATTTTTCGCACTGAATTCGCTTCTGTCCTCGTTCAGTGGGTGGCTTTTCCCAGCTGGTAGTTTCCATTTCCCATTTCCCGTTTTCCCACTTTTCCCATTTTTCCCACTTTTCCAACAACAAACAATCTACGTAGAGCAGGCCACAGAGCTCTCGGTCAGCCAGTCGGAAGTCGGAAGTTGTATGGCCATGCCACATGCGGTGCGGTGTGGAATTTGCGGAGTGACGGGCTGTGGGAGGGAGAGAGGCAGAGGCAGAGGGAGAGGGAGGCACTTTTCTGTCCTTGCCAATGGACAACAACAAACAGTAACAACAACAACAACAACCATTTTCGCTTTATGGACTTTCAAACTGTTGCTGTTAATTATTTCTTCTTCTTTTAATGTGGCTGCTGGATGCCGTTCTTCTTACTCCCCTTGTTGTTGTTGTTGTTGCTGTTGTTACCGTTGATGATGATGTTGTTGATATTATGCAATGGGGCTTTCCACTTTGGCTTGCCCCTCGCCCCCGTCGGCCACATCCCAATTGCTGTTGTTTGCACTTTTTCACCATTTTACACTTTATTACAAAAGCATTAAATAAAATTCAAAGCGAACGAGCCTCCCCGAAATGGTGGCATGCGGCACGAGGCACGAGGCATGAGCCATGAGGCAAGCGGCATGTGGCATGCAGCAAGTGGCAACTGTGGCAAACACAGGCGAGACACAACGACGTCTGCGGCTGACGCTTCGATTCGCATTTGGCTTCATTGAAATATGCGCAGCGACGCAGCCGACGTCAACAGCAGCGGCGACAGCGACAGCGACGTCAGCTGCGACAGCGTCATCAACGTTGCAACTGTTGTTGCATTGCTTTCAGTTTTTGGAGCGCATTTGTTGTTGCTGCCATTGTTTCGAGTTCTTTGCAGTTGCAAGCGCTAAAGTCCAAGAAGCAGCAAGTATCAAAACTGCCAACGGCAGCGTCTGATATTGAGCCAAGCAGCAGCTGCACAGTGGCACCAAGTTGCTTATTTATAGACCAATTACATATGTAGCACTGCTAATTATAAGTAAAAGCTTTTCATAACCGTTTCAAAACCGGTTCATAACCGTTTGAAACCCGTTGTTAATTGTTTCACAATAGTTTTCACAATTAATTCACGTGCTTTCGTTTTTATTCAAATTTGCCGTTTGCAATTGAATTCGTATTTAAATTAGTCGCATTGGTAATTATGTTAATTTTTAATTACCATCACTAATGTAATTACAATCGGTAACGCTACTAATTACGCTATTAATTGTATTGCCGGCTTTTTATAGTAAAGCATTTTAAACGTCGCTGGTTATTTATAAAATAAATATAAGGTTTTAATTGCGTATTGTATTGATAGATATATTGGCTGGGATAGTACTGTACTTGGAACAAAGTTCAGCAACTAATCAATCAATCAAGATATAAATTGCTACTTGTATTATAAAATTACTTATGATTCTTCATTAATAATCCATTTACACTGCTGATTAATATTTAAATAGTTGTTACCTTTCTTAGAAAGTTTAATTAGTTTTAGAAATATTTTTAATAGTGGAAAGCTGAGTACTCTTCCGCCACTTCTAGTAGAATTGTTTTAAAAACTGATAAATCCATTAATTACTTATAATTATAAAGCTATCTTAGAAGACACAAGTGCAAATTGTTTAATCATTATTATACAATTAGAAATGTAGTTGACTATACTAGATGTTTGAACTTGTTACACTATTTGATTAATTTCTAACTGAATTAAAGAATTTTAAGTAAGGAAAAGTTTTAAATAGATTTAATTTACATATACAATGGAATCCGGTTATAACGACTCCGCTTAAAGCGTCCGTTCGGTTATTGCGACGAAAATACGATGACTTGTTTGGTCCCCATACAAGCTTTTTTTTCTATGCACGTTTCGGTTAAAGCGTCTACCGGGTATAACGACGTAAAATCGTCAGTCCCTTGAGGGTCGTTATAAGCGGATTCCACAGTATTTATTTTTATAAAATAAAGTTTGCTTTGTTTGCTCTGTTTTTTTTAACACATAAAATTGATTCAATTAAAAATCAAACTTGCCACACTGTGCAAAATGTTTCAATTAGCTGCGCTTCGATGTGCATCGCCGATGGAACTTGGTGTCGACAACAGACAACAGACTGCAGACAAAGAACCAGCAACTGCAACAACAAACAATAACAACAAACAACAACAACAAACAACAACAACAGCAACCAAAAGCTGCGTAAAGTCAACGCCTGCAGCTGTTGGCCTATACCCTGTACTTAAACAATGTATAAATACGTATGCAAAATCAAGCAACTCCCCCTCAATGCAGCCTACTACCCTGCAGAGTGTCGCTGGCAAAGGGTATCCCGCTGCTGAAGTAGCCGGTAAATTCGTGCAGAATGCGTTTTCAGTGTTCAGTTGAGTTGAGTTGAGTTCAGTTTTGATGTCGTTGTTGGTGTTGGTAGCATTGTGGTCGCCGGTGTGGTGCAATCAGTTGCTGTGGTTGCTTTTTGGCCGACATTGCTAGCCCAGGCCAATTCAGTCAGTCAGTGCAGTCAGTCAGTCAGTCATCGAGTCAAATAGTCAGCTTGGCAAGCTGCCCAGTCAGTCGAGCATACAACCTGCCCACCTGCCACCCCTGCAACACCCCACGGCGATACCTCGGGCCCCCCCTCTCTCTCTCTCTCTCTCTTTCGCTCCCGCATTGCTGCTTTCGTCATTCATACGAATGAGTGCGCGCCAAGCCAAGCGCGGTACAGGGTGTGCTAGGGTGTACAGGGTGTGCAGCAGGGGGCTGGCAAATCCCCTCTCAATTGGTGTGAAATGCAACATGCTAGTTGGCCAGCTGCCTGACTGACTGACTGACTGACTGACTGACTGACGGACTCACTGACTTTTTGGCTAGCGGGTTTGCATTGCAAGCTCTGCAAATATTGGTTAATTGTGCGAGACTTCGACACTCAAATTATTTAATGTTCATTTTCATTTCGTTTTCTTTGCTCACTGCTCTTCTCTCTGCCCTCTTTCACTCCCACTCTTTCGCTCTCTTTGTTTGTGTTGTGCCCAGTGGGTTTCATATCTCTTGCTTTACAATTATTTTACAAGTCTGGCAACGTTTTCTTTGCACTTTTCCTCTTTTGTTCCTTCTCGCACGGCTTCCATTTACATAAGTAGATTTTCATTGCCTTGCTGATAATCAAGTAATTAATGCATTTAGTTGTCGTCGAACTTTGCAATTATCATTATTAGTTTTTTTTTTCGCTTTGAAGTTTTTTTTCGCTTCTCTCCACTCTGCACACACAATTAAAATTATACAACGTCATCTCTTTTAACAATTTCATGAACACTACTTCAATTCAATTATTAATTGAGAACTGACCCCGCGTCGAGCTGTTCATTGAATATTGTTAGTAACTCTTTAGTATCTGTCTAATTGTTTGCCAAATCCACTTGACTTTAGTCACACTTAAGTGTCTACTAAGATCTTAACTAGTTAGTATTGGTTTCCTAAACACCTGTTGATAAATTGAGATATATTAATTGATTGCCAGTCACACGATTAAGTTCGCCTTTAATAACTGTATTAATGCTTAACTGCTTGCTTTGATTATGTTAATAATAATTAAAAACTTTTCTGGTTTTGCTGATTAAAGCAGTCCTTAACTTTCAGTTACCGCAGAGCATTTTTCACTTATTAAATATAAAATTCATTTTGTTTTACTTTGTGAAAAGTTTTGCGCACCCTGTAGTAAGTAGAAGTGTGTGGAAGTGGGGTATATAAGTGCGGGGAGGCTGCAGATTTGTAGGAATGGGAAAATATACCCAATACTTACTATGAAAACTCTTTACTGGGCATCAGCCAAGTCGAGCAGCTCCTTTTGTGCTCAGCATGACTCGGCTTGTTTTCAATTTACTAGCACTCACTGTATGAATATGTATGTTTACACTGAGCTCACATGCTGCCCAATTTATTTAATAGGTGACTGGCGATGGGTTCGCTTGCATATTTTATAGTTCGATAGCTTCTTTGACACCTACAAAATAGTTTTTATGTGTCTCTGTGCTACCTAGTCAACCGTTGCGTGTATTAAACCTTTAATTAAAGCCAGCTGATTCGCTTTAGATTCTGACATAAATTTTATTAAAATTTTACAAGTTTCAATTTCAATTCGTCTTTCTTCTATCACCGTCCCACTCTGTCCCGTTCTGTCTGTGTGTCAACAGGTGCGTCTGGCACTTCATTAGAAATGGTAGTGCCTCCCAGTGCGCACCCCCGACGTACCGCTTGTTTACCACACTTACCACCGGGTTCCATGGCGCACAAAGCAATACCAAAGTTTTAATTAAAATTTTGTAACGAAATTCACTTAAATTTGATTTTTAGTCACCACGAAACAGTCGCATGGAGACCGCCGCCGGTCTTGCAATTGCCCAAAATCATTTCAATTGAAACAATCCCCCAATTAGTTAGTTACAAACCGAGTACACAACCAGTGTGCCCAATCAAATCGAAACAATCCAAAAGGACAGGTGTAAAAACACTACAGTTTTCACTATGGCACAACCCCCGATTGTTCAGTTGGAGCAATATGCAAAGCCGGAATTTATATCGATCAAGGAGTGTACGTATAAATCGTTTGAGACTTAAGAAATTAAAAAATATTTCATATTTAAGTAGCACATAAATAATGACGGCACTTTCTAACACATGGTCACTCTAAGATTTATATGCCAATTATATAGATGTTCTGAAATTGTGACCGAAAGTGCACTCAAAGCGCTATCAGGTACATCAAATCAGCAAACAGCGAAAAAAAGACATTTTTTATCTACGAAACTGGTTGCTTCTTTTAATTACAAGTCTTTAATTATAGACAGTCAAGTAGCTCGTTAGTTATACCCTGTAATTGCAGTGCTGTACAAGGGTTTAACAGTTTGGCAAAGGCTTCAAAGAAGTATCTTAAAGATACAGATAATATAAACAATAATATTTGTTAATTCTCATTTTTTATTTGCTTTTCCTTACAGTTCGCGAGCGAAATTTACTGGAAAGCATGGATGAGGCGAAATTGATGAACCTTCGTAATGGTTATGCGAAAACGATGGACGATCATTGCCAGCTTATCACTGGCACACAGGGTGAGTGACCATAGCGTGGGCCCACTGTATTTGGGAACCAGGGCCAGGCCATGGCCAGGGTCATGAGGCCAAGTTCAGGTTCAGGTTCGAAATCACAACAACAAACAACAAACAAAAAACCGACACAGAGACAGTGAGAGAGGGAGAGAGAGAGACAGGCAAAAAAGAGAAGCAAATTGGGGAACCAGTTCCGCAAAACTTCACAAGAGAAGACAAAAACAACAAAAGCAACAAAAACAAAACAGAAACAGAAAAAAAAAAAACAAAAACAGGAAAAAAATGAGAGAAAACAATAAGCATTCATGAAGAATTACATTTGTCTTGTCGAGGGTGGGCTAAGAAAATGGTTGAAATTGACAAATTATGTGACAGACTTTTGTCTGCCTCAGACAACGCGAGACAACAACAACAACAAAATAACAATATCTACAACAACAACAACAAAGACAGCGGCCCGCAAATCCAAAGAGCCAACACAATTGTTGACAATTCACTCAAAGTGCCGCTGCTGTTGTTGTTGTTGTTGCTGCTGTTGTTGTTGTTAGTGCTGTGGTTGTTGCTCTTATTGTTCCCCTCGTTGTTGTTGTTGTTATGCGCAGTAGGCAAAATAGCAGGAGTTTTATAGTTTTGTGACGGCATTTACCCAAAGCAACACAACATTTTAGTTAGATCTACAAAATGAATTTTAAATGAATTTAAATGCATGAAATTTATTATATTTTGTAAATCCACTGGAGTCCGGTTATAACGACTCCGCTTAAAGCGTCCGTCCGGTCTTGCGACGTACATTCGATGTCTTGTCTGGTCCCCATACAAGCTTTTTTTTCTTTGCTAGTTTCGGTTAAAGCGTCTACCGCGTATAACGACGTAAAATCGTCGGTCCCTTGAGTGTCGTTATAACCGGATTCCACTGTATTTTAATTTAACTCATCATCGGTTGATAATACATATACAGTGAAAGCCCCATTGGCCGGACAGAGACTGTTCCTGTATTTCTGTCCGCCCAAGGGCGATGTCCGCCTAAGAGAACGGATTTTGTATAAAAATCGTGCTAATAAACTATTAAATTCGTTCGGCTCAGGCGGACAGTTCCCTTAGCCGGACGAATTTTATAATTTTTTAGCATAATTTTCATACAAATCCGTTCCATTTGGCGGACATCTCCCTTGGGCGGACAAAAATACTGGAACCGTGGCTGTCCGGCCAAGGCCGCTTTCACTGTATAGCCACATTTCGTTGGAATAACTTGGATTAATCACTTTTGCTTCCTAGTAAACTGGTTTGGATTAACTGATTTATTCCTTGAAATCGTTGAAGAATAATCGTTTGCTCTTCTGGAGTTATCTACAGTTCAACTGTAGCTGTCTAACTACTATTTATTTCTAATCACAGCGTTTCTTGCTGTCTAGCACACTCCCAGCCTCAGCGTGCAAACTTGTTGTTATTATTTTGTCTGGCATTGTCGCTGAACAAATGCCCCAAAGCGCTCAAAAAGCTTTAAATGCGCACGCCGCACTCGCACTCCAAGGCGTTTGGCGGGGGCGGGGCAGGGGCGGGGGCGGCACACGCGGTGAGGAGCTCAGCTCAATTCCAAAGCGCTCATAAACAATGGTGTCAGCTACGGTAGGGGAAGGGGTAGGGGTAGGCTGGGGGTTAGGGGTCAGTGGTTGGGGCTACGAGCGGCTCAGTTTCGGCTTGGCGCGATGAGAAGTGCGCTTGAGTTGCATTTAAGCCAATTAGCATAGGTAAACAAAACATTTGAGTGAGCGAGTGCCAAGTGCTTTTGGCTTTAAGTGTGTGTAAGTGTGAGAGTGTGTGTGTGAGTGTTACTGTGTGTGAGTGTGACTGCCAGAGTGTCGCCTCTAGGTGTCAGCTATATATTTCTATGAATATGAATGTGTGTGTCAGAGTGTCCCAGTGTGTGTGTGCCAGTGTGCACTAGTGTGTGTGTGTGTGTGTGTCACAGTGTGTGTGCCAGTGTGTGTGTTGTTGTTGTCTTTGACGCCGCTGGATGCCAAAGCGACGGGTGTTCCGAGTGAGGCCAGAGACACTCGCAAGTCCTTAACAATGTTGCATTTATTATGCAATTATCGAGTGGCCAGCTCGGTGTGTGTGTGTGCGTGTGTGTGTGTGACTGTTTGCTTGTTTGTGTGTAAGTGCCTGTATAAGCTATTCAGTGACAGTGATTTACGTCGTCGATTGGCAATTAGGCCCAGCTTCAGTTTACTTCAAGATGCGAGCAATGTGCGAGTGTGCGAGTGTGTGCCACTGTGTGTGTGTGTGCGTGTGTGTCTTGCTATTGTATGTTAGATGAATAGCACGACGAGCTGCTAACTTGCAAATATTTATGAGTGGCCCACAAGTGGCAGCAACAACGACAACAATGTCAGCATTGGCGTTAACTTTGAGTGCTGCCTGTTGTTGTTGTTGCCATTTTGACATATGGCCAAAATGCAGCCACATGCCAAAATGCCGCTCTACGTGCAACTGCCACACAGTCTACGCGTGTGTGTGTGTGTGTGTTGGCGTGAATTATGCGCAATTGAAGTGGCTTTTGGGGCGCACATTTAAATTCGTGACGCGTTTCAAGTGGGTGGCAAACAAGCCAATGTGGCAGCCGCCCTGAAAGGCGTGGCAGGCCGGGCGAGTGGGGGGCGTAGAGCTGTGACTGCCTGTGAAACACAATGATGCGCATCACAAATTGGCTAATTGTTTAATGGCTGTTTGCATTGATCTTTGCAGATGAGTCGCCCATGCAAATGTTTTACAAGGATAAAGGCGTCTTTCTCACTGGCGGCACTGGATTCTTTGGCAAAAGTAAGTTAACTCACCGCACGTGACCTGAATAATCGACTAGAAATCGAGTAGAAATCGCTTCTAGTCGCTTCTTGTATGTGCTATTTGTGTACTACATCGCATACTCACAAATTGATTTGTCTTTACACGCAGTTATTATTGAGAAACTGTTGCGCGTTACGGAAGTGGCACAAATCTATCTCTTAATACGCACCAAGAAGGGCAAGGACGCACATGCACGCATCGAGGATCTCTTCAACGACCCGGTAATTAATCATTTACCCCAACTTATTAAACATTTACTTGATTAATTATTGTTTTCTTACAGGTCTTTGCCAAAATGAAACAGATTAATCCAAAGTATCGCTGTCAGATCACAATCATTAGCGGCGATTGTTCGCTGCCTGGTCTTGGTATCTCCCCGGCTGAGCGGGAGACCATCAAGGAGAACGTGAACATTGTGTTGCACAGTGCAGCCACAGTGAGATTCGATGAGAAACTCAAAATGGCCATTGCCATCAATGTGCATGGCACCAAGGAGATCATTAAGCTGGCCAAAGAGATTGTTCACCTCAAGGTAAACAAGTAAGAAAGGCTACAGTCGAGCTAGCCGACCGTAAAAGACCCCGTACTCTTTCGAATGCGAGATTTTCCATACATATGAGCAATTTTTAACCGATTTGTCCTATGGGAGCCATAGGCTATAGGTGTCCTATCCAGTTGAAATTTTGTGAGAATAGTTATAAAGGTACTATACACATAATGTATGAGTTTGGTTGCAATAGCTCAACTAAAACTACTTGTCTTCATACAAATTTTCTACTTTTTTCCGATTAGTCCTATGGGAGCCATAGGCTATAGTTGTCCGATCCGGACCAAACTTGGGGAGGGTAGTTATCATAGCACCACTCACACACTGTGTGGATTTGGTCCTAACAGCTGTAGTAGTTTCCAAGTAATGTACTAGACATACAGACGCACTTTCATTCCAAATTTGGTGTCCCTAGCTCTTATAGTTTAGAAAATCCAGCTGTTCATACGGACAGCGAACAGACGGACATTGCTATATCGACTCGGCTGTTGATGCTGATCAAGAATATATATACTTGATGGGGTCGGAAACGCTTTCTTCTGCCTGTTACGCACATTTCGCTTCTGACAAACCTAATAGACCCTTCTAATCTTTTATAGACTACGGGGTCTAGAAACGGGAGACCATACTAGTGACAAAAGTGCAGTTTTGGGTAGGAAAGAAGAAAGATAAATGTTTTTTATGGCGTCTTTGTGGTCCCCAAATATTAAATCCTTAATTTACAAATCAAAGCTGATTATACAGATCACCTCACATCACAAACTGACTTAATTTAAATCCCTTGTCTAATCAACAGGCTCTGGTGCATGTTTCCACCGCATTTGCACACTGCAACATGCGGTACATTCAGGAGAAATTCTACAATTGTATGATGACTGGCGACAATGCATTCAAGCTGACAGAATGCCTGGATGAGCACACGCTGAACACACTGACGCCAGCGATAATCAAGGGATATCCGAATACATATACCTATACCAAAGTCCTGGCCGAGGATGTCATTCAGCAGCATGCACAGAAATTGCCTGTTACCATTTTCAGACCGGGTATTGGTAAGTTAAACTCCATTTAAGCCAAGTTTTAAAAGAGTGCCTACTAACTTTGTGGCTTACAGTGATTACTAGCTATAGGGAACCAGTGACTGGTTGGATTGATAACATGTATGGACCCTGTGGCGTTATTGTGGGCATTGGATCGGGTGTGTTGCGTGTCTTCACCGGCAACATGGACAACAAGGCGCACATTGTCCCTGTAGACATGTGTGTGAATGCCTTGCTGGCCAGCGCTTGGGATGTGGCCAGAAATACGTAAGCATCAGTTGGATATAAATGAGTTATCGATTCAAAATCGTTTAAAATTATTTAAAATACTTTTTTAAATGCAATTTAATTGTTATGCTAATTTTCTTTAACATTTTCTATCTGTTAAAATTTGTTTTCCATTTTTATTTTTAGCTATGAAACGCCGCCAATTTATAATTATGTGCCGGATGCGGATAATATGGTTACCTGGCGAAATTATATGGAAACGGGCTTTAAATATGTCAACGACATACCGATGAGAAAGTCCATTTGGTATCCGTGCTTCACCATTGTGCCACACATGTGGCAGTATCACATACTGTGCTTCTTGTACCACACATTGCCCGCCATGTTCATGGACTTGATTATGGTGCTAATGGGTAAAAAACCCAGGTGTGATAAGCTTAAACTATAAACTGTTAGAGTGCCCAGTTTTAACCTGTTTTCCTTTTGCAGAATGATCAAAATCTATCGGAAAATACACAAGTTTAGTAATGTGCTGAAGTTCTTTAGCTCGAATGAGTTTCGTTTCGATAACGATAACGTCAGACGTTTGGTGGGTAAACTAGATGATCGGGATAAGCGACTGTTTGCCTTCGATATGCGGGACTTGGACTGGCCAAATCTTTTCCGCGTCAGCCTCTATGGACTGCGTCTGTATGTGGTCAAAGATGATCCCAATAATCTACCCGAATCGATAATACGCATCAAACGGTTAGTTTGAAGTCAAAATCTTTTTTAATCTTTTTTTTAACCTTTTGATATCTTTTTAGCATGATGATTCTACACTACACGGTCCTGGGCATCGTCTATTCGCTGACATTGTGGGCGCTCTACGGACTGGTCAAGCTTATATTCTTTTAGTCTTCTAAAGTCTCTTAACATATAACTATCGAGGTTCAGTCTCTTCTTCTTCTCTCTCTCTCTCTCTGTCTACCTCTCTCTCACTTTCTCTGTCTCTCTGTCTGCACTCTGTCTCAGTTTCGCTATAGTTAAGTTGTAGTTTTTAGTGCTACTCATGATTGTGTATAGTCTTATGGTCGGTAAAAGCGCTCTATCCAAAATCTGTATAGTTTAGTTTGTAAATTGTAATCTTACAAAGCTCAAGTTGATCATGTAACACACACTCACACACACACACACACTTGGGCATACACACACTGCTGTGTGTGTCTGCTTACTTATATTTATGTAATCAACAATAAAAGCAGCCGCTTCATATTTTTGGGACAAGTTAAATTTGACTATTATTTATCATATAAAGAATAAATATATTTTAAAATGATTAAAATTTATAAAATTAGTTTAAAAGTTATATGCAGTGGAGTCCGTTTATAACGACACTCAAGGGACCGACGATTTTACGTCGTTATACCCGGTAGACGCTTTAACCAAAACGAGCAACGAAAAAAAAACTTGTATGGGGACCAAACAAGTCATCGAATTTTCGTCGCTATGACCGGACGGACGCTTTAAGCGGAGTCGTTATAACCGGACTCCACTGTATTTTATATTTGAATCATATATAATATTGTTTATTGAATAAGTTGCAGTTAATTCTTGACAAATTCTTTCTTTTAACCACATCCTTAGCACACTTAAGATTTCTTATATCTAATTATATGAGAAATAGTATTAGTTAAGAAAATAATCGGAAAAAGTAATGAAAGCTCTTAAAACAATTATCTTATTTTTATAGCAGAATGGCTTCTCATTCTGATACTTTATAAAATTAAAAGTCAATGAAAGAGAGTAAAAAATAGTAAATTTAAAAAAACACTAAAGTTCTTGATTGACCGACCTCAAATCAAACAATATTTGTGAAAAGTATTATTAAAATATTGGCTTTGCTGCAGCCACGACAGCATGAATTTTGCTAAAGCATTTCCCATTCACGTCTCTATGCTCGAGTGCAGCAGAATTCTATTGTTTCAGATACTATATATATATCGTGGCTGTCTTTTTGCTATATCCACTTCGGCGATTGAAGCAGCGCTCTCTGGAGGAATGCAAAATAATCAAATGATAAACTGAATGTGAGATGTGAGAATGAGCGGACGGACAGAGCAAGCGAAGAAGAGACGAAAGAGTAGAAAAGTAAAGTAAAACAAAGCAAAATAAATAAAAAGGGGGCAAAATGTAAAACAATAAGATTCACTGATTTACACATTGGCTTAGCATTGATATTTTTATTGCATACTTTCAGGCGACTGCCATCATGTCAAAAAAGAAATGTCGTAAAAATAATGCCAGAGAGCTTATCAAATTGCAAACAGAAGCGGCCTTGCCTTCCAGCCATCATCCAAATCCTGTAAGGCGCTTTATCGCATAACGGGCACACACACACACACACACACACACACACTCAGACTGGCACACATACATTTGCGGAGAGAGATAGCAATTGAAATACAGTTATAGCTAGATATATGTATACACATGTATGTGTATGCACACGTATATACATAAATAAATAAATCCACATGTATCACTTTGCAGTTGCTGCACTTGTATGATTTCAAAATTAAAATCAGAGCATAACCCAATCACCCCCCTCCCTTTATTCTCCTCTTACCCGCACACACTTCTTCTTTCACTCTTTTTGCTACTCCGCCTGCTTCTTATTGAAGCTGTTAGCTTGCTTCGGCCTGAACAGCTCATTCCCAATACAGCCATAAAACTCTCGCACACTCATCAAACATATAGGGCGTCTCTGATGGGGTGTATATATGTAAGTTAGTGTGTGCATGTTCACATGTGTGTGTGGCATTGTGGCAGGAACGACGCGGCGTCGACGATGCTGGCTTTGCACAGCCAGTGAAAAATGTTTGTCAAACCGCAGTGAGCGCTGCGCGCAATGATTGAAGCCATTGCGATGCGTCGCATCGTTATCGTTGCGATGCGGATGTGGCATGCGGATGCGGATGTCGGATAACAGAGTGCTACAGTGAGCGAGAGAGTGAGTGAGCTCTGTGTATGTAGATTTCTCAAAAAATTACGACAGCGTAACGCCCGCGCGTCCAATTAAAGTAAGCGGCAAACGGGGCAAACAGACAGCGAGACAGACAACCAGCTGAGTAATAACTCCCCAATATGTTTCACAGCATGTGTGTGTGTGTGTATGTGTTCCTGTATGTGTACATAAATATAAGAATGGCTGTTGTTGTATGGCTGGGCTGAAATTGCAAGCGTCGCAACACGAACGAGCGAGCAGAACATTGAAAGACCAAACAATCTCAATCTCTCAAATTAGATTTTCAGAAAAATGCACCTCTGGGAAATGCACAATGAAAAAGCATTGCACACACACGCACGCACACTCACACACACACAAACACACAGTTCCACACTCACACACATACCACTCGCAGTCGACAGTAACCGATTTGTAACGAAGCAACATTGTCGTTCGTCTTAATTCGCTTCGCTTGGCTTGACATTCGGCTAAATTCGCAAAAGCTTTCGCTCTCCGTTTGCTTACTTTCTGCTCTTTCATTGCATTCCAGTCGGTCACTGGCTCTCTTTGGTTTTTAAGCGCTCTCTGTTTGCTTCTCTTGCGCTTAGTCGATGGCTCACGTAGCAAAGCCATAATAACGGCACATGAAGTGCATGGTTATTCAAGGGTTGTTCATTCGTGAAATTAATATTGCGCTTGCTACGATTCGGGACATCAGCAGCGCAGCGGCATCCGACGCGGCAGCAGCAGCAGCACGCGCGCCACAATGTTTATGTTTGACGTCTCCATGCTTTTTCTATTGTTGTTGTTGGTGGTGTTGCTGCGCTGACGCTGCAGCTGCATATTGTAAGGGTTTTTTATGTGCCCCTTGCCTGCATGTTGTTACACTCGCTTTGGCTCCCGGTTTTACCACAGCCGCGTGCTGCGTCTTCCCGTCTCCCATCTTCCCCCTTCGCTCGCTCTATCGCTGCGTTATTCGTTAACATGATTTTTGTTGTGTTTCAATGCCATTTTGTTTCACACAGCAGCTGACGGCAGGCCGCTCTCTTTTACTATTGTCGGCTCTTTAACGCTCTTTTATTATTTTCGTTTTGTTTATGTTCGTTTTGTCTCGCTGTTCAGCTGTCCTGCTTCCTCTGCGTCATCTCGCTGTGTGTGTTTGTGTATGTGTTTGAGTGTGCCGGCATTTGCGCTCCATTGCCAGCGGTGGACCATTATCAGATTTTGTAATAGCTTTACGTTTATTACTTTTTTCAATTTCGTCGACTTCGGTATTTTTGGCATTTGGCGCACTGTCTGGCGTGTCGGGCATGCTTTGCCCAAAAAACTCCATGGGTATGAGTGTGTGATTGTGTGTTTATATGTTTGATATGTGTGTGCATTGCAGTCACAGCTTGTTGATTTGTTGTTGCTGTTGTTCCTGTTGTTGTTGCTTCGCTATGTTCGCTCGTAGTGCATGTCGACGTTAACTTGGTCGCGTTTTGCACGTCAATTAAAAAACTTGACTGAGGGTATTTTGTTTTACGTTGAGCTTACGTGTGATTGTATAAATGTGTATGTTTGTGTGTGTGTAGGTTAGTATGTATTTATGTCTATCACATGCTGCTTTGCCCCCGTCCACTATGGTGCAACTGCTTGAAATTTTGGAATTTATTAATGACTAGAGAGTTGAAAAATATATTTTATTAGCTTTTGGTAAAGTGAGTCCAAACTTTAGGGAATTATGAGATGTACTGCTCTTAGTAAGCTGTAAAAATTTAATTAATTATTAATTTTCATTTTATCATATCATGTTTGGAGTCTTCCCGTTGTGTTGTTAACATTTTTATTTAATTATTTTTATTTTATAAATATAACTCAACTTAATGCCATGAAATCGGCCAACTGCAGCCCATAGTGCAGCTGTCTCCCAGTCAGTCTTCTTGTAATTCCATACTCGGTCTTGTTTGTTTGCCTGTTTGTCTGCCGCTTCGTGTGCAGTTCGCGTGGGTTATAATTATTTAGCCCTGCCTTGTCACTGCTTCTAGTTTTCTCGCTCTCGCTCTCACTCGCACTGCGGCTGCTGCGTGTCCATGGCCGTCTCTCTCTCTGTCTCGCTTTGTTCCACTCTCTGCCACTCTTCCGCTCTTTGCTTCTACTTACTCCTTTTTTTGTTGTTGCTTGTTTTCTTTCCTTAGTTTAGCGCTCGCGCGCGCTTGTAATAATATTTTAAATTAATTACAACAAACATGAGTTTGTGTGCTAGTGTCTCTGAGTGTGTGCGTGTGCGTCTATGTAGATGTGTGTGTGTGTGTGCAAGCGTCTGTGTGTGCGGCGCGTGCTTTTGTGCTGCTGCCGACGCCTCAGCCTCTGACTCAGTCTCAGCCTCTGTTTGCTGCTGTTGCTGCTGCTGGCTCTGCCTCTGTCGCAGCTGCTGCTACTTCTGCTGTTTTGTATGAAAAGTGAATTAAAGCGAATTTAGCGCGCGTCGTCCACGTCCAAAGTGCATTTGTATGTCCTGCGCTTGCTGTTGTCGTCGACGTCGCTAACTTTATCCTTGGCTGCCTTTGCACTACACACACACACACACCAACACACACACAGACACTTTCGCTGGTGCAGTGTGTTAGTGTGTTTATGTGCCTTTCAATTGCAGCGCATATGCACGTTGTATAGAGTTTTGCTTCCGTTCCCCTTTCTGCACGACTGCTTATCCCTATATCACTCTCTTCGTTTTCCCCCCGTCTATCTCTCTGTGTGACTCTCTTTGCTCTCCGCACTTGGCTTTACCATTGTCTATTAGTATCTCGTTTGCGCTTCTGTTTTCTGTTCTAGTGCTTCTTTTGAAGTTTTCGCTTGCATTCGCATTTTAATTTGAAGTGCAGCATCTCAGTTGCGTCTCTCTGTCGCTCAGTCTGCGGCCACAAACAAACGAACACACATACACAGAGAAACAAACAAACAAAACCAGAGAGAGACAAGCACACACATACACACACACACATACAGTCACAAACAAACACAAAAAAGTGCTTATGCTCATTCATTCATTTCATTTCCCATTACATTTTGCCCCTTCCTCCGCTCATCTGTCGCTGCCGCTGTCTTGGCTCTGCTCCACTCCACTCCACTCCGCTCTGCTCTGTTCTGCTTATATGCGGCATTCATTGCCAGCAACTCGTTCTGCGTTTTCACCTGCGTTGCGTTGCGCTGCGAAGCGATGCGATGCGATGCGCTGCGCTGCGATCCGCTTGTGCGCCTAAAGGGAAAACGCAAAGACCAAACAAAATGGTTAAAAAGCAAACCGAATGCCAACAACAACAACAACAACAACAACTATAACTACTACGGGAGTACAACCATGGCCGCCACTTGCTACTACTTTATGCCACTTCAACGCAACTCAATTGCTTTCTTTGCCTTTAACAAAGTATGTGTGACTGTGTGTGTGTGTGTGCATGCGTGAGTGTATGTGTGTGTGCCTTGTGGTTTTATTAAAATACTCCTGCTCCCTCTCTGTCTTACTTTTACTGCGCCTTTGCCCTTCTCCTTCTCGTTCCCCTGCCCTTTTCCCACTTTACCCACTATTTTCTCATTCCCACTTTGGCTTGTCTGATTGCCGCTTTTCTTCTTTGCAAATAATACAAAAAAGCGGAGAAGAAACGCACACACACACACAGTCACAAAAAAAGTAACAGAAAATAATGAAAAGTGCCGGCAAATAAAATTTGCACAAATTATTGTATTTTTTTTTATTCTGCGCTCTCGCATTTTATTTCTTTATTTGCGCAAAATGCATTGAGAAAATAAATAAAATTATAAATGAAAGCAGCGCGTGCAGCGTTTGGCTATACCCTGTAATATTGGCGCAATTGTTGGTAGGGTATGTTGAAGTTTAGGGCTTAGTAACTCACTTAAGTTAAGCATATTTAGCTCAGATTTCTTTCAAGTAAATTACATTTTTAAAATTTGTAGCATACTTATTGGGGCTAAAAATATTTTGGAGTATGGAAAGTTCAATTTAACTAAAGTAATCATCGATAACTAAATCGAATCGAAGTAGAATGTATTTTATATTCAACTTTTTAGATTTATCTTCTTAAACTTCGTTGTAATTAACAGCTAACTTTATTTAACACTCTACAAAGAAACGCTTTTCCATTGTACTTTTTCCGCATTAAATGTATTGCAAAGTAAGGCTGACATTTGCACTTAGTTGTACAACACTAAAAGTGTAAAACAACGCACATAATTGTTTTTAAATATGTTCCGTGTTTTTTCAGGCTAATGGGCGTAACTCCAATTGATTGATAGTGCTGGAAAAACTCCCATTTAGCTGACAGGCGTGTAACTTTTATGCAGGCTTTAATTTAACGTTAATCGAGACAGGTAAAGTGGTAATTTTGGCAGCTCTACAGGTAGCTACCCTCATGTACAGGGTATACTTTGTAGCATAACAGTTACTCCTACTCTTCTCCACTTTATTTGCTTTGCTGTTTCCGCTCTTTGAGCTTTCTTTACACACAATTTACATTTCACTAAAGTTTGCACTTCTTGTTTGCTTTATAGGCATAACCGACAACGTTTAATGATTGATTAAAACTTTGTTTAAACTGTGTGCAGGGTATGCGTGGGTCGACCAGCCTACTTTTTGTGCGTTTTGTATATATATTTCTATAAGCTTGTTTTTTTATGCCTTTGCTTTTATTTGATAATTTCATACATTTTGGTGCAACTGTTTTTGTTTTTGTCGTTACAAGCCAGAAAACAATAAAATAGGTGACGCACAGCCAGCAGCAAGAACAAGCAACAACAACAGCAAGAACAACAAGAACAACAACAATTGGCAATACTTGTGCGTGTGTCTCCGACTCCAACTGAGACTCAGACTGTGAGCAGCAGGGGTGGCGCTTAAGGGTGAAGGGTAGGGCCAGGGAGCAGCTACAAATAGTGAAATAGCCCAACGTACATCGTAAATATTTCAACTGCAACAACTAGGGAACAACAGCAGCAACGCAACACGGACAGCAGCAGTAATAACGAGCATCAGCAGCAACTGGAGACAGAAGTGGGCACTAGGGGGGAGGGGAAGGAGGTGCGTGGTGACTGGGTAACAGGAGGTGGCAAGCGGGCAAGCGAATCGATAGATTGCACCTGGTACGTAGTGCCAGGGAGAAGTGTCCCAAACCAAAAGCAGAACCTCTACAACCTACGACACCAACAACAACAGCCATAACAACAACGACAACACACAAAAAACAATAAAAGACCAAAGGGCGAATTGAGAGTTTGGTGTTAGTTCTGCCTCCCTTCGTCTCTCACTCCACCCCCCTTTCCCACCCCTTCGCCTTCTTGGGAACTCTTCGCCTCTCCGGTTGCGCTGCAGTTACGCCGGCATTTTCTTCTACTTACGGTTCCACGCTTCGAGGCACCAAAAAAAAAAAAACTCCTGCCACACAAACTGCTTGCCACATCTACGAGTTTGCCTCAGTTTCAGCTTCAGCTTCAGTTTCGAGCTTTAGCTTCAGTTGAGCGCGTTTGTGCTCAGCAGTTTTCCCAGCAGTTTTCCCCTGACTCGCAACCCATGCGAAAATTTGAAGCGATTTATTTACTTTTTGCCATTGCCATTTGCCGTTTGCCAAATACCCCCCTCCACTCCCCCTCTACACCCTCCTCTGTCGCTGCTGCTCTCAACTGCTGCTGTCGTTGTGTTCTTTTTTGTCCAAATCCTCTGCAGCAACAAATAATGGCATATGGACATTATGGGCATTAAATGTTGCTCCAATCATGTCTCCATTTCGATTATAACCATCAATGGCACTTTTTAACTCTATTTTAACTCGTTTTTAACTCGATTTTAACTCTTTTATGTAAACTGTTCTTTTTTTAACTTTTTCCTTAACTTGATTTGTACCTTTGTCTAGCCTTCTAGTGAAAAAGAGCTTAAAATTTTCTATAGTTTCGATTTTTTACCTTTAAATATTTTTAAGGTATCGTATAATAAAAAATTCTAGTAATTTTAAATTTAAATACCGTGGAATCCGGTTATAACGACTCCGCTTAAAGCGTCCGTTCGGTTATTGCGACGAAAATTCGATGACTTGTTTGATGCCCATACAAGCATTTTTTTCCTTGCTCGCTTCGGTTAAAGCGTCTACCGGGTATAACGACGTAAAATCGTCGGTCCCTTGAGTGTCGTTATAACCGGATTGCACTGTATTTCTAAATTTCAGCTTTAAAAGCTTCCCGTACTTTTAGTAAAATTGTTTTTAAAGCAAGACAAGATAAAATACAATTTTCCTATCAGATTGCATACGATTTTCGCATACTTTTGTTTATATAAATAAGTACTCATTATTTCTAATCCATCAAAGTTTAAACTAATAAGTATTTTATTGCCAAATTATGCCTTAAACACTAAAGTATTAATTAAAATAGCTAGTTAAAGCAGTTCAGTTATAAAAACTTGAAACTCTAGTAGATTTAAAGCCATATTTAAAGCCAAAAGCGAGCTAGTCTGTACCTAGAGAGGTGCAAAGTACCACAATATATCAATAATTTAAAAATGTAGCTCGATAAAACGCTTGAGAGCCACACCCCCAGAAAGAGGAAATTGAGGAAGAAAAGCGTGTAGGGCATTCAGTTGCCGATACTCTATAGATTTTGAGCTCATAGTTGCTTTTGTTGTTTTGTGTTTTATTGCACAAATGAAAATGGTCATGTTTTTCATTTTAAAAAATATTTTTTTTCATCATGTTCGGAAAACATCGTAGTCGTTGTCGTCGTTGTTGTTGTTGTTGTTTCCATTGGCACCATCCATTTTTGTTGCTTCTTCATTTTCATTTTATTTGGACGCATTTGCAGCGTTATGACAAACAAGTGTCCATTTATTTGCCAAATTTAATGTTTCACCATTTTCTCTCTAGTGACAAATTATCCCGCTTCGATTTCTCGAGACCCATCAAATCAAGAAGGAAACAAAATAAAACACCCGGACTGAAAATAGACCAACTAAGCGAACAACTGTGCTTGAATTTAATAAAAAAACGAAGGAAAAAAATAAAAATAAAAATAGGAATAGGAAAATAGGAAAAAAAAAAAACGAAAGCAGCTAATGGGTCACATTTTGTGTAAGGCGACGCCCAACCCAAATGGTACAGTGGGACAGCCTTGGATATCCTTGGGCATGCCGGCTTACTGGGCGTATACTTATCTTTCAAATATTTAACAGTCTTTTCGGACATTCAGCTGAGCTGAGCTCAACTGAGAGCCGTAAGCGTTTTAGCATCTCGGAGCCAAGTAATACATAATTTATACAAAAATTTGTCATTGCCATTAAGAAAAGCGGTGGTGTGGCGGTGTGGTCGCTTTTCACTAATTGGCCAGGTGGCGAGAAATGAAAAACACCAAAAATGCCAAAAAATACAAAAAATGGAAGGACACAAACACAAAAAACAAATGAAAAAAAATTGTCCGTTAATTAGCTGCCATGTCGTGTTCTATTTGTATCTGTTTCCGCTTTCTGTTGGCGATGCTATCTAAATTTCATGTAAAACAAAGGTCCAAACATTTTATATTTTATTCAAGATTTTCTGACATGTCAGTCAGATTTTTAGAGACAAGGGAAGCGACGATGACGGGGGAGGGTTCAAAAATTAATGAATAGATTATGATTAATGAGCGGCGACATCATTAAAATGTATTTATATATTCAAATTGCGGTTTGCTGACCGTCCAAAAGAGCGACGGACGGTAGGACTGATGGACGGACGGCCTGTTCTGAAAGGACTTCTAAGTTCAACCTGATGAAAGGACAAAACAAGTATGAATGAATATTTTTAAACAGCACAGAGCTGAAAGCATCAACATCAACAACAGCAAGACATCATCATCATCATCATGATTGTCATCATTATTGTGCTGATGAAATGTCATAGCACAAACACAAAGGCAAAACACAAACTGCAAAATTTTTAATCATTAGTTTGAATTGCCACAAAAAGTTTTTGGGGGTAGAAATGTTGGCAGCGAAAGCTATTTACAACATATGAAAAACTGCACATAGCTAAATGTAATAACAAAAAAATAAAATACAAAAAAAGAGCAGCTAGAGAAAAAAGGAAAGCTGAGAAGTAGAGAAAGTCGAAGTCTGTATACACTTACTTAAAGACAGAAAAAAGGAAAGCTGAGAAGTACAGAAGTCAAAGACTGAATATGCTTACTTAAAGTCTTTTATTAAATAAATAATAAATAAATAAATAAATATATACAAAAAAATAAAAATATGTTTAAAGAATATTTTTTTTTTCAAAGAAAATAAATATTTTTCAAAAGGGCAAAATTGTAAAAAATTTAATAAATTTTATCTACAGTGGAATCCGGTTATAACGACACTCAATGGACCGACGATTTTACGTCGTTATACCCGGTAGACGCCTTAACCGAAACGAGTAAAGAAAAAAAAGCTTGTATGGGGACCAAACAAGTCATCGAATTTTCGTCGCAATGACCGGACGGACGCTTTAAGCGGAGTCGTTATAACCGGATTCCACTGTATTTTTATTTGTAAATTTTTGATGAAATGTGTACTGACTTCTGTCATAAATGTTGCTCACGAGTCAACTCAACTCATTATAAATTAACTTGTTCTTAACCATAGAGGTGCTAAAGAAAACCTGCTCCTCCAGAAACCCCTCCAGTTTTCAGTGGGTCACAGTTGCTTGCCACGTGCGGCATACCCGCTGTGTTGCAGTGTGTGAAGCAGATAGCAGAAGGCAAAAGGCAAAAGCAAGTTGCGAAGATAAAAGCGCACGCATCCTTGAAATTTTATTTATTTATATATCGCTGGCTCGCTCGCTCGCTGGTCGAGCTTGTCCCCGAGTCGCAGCCGCTTCCTCTTGCTTCCGTACCTCCTCCCCTCCCTCCGCCTGCTCAGCATACAGCCATGATTCCGTTTCGTTACGCTACGTTCCGTTCTATTCCTTCATTTTGTTATGCTTGTTTGTTTGCTTGCAACGAGTCCAACCGCAAAATGTACCCCGCCAACCCCTCGACCACTGCGTCCTCCACTCCCTTCTCTGCTGACTACTGGCTGGCATTTTGCATATTGCCCATACGCAGCGTTTGCCGCTGGCCAAAAGTTTGCACAGCGTCGTTTGCTTTATTAAAAACTAGGAAAAACGCAAAGTTTGCTACGAATTATTTCAATTCTAATTTATTTTGTTTGCAAAAGGGAAATATTCTGGTATTTTTTGATCGTTGTCGCAGTTAGATAGTTGAATGATAATGACGCTGGCTCGGACTCGGACACAGACTCGGATTCAGTCGGAGACTCGCCTCCTGCAGCTGCTCGTTTGTCGTCCTGGTCCGTGTCCAACTTGTAGCTGGACAATGTCTGTTTGGCAAATGAGTTTTATGCGAGTGTAGTTACACAATGACATGCACATAACTCAAGTTTGTAACAGCAACAAATGCATACAGTACTCCAACTGAATGACTGAAATTAACTATCAACACAGAGAAAGTGGAGTGAAATGGGGGTCTAGTAGACCCACTTGTCTCCGAGACACACACACACACACAGACACAGAGAGACTGCTTTAGATTGACAGCTAAACAAAACGGAAGCACAACAACAACAATAATATCGTGTCTTATGTCGGGGCTTAGCTATATCATTCTTTATTCGCATTGTGCATTAGGGTTTTAGACAAAAGTTTAAAAACTTCTCTTTTTGATTATGTGTGCGTGTGTGTGTGTGTGTGTGTTCCCAGCTCTGCGAGTGGATTTATCACTAAACTTCTTGTGGCAAAAGTCAGCGTCAAAAGTGATTTTAACCATTTGCATTTAGATGGTTACAAATTCTGTTGTAGATAAGTCGCAAAGCTTACGAAAAGCTGAGACTGATGAGATAATTGAACTGAAAACTTACTGCCATAATATTATCAAATGTGTCTACTAAATACTGGATGAGCTCCAAATGTTTATACTAAGTTTAAGTGGGTCTTTGGTTGTAGTTTTCTTGGGTTGCTTCTTTAATTTTCCATCTAAAATTTGTTACTAAATTTTTTACAGCTAAATTATTTTATTTTTTATAAACTTTTTTTATATTTGTAAGTCACTTTTTCCTACACTTAAATGTAATTACTTTTTAAACCGTTAAATCTGCTTTCAAAGTCCGCCGAGAGGTGCTTGAGTTTATGTTGAACACAACATTTGTAGAGCGCTTTGGGAGACGTTTATGTCTAGCTACTTAAGAAGAAAGGAGGACGAGTGGGAGTGGTGAAGTGTGGGAGGCAGGGGGCGTGGCACAAATAATGAATAAGCGCAGGCAAGTGGGAATGTGTTTTATGAAATGTAATCCAACTTGCTGCAAAGATTGTGAAGCACCTCAATGAGTCTAATTTGTGTTGACAGTTGCACAGCGAGAATGCACAGAGAAAGAGTAGGAGAATGTGTGGAGAAGCAGAGAGAGAAAGCCACTAACTAATAGAACAATGAAGGGTCCAAGTGTGGGGACTCAGGAATCACTAGCTCTCACTCACTCTCTTGCTCCCTATCTCCCTCTTCATTCCCCTCCATCTACTCCCCTCTGTATTGTACGTACATTGGCGCTGTGATAACATTTACAGTTGTTGCATTTTATAATCAAACTTGTTACTTGTGCTACTTTCAGCTTAACGTCCTCTGGTTGCTCATCAAAGTTTACCCCAACAGACAGCGCACAAGCCGCAGCAAAATGAATGAGTGCCCTTCACGCTCCGCCACGCCCCTCTGTAGCCCCCTCTGACACTCCACTGGCTTCCCCTGCCCCCAGTGCTTAGCCGTTAAACCGACTTCAGAATTAATCAAATCCAAGTCAGATGTTGCGCGCGCTGCCAAAAAACTTGAGCAGCAACAACAACAACAACATGGCCAACAATTTGTTGTTATTCTTGGCAGTCAGTCCTTAACAATCTCAGCTTTTGCCCCCTCCCCGCCTGGTTTACCCCACGTCCATCCACTTGGCTTACTCCCTGCGCCGTTTTGGCCAAAAGAGTTGGCGTCCTTTTCATTGCCATAACGCACATTTACAAAATTATATTTGTAAACTTCTCTCTTCGCTCTGCTCCTCAGTCGTGTTTCTTTGCCCACTTTTTGCCGTGCTGCTTGTCAGACCCTGTTGGCTTTAATGTACAATAAAATTGGCCAAAAGTTTGGCGCGTACATCACAAATATTAGCGTATAAAGATGATGACTTGATGACGATAATGAGGCTGCCTTCCCATCGCACAAATGGGGGGCGTGGCATGGTTGCCGATGAGCGAGAAATGCCCGCAACCAATATGCCAAAATTCATTCGACTCGACCGCTAATGAACACTCAATTACAATGATGTACTGCCAGACAAACGGAGGGACGGAGAGACGGACAGACAGACGGTTGGACAGAAGGACTGTAGGTACACTGTATCTGTATCTGTGCTGGCTCAGAAGCCATGATGTTCATTAACATTTGGCCCTGGCCCACAAAATACTAGGAACAACACCAAAAGTTTCGGCCAAACAACGGAACGTGGCGCATTCAGTTAATGAATCCCCGTCTCTCTGTCTCTCTTGCTTTCTCTATCCCCCCTCTCTCTCCCTCTCATTCACTGCCACAACTTTAACTCGAACTTGGTCCTGTTTGCTTGTGGCTTATGCCAAAAATATTCACGGCAACTCATTCAAAGATAATTTGACTTAATTCAACTGACATTTGATCCAGTCATGACCATATCAGCAACAGCAACAGGAATAACAACAGCAGCAGCTACATCATTAGCATCAACTTCTACTTCTTCATCATTATGTTCATCATCTTGAACTGTATCAACCTGAACTTTCAAGTGTCGTAAGCTTCTTCATTCATTTTCAATTACTGCAATTCTATTGAGTATTTTCGCTAATTAATCTCACACAGTTTGGACGCCCAAAGTTGGTCTAGTTTATTGAGGTGAAGCGTGCTGCTTTCCATACATAATTCAGGGCTTTTATAATAGTTTTTCTTTGCTAGGAGTAGTAGTGCTTTGACGCTCATTAAATAAAGTAATTTTTAGATAGAGATTTTAAGAGATAGTAAATAGAAAGCAGGCCTAACTAATAAGTAGTTTAGCAAGCCAGGCATCACACAATCAGCTGTTAGAATATAAGAATATAAGAGTATAGGCTGTTAGAATATAAGTATAAGTATTAGTAGTAGTATAGGCATAATGAGGAAGAAGGAGAGGAGAATGGAAACGAGTCAGTTAAGAGCTTATGATCACACAATCCGCAGTTAGAATATAAGTATAAGTATAAGTAAAACTATAAGAGTATAAGGCATAATGAGGAAGTAGAAGAAGAGAATCGAAAAGAGTCAGTTGAGAGAGTCAGTTATAGGTATAAGAGTACAGATATCATGAGGAAGAAGGAGAGCAGAATGGAAACGAGTCAGTTGAGAGCGAATGATCACACAGTCGGCTATTAGAATATAAGTATAAGTATAAGTATAAGAGTATAGGCATGATGAGGAAGAAGGAGAGTAGAATGGAAATGAGTTAGTTGAGAGCGAATGATGAGGAAGAGCAGAAGCTTTGAATTAAGACGTGTAAGAAAAGTGGTGAAATACATATGTACATAGTATTACATACATACATACATATGTATAATAGTGAATAGTGGAAGAAAAAGACATTTAATAACAAACCATACTGCTGATTTGCACTTAATAAGCAATTAAATACAAATACTACAATAGTTATACTCTACTTAATTGAGTAATGCTGAATTCAGTGGCTCTAACTGCTAAACTAATACTTATTTGATGCTGCTGGTACTTGTACCCACTTCTAAATATTTTTAAAATATTTTATTCTTTTAAAATCATTCATAAGTTATTAAATATAATTGCTTCAATTATCCTGCTATACCCATTATTAAAAGTATTATATATATTAATAATTTTTTTTGTACTTTTCCAACAGTTTCATTCACTTTTGTTGCTTTTACTTCTGTTATTCCAACATACCCGCCTTGAATCTTTAGACTCCTGCAGCGTATTTAATAAATCTTATAAATTACGAATTATATGTTGCCATAAAGTTCATGAAGTTCTCAGTTGCATTCTGCGAAATGGAAAACAAACGCAAAGCAAATGAAAATTGTCAACTATGAGGAGGAAAACCGACTAAAGTTATGCATGTTAGTTAAATTATACATTTTATTAGTTTATGACAATAAAATATTAATTTTATAGCATAGAAATATTTAACAATTACTATATAATAAAATAATAAAAATGGCCTTGAAATTCTTGAATTAGCTTATAGCAAAGTATGACTTCTTTACAATAAATTCTTTTTACAGAGCATTGCCTAGTCGGCTTAACTTGTTTATTACTTATGCTGAATGCTCGGTAAACGAATTGTTTTTGCAAATTGACGTTTAATTCGCGTAATTAGTGCGCCGACATTTTTCGGCTTGTTTTCCATGCTGTGTGTTTTCCTTTCTCCTCTCTCACCGCCATTTTTTTGTGTTCGCTCTTCGCATTTCCCTCCATCCCTTTTGTTGCTGTTGTTCTTGGTGTTTTTGCTGCTGTTGTTGTTGTGTGTTTGTGCGTTTAATTAAATTCATTGCCATATTTATGAAACTTTTTTCATTAAATTTAGCGTTTTTCTTGTGCGCAATTTCGAACCCTTGGAAAAATATTTTGTGCCAGCGATAGCCTCGTCTTGCCTTTCCCGCCACACCCACTCGCCGCTTGCCCAACTCATCCTTTAACCCAACTGCTGTCCACTTTCGCACAAGGGGGCGGGACAGGCACAGGGGCCTTTAAATATTTTTTTGTGGGTTTTACGCATCGCATTTGTGTTGCCCTTTCGACTTGGCCCCTTTTTGGTGCTGTGACGGGGGTGAAGGCGTGGGAGTGGGCGTGGCATCGTCTTGGCCAGCAAAAATGTTATAAAAATAAGAAAATAAAAATTCTGACACCTAAATTGCTGTGACATATTTGATTTATGAGGCCACCTATTTGCCCCAAAAGTGCGCAACAACAACGACGTCGAGGGGAATAAAGTAAAAGCGAGCGAGAAATATAAAAAAAAGGACCAAAAAGGAAGCTGGCGACACATAAAAAAACACGAAAGGAAGTGCCACTAAAACAATTACAAAATAAAAACGATTACACGCCACTTCCGGCGACATAAAAATGGCGCATGGCGCTGACCAACAACAACGAGAACAACAGCAATGAGGCGCCAAAGAAAGCTGTGGCAACATGCTGAAGGGTTGCCACACACACACACACACACACATTTCATAAAAGAGGCCACTAAAAGCACAAGCAAGCAATACAGCACCATAATCTTGGGTTAAAGACCATTAAGAATTTTTATTTTCAATTAAACCCGATTTGCCTTAATGCCCCACAAGGCCGAAAACGATGCGAAGGCGATGCTGGATGGGCAATGGCTTTCGACGATGTCGCCGGGCATCAACAACAGCGACAACAACAACATCGTGGGTAAAAATTTATATGCGCTACAGATTCTAAAAGGGTCGACCGAGGACCGACCGTTGACTTAACGTGCCTGCCCCCAAAAGTGGCGCGTTGAGGCCGAACCACCGTCTCTGCCACAGCCACTGCCCGTGCCACTCCCCCGCTGCCCAGCATACGCAGCCTGGGTAGCGAGAGGACTACATTCAAATGCGATTTTTATGCCATTTTCAATACGCCTCAACGAAGCTGACGCTGGGACACTTTCCGATTTTCCCCACTACCGCCACACCCCTCCCGCCCCCCAGCAACACTCATAAACCGTTGCGGGTAAGCAAGAAGCAGCAGCTACAGAAGGAAGCGAGTCATTGGTCCAAGGTAGCATAGAAATCTCTAGATCAAGCAAAGGCAAACACGGCAACACAGTGGGAAAAATCTATACACTGCAAAAAATAAGCAACAACTTTTTGCACACTTCAAAAAAAAGTGTGTTAAAATTTTAATGTGTGAAAAAAAGGAAAGTACTTAAAGTAAGCACAACAGGACTAAAAAAATAAGTGTATAAAAAATGCTGGTTGTCAGTGTATACTAAATAGGAAGGAGTGCGAGAGGGAGAGGGAGAGGCAGTGCGAGCGGAAGAGATTAGGGAGTGCGAGTGAGGGGAAAACAAACTGAAAACTGCAAAAGAAAAACACAAACAACTCGCAGAGCAACAAAAGTTTTTGCCGATATAAAAAGTGCGGACTGCTCGAGAGACATGGAATAAAATAGAACAGAATAGCATAGAATAGAATGGAATAGCTTAGCCGATGCTGCAGGGAGGGGCAGGGGGAGGGGGCGTGGCAGTGGTGGGTGTGGGCACAAAGTATATTTAAGTGCTTAAAGTAAAATGATGTCGTACGAACTCGAAACTAAAAACAAGTTAGTATGGTAACTTTTGGCCTAAGGCAGACACAAACACACACAGAGGGGGTGTGTGTGGGGTGTGTGTGTGTGTGGGGTAAAATGATTTTGCTTGCAATCCGCACAAAAAATCGCTGTAGCGTATCTTCGAGCTCGCATCTTTGAGATAGTTTAGCGTGAAAATAAAGTAAAGTACGGTAAAATTGTTGGCAGTTGATTATTGAATCGCTTTAGGTCAAAGCTCAACGGCAGACACACAGACAGAGACAGGCCAACCAGCTAACAACAACAACAACATGGAGTAAGTCAGCAACAGCAACAACAACAGGAGGAGCAGGAACATGGCAGGCAAGCAGAGATTAAAGCGTTTATTGATGCGCAGATTGCGCGCATTTTAGCCAGGAGGAATACACTGTAGGAGGGCGGGCAGGGGGTTCTTGCCAGGACACAGACAGGATGCTAGTGGATGTCTGCTGCTCGCCCCCAACCCCTCCCCACCCTGCTGCCTGTACGTGTGTGTGGGTCGCATCTGGAACTGAAATTGTCGGTTGCTGCTGTCGTTGCTCTTGTTGCTGTTGTTGCTGCTGCTTACGCTCAAATTGAAATAATTAAATTGATAAAATGTGGCAAAGATTAAGCGTCGCACTTTATTTGGCTTAAAGGCATACCGACCAAAAAAAACAACAACAACAACAGGAGCAGGCAAAAAAACAACCTAACTAAGCCAACTGTGGAGTGTTGATTAAATAAATAAGCCGACATTGCCAAAAGGCTCACACTATACGTGTGTGTGTGTGGGTGTCTCTCTGTGTGTGTGCGTGTGTAACAGGTAATGTTATTTGTCTTTGGCATTATTTTCAAATCGCTTTTGAACTGCCATTTGTTTGACTGCATTCCGAAATGCCCTTTGGCATGAGCCTTCACCTCTTCACCTCTTGACCCCCCTGCCACCCCTAGCCAAGGTTTGAGCAGTTCGCTTGGCATTGTTTGTGTGGCGACGACCTCTGACCTTACACAGCCACACCCCCTTTACCCCACGCCTACTGTCGTGCTGCTAATAACTAAGCAGCTATTTCAATTATGTTGTTGCTTATTTGAATCTTGCACACTCTTTGAGCGGTTTTAGCCCAAGTTAAAGCGCTTATTAGCCAATGTTTGAACTGTTTTGAGTAAATAATTGAAATTAAATGAACTTAGAGCAGTTTAAACTTGAAAATAAGCTTTTTTTTATTATTTAATGGACAGACTTTTATGATTATTCAACATTTATATGTTTTAAGAGGTTTAATCATTTAAATCAGTTTTATTCTAGCCATAAAACTTAGCTAAAACCATAATATTAAATGATAAGAACTTTTTAATAAGGACATCAACAAGTTCTAGCTTAATTGCTGTTATTAAAAAGTTTTCTATAAAAATCCTAAACTTGCGTATAAATAAATTATAAGCTTTTATATCTGAATATTTAATACAACTCCGATTAAATATACTGAATGAAAACTTATGATTTAATGACAATATTTGGTAATTATTAAATCTGAAAAATATATATGCTTTGAGCAAATAATTTAAAGCAAAATTGACATAAATATTACCTATATAAAATTTTTTAATAACAACATCAACAAATTTAGCTCAATTGATATTAAAAGCTTTTTTTTAAAATAATAAAATTGTGTATAAATAATTTATAAGATTTTAAATCTGAATATTTGACATTACTCCGATTAAATTTACTGAATTAACTTTATAAATATATAGAAATTTTTTGCATTTATTATATCTTAAAAATTAATACACTTTAAGCCAATAATTTAATGCAAAATTTACATAAATATTAAATATGAAAACTTGTTAATAACAACTAAATTTATAAACAACTAAATAAATTTAGCTCAATTGTTATTAAAAAGCTTTCCATAACATGCTGAATATTTAATAAAACTCCGATTAAATTCACTGAAATAATCTTATAAATAAATGTCAATATTTGGCCATTACTATAACTCAATAATAAATATACTTTAAGCATATAATTTAAAGCAAAATTAACATAAAATTAGCTGAATTTATTTGACTGAAAGATTAATCAAATTTAATTTTACTAAGCATCAGACTCATTTGTATAGCTCTTAATATTTGAACAACTCTTTCAACAAATTTAATCAATTAAATGAATTTAAATCGATTTCAAATGCTGTCACTAGTCATCAAGCTTAACAAGTCAAAAATGCTGTTATTTAAATTTTATTTTATTTTAATTCCTAGGCTCAAATTAACAACAACATTTTACAGATTTGTAAGTACGAGTACTGCTTTGATTGCTGTTCAATTATGAGCAGTTAAAGCCATTACAAGCTGGCTTATTAGCCAGCAGAAATCATTGAAATGGAGACATTTAAGCCAATTTCCACTAACTGATTGAAGCGGGCATTTAAATGGTTTCAGTGCATTCAATTTGGCAACATTTTTAAGCGTTTCAAGTCAAACATTTTGACTGCTCGCAGTACTAATTAGCCAACTTGGCTGCAATATTTGAATAGATAAATTGATAAATTGATGGATTGTTGTATTGATATGCAGTTCAGTAAATTTTGAAGCACATTTTGAGCTGCGTAATGTGAGAAGAAACTTGATTCAATTTCGCAGCATTCCGTAGTTATATTGATCCGTTTAAGTAAGTGGCTTTTAGCCGTATGAGTGTGTGAGTGTGTGTGTGTGTGTGTGTGTGTCGTGACATATATACAACAAATTTGATTTGCACATTTGCATGCATTTTGTGGTTGCATGTGGCGTTATTATATGCTGCATATGGGAGCCAAAGCAACGTGAATGAGCAGCAAATATCGCATATTGCGCATACGCACTGTTTAAATGACAATTGGTAGTTGAAATGGTATTAAAGCTGTGCGCTTAAAGTAATTATCTTGAAACATATAAATAACAATTTGTCAAGTATTTAAATAAAATGGAAACAATTTATAATTTGCTCAGTTGCGGATTTATTTAAGTTTATTTAAGTTTATTTAAACAAAAGGTAACTGTCAAACACTGAGTGGTAACACTAAAGAGTCTGAATATATTTTGAGCACAAAAACGTAGTTTTAAATGCATTTCCTGAGTTAGTTTGCATTAAACTACTAAGCTACTGCAAACTCCGCCTTCTTTGCAGGGTATTTCATAGTCTAGCCAACATTTTCCCACCTTAATGCTGCCCGATTATTGGCTTGAACAATTCCCATTGACTAGTGTTATTTATGTAATGCCAACTTACCGTAATTTAGTTTTACAGCTTCTTCACGTGAGCATATTACGCATACGCCACCAGGCACGGCCCCAAAATAACAAATACAGTTATATATGGTTATGGGTATATGTGTGGCCTGATGAAATTGAAAGCCAACGAAAAACAATGCAAATCAAGGCAAAGCCATAATGACTCGAATCCATCACGTAATCAAAGTAACAAAACCAAGTGAAAAAAAGTATTGCCTACTTTTTTGGGGTCGACCAGCAAAAAGTGAAATACTTATATACACACTTAGTATGTATATAGTTAATCAATGCCAATGCTTGACTCAACTCAACTCGACTCGACTCAGGGCGTTAAATTTGTTACGCTGGCTTATCAAAATGCCAGCATCGTCATGTGCACTGCCAATTCACATAAGCCATTCGAGCACTCAACTCTGGCCTTAAAAACCCCCCGAACACTCCCTCTCCCCGTGGATAACCAAGTTGCCTAATGGCTTCAACCATTTCCGGTCCTGCACCCGTAAAACGTTACCCGCAAATTAGTTTTGGGTGCTGCTGCTGCGATGGCGATGGCGCCGCCGTTTGTTGCCGTGCGAACAATTGAAAAGCCAAAATCGAATCGAACCGAATCTTTTCAATGCCGGACGCACATCCTTCAACGGCGACGTTGGCTGCGACGCCGACCGAGACGCTGGCATCACTTTAGAATTCATTAAACGGCCTCCTCTTAATGGAAATGGCCGATAACGTTTGTGCCACGCTTCGATAAGCCAACTTCGTAGTCGTCGTCGTCGTCGTCATCTGCTGCTGCTGTAGAAATCCAAATGCATGAAGCGTAATGGCTGGCAGCGCATTGTTTGGTCGTTTCTCTCAATCTTTTTTGGGGGCAAGTGGAGAGGGGACACAATATCAAAAATGCTCCATAATTCAAAAACAAGAACAAAGCAAATGGCAGCAACTGTGTGGCAACAACAACAGCAGCGGCAGCAACGTTGCCACCGCAGTTAACGTCGCTGACAATAACTTCAAAGACCGCAAGTAAATTAATGTTAATTTTATGCTAAAATCGACAACAGCAAAGTGTAACCAAGAAAATGCTACGACACCAACACCAACAGTCACACCCACCTTCACACCAGCGCCCACTGCCACACCCACACCCACTCCCACCCCCCAACCACTCCCCCTGCCACACTAATACCAATCAACCAGTAGCAGGAACGTCATTATGAGCTTGCTATTTCTTGGCGGCATCAACGCTCGATTGGCATTTTGACACGGCGCTCTGGACAGCGTCGAGCCTTTGGATTAGCACCCACCAAACCCAAGGACTCGACGAAAAATTTAAATTTATGCCAACTGCGGGCACATAATTTAAAAATATCAATCAACTCGATAACGCAGATTGTGTATGCCACAAAAAGTGGCAAAGACTGTTGCGGCAACACCAGGCAACGAAACAAACAAACAAACAGAAAGCAAGCAAGAAAGAAAGAAAGGAAGGAAGGATGCCCAAAAGAAATGAACAAACCCGAATCCAAGCCAGGCCAACTGAAGCATTTGCCGAATCCTCGCTAGTCCAAAGAGCAGCAAAAGTGGGAAAGTGGCAAAGGCAAAAGCAAAAACTTGGTAAACAACAGCAGCAGTGGCAACCAAACTTGCCAAAGAGCCAACAACAACAACAGCAACAGAGGCAGTAGCAACAGCAGCAAAAGTCGATGCAGCTCAGCTGAATCCGCATTTATCCTTTGCCTTCAATGCTGCAAAAAAGCCGCTCTTATTGGCCATGGCTCTAACTCTAAACTCTGCCTGTGGTTGTAACTGTGACTCCAACTCCAATGCTGACTCCACCTCTGTAACTTGTTGGAGTATGTGGCTAAGAGCGCGCTTTGGCCAAAACTAAGGCTCAGCTGCTAAGCTTGAGAGCGAAACTTTTTGCCAGGGTTGCCAGCAGTCAAGCAACTCTTCAGGCTGTGTGAGAGCTCTAAGAAGGTTAAAGGTACTACACGGCGAGACTCTTCGGTGGTAAGTAAACGTTGGAAACTTGGAAATTTCTTTGAGCTTCTAGTAGTTAAATATTTATTACTATTTATTTATTTTTTATAAGAAATTAATTTTCTTTAAAAATTTTCCTTTTACTACAGTGGAATCCGGTTATAACGACACTCAAGGGACCGACGATTTTACGTCGTTATACCCGGTAGACGCTTTAACCGAAACGAGCAAAGAAAAAAAGCTTGTATGGGGACCAAACAAGTCATCGAATTTTCGTCGCAATAAACGGACGGACGCTTTAAGCGGAGTCGTTATAACCGGATTCCACTTTCTAGTTTTTTGATTTCTCAGTGTAAGAAGTTGAAATTTATAACACTCACAGTCGCTCACTCTCTCACACACCAGCTTTTCTTCTCTCTTTCGCTTACCCACTCATCTTGCCTCAATCTCCCTCTCCCTCTCTCTCTCTCTCTGCCTCTCTTTGAATTATAATGCTGCAAATGGTCTCGGATATGCAACAACAAACAATAACACGGAACTATAGCTAAAGCAAAGCCAGAGGCGGCCAGAGCAATGGCAACTGGTAAACAAGTTTTCATCTTTTGTTTTCCCCTTTTTGCTTCTGCTTCTTCCTTAACAACAACAACAAGAGCAGAACAATGAGTACCGTTAGTCAAAGCGGCTGCTCAAAGGACGCCGACAACGCGTTGCAATGACGAATGCAACGAGCGTGAACAACAAACACGCTGAACTGAGGCAACTGCGGCAACAACTCGAAGTACACGCAACTTGCAACACGCAACATGCAACTCGCTGTTTGCTGTTTGCTGTTTGTGGCACAAACCTTTGGCCCAGTTCCGGCTCTAACTGCCACGCCACCTTCAACTGGCCCTAATTGTTGTCCTGCTCAAAGCATTGAAAGGAAATTAGAAAGATTTCAACAAAAGGCGAGACCTAGAGATACCCTGTGTTGGAAGCTAATATAGAGTGAATTTAGTGCCGATTGTTGATTTAATAGCTCGTTGCTATGACACTCGAATTTTAATATATTTATTTAACTTATTATTTAATATTTTTAGTCAATTTTATTTAAATACAGTGGAATCTGGTTATAACGACTCCGCTTAAAGCATGCGTCCGTTCATTGCGACGAAAATTCGATGACTTGTTTGGTCCCCATACAAGCTTTTTTTTCTTTGCTCGTTTCGGTTAAAGCGTCTACCGGGTATAACGACGTAAAATCGTCGGTCCCTTGAGTGTCGTTATAACCGGATTCCACTGTATTTATACATTTTTTTAATATAAATTAATCTATTCACTAGTTATAAAATTGTTTTTAAGTTCAAAAATATCTACCTACTTTACACTTCTTCATACTCCCTATACACTTCTCACAGGGTATGAAGATAATGTCTTATTGAGCATTGCATTTGAAATCGACAACATGTTAAATTGTCTGTACATGTGTGTACATTTACACACCCCCTAATCTCCGCTCCTCACCACCCTCATTTATCACACTCCTATTAATTAATTAATTTCCTTTAGTTCACAGTTTTTTTCCATGCTGTTTTTCTGGTTACTTCAATCGCAGTTTCGCTATCCTTGGACCAGTTTCGACAGGTCCTTTCAGCTCATTCGCAGGAAACATTAATCTACATGTCATTCGCGGTCACATGCTTGCAACAAAGTTCATTACTTTGTGCTCTCCGCTGCTCATTAAAGCAGCTGTGGAATACCCTGTAGTGTGAGTACGCCACGCAGTGGTGTGGTTGGGTTCGTAGTGAAACTTCAACTGTAAGCGTAAGTATAGGATATGCCACAGTCGTTCAATCTGGTTGTTTATGTACTCAAAATTTGATAGGTCATTTTTTATTCCTACAAAATTGTTGCTTAAATTATTTAAGCATGCATTGAATGCTATTGAAATATCCTGCAGCTAAAATTAGTCTAATTAGTCCTTGAATTATACATTTACAAAATTGAGGTTATGTGCGAATATTACCCTCAAGTTGCAAACGAGATCTTAAATTTTAAATGGCTAAAAGAAGCTGTGTAAAATGAATGACATTGATTAAATTGCCAGCTTAAATTAGCTTAAAATACTTTAAAACAACAGATTTGAAATTGAGGTTATGTCTTATCGGAGCTCAAAAAAATAACAATTGAAAGTAAAATTCAAATTTGTATTTAAATTTCTATTTTAAAGCCAATTTGGGCCATACCTGAGTGAAAGAGACAAAATGAGCAAAATATTCAATTAATTTCGCATTGTGTGAAATATTTTGTTAGTGATTCTGTCAATTATGGAAATAAAATAAAAAAATATTTTTGTTTAGTTCAATAGTCATTGCTAATTGAAATCACTTCAACGAAATGATTTGAGGTGTTAAATATGCAAATTAAAATAAGATTTTTTTCAATTATTGATTGTCAGCTCCCACTCCCCTGACTTCTCTCTCTCTCTTTTACTTATATTTCATTTCCAAATTACATTTGGAAATCTTCGAGAGTAGCAATAAAACTGTAAATGATTTCAATACCTGATAAATCTTAGAATTTGTCATGGTAAATATTAGCAACACACTCGAGTGGAAATATATATATTACTATATATGTTTATGTGATAGTCACAGCACTTAATTACTTTATTGAGTAGCCCATATTATTGGGAAAGCTTTCTATTGAAAGATGCCAATTGGAATTTTGTGTGCATCTGGCAATGCAACTAAAAAATAAATGTGCTTCTTGCAACACCTCACAACTTGGCCAAAAATAACAACAACAAAAGAAAAAAAAAAATGAAACCATTTGACCAATTCAATCGGTTTCAGGCCCGAGTCCTTGTCCTGCTCCTAGTCCTGGCCAAGTCCACGTTCTGGCCATTGAAACGAACAATTTTAAATCGAAAAATCAAAACCCAAAACAAATTCAATGTCCTGTTTGTTTGTTGCTTCTGTCCGTGTCTGTGTCTGTGGCTCTTGGTCTCGGCCTGGCTATAAGTTCAAACTGTCCGGAGTTTGAGTGTTTTTGGGCTTGTTGTTGGTACCTTCAATTTTTTTTTGTGTATACTTTTTGTTGCTTCTGGTTCATTCGAGAAGACATCCGATAGTGCACGATGGGCAAAAACTGCAATATGCGGTTGAAAAACCGGATGTATTCACGATTGAAGAGCTTCGCAATACTTTTGAATAATAAACGAGCCTGACGGCAGCAGCAGGTCCTTAAGGGAACACTGAAATTTCCAGCACGGAAGCTGATTATGACAAGGAAATGAAGTAGCACCCGCAAATAAGGTGCAGAGTATCTAAGCTGCCAATAGCAGCAAAAAACTATAAGACACAAAATGCAGGTAAATAGATAGTGAATAATTGATAAGAAAATTAATTCTAAGTTGCATTAAATTAATTAGAACATTTAAAGTGCGATACACAAATAGTGTCATTCGATCCACTTGATTTCCATTAGCTTAAAAGCTCTTTCTATCGTTTGGGCAATCATTTATCCATTGTAAGATCGTTCACTGCTGTCACCACAAAACAGAGCGAACGAAAGAGAGACAGAGGAAGAGCAAGAGCAAGAGAAACAGTCAAAACTATAGCAACAACAAGCAGTACAGCAACCCACAGCCAATTAATGACAGCGAACAACTGCAATATCTGTCCCCCACCTTGCACTCCTTTCACCCTTTTTCAAACATTGCCAAAGGGCAGTCAATGAAAATCAACTAAGCAATTGCCAATTCCTCCATAATGCTGGGCTCACATCTTCTCATTTGCCACTCCCACACCCCACACACACTCACACTCACACAAATCGTATGTTTAGCCAGAGCAAGTGAAGAGCATGGCAAGTGTTTCTAATTAGTTGCCCATGTGTGTATATGTGTGAGAGTGTGCAGTGCAATTGCAAAAAGTAACGGAAGAAAAAAGAATGTGTAAAGCAAAACAAAAACAAAATACAATTACAGAGCGACCGACAGAGAGAGACAGTTTTAGTGTATGAGTAGGGGGAGGGGGAAGGGGAGTGTAGTGAGTGCAAGCAATGAAAACTGTAAACTGAAATATGGCACGACGACAGAGGGCGACTAACGAGACAGAAGCAAATACAGGTTGGCATAAATGTAATGCCATTATTAGTTGTCGATATACTCACACACAAAAACACACACCCACACACACAGTCACCCACACATTTACCTGTGCCAATGGCTTATATCTACATCTGTATCCGTGTATCGTCGTGCCGAAGACACCGTTAGTATCCGGCGCAAAAAAGATTTGCTAAACATCCGTTAGAAAATTTGCTCTATGTGTTTGCCACATTCGCTGGTGTTTGCTGTTGTTGCAAAGATTGTTGGCAATGCGATTGCAGCAAATCAGAAAATACTCGCACAAGTGCGAATGTGAATATTGATGCTGCCCGCCCTTCCGCTCACCCTGTCCCCCTTTGGTATCCACCCATGCTGGTTACCAAAAGTATGTACGAGTAGTTGCCACAGCCAAAATAGTCCCCGCAAGGGGCAAGGCACTTCGCGTTACTTCGCCTATTTCGCCTACTTGCACCCAACTCAGTCTACGTCTCCGTCTCAGTCTCAGTCTCTCCTGCAGCTCATCCACACCTTGCCTCGCTTCTCGCCCACTTGTCGGTCGCCGCTATCCAGCATAAGCCCCCTTCACTTCCCCCTTTCCACTCCTGCTGAGCTTACTCACTTGTTCGTTCGCTCGTTCGTTCGCTCGCTTACTTGCTACTTCCGCTTCCGAATCCGTTTTGTGTGCTGTCGCCGCAGAAATTTAACGAAGTCACACGTTAGTCGCTGCCGCTGCTATCGGCGCTGCCAGCGTCGCCGTCTCCGTCGCCACACACACACATTGTTATTGCAGCCTCTCTGAGCAGCATCCCAAAAAGCAAGCAGTGCCATCGCTCTCTCACGCTCTCTGTCTTTGTCTGGTTCTCTTAGGACCTGCATCACTTTGTTCGTACACAAAGCTTCGGCTTTGGCGCTCGTCCACTGACTTCGGCTTCGGTTTCAGTTTCGTTATCGGTTTCGGTTACGGCTTTGGCATTGCCTTCGTTGGCATCGCATCTGTGCGCTTTTGTTCAGCATCCGTGGCTGGCGTTCGTTGTGTGTGTTTCAGTTTCAGAGCGTTCGTCGTTGCAGTCGGTCGCATTGTCGGAAGCTGACAAAGCCACCGTATCGTTAATCATTTGGTAAACGTCGTGACAACGTGTCGAGTTTTTAAGTCGCGATTTCGCGCCTCTGTTTGCCAGACATTTTTTTACTGCAACTTGCGGCAGCTACTGAACACTCTCGACTTCTTCAGCGTACAAGTGTGTGTGTGTGTGTGTGCGCGTGTACTTAAATGTGTGTGCGTGCATATTTGCCGGCACATCATTGTTGTTGTTGTTATTGTTGCCGCCCATTGTAGTGACAGTCGTCGTCGCGGTGTTGTTGTTGCTGCCGCCGCGTTATTGTTGTTGTCGTCCTCGACGCGGTCGTGGCATTCTGAATACTTGACATTTTCGCCGCCAAATTGTGCGATTTCTTCAGGCTGTGACTGTAACGGTGACGGTGACGGTGACGGCGACAGTGACTGCGGCTTTGCCTGTGACATTGGCATGAACGTGGCGCACTTTACCGACTGTGCCACTGCCACCGCCAGTGACTGTGACTGTGACGCTCTCCCGGCTGCCCTTTTGCACACCTCGCAATCCCAGTGTCAACTCCATCAGCGTCTTCGTCTGCAACGATTGACTGGCAAACAAATTTTGCAATTCAATTTCTATTGTGCATTGCCAATGTGAGTGTGTGTGTGTGTGCAGATAGGAGTGAGTCTATGTGTGAGCGTGTTTGAGTGTGTTTGTGTGCCTGACTTTATGTACGCATCGTTTGCTGTCAATTCAAAGTAATTCGCATAAAAATTGAAAATTGCATGCAAATTAAATAAATAGACAAACTCGAACAACAACAAAGGAAAAGAAAAAGGAAAAGAAGAGCAAAAAAGCGTGTACAATTCAGAAATCCAATATAAAATAAATGTGCAAAAAAAATATATAGTTGAGCTAGAAATCAAATCAAATGACAGTTTTGAGTTTGGAGTTTGGAGCGAGCAGCAATCAAAGCAAATGTCATTAGCACGCGCAAAGTCAACAAGGACGCTGCTCTCGACTGATAGCAGCAATTGCAACAACAATAACGGTACCAGCATCGGGAGTAGGAGGCAGCATCATCGAATGAAACTGGATTTGGAGGCAACTGTGAGAACATTTGCATAACTTGCAGCAAGAGTTTCATGTGCAACAAACAACAACACAGACACAGGTAAAAGCCTTTTGCCAAACTCGATTTCCGCCTCGTATTTTGCAGGTGCTCTTTGCGCGCCCCTCCCCCTTGCACCCCCTTTCAGCCCCTCTGCGTCCCTTGACAGACCTTAGGAACTCGGCGCTATCATTTCTATTTTGCTATTTTTCCCTTTTTGCGCCAGTATCAACTTTACTGCCGCTCCATCATGCCACAAACACACAAACACTCACACACATGCACATACCTATATATATACTAGATGTTAGCCCAACTTTTAGTTATGGCTTTCGCTTTTCGCATAATGTCAGTTTTATTTGGTTTTGGTTTTCACTCCCTTAGTACCTTAACTGGGCGTTGTGGGTCTGGGGGTTGGGGGCAGTGGCAGCTTCGATACTACCCGACCATTCGGCACCCTTGTAAGATTTATTGTGCCACACTCGCACACTCAGACACACACACACAACGAGTGCATCTCGAATGCTGCCTTGAAACACATCCGCCATTTCCGTCTCCATCTTCGTCTCCATCTTCATCTTGGCCTCCATCTTTGTTTCCATCTCCATTTTCTTGTTCTTACTGTATTCATTCTAGAGTCGGAGAAGTCCCATAATCTCTACTATTTGCATCGCAGACTTTGCTTTGGATTTGGCTATGGCAATGGATTTAGTTATGGTTTTTCTTCCGCTTTTCTTCCGTTTCGTTTTTCCATCTTCATCTGCTCATCTTATTCTTCGTTGCGCTTTTTACCGCTCGCAGCGCACAAAACTTGTACATTTGTTTCAACTCTTTGCCACACACACACACACTCACACACACACACACTTGCACACTGAGCAAAAACTATGCCACATTTACATTCACCAACTAGCAACTACCAGTTGGCTGTTAGCTGTTTAGCCCAGTTTACAGTTACGCCCTAAGCCAGGTTCCCCAAAAAAGTGGCAGAAAACTTCAGTTAGCCACAAGACAAGATACTTTGTTGAAGTCCTCCATAAGCTGCAAATGCTGCTAATGAATGGCTCTCATAATCCGACCCGAAATCAGTCACAAAATCTCGCAAAAGGTAAGAAATGTGAGGCCTCTCTTTCTCTCGTTTCCCCTCTCTCTCTTTCTCTCTCTCTTGCTTCGAGCACAAAAACTAATTGTAATAAATCTGCTCGTTTCGGCCATTATTCTTAAATAGTTTATGTGCACATTATTTATCTACGAAATAATTGCATTTGATAATTTCTAGCATTTTAATGGCTTTTATTGTATTTAAATTAAATCATGTTATTTTTAAATATGCATATTTTATAGATTGTTTTATAAATCGTATTTTTGTTTGGCTTATGTGCAAAATATTAATAAAAGGCTTTGTCAGTTAAATGTTTAATTGGTTTTGTTTAGAGCATTTGTGTTTGAAGAAGAATTGGAAAATAAAATGTTTAGTTTTAAAAAGAAATAAAATGCTTAAATTATATTTGGTAACAAGAGTTAATAGTTAACTTAGGATAGATAAAAGTTAAAATATATTTTTAAACAGACTAAATAATTTTGAAAAAATATTTAGAATTTTATTATTTATTTTTAAAAAATATTTTCAGATATATTAATGTAGATTAACAAATTTATTATATATTTTAAATAATATTTTCCGGTAGATTGATATAGATTAACTATATTTTGTGAGGTATTAAATTTAAAAACTTAGTAGTTTTTTTTTTTTTTTTTATGTATTTACAATTTTTGTAGGAAAATTGATTATAAAAACTAAAAGTATCTTGTAAATTCTTTTCCTTAAATACATCAGTTCTCTGTTAACTAACTTTAGTACGTTCTTTATTTGGTGTTGTGTGAAAGTCTGCTCTTTATAATGAAATTATTTCGTCAGAAACTTTGTGCATTTATTTATTTTTATACTCTCTGCAAGAGTATATTGGGTTTGTGCAAAGTATGTAACAGGCAGAAGGAGGCGTGGCAGACCCCATAAAGTATATATATTCTTGATCAGCGTCACAAGCCGAGTCGATATAGCCATGTCCGTCTGTCCGTCTGTCCGTCTGTCTGTCTGTCCGTCTGTCCGTATGAACAAACAGATTTCAGAGATGGTAAGAGCTACAAGTTTGAGCTTGGTGTCAATCGATCACATATTTAGTCAGTCAATACAAGAATCTTTTTTTTTTTCGATGCCACGCCCCATTCGCCCACAATGAGCAAAAAACTAGACACACCTCGGAAAAAATCGGTGTTTCCAGAGAATATTTCAGTAACTATGGCACCTAGGATCACCAATTTTGGTATGGAGGTTCCTAGCGACAGCGTTAATGCATTGGCATTTGAAATTTTGGACTGCCACGCCCCTTTTTCCCAAAATACATAAACAACTTTCGTTCCGTTTTTAGGCATTGGTTCATATAGTACAGCATTGTAATTGTATAATTCGAGTGGAGGCTAACTATTTCAAACTATTCCTGAAAGGTGCATTAAAATCGGACTATAAACAAGAAAACTAGAAGCGTTACAATATTGATAATTGAACGCGATATCACTAATGAGTGCGAGCGAGACAGAAACGTTTTCGCTGTCTGTGTGGCGGCAGCGCAGCCCGCAGTCGCTGGCAGCGCCAAATACACACATACATATGTAAGAACATATATAATGTCAAGCGTATGTGTATTCGCATACAAGCAAACAGATGTATGTGTGATTATGCTTAGATTGTTTTTGTTTCAAAGTGTTTTATTGCAAGTACTAGATATTGTAATATCTTGATACCGATTTTAATAATTTAACCGGGAAAAAAATGCAGAGAGTATTATACGGTTGGGCGTGCTCGACTGTACTTTTCTTTCTTGTTTTTCTTATGCTAATCTTTTTGGTAATCTTTTTATTTTTGAGCTGCTTTCTTCAAGTTGATTCAACGCATCTTCATTTATTTCGGGTTCAACAATAGATAGAATAGAAAGAAATGAAAAAGTTTGGGTTTATCTGCATGTACTACGAGTAGCTGTTATTCAAGGTGTTTTCACATGCCAATCCATAAAAGCCAGCCCCGAACACCGAGCACCTTTTTTTTGGAGGTGTCCTCCCACAAATCCATTTGCTTATCCGCACCGCATTCCAAAAGTGCCATAACGGAAAAACTTTTGGGGTACCGCACACTTTTTTCGGCTCCGTGTATCTCAACTCGTTCGGCGCACCTACACATACACATGGGAGTGGGAGTGGGAGTGAGTGGGTGGTGTGGGGGTGCACTGTTAGACGGATATGCGGACACGGACTACTGAGAGGATTTCACATAAAACGGAAATGGCATTATCCTCGCACATATTGTTGTGCGGATTTTAGTTTTTATTACGGCCGGAACGCGGCTGATGCCCATAAGAAAAAGCACAAGAAGCAGCATAAGATACAGCTGGAGGTGGGGGTGTCTTGAATCCCAGCTCGGGTCTAACCGGTCCTCAACCCAACACCTGAAACTGAGCAGCATAAATACATTTTGTGTCTTGTTTGTGTGATACATCACGAGAAGGTGTCGTCGCGGGTGTGGGCGTGGGTGGGGGAGTGCGAGTTGGAGGCGCCACCAATGTGGCAAAGGCAACTAGCATTGCTCACCTGGCGGTTGCAATTTATGTGCGTGCCCCTTAAAAATTCACACACCCAAACACACCCAGGCACACCAAGGTGAAGACGAAGCCTTCTTCGCTAATAGTTTCGGGCATTGTCTTTTGGCGCCATCTAGCGGCTGCTGGGCCGCATATCGTTGCGGCGGCTTTTGTTTGGCAAGACAAGATTTATGTGGCCTTCGGCCAAGAACAACAACAACAAGTCGTAGACGAAGAGGCGGCAGCAGCACAAGATGAAGGCAAGCAAATGGCCATGAATGCTGTCAGTCTGTCCGTTTGTCCGTTTGTCCATTCATCTATCCATGCGTCTGTCTGTTCGGTCTGTCCCTGCGTCCGTCTCAACGTCTTTTTGTCCCTTCGGCACAACCTAAACAAACACTTGAGGTGTGTAAAGTTAGCCTTGTCCATTCCATCCATTGACTTTGCTTGCGTTTTCATACCCTTTAGCAGGGTAGTGTTATTGGGTCGTGTAGCGTGTAACAACAGGTGGGAAATGCGGCTTCAAATTACTTAAGAAGTCTACTGCACCAGTTTCAGCAGAAAGCATACAAATGTGAGTTATTTTTGTTAGAAAAGTATTTTAATTAATTACTAGAATTTTTTTTTTTAAATAGAAAAAATCTTTTTATTTCAAATTTGCACTTTTTGTTACCAAAACTTACACACAGTTAATAAAATAGTTATTGAATATATATAAATTATATTATATTAAAAAATCTAAACTGAACAAGTCAAAAATTGTAGTTGAATTTAATTTATTTTTATTCAATTAGTTGACATAATTTAACTGTTAGTGTATTTAAACTTTTGTGTGCCTAAATACAATTTCTTGGAGCTTCAGTTTGTTTTGGTTTCACATTTTCAGCGCTTTCAAATTGTGGTTAGATTTCGGTTTTAGGTTTAAGGTTTTAGGTTTTAGGTTAAGCAAAGACTTTTCCCCCTGCCTCCTGCCCAACACTGTCCATCTCAGTGTCTGCTGTCTGCGGAAGGGGTTCCATCTCCTGCTGCTCTTGATTTTGGCCAGGTCTGGTCTGCTCTGCTCTGTTCTGGCCTGGCTATTGTGCTTAATCACAGCACGCACATTTACATATTGGTTACCGAAAACTTGAGCAATCCTTTAAGACGGCCCGAAACCCTTTTTTTTTGTATTTTCAGCTCCTGTTTGGTTTCTTCTTTTGGCTCGCTGCTTTATCTGACTTGCTATTGTTGTGCGTGTGTGTGTGTGTGGGTGTGGGTGGTGTGAGGCTTACGCTTAAGTAAACACACACCCAAACACCCACACACTCATACACGCCCCAAAACACACAGTGAGACAGATCAACCTATAGTCGGTTATTTTTCCCTACTTCCACTGATTCTTCTTCTTGCCTGTATAAACATTTGTGAGTTGGACGTTTCAGCATTGTTTTCACTTCGTTTTTTACCCCTGTCTGTATATCTGTCCTCCTGTCTGTTTGTCTGTGCCGCTCTCCGTCTGACTGACTTGACGGGCGGTCCCCTACTCCGACCTCCCGAGCTACTCCTCCTACAGACAACATACAGCAAAATCTGAAATTGATGATGGGCAGTGATTGTGAAAGTTGGCAGTCAGTTAAATTGAGTTCTGACTCGGGCAACGCTCTCGGGCTTCATCTTTTTACCCCACTTCCTACCACTAAACCCGACTCCTTTTGGGGTGTCGCTTCCTTCGGGGCGCGTTAATTGCTTTGTGAATGGTGTCCGCCTCGGCCGGAAAGTTAACATTTAACTTTAGTCTATTTTGGACTTTAATCTATTTATAATTGAGGAATGCATAAAGCATGTTAAATAGGAACTTACACAAATTCTGCTTTGTTATGCGAGCTAATCGGACCAGGGATTGAGTTGCCAGCCCCCCGTTACTCCTTAACTACCCCTCTCCCAACCCTTTCTGTCCCCATCTCCTTACCGCCTTTAGTTGAGCTAAGTTTAGGCCAAACATTTTTCGGGTGCTGAGTATAGATGAACTGAGCTCTGGCCGCCATTGTTTTAAATACGGATTTCAAAACTTGGTAACCTTAAATTGTTGTTGCTGCTGTTGTTGTTGCTGTTGTTGTAGTTGCTGGCGGTTGACTGCTGCTGCTGCTGAGGTAGAGGCGACTCACATAATTTGCATAACTAATTTGTGGAAACTTTGGGCATAGGAAGTTGTTGAAAGTTCCTGAAGGAGCTGCAGCAGCAGCAGGAGCTGGAGTTGGAGCAGGAGCTGGAGTCCTCAGTCAGGAGCTGTGCCAGTAGATGGAGTTGCGGTAATTTCTTAACAGCTGCGCTCCACAAAAGTGCTTAATTCTTTCAAAATGAACGTAGTGCAGGACGTAGAAGGGAGAGGGACTTGGAACGCAGGACTCGGGGACACGACCATTCGAAATCTGTCCTAATTGAATACATGAGAGCATAAGTTAGCAGTGTGGTACTTTGATATCAACTTTGATTACTTTATGGCTTTATGGCACTTGAGCGTACAATTTGGCTTAGTTTGCCGGTAATAAGCAGGTTGTCCCCATGCGAGACAGAGACGGAGACAGACTGAAAAGGGAGAGCAGAATTGAGAGTTCTGTCCGGTTTTCGCTTTCTCTGGGGGATTTGCATTTGAATTTCGAGCTGGTTTTTGTGCATTATGACCATAAATGATGTTGCTGCTGATTAATTGTCGTCTTTTCCGGCTTAACAAGCTCATTTAATTATGCACAATACTGTATAGCAAAGGGGGTGCAGTGTGCACTGTACACACTGCCCACTGTGCACTGCACACTCTGCCCACTGTACACTATTTAACAAATTAGTTGATTAGCTGTTTTTGGAGTATTTTATGACAGTTTTTCGTTTAGCTTCGAATTGCAAATTTCACAAATTTCGGAAATTTCGGTAATTTTGTAAATTTTCACAAATTCTACATTATTATTGTGACTGCCATCATCGACCTTTATGACTCACTGTCTGCTCGTCTGTCTGGCTGTCTGTCTACACTGTCTGTGCAAAGTTTTCGTTTACCACAAAGTTGCTAATTTAGTTTGGTGTTATGAATGAATAATTAAATCCGAGTTCGTCGCACAAAAGTTTCTGCAAATTGTTTATCTAAGTGTTGAATAGTTGCTGTTTTAGTTTAGGCAACAGACTAAATGTTTTGCTATTTTCTATGCTTCAATTCCAATTGATTTCAGTTATATGATTGAGTATACAATTTAAGAAATATTATTTTCCTAAAGATATATTGTATTTAAATTTTTGTGACTGCTTAAATTGGATAGAAAATTTAGTAAAATGTAGAAAAATCTCTTTATTAACTCTGGGATAAATTCTATTTCCAGAAATAACCACAGGTGATTGATAGCTCAGATAGATGTCATTTGAAAGCATTCATCAATGATGTGTGGGTGCAAATGTGTTGACAATTCAGACATGCAATTGTGATTGCAAATGAAAGGCAACAGAAGAAAGGAGAGTAGAAAAAAAAGAAACAGGAAACAAAGAAACCAACGAAAGGCTAAAGAGAGAACAAAAGATGGCTAAAAGTTTGAGCAAATAGAATTGGGTTGGAATGTAGGCCTAAAACAAACAGTTTTTAGCCCTGTAATGCTTGAAGGCAAAGCCTATTGTGTATGCAGTATTTGCTTTAATAACTTGTTCAAATTTGGCTTAAAGCAGCAGGCAGCATTACGTAGCCGACTGTGGCACAGTTGATTGAAGAATTATTGATAGAACCTTTTGTGTTTTTAAGATACCTTAGTGTTTACAGGGACTGAACATGTCGGTTTAATTGCAGTTGGCAATTTTGACTTGTTTTTTAAGTGTTGCCAATTGGCCTGACATGTGAGCTATTACGTATACGTAATGTGGGTTGAATGAAAAGGTTTAAAAAAGAGTTGAAGTTCAAAAAGTAGAGAAATGTGACAAGAATTTCATAATTAAAATCGTAGATAAGTCGAAGTTTTTTGTTTTAAACAGAATTTTTCAATTTTCTTGTCTACTTTTAACACTTTTATATACATAATTGTCTTTTATCCCATTAATACTTACATACACCTTAGTTAGAATTATTTCGCACCTGCTTCCCTTTGTCACTCAATTTACAAACTTAAATCGAATCGTCTTTAATCTCTTACTGAACTGCTACAAATTGCAGGCAGTCTCGAAGAAAAGTTACAAAATCTGGCAAGCAAAACTGAATGCAAATTGAAATGGAAGCGAATTGCAGTCGAGAAAGATAAATGTTCCGATTTGCAGTTGGCAATAGCCGAAATTCAATTTGCAACTTTCATATATTCGTGTACGAGGACAATTGAGCATTGTAAGGAGCAGATTACTTTGTCTCTCTCTCCAGCTCTCCATCACTCTTTCTCTCTGTCTTACTGTGTCTGTTTCACTCTGTCTCTTTCGACTGCTGTCGCCCAATTAATGCGTGTTAAGTGCTGGCTTTACAATTTCCAAAGACTTGTATACATTGGCAAACCAATTAGCATGGAAATGTAGGTCTAAGGCTCTCGTCGAGCGTATGCTCTTTTCCTATTGATGGCCATGTTAACGATATTTACCGCAAGCGCATCAAGACCAAGTACACCACCAACAACATTAACAACAACAACAACAGCAATAATAATAGACGTGCCCCGAAAGTCCGGCTGGCACAAATGGCCAACTGCTAGCAACATTTTTATGGCCCAAATTGGACCTCGAGGCTTGGCAGCATTTTAACAAAGTGTTAAACTGAGAATTTTATCTGCAATTCGGTAGCTCCAAGGAATACACCCCGTACAAGAAATGAAAACCTTAACTTGGTCAAAACAAAATAACAACAGCAAAACAGTAGAGAGCAAAAAAAAAAGTGTTAATTTGTGAGTGAGCGTTCTGTGCTTAGTTGGCATTATGTACGAGAAAGTACTCGACGACTGACCTCAGCAATTACTCCACGCCTTTATTTTAATTACACGGAAACAAGAGCAATGAAAAGTAAAAATGGCAAAAACGGGCAACAATGCCAGACAACGGGCAGGAAGGAGACAGCGTGAGAGAGAGAGAGAGGGAGATGGGGAGAGAGTGTGGCAGGTTGATGGTGCTACAAATGAAGAGGCTAAAACGCACAGTGCCAAAATTAGGTTATAATCCCGAGGGCATAGTTTTAATTCCCAATACAAATATCACTACACGGAATGTACAACGTGCATAAATTTCAATGACGTTGCTGGTTCCTCACTGTTGGCCCAGAGATGGTCGAGAAATTTGGCCGAGATGCCGGTTGCCAGTTGCCAGTTGCTGGCTCAGCGCTGCTGTTGCTCTTGCTGCTGCTGCTGCTGCTGTCGCTGCTTCCCGTTACAATTACACGCATAGTCACACACACACAAAGAGCGTGGCAAAGAGAAAGAGGGGAAGAGAGAGCCAGAGCGCGCGAGAGTGGTAGAGAGGAAGAGGAAGCACAGTCGCTTGGGAGGCGGCAAAGACTGATAACAACGCTCATTTAGTTGTACGCTGTTCAGTCAGACAAAGAGTCAGACAGACAAAGAGACAGACAGACAGGCAGACGAGCAGACAGTTAGAGTCAGCGAGTCAGTCAATTGAAGATGCTGGCTGGCTGCCCACCACAACACACACACTCACACACACACACACTCAAGCATAGAAATAAAGTCAAAGACAAATGAAAGAGAGAGAGAGGTAGGGAGTGCGGAAGTGAGAGCAAGTTGGAAGCTGACTCGCTCCTTGGCTGCTTGCTCATTTAAATAAATAAAGAAATCTGTAGTAACTTCTTGAAATTCCAACACATTCCATATCATTACTGAAGCAACCCACAAAAATTCACTCAATCCTTGAATGCGACATGCTCCTGCACCCTCTTACACACACACGCTTACACACACACACAGGCATACGCATACTTAGAGCAGCCATAGCGCAACCACAAAGCATCTCAGTGGCTGCTGCCGCCAAAAGCATCAACATCAACGTCAGCACCAGCAGCAGTAGCAGAAGCAGCAGCAGCAGCAGCAGTAACCAGACGAAGTCGAGAGTCGTAAAAAATTGTAACGGATGTTGCGGCCATGTATGTGTTTGTGTATGTGCTGGCATGTGAGTGTGTGAGCACAGCTGAAACAAGTGGAAACGAACAACTGAGCGTAAGAGAGGGAGAGAGCGCACCCACAGCCAGCAGCAGCAGCAGCAGCAGCAAAAAAAATTGAAGAGTAAAAGCTTTTTACTCTGTTGCGCGCGCTCTCTCTTGTATAATGTAACTGCATTGTGTCTGTTGCGAATGTAAATGTGTGCGTTAGTGTGTGTGTAGTGTGTGTGCAAGGGAGACAGTGAGTCTTAACTCTAACAGCGAGTAAAGGGCTTCGGGTTTTGGGCTTTGGCTTGAATGTAATGCGGCGACATCATTGTCTGCCGCTGCTGCTGCAAGTAGTAGCAAAGTTGCCGCTGCCAGTGCTGCAGTTCAGCTGCTGCTACTGCTACTGCTGTTGTGGTTTTGGTTGTGCCATCTTGCCGGCGGCAACAACGACATTAGCAGCAGTTGCCGATGCGTTGAGTTGTTTCTTCGTCCCTGCTCTTTACACTCCCCCTACTACAACACACACCCCTACACACACACACACACACCTTGGGGCCAAGCAATGCGTTGTAGCTAGGGCTATTTTATTAGAAAGTTTTCGAAAGTTAGTTTTACAGAGTGTAACAAAACCAGAGTTGCGGATGAAACTGTGAAATGGGAAACAGCAAAATGGGAAAATGCTGAAATGCTGCAAGCCTAATGATGCCGCTGTGTCTGACAACACAAATTGCGCAAGTTATATTGCGAGGCAGCAATGATTGATTGATATGGATGAGTGTCTATTATCGCGATATACAAGTACTCGACTCGGCTCCTAGCCACTTTTTCTCCCCCAAACGAATGTTTTTGGTATTTTTTTTCACTTTGTTTTTATTGAGTGCGGTTAGTCATTTTCTTAGGTTTCAATATGGTAATATTGAATTTAAAAAACAAGTATTTTTCAAGCTTCGATTACGCAGTTTAAACACGAAATACTTATGAGTAGGAAATTTAAATTTATATACTTAATATTCTTAATGGGTAATGTAATATAAAACTTTTTTTTTATGTCAAAAATTGGATTATTTAAAATCTACACATTTTTGCAACTTATACCTATTCCATAATTGAATAAAATATAAAACTAATTTGGTTTAATATGAATTCCACTTAAACTTCATTGAACTTCATTAAATTTACCTTCAAATATTTAAAAACTAAGTAAGTTGTAATAAAATACCTATTTTATTTTTAAACCAAACATTTTCAATTTTATACCCAACTTTTTGCATAAGAAAATACCCAAAAAATAAGCGTGTTCAGTGTGAGCTTTTCTCCTTTTTTTTTGTTTTTTTTTTCTGAGCACTTTATAAAGTAAACAAAAGAGGAAATGCCTAAAATGAAAGCCGGTTTCGCCCACTCGACGAAGGAGCGCTCAATGGAGACAGTCTGAGATTAAAATATTGAGCTGCAGATTTAAATTTGGGAATTCTATTACGGGAAATTGGTCAAGTTAACGTGTGGAGGGTTTTCCACTAAAGCGCACGTGTCCATTTGCAATAATTTCCATTCAGCTGACTTTTAAATTATTGAAGCATTTAATAATAATAACACTTATAATAAGCATAATAATAATAATAATAACAGTCATAATCATATGGCTGCCGTAGGCACTTTTCCATCTAGCCATAAAAATCCGAAATCCAAAAGAAAATCCAACTTATGCCGCTGGCAAATACCTCGATTAGCCAAACTAACCAATTTCGAGTGTGGCTCAGGGATGTCGTTGGTGGAGTGGAGTGGAGTGGAGGGCAGAGACACACATTCCTGTATGGAAATAAGCAGCTTCATATGCACACACGGATTCGCATTTCTTACCCCTCTGGTGCCCCTCTCACACTCTCCCCCACTTGCTTCTGCAGGAGGCGCCACAAAAAAAGAAAAATGAAATCAAAAACAATAACTTGTCTCCAGACAGCATTCCACAAGCGCCACGCACGTTCTACCAACGGCTTTAGTTTAGGCCAGAGTCTCGGCCAGAGTCTACAGCTTCATCGGCGTGCCCATCCACCTCCCCGTCCCGTCACGTCCCTTCTACATGCCCGTCTCGCTCTCTATCTTCATCTTGGTCTCAGCTTTAGCTCCTGGACGTCGAATTCGGCTTTGGCTACGCTTGACGTCTTCGTCTGTAGCTTCGAGTCGTTTTTCTGCGTTGTTTATGTACCCTGTGTAGTAGAGGCAAGCGGGTGTTATCATTTTGTGGGAATCCTTTTGCAGGTATTGACAAAGTGTTAGAGTATTTGTGTGACTGACAAGTAGTGTTAGTTGGAATATTGCCAATAACTTTTTGGAGTGAATTAATCAGTTTAATTAGGGTTGTATATTGGTTTATATGAACTACTTCTTTCAAGATACTTTAATAGTTATTATTCTTATTCAAACTGTTTGTTATTGCTTACTAAACTAAAAGTCTGCTATAACTAAAAGTGAACTGTAACTCAAACTTATCCATATATTAATGGATTCTCAAAGTTAACAATAACCATAAATTCACTGCAACTAAAAGTTATGGTAAACATAAAGTTAACAATATCTATGAGTTTAGAACAAACAAAAGTTAAGTATAACTTTTGGTTAACAATAACTATAAATTAACTAAAATGTAAAGTTAACTAAAACATAAGTTTTAGTTGTAGATATATATTTTACAGACTTTAGATACTTTTCATTTGGTCTGGCACAAAATTTAACTAGTTTGTGTTCAACTTTAAAAACCAAAGCTGCTGGGCATTTAACAGTCGAGCAGTGCTGCTCTACACCAACATTCCCGCTACTTTTTTTTGTTTTTTTTCTGTATTCTTTAGAAAAATGTTATTACGTGCCGCTTTCGGTGGCGCTGTCGCTGGCGCTGGCAAGTTATGCAGTGTGCCCGCCTATGCCCAGACACGCTTCCGCTGCTCCCCTCCCCCTTCTCCACTTGCCCTGCTGTCTGCTCGCTCTCGGTAGCTGCCATCCGCTCTCTGCTGCTCTCTTCACGCCTCTCCCACTCCCACTCCCTGTGTGGCTGCCACACGCCCTTATCCTTGCTGGCGCGCTCGCTTGCCTCGCTTGATTGTGTTGTTATTCAGCTTTTGTGTCCTTGTCGTCGTCGTTCTCGTCTCGTTTTTTTTCCTTCTTTTCCTTCTTTTTTTTTGTGTGTGGCACTACACATTTTTTCGATACTTCTTCTTAATGTTATCGTCGTGCCCGATGCAGCTCCTTTGGCTGCTCCTTCAGCTCCTTGCTGCTGTTTTTGCTGCTGTTGTTGTTGTTGTAGCCTTTGTCGCAACAATTTTATTTGAAGCTGCCACTTTTTTGTTGGCTCTCGTTTTTGTTGTTGCTTTGCTGCTTCATTTTTATACACAATTCCACTTTTTTATGGCATGTCGGAGTTTCGGGGGGCAAGTCTGTGTGCAACAGCAGCAGCAGCAGCAACGTCTTGGCTCTGGTCTCAATGGCATTAGGGGCTAATATTTGTAGACTTTTTCAGAGTTGATTGAGTGGCACGCACTGCCACACATCACACACACACACACAAACACACACAAACAACACACACTTAGGGCCGGGGATGTGGCAAAGTGTCAAGCGCTACGTGCGCATTGCTGCCACATGCCACACTGTGGCCAGACGCTGCCATGTTCCATGGTACGTTGAATGACGACGTTGTTTTCACACAGCATTTGTGATGTTTTTAGTTTTGCTGGATTTTTGAATTGATTACGATATCAATTATGTTTGCTTTGGCCATCGATGCTGTTGGCATTGCTGATTTCAGCAGCGCCGCAATCCCAGCAGGACTCGCACACAGGGCACACATCGGGGGCAGGACTCGCAGCAGTCGCTGAACAATATCCCTTGGTCCACTTGTTTGCTTTTGTGCGTATAATTTGGTATGCTTCTGCCTGCCGCTATAATTTCTACGTATGCTGTGGGTGTGTGGGTGTGTGTGGGGGCGTGTGTGTGGGTGTGTGTTTGGTTGTGCACTAATAGAATAGCCGCAGTTCCCAGCTAGATGTCCAGCGGGGCTGCTCTCGCTCCCGCGCCTCGCTGTTGTTAGCTTTCTCGCTTGTTCCGTTGTTCCGACTGTTATTTGCGCCTAAAAGTATGCTTTGTCTTACATACTCACCCACACAGCGCTTGCATTTCATGTGTGTGTGCTGGTGTGTGTTTGGTCATTGTGTGTGCGCGTAACTCCGTTGATTTGAATTTTGTTGTTGCACGGCTGCCGCTGCCGCTGCAACGCCGGAAACCGCCGTGCTGCGTACATGAGCCAAGCGGAAGGATTCGCGCGGCTGTTACGCGTTTGTGTTGCGCTGCTGGCAGCGACTGCGACTGCGACAGAGAAAGAGACAACAACAACTGTAGCTGACATTGCACAGTGCTTCATTTGGCTGAAGTGCTCGGCAAATAAGCGCTGACTTTCGGCATGAGACAGATTTTCAATTGCAAATTAGTGACTTAATCAAGGACTTGACAAACTTTAAACAGCTCACAAAACTGGCAACTTAAAGTTACTAGTCTGCAAAATAACTGCTGCAAGCAGTAACCATTTAATATCATATATATTGCTTTCTAAAGGTTTAAAACCATCCGAAAATGGCTTAAAATTTATTGTCATTTCATATTAAAAAATCAAATAAATACAAATTTAAAGCTTTCAATGAAAACAACTAACAAGAACTGTACTTTATTTTATATATAAATTTAAAATAAATAGATACAGAGGAATCCGGTTATAACGACGCTCAAGGCACCGACGATTTTACGTCGTTATACCCGGTAGACGCTTTAACCGAAACGAGCAAAGAAAAAAAAACTTGTATGGGGACCAAACAAGTCATCGAATTTTCGTCGCAATGACCGGACGGACGCTTTAAGCGGCGTCGTTATAACCGGATGCCACTGTTATTAATAAAACATTCAATTTGATTGAAATTTTTGAGTAAGAATGTATCGCAAACCAACTGGAAATAGATTAAATTAATAACTTTAAGTGAAGCTTTATTAAAATAATAATACAATATTTGGCAGCTGCTTTTGGTTAGCCAAACCACTGTGCAGCAGCAGAGGAGAAAAGGGCAATTGGGGGTAAAAGAGGGCGCAGGGCATAGAGGGTTAAAGGGTTAAGGGTGGGGCAGGGGTTTGTGACTGGGGTCGGGGGCAATTACGAAGCGCAGTCTGGCGATATTAAAGTTGTTGTTGCAGTTGTAGCTGCTGTTGTTGTTGTTGTTGTTGTTGTTGCTGCTGTTGTTGATGCTGGCAACCGCAACCGGGTTACACTGTACAACACACTACACTGCACTGCAAAATATCAACTTTATTTTGAGCTATCTGCTGTCTGCAGTTATGCAAATATGAGAAATTGCATTTCACGCAAATGCAGGACAATAGAGGCAAAGAAACAAAAGTATATTGAAAGCTCCGCTGCCGCTGTTGCTGCTGGTTGGTTGGCTGGTACTTCCCCACCCCCACCCCCTTCCGTTCCGCGCTTCACCCCAAAACTTCTTCCGTATCTTTTACTGTACATAGGCGAAAAGTTTTCGCATTATTTGAAAATACAGCGTGCAAATTTCGGAGCAAATTGTGGAATACTTTCATCGTGTGGCTTTCGCTGCAAGCGTTTGCCTCCACGAGTACTCGCATACAGACAGTCATATTCACAGTCGTATTCACATTGGTATTCGTTTGAATTTCGCTCATTGTTCGACTATCATCATCATCTTGTAATGTCTCTGGGTTCTGTACTGTTTTCTCTTCCTCTTTTCTCACATTCTCTGGCCACATTCGCACATATTTTTCACAATTTAAAATAAACGAGAAGTAATTTAACTGCTTGGCACTTTGGTCAGTGCCAGCACAATCCTCCTGTCTCTCACTCTGTCAGTCAGAGTACCTTCCGCCACCCACACTACATGTGATACGATAGCCAATTAGCCATTCTACCAGAACAGCCAATTGGCCAGAAAGTCCAGAGGAAAAAGAAAATGTTTACTCCTTCGTTGAAAAGATTTGTCTGTGGTCTGCATATTAATTACCAGCTGTACGATAGATTTCAATTATAATATAACTGGCAGTAGCTCTCAATTCCATAAATTACGATATGCTGATATCATTTGCTTAAATTTGCGACTCTGTTTACTTTACTGGCGAGCTGGTGAGTCAAAAGAAAATATAACCAAATTTAATATAAGACAGTGCGTATACGTAATGGAATTTCATGAAATGTGTTTTTCTAGCATTACTTTTAAACTATCAGAAAGTGTTTGAGTTGGGCAAGTTTTTCCAATTATTTTGAGAATCCTTTTTCTATTCCATAGTTAGTAGTGGGCGCCACTGATTGGATATTAAGCCTGAAGTTTCACAAGGCACTTAGCACTGGAGTTTACCATTTCGATTGGTCATCGGACTTAATCAACTAAAAAGCTGGCCACAGCAATGAGAAGAACTTAATTTCTAATTACGCGTACGATTTGTCAGCGTTTTTCTCTCGAATGGAAAGCACTCGTAAAGGGGTTAAGGAGGGGTGGGGGTGGGGGAAATGAGTAACGGGTTTTTTTTGTTGTTGTTGCTGGTCTCTTGTTGAGTGGCGGAAGTGGAAATCTTTTGCGCATCAAATAGTCCGAGCATGCCTCATTTCCAATTAACAATAAATCCGTTGCAGTCTCGAGTGCTGCCGACATTGACCAACTGAGCGAATGAGTAATTTAATTTTGTTGCAGCTTTTGGTCTTTGCTATGTCGCAGACGGAGCACAGACAACGGAGCGCCGGAGAGAACTGATGGAGAAGTGCTAGAGATAGAGCTAGAGAAAGAGAAAGGGAGGGGGAGAGGAAGGAGAGAGAGAGAGAGGGAGGAGAGAGAGAGAGCGCACATTTTACGCAATTAAAATTGTTGCCAGCGATTTCACAATATCGAGACCCTGTAGTTTTCAAAGTGGCAAGTGGGTATATGAGGTTTAGTTAGAAGTAAGGCTTCAAGCTTGAACTTGTGTGGGTTGAACTCAGAGACTAGAAAAGCAGCTACTTTTTGTTGTGTGCTCAGATCAAGTGGAGATAGGAATTTCTTGAGATATCGTGCCTATAATCATCTATATAATGTCGGGTTATGAGACTTATTCATTCAAGAATCGGTTGCCTTCAAAGTATCTCAATAAAACTCTAGAAGTGTCCATTGCAGCACAATTACAGGGTCTTTAACTGTCGCCCTGCTTGCAGCTTTTCCCAGCATTTTTTTCTGGCTGTTTTGCGCCCCGTTTGCTGCAGCTAAAAGGCATTTAAGTGTGTCTGTTGCAGAGCAGCGTTTTCACATCTTTTTGCCACCGGAAGCGAGTGCGGATGGGGCTGCGGATGCGGAGATGCGACCATGTCGACAACGTCTAGAAGCTGTACAGCTTCCAGAACTACGACTACGACTACGACTACTTTGGCACGGCGTCTTGGCAGCCCTTTTACTTTTCATTTGCAGGTAACTTTTTCGTTATAATTAAAAAATAGCAAAGCGCATTAGGCCAACAACAACAACAGGAACATGAACAGAGGAAAGGGGGGCTGCTGGCCAAGCCAAACGGGGCGTGGCATGGACCAAAGCAGCCACATAAAATGCTTTGGCTAATAGCCATTTTTACTTACTTACCTGAATGGGCGCGAAGGCCAAAAAGCCAAGTAAGTGTTCGACTCCGTGTTCGTGTCTGTGTCTTGGCCCAAAAGAAAGTTACGCTTGTCCAGTTCGTGGCCCAAAGGGGGTGGCAGTGGGGGAGTGGGGGGTGGCAGCAGGAAGAGGAGTGCTCCGTGCGTGCAATTAAATGCGCCGTTACATTAACTTTTACAGAGTGTCTGCCCCAATGTCTATATATATATAGACTGCCGTGAGTATGTGCTGTGTGTGTGTGTGTGTGTGTGTGTGTGTGTGTATTCTGTTGATTGTTGACTTGATTTGTTTTGCTGCCTTTGACGCCGCAGCTTGCCGCTTGCCTCCTGCCTCCTGCCACCTGCCTCCTGCCGCTTGCCACAATGACCCCACTCAAAACAAATTGCCACAGCCCAAGTCGAATTGGCCAAGACAGAGAAGTGGCAGCAGAAGTACAAGAAGAAGAAAACAGCAAATTGTTTTGCTTACTTTTAGCTGTTTTGCTGCTTTGTGCTGCTCATTTGAAGCCCGTGCCTTTATGCGTTGCGTTTTTGGCCAACAACTTTTGGCCAATAAATGACTGTAGCTCTAGCTCCCTCCACTGACCACCTTTCCCTACCACTTGTGCCATAGTTGACGCGGCCACGTAAACAAATGTTAACTTTCTCGTTTGCTTCGTTTCACTTTTGTGTTTTTCCTTTCTTGGGGGGGGGGAGAAAATTTTTTGATTTAGTGACTTTAATTTACGCTCTTCTCAGGTGCACCAACTGTTGCCCCCCACTGCTCGGTCCAAGCAGCTGTGACCGCCCTCTAGCTAGCGGCAACCCCAAAAAAACCCAGCTCCTAGTACCCACTCCAAGTCCTACCCCTACTACTTTTGGCCCTACTCCAGCTTCTTGGCCATAAACGCACACACTTCAGTCGATAGGAAGCGTCAGCTTCAGCTTCAGCTTCAATTCGTTTTTCGTTTTCATTTTTAGTGGTGCGGAAAATTGATTTATTACTTGGAAAATAAAATGTGCTACGTGTCGCACACACAAACACACACACAGAAGTAGGCACATGCCTATATATATTTGTATATATATGTATTTGTATATATATAAGGTAAGGCAGGAAGGTAGCGCCTGAATTACGCGCATACATAAATGGCGACAGGCAGTCACAGGTCGCCGCTTGTCTGTCTGTCTGTCTGTCTGTCTGTCTGTCTCTCTGACTGTCGCTGTCTCCGTCTCCGTCTCTGTCTCCGTCTCCGTCTCCTTCTGCCTGTCTGTCTGTCCGCGACATTGCCCTTAGCCCGCGTCTTGCTGTCAGAGTGTCTGTCAAATCACAAAGGCGACGCTGTCGCAGATACAGATACGCGCCGAGGGATGCCACAGACATTCTCACACACACACCAACTGTGTGTGTGTATTTTTGATAGATCAATCAATCAATTCGCATTTCTCTGTTTTGTTGTATTTTTTATTATTTTTCTTTTCTTTTTTTTTATAATCTTAATTTGTCTTTCACTCGCGCGACTGGCGACGACTGAACCGCGATTGCCATTCATTTTGTTTTGTCGTTTTCATTTTCTTTGCCCCCTCGCACTCCCCTCTCACTCCCCTTACACCCTCTTCTCCCAGCCCCCTGTCAGTCCCATTCCAATTGTTATTTTTGCGTGATTCCTCAGCAAGTCGATTGGAATTTGTCAATCAGCTGGTGCAACATATATCTACAGATCTCTTCACTTGATAAATTGTTGCCTACTTTTATTATATATATTTTCTCGATTTTTCCTTGCTTCTCTGTCGTGTTTTTCAGTCTATCGAGCTTTGGGTACAAATCCTCGTTTTGACACATGTGTTTTGTGTAGATTCACATTTCAATTGTAATTAATTAATGAAACTCATATGATTTTCGAAAAATTTCCCCCCCAACTCGGGTGCGCATTAGTTTTCCTCGTCGCTCGGCGAAAACAATGCCAAAATGTCGAGTGAAAAAGCCCACACAAAATCCTATTGTAAAGTGTAAACAAAGCCACCGCAACCGAAATGTGCCACCGAATGCTGGCATTCTGTCAGAAAATGCCAGTAGTCCCCCTACTCCGCCCACAGCCTGCCTGACTGCCACACCCCCTTTGGGCTCGACTCCCACTCCAGGCCATACATTTGCCAGGCCGTGTTATTGTTATTGGAAGTGGCGTTGACTTTGGTTTGTTTTTGCGTTATAATATATTTGATTTGTTGCTGGAATTTTGCCGTTTTTGTATATGAGTTTATACCCTTTACGCGTGGAGGGTATAGCGACTTTGTGGGGTGTTTTGATACAGTTGTCTGATTAGCTTAGAAGTTTCTCTTAATCAAGCAACTAAATCAATTTCTTTAGTGCCTTTAATAAAGTCCAAGTTTTTCAATGATTTAAAAAAGAAACTACAGTGGAATCCGGTTATAACGACTCCGCTTAAAGCGTCCGTTCGGTCATAACGACGAAAATTCAATGACTTGTTTGGTCTCCATACAAGCATTTTTTTCTTTGCTCGTTTCGGCTAAAGCGTCTACCGGGTATAACGACGTAAAATCGTTGGTCACTTGAGTGTCGTTATAACCGGATTCCACTGTATTTTATACAAGAAAATTGTTTGCTTTCGAGCTCTTTTACCCCTCAAGACACTCAACTAAACTTAGAGTACTTGCAACTCGCCTTTCCGAAATTAAATCCTTATTCAAGCCATATTTTTTCGGATTCTTTGTCCAGGGCTATAGATTGTTCTTGACTTTTTTTAGGTAATACTTCGATCAGTGTGGCACGCAATGCCACGCCCACTCCATGTGTGTGTGTGGGGGATGTTATTATAATTGGCAACGCGGCATGTGACTGTTTTCCTTTTTTTTCATACATTTTTGCTCATTCCCTTGGAGTTGTTGTTGCCATGTATTTGAATGTATTTTAGGCCGTGCGTTTTTGCCAATAGCCAAATGCGTGTTTTTTGGGCTTTTTTGGCTTTATGTTTTGGCATTTTTGCAATTATTTCTCGCACAAAATGTGGTTTTAGCAGTTTAATTGCTTTTGGCAAGTGTAGTATGTCTGTAGTTATTTTGGCAAATTTTCACAACATCAGCATCGATTTATATGCAGCGCACAAGTTGCTGCCCGCTCTGCCCCCTCGAACTCCCTTTCATACATTTCTCACACTCCTAACTCCCCCCACCCCCTTCTCTTGCTATATCCCTCTATTTATGTGCAGCAGCTGGTGTTCCTGTTGTTGCTGCTGGTTGGCAACACGCACTAATTGTTGCTGCTGTTGTTGTTTGTGGCTCAGCAATAAAACCTGAGCTATGTTTGCCCGCTTTTCCGCTTTCCGCTTTTCCTGTTACACAGCGAGAGACGGAGGGGGCGTGGGAGAGTGTGAGCAACGCGCGTTAGACGCGGCGTATGCGTGACATTAATTTAATTGCAATTTCACATCTCATGTGTGCGCCAAAGTTATAAAAACCAGATTTACAAAATGTTAACTTTGATTTCATTTCTTATTTACGAGTCTACGCTTATGTGTGTGCGTGTGTGTGGGCCACGCTTGGTTAGCAGCCAGCTCTTAGCTATTAGCAGCTGTTGCTCCGCTTCTTAGCGCTTTGTTGTTGTTGCCTTTAAGTCTTCTTCGGCTCTGCCTCTCCCTCTCCCCCTACCACTCCCTTTCCCACTGCTACTCCATTTCTCACTGTGTGTCTCGGATTACGTGTGCGCTTTGATGGCTGCTTGCCTTCTGTCAGCGAATGCCACATCCTGCGGCTGACGTTTCACTTTAATGAGTTAATTATAACCGAAAGGCGTCGATTATGCTCAGTTATGCGAACACGAACTGTTGCCGCCATCGGACCATTCCACCAACAACATCTCGTCATCATATCGCGTGCTTCACTCAACCAGAATGGCTATAGCTCTCATGTACACTGAGCAAAATGAAAGAGTTTTGAAACATAGAAACTTGGGCAAACATTTTGTAGTGTAAGAGGAACTAAAAAATTTATTTTGTAGGCAAAAATTTGTTATTTATAAAAAGAAAAAAGACTTGTTACACCTAAAATATTAATTTTAAATATTTAAAAAAATTATTAAACTCTTTCTAAACATTATAAAAAGTATTTTCCGTTAAAGAATAATATTTTTAAGTACCATTTTAAACTCCCAGCTAAAGCTTTTCACACTCCAAACCACTCCTAATTTTCTGCTTTCAATTTAAAGCAATTTTTTTGTTAGTTTCTTCAAGTGTCTGCACACGTGTCACTGTATTTGTGTGTCGCATCGTCATCGATGTCGTCTTTAGCTGGCAGAGACTCCTTCGGCATCTTTTGTGGCACATATTATGATAATGGCTTGTATACACAGGAATATACAGAGTCACAATCGCCGTGCCCTTTTGCGACAGGTGTGCCATGTGCTTAAAGTTCTTAGACGCTTCACTGTACAGGGTACAAATGATGTCGTTTATTGAGTGTGCGGTTACTTTTAAGATTTTTCTCTTGTTTCTTTTGTTTTGGGTGGTTGTGGGTTGGGTGTTTGTTTTCGATTATGTTGTAATTGGCAACTCAACTCGTCTTGGCACTTTTTAATTGGCAATTCGATTTGTTTTGGTTGTACGTGTCGTATGCGTAATGTGCGAGCTTAGTTTGGGCTCTGTCGATTAGGATTAGAGGGCGATTGAATAAATCGTTCAGTATAAAGGCCAATATGTGTGTGTATGTGTGTTTGTGTGTGTTGGTGTGTGTGCCATGTCACTTGCGTTTGCGGCATGATTAATTGATGCTCATCAATGCGATTAAACTCCATTAAGCGGCAACACTCGCGCCTCGCCAGCTGTCCAAAAGTTTTCCCACAGATCCCCACGACAAGCAGACGACAAAGCTAACGGTTGATGCCACAGCAGCAGCGGCAGTTGCCGTCGATGTTGACGTCACCGCCAACTCCTCCCCCTCCCACTCCCCCTCCCTCCCCTCCTGCAACTCCTCCGCTCTTCTCGAACGTAAATTGTGCAAATTTTAATTAATTTTGTATAATCCTTTTGTAATATTCACAAATGAATACAAATTGATATTAATTCTCAAGTGCCAGGCATTGACGGAAATCCGCTTGTGCCAAAGTAAGCGTGCGACAGAGACAGCAACTGCAGAGAGAGAGAGGGAGTGTGAGTAAGTGAAAAGGATTTGTTTTGCACTGCGAGAAACCCCAAAAAAAAAAGTGTAAATAAAACTTTTCAACCATTATCAAACCAAACTCCATTAATGGCGCACATGAATTATGCAAATAACTTAAGAGTATTCACATGTACAGTGCGAGTATTCATAATAATTATAATAATTATTATTATACACGGCACTTCGTTCAGCTGTGTCGTGTCTCGGGTTATTAAAAATGCATAAATAAATGATAAGAAATAAAAAAGGTTGAGACGAGGAGACGGGAGAAAGGGAGACAGGAGACAAGGCGACTCAAGATAGTTTAGCGCATGCATAAATCGATAGATCATAAATCTTGATAAGCACTTTCAAAAACTAATAATTTATTACTTGCTTCCTTTGATGCACATTTGTTAGAAATTCCCATTGTTGTCTGCTACTTAATTTATATGATTATGTAAGATTAGGTGATGTAGAGATAGCGGAGTTGCTGAAGGAACTGATAGGGAAACAAGAAAAAACGGTTATCTTTGGCTCGCCGAAGATTAAATACCCTTGCAGTCATGCTTATTTCGTTAATTTGGTTTCAGTCACCAACTATTTCTATGGTAGATATATGATATAGTAGTCCGATTTAGATGAAATTTGGTCAGTTGGAACACGATTAGAAATTGATTCTCCGTGAATTTAGTTGAAATCTGTCAATAGACACCGAAAATTGCCATACTAAGCATTTCAACCGATTCTTCCTATGGGGGCTATATGATATAGTAGTCCGATTTAGATGAAATTTGGTCAACAGTTGGAGAACGACTATAAATTCATATAGCGTGCATTTGGTTGAAATCGGTCGATAGACACCGAAAATGTTCATACATTTCATGCATTTCGACCGATTGTTTCTATGGGAGCTATATGATATAGTGGTCCGATCTGTCCGATTTTTACAAAAGAGCTGCGTGCAGAGAGAATACACATCAGTACCAAGTTTCATTAAGATAGCTTTAAAACTGAGAGACTAGTTCGCATAGAAAAAGACGGACAGACGGACATGGCTACATCGACTCGGCTGTTGATGCTGATCAAGAATATATATACTTTATGTGGTCGGAAACGGCTCCTTCAATGCGTTACAAACTTCGTGACAAAAACAATATACCCTCTGCAAGGGTATAAAAAGGCAAGAAATGTCACAACTTTAAACCGCTTTTAAGGCACAAACTTTTCTATTCAATGAAGTAAATTTTTACTTATAACAAACTGCATAAGAAATGCAGTTCATTAAATGATTTAAAGCCAACTCCAGCCATATAATTAAACATGCTTAAATTAATTAAATGTTGATGATAATTATCTAATGAAAGCAGCAGAGACAGCAATGCATAAATTGCACTCAACGAAATCAAAGAGTCACAAACTGAGTTAGTTTCTAAAATCATAATCAATATTAATATTTATTTAATTGAATCTATGTTAATATGGTCGAACTTAAATTGGATGTGCGTATATGGAGATGTGTATAAACATATTCTCATTTCGGGCACAAGTATCTGGAAATATGCACATGGAAATATGATAAATTAATTTAATTTAGTGCTTCAAATATGCTTTAAATTAAGTCAAATGAAGAGTATTTGATATCACAAATAACACAAGGAGGGGGAGGAGGGTGGGGTAGTGGTAGGAGGGGATCGTCTAATGAATATTTCAAGAACGTTATGTGGAAATTTGAAATGCGCATTAACCGAAATGAAATCAACTAATGAAAGTCAACTGAAAAGATAGATGCAATGTAAATTTAATAACCATTTTGGCCAATGCGCTTGTCTCTTGTTGCTGGCTAATTCAATCTGGCCGGCACTGGACCAGGCCAGCAACAAGGCCAATACCAGGCACAACCATTTGCTATTAAATTGCAATTTGTATAAACTGTTTATGTGTGTGTGTGTGAGTGAGTCTGTGTGTGCATACGATAATTGTCAGCAATTTTGTTAACATGCATGGCTATCTGCAATTGCTGCCACTGCCTGTTGTTGCATGTTGCTGGCTCTTGTTGTCGTTGCAGTGTGGCAAGTTTATTGTATACGATACATTTGACTGAGATTTAGCAGCCTTTGTTCGATAAACATTCGGCAAAAGATTATAAAATGCATTAAATATTAAAATTTTCGTGCTTTTTGAGCAACTTTTAGAGCTGTATTACCCCTGGCAGTGCCCCTCTTAGCCCTCTTAGCCCTCTTAGCCTTGTAGCTGTTTTGTTATCAATGACAAATTTGTTGAAATAATAATAATAAATAAATATATAATATTTATTTGCCAAATTGCTCAAGTGTGCATGGAATGTCAAAGAATGTCATGCTGCAATAATATTACCATTTGTTGTTGTATTTGTTGCTGTTGTTGTTACATGTTGTAATTGCTGTTTGACATGACATTAATATTTGAGCTGCCTCTGCGTCTGCTCATTACTAAAACACAACATGATTTATTTAATTGTTGTACATAGGAAATGCAAAGCAATTTTTAGTTGTAATTCGTCGTTTTTTTGTTGGCAAACATTTTACAAACTGAAATTAAATCACAATGAGAAGCAGCTAAAACTTTACGCTCACACAACTCTGGCAATTTTTGTGACTTGGTCTTGTTAATGAAGTTATTAGAGCGTTGCAAAAGTTCATTAAACAATTGCAATGGATGCCAGTGCCAAGAGAGTCGAGCATAAGGTCGGTGGGTTGGAAAGTGTGACCCGAAGGGGCTTAAGAACTTTAATTGGCTGCGGCACACGCTGCGTATGTGTGGCATGTGCGATATGTAAACGATAACTGGCAGTTGCAGATGGGGACAGGACAGCACAGGATGATGTGAAGCCAGGACAAAGCCAACCAAAAGTGCCGCTAATGCGCTTAACTACTTGAAATATTTGCCATATGCCAGTGTTCGGCAAAGGGGAGGGGGCGTGGCATGCCACACAGTTGCCAGTTGCCAGTTACCATTCAAATTAAATATTTTAATATTTTAGCAAGGGGTAAGGAGGGTGAGAGGCAGCAGAATATTATAGCGCAGCTGCTCTAGGGCACATACCACGGTGCGTATGAGTGACGTTTATCTCTTTATTTGACTGCTAATAAATGCGGCGCTTATTAATTTGGCCCTAGGAGGTACTGGGTGTGTGTGTGTGTGTGAGTCGCTGTCAAACTTTTGTCACTTGTTTGAGCTCTCGACTCGGCGTGGCGCACGCTGCGTATACGCAATGCGACCAAGCCTGAAATAATAAACTCTTGTCGCCAGTGTTTATTATCGCTAAAATGCACAATTAGCTGATGTTTTTGCGGTGCTAATGCTTTAATGCCCCCACCCCACACACACCGACACGCCCACACACCCGTAGCTGCACATGCAGCGATAAATATACAACTAAAGCACAAATATATATATGTATCTATATCTATTTATCTGTATGTGTTGCTGTATCTCGCTCGTGTCGAGTTCATTTTTGTCGTTAGCCGCTGTGCGGTCAACGAATGGGCGATAATTATGTTGTGTATTTATTATTTTAACCGCTAATTACATAAAATGCATATTAGCGTGCAAATTATTTATAAATATGTTTTCCAAATGACACTGTTTGGGCCACACGCTCTACCCAGTTTCCCCATTTCCCCCATTTCCCATTACCAATTCCATTTCCCTTGCGCTAGTTTTACACACCACAATCCTTTGCTCTGTCCCTCTCCCCCTCCGCTGTCTCGCTCGTTTGTAAAATTGCGACATTGTGTTTTTGTGTGTTTTATACAATAATTTGTAATTTATTGGCCGCTTTTCATTATCGATTTTCACTTCATGCTAATATCCTCTAATGAATGTTTTGCGTTTGATTTAGATGTTACATGCGTTGTTGTTTCTGTGTTATTTGTTGTTGTTGTTATCGCTTTGGTTATTTTAAATGTTATCTCTCGTGGTATGTTTGTTAGGTTTGAAATGACTGCGTTTAGTTGCGACACCCTGTAGTCGTGTAAACGGGTTGGTTTGGTCTGATAGTGGCAGTAAAAAGAAGCTATATTTATATAATACTCTATTTATTATATAAAACATGCCATATGAATAGTTTCATAGCTCTAATTAACATGGCTTTAACTCACTAAAGCCCTTAAGCTGTAGTGTTGAACAACCATCAAAGGCCACTCAGTTTTAGCGTTAGTTTCAAAGGGATTAACATAAGTCACATAGTTCAAAGGCAGTATAAATATTCAAAACACCCTATAAAACTATAATACCTATGATAAAGAGTATATTTCGAACTTATATTTTAAATAAAAAATGCTTACTTAAATCTAACGAATTACTGATTATAAAACCCCTCCATTTACACAGTATCTCCTCTTTCATCACTCTCATTTCAAACCCCATCAAACTATTTATGTTTATTATAATTCAATTCATATGTAAATGCACAAATTAATTATTTTTGAGTTATTCGAGAGTAATATGGGCATTTTAATTGCGTTTTCGAAGCCAACTTCATTTTATTGAGGATTTAATTTGTCTGCAGTTATACGTCTAGATATATATACCAATTTTGAACACAAGTATATAGGTCATGACAATTTGTTCAAGTCAGAGATATTATACAGGAAAAGCAAGAAGTTCTCTGCAGCTTTTTGTGGGTGGCCAGCTGAAACGAGGCAATATTTGAGTTGAACTTTTATTTGAAAAAGCATAGAACAAAAGTATAACCAAAGAAATCTCATAAAGAACGCAAAAGGAGCGGCAAAAAGAGGGAAAGAAAGCATAAGCAGCTAGTTTTTCTTCACAGTTTATTATAAGCTTAACTTTCCATTTAAAAATATAAATCCCCATGAAGCGAAATCCACGCTCTAGAAGAAATGCCAAATGTTGTGCCCAGACATTTTGTCTTGTAGTTTTTTAACGGCCAACTGAACAGCAGAAACACACAAAAACAAAGCTGAAAAAAAGGCCAAAGACAATGTGCGAAAAGGCAGGCGGGGGCGGGATGAGGGCAGGGATGGGAGTGCGCAGGGTGGGGGGTGTGCCAGTAAGTAAGAGAAATGGCAAATGTGTATAAATTTCAACAAAATATCTTCAACTTAATAAAAGTTTTCGGGGGCGTTTTTTGTTTTTAGTTTTTGGTTGCAAAATTTCGAATACCTTTCAACTTTTGGCTAAATAATCTGCAAATACACACACCAATACACACACATATAGACGGTATATGGTTATGCAAATATCAGCAGCTGCCCCGCCACGCCCCGCCCCACTCAGCTGGCTGCCCTTTTGCCGCCCCGCTGCCACATATGAACATGTGTACATTATCAATTCATGGCAAAAGAAAAACTTCATTTCTGCCGAACCGAAAAACCCCCGCAAATAACCCTCAACATAGCAAAACAACAATGTGGGGAGGGAGGAGTGGAAGGGAGAGGGAGCGACGGCGGCATGATGATGACGCCTCTGTTGCCTCAAACACTGAGCAAGTGGCAAATGGGCCACAGGACACTGTGCTGCATAAAGGGACGAGAGACGACACGTCACTGCTCTGACAACTCCCCAGATGAATGCTCTTCCGCCCACTTCTCCTCCCTCCCCTCTCGTCCTTGTCTCTCCTGTTGCTCCTGTTGATGCCCGACTCAATTCGAACCGAACTTGCGTTGATGCCTCAAGTTAAAAGTTTATTTAAACTTGACTGAAGCTTTGTTTTTGCCACACTGTCAGTGTGTGTGCGAGTGTGTGCGGGTGTGTGTGTGTGGCTGTAGCTGCGCCAAAAGGATAATAAAAAGCGTTGCATTAAATATTCAGCGTAACAGCAAATGAAAGTTTCTGGCAGTCAAATTTTGGCTGAAAGCTCAAATAATCAACTCAGCTCAGCTGATCAAAATTTGTTTAATCAAATTGAATTACAACAACAAATAAGCCCAGGGACAAAAAACAACACACATGCGACAACAACAACAACAACAAACAGTCTCCGGGCTGCTGGTTTAATGCAAACACTTTGCATTGTTTGCTCTCTTGTTTTTTTCCGGGCTAGTTTTTTTTAGCTGCCTTTAGCTGTTGCCAAAATCGGCTAAAATTTTAAATTCCAATTGCGAATTCGTATTTGATAATTAAAAATGCATGATATTATTAACTGAAAACGTCTCGCGGCTTTCACGCTTTGCTGCGCGTTCAATTAAACTGGATTTGGGTCAAAGCAGAATAAACATCAATGTTTGCTCTACGTTCATAAGCAAACACACACACACGCACACACACCTGCGAGTGTTTATGTGTGCCTGTGCGTGTGTGTATTGTCAGATCCTTGTTAATTTAAGCAACAAAAGTTGCCAAACAACAAACAACTGCTGAAAAAATAACTAAAAAATCACACAAACTGTGATGATGCCTGCTTCATCTTTCCACTCCGATCCGATTTATCCCGCCCATCGTCTGGCAGAGCCATAAAAATATGAGCATTATTAAAAGCCATGCATGAGGCAGAGCAGGGGGTGGGGCTGGGCGTGTACGAAGGATACGCGGACATCTGAGAGTGGCAGCGTCTCCCTCTCCCAAGGGAAATGGCACGTAAATCGTAAAAAAGGTTTTCCACCATCACAATTCCCAGTCCAAGTGCCAGTCCCAGTCCCAGTCCCAGTTTTGGCTTCAGCTTGCAGGCTCCCATCCCTGGATGTAAACATATATAGTCGAGGGACGGACACGGTTCGCCTACGTGCCAACTTCTGTTATTTCGGATCAGTCAAAAAGACAGTGGAAAAAAGTGTTTTGCAAAATGACCAAATGACCACACAGAAGGACGAACAGACAGGCGGACAGACAGACATCATCAACGCCTTGTCGATAACAGCATTATGATAATGGGCAAATAACTTAGGCATTCCAAATCGCATAACAGACCAAAATATTAAATTGTTTTTTAGCATTTTTATGGTTTTTAATATGTGAAAGTTTTGTTGGAACTTTTGAAACTGATTTGAATTTAATTTTCATGATGATTTAAATGTAATCAAAACAATATTTTATAAGGGATTGAAGACTTAAAAGTTGTGTATGTGTATAACTAATTTTTAAAACTGTATTTTAATCATGTTTTATCTAATTTTATTCAAAATAGTTTTATGGCTTTAAATTTGCAATTAAAAGCAACTCACAAAAGCATGCTATAGTTTGTAATTAAAAGTAACGCACGAAAGTAGACTATAGTTTCTGAGAGGGGAATGTATCTCCCACTTTAATGCGTGTTATTTAGTTTCAAATTTGTTCTTTTTTTAATTTCCAAATATCCACACTTCCCGTCTGCATTTTTGTAGTGTAAAATTCGTCGCAGACTGTAGCAAGAAACTGCGCAGACAACTAGTGCTAAGGTACTGCAGCAAACTTTTACAACCCACTGTAAAACAAAAAGTTGAGCTCAACAGTAAACAGGATACATGTTAATATATTTAACAACTCTGCAGCGTTTACTAATTTTATAACAAACCACAAGAGAGCACACAGATGCAGCTTCTTTAAATATCTTGGAGCTGTTAAATATTTATAAATTTATAAATTTCTTAAAAGAAAAACAAAAACAATTAGCTGCACTCGGTAAATTTGCATTTTAAAGTATTGAAATCAATTGATTGAATTTAGTCTTTTGGTTATTTGTTGTAAGACTGTAATGACCTTATTTTTGACCTCTTAAGCACTCTGTTGTTGTTGGTTAACAATCCGCTTTGCACAGTTTTTGTTGCAATTGTTGCAACTGTAAGCTGAAGTCATCAAAGCTGCCACATTCAACTGAATCTCAACTGTGTAGTATAGCATCGGCTGACAAACTAACTGACTGAGTGACTGACTAACTGACTAACTGACGAACTGATTTGCTGCCTTGTCGGTCCATCAGTCTGACAGTCCGTTGGAAAATCCTGTCTGATACGACATCTTGCTGGCGCTTATGAGCCATGATTCCAATGGCTTTTTAGGTTGTTAGTTCAAACGTATTTTTCTTCTGGGCAAAGGCTTATGCACATAAGTCGATTATGGTCACCCTTTACTTAACCAGTATTAGCCCTGTCTTTCTGTATAGGTGGGTATGTCTATGTGTGTGTGAGCTTTGTTTGTTTCTTTGTTGATATGACCATAAATTCGTTACGCTTTTCTATTGGCAACTTCAGCGTCGGTTTGTTGTTTATTTGTGTGCAGAAGTTTTGCAAACAAAACTGAAAGAAAATTCGCAATAACTGTGAGCAGTAATCAAAGTGAAGGAGGCCAAAAAGGGCGATGACTGGGAAATGGTCTTGGCCATGGCACAAGTAGCACACAAAAGTATCAAGTGTTGTTTTTGACGGCTGCATATTGACTTAACTGTAAAAACAACAACAACAACTACCAGTAGGACAACAAACAACAAACAACTACGACAACCAGAACCAGAACGACAACGACAACGACAATGGCAATGACAGCTTCTCAGAGGCAGACAGAAGGATGAAACATGGAGATGGATCTAACAGATACATGCTGCAGTTGAGTGAAAGCTAAAAGATGAGCCAATGCCCAGCAGCGGGAGTTGGCCCAATGTCCTGTGGGCCAACTTTACTACCAACAGCAAGTGGGTAAGTGAGAGGTGGTCAGAGGGAGGGAGGGAGAGCGAGTGTACCGTTTCGGGCATGTCCACGGCGCGTGCTGCAAGTGTTTGGATTGAGTTGTTAGGCAACTGATTTGATTTACTGAATAATAAAAAACGAAAACATGTCGACACACATACACGCAAACACACACCCACTCTAACACACACACGTAGACACACTGACAGACTGACTGACGGGCCATAAACAGTCATAGGCACTTGGACATGCTCTCTTCTCTCACTCCATCTCTTCCGTCGCTTCTCTTCTCTCACTTGCCTTTCTCCGCTCCCACTCTCTTCAGGATTTGTGCACGAATCGGGAAGTTTATCAACTACAATAAGAAAATGTGACAGACAAAATAAACTTTTTTGCAAGACAAATTTGTTGTCGTTGCCATTTTTGCTACCGTTGTTGTTGTTGTTGTTATTATATTTGTTGCCATTGCAAGTGTATACGGCTACATAAAAAATGCAAAAATACTGTGCAGCAATGAACAAAAAAAAATATATTCCCAAAAAGGAAAAAATCATTTCCAAATGGGAACTATTGAATGCTCTAACTGTTCCCAAAACACTTTTTTTATACATATAGTCTAGAAGAAAACTAATTTGTTTGTCAATTCTGAATAAGTCAGCTTTCTATTGACTCTCAATGCTAAGAAACATGACTAGAAATTAGTTGAAATCTAAGGCTATTAGCCCTCTAAACAAATCCATCTCTTCTCCAACTCGACCTGACAAAATCCTTCTCAAATTCGTTATACCCCCAGCTAGAGTATTGCCAAAAAGACAGCAACGAGAATTGCGAAAGGCAAAATGAAAGCAATTGAACAAACAAAATGATAAAATTTCGCATTGAAAAGAAAAATTACATTTTATTTTTCGACTAAAGCGAAAGTGCAAAATTGTATGCATGTGCGATGAGATTTGCGAACTGAAGTCCCCCATCGATGGGGATGAAATTGAATGGTATAGATGGAGGGAGGTGTGTGTAGAAGTGGCATGAAGGCTCTGGGAATATACCCTGCCTAGCATAAAGGCAACTATGGATTGAAAGATGCACAGTGTCAGAAACTGTTGACAAATGTCAAACAGTTAAGGCAAAAAGTATTCCATTTGTTATGAAAGCGAAGACTTTAAGTGACGAAGAAATGTTTAAAACAATGAAAAGCTGTGGAAAAGCTATGAAAAACTCTAGGATATCTATAGTATACAGTAACTACTAGATACCAACCAAAAGCCAACTAAAATAAACACGAAATTGTTTTTATTTTTGTACACAACCGAATTGATTAAAAGATTTTTCTAACGAGGGTCAAGTAAAGAAACATAAAATAAGTTGTGATGAATAATAAAGAAAATGATTGCAATTATTCAAATAAGTTGAGAACAACTTTAAAGCAAGTGGCAGAAGAAGAAAAAGTGGAGGAAGTGCAGTAAGAACAACACTAATAACAATAACAAGAGCAATACCAATTTGAAAAGCATTTTCCGTGTCCAAGGGAACGATATGAAAATTGTGCTACCAAAAGTGCTCTGACACATTTAATTTATAAAGGGAAAACTGAAAACACGCATAAATATAACGAAAAATATTTTACATTTGTGGTGCACCACTCTGATTGTAAGTACGCACACAGTTGTAGTTGTTGTTCAAGCAGACACACACACATAATGTAAGGCACAAACATACATATAGAAATATAAAATATGGGCAAACATGACGTATGCGTAACATAAACCAAAGACAAATGAACAATTGGATATAAATAAGCGACGCTGCACGAACAGGCACGCACACCCAAACACACACACACACACACACACACCTCCCATTCGCTTGGTAGATGCAAAGTGACTCGAATGAGACCAAAACGAAACGCATGGCTACAAAATGCTGAAATGCTCGCAAAAATGCAACAGAAGCGTCCAAAAATTAACAGCAACAGCAGCCAACAGTGTAATAACAACAACAAAAATAACTACAGTCCCGAGTAGGAGCACAAATGGTGACAGAATGGGCAAAAAAAAGTAAAAGAAAAAAGTGGAAAAACAACAGGAAAAAAAGCAGAAAAGAAAAGCGTTCAGAGAGTGTCATGTAAAAAGCCTTTCAATGCATGCTGCATACTTTTAGGCAATGCGAATGGACTGTGTGTGGGTGTAAGCGTGCGCGTGTGTGTGTGTGAGGCGTAGAAAACGCGATAAAAGCAAATGCATAAAAGAAAAAAGCAATGCAAAAAGGCAACACGTCCAAACGCATTGAGAGCGCTGGGAACTATAGAAAAAAGCAACGCACTCACACAAACACACGGGCATAAAATATGCATGTGCGTTTGTGTGTGTGTGTGTGTGTGTGGCAAGTCGGGCTTGCATATGCTTGAATGCGCGTGTTCGCACTTGCACACAAAAAGCGACAACAACAGCAGCAACGAGAGCAATGCAACTACACAAAATGCACAGCAGCCACATTCAAAAACCCCAAATACACACAAACATTCAGCACACACACACACGCACACACACACACATTCACACACAACACATACAGCATGTGCAACGAATGCAAGTGGGTTAAAATAAAACATTTTTGCAATTAATTGCGCTCAATTTAAAATGTTGCAAAATTAATTCAAGAGTCATGCCAAATACACAGGCGCAGTCATTTATGCAAACAGAGACAGACAGAGGCAGAGAAGAGAGAAGAACAGACAGAAGAGTGGAGAGAATGAATGCATGAAGGGAGACGAAAAGAGAGAAACAGAGCAGAGCAGAGCAGAGTGTAGGCACACAGTTGAATTGCTGCTCAAGCGAGCAGGCAAATGCCACAGTTGAAATGCTTGTGGGCAGTGTGGGGGGGAAAAGAGAAGGAGTGAGTGAAAGAAAGAGAGAGAGAGAGAGAGAGAGGGAGTGAAGTAGCACACACACGGTTATGGACACCGGTTGGCAGCTAAAGGAGCACGCAAATGTGGCGTTGATGAGCATTGAATGTCGAAGCAGTTGCACTGCAAGCCAGCACAAAAGGCAGGCAGGCAGGCAGGACCCGCAGCTTAAAGACACACACAAATACACACACACACACAGCACACTCACAGGCCGTAGCCAAAGCCAGACGAACAGAATTTCAACCAGCAGCCGACAATAAAAATAACAAAAGCAGCCGCAAATGTGAGGCAAGAAGAGGCTGCAAGTCCGGCCAAGGAGCCAAAGCAGCTTGCAGTCGAAGAAAGTCAACCAAATGAGCAACACACACACACACACACACACACACACAGACACACACTTGTGCAGCATTCACATGGCAAGATTGTAAGTCAAATGGGTTTTCTTGTTGTCGTCGTTGTTGTCGTGCTCGTTGGTTTGTCTGAGGCTCAGTCTCAGACTCTAGCGGTGGCTCTGGCTCAAACAGAGACCCTGAGAACAGTGAACAGAGAACAGAGAACCGAGCACTGTATCCTGAGACTCTGGCTGAGACTGTACAAGCAAAAGGAGTTGAAGTTGCCGGTCCGGAAGTCGGCAGTTGAAATTAAGCCAACAGCAATTATGGTAACGAATGCAGCAAGCAGCGGCAATTACAGTTCAACAATTGTTAAACATTCTTAAAGCACTAAAAGCCACAAAACAGTCGACGTTTTGCAGTCACAACTTTAGTTTCCTTTGCGAACAATCAGACCATGAAGCTGTGTGCCAGCACATGTGCGAGCAGCATAGCATATAACGAGAGCGTGAGAGAGGGAGAGAGAGGGAGGTAGACAGCGCTGGGTAGTTTATTTTTTTAATGAACAGTCGCTTCTTTTTTCGGTAACTAATTATTCAGTCTGTATTTAAATCATGGCTTGCTTGCAGCTTGCAACGTGCAGCATGCCACGCCAACATCTGCTTCAGTCTGTGGGCCGACTGAAGAAGACTAGTCTGTACTTAATTTTAAATTTATTTATCAACACTTTTGTGCTGCCAATTTGATAGTTTGCAGCTGGGCAAGTAATTACTTTAATTATGCTGGGTGGCTTTTTGGGGAACTATTGGGTAACACTCTTTGGTAGTTTAAAGTAATGGGAATTAAACAAAAGGTGTTTCAATTTTATGTAATACTTTTGAGTTTAAAATTTAATTGGGTTTCGTTTAAAGGAAAGTTTATAATTGGATTTGATAGGCATAAATGTAAGCGATTTTATTAGGGTAATTACTGGTAGGATTTGAAGTTGTCAGCTATGGTTTCAGCACTGATTAATTTCTTAGAACGGATCTGGTAACTGTTTGAAATATGTGTTGGTTTAAAGGTATCATTTCGAACCAAAAGCTATATGATTTTTATGTGACATATAAGCCTTTATAATGGTTGATTCTTAAGTAATTTTAAAGACATACTTTCAAATCAAAAACTTAATCAATTTATATTAAAAAATTACTTATCTTCTCGACTGATTAGAAGGCCACATTACCAGCTCATTACATTTCAAGCAAAGCTCATCAATCTTCCAATCTTAAGTAGGATTTAACCATATAATTTTCTTCGCTTGGGAACTGAAAATTTCTGCTAAGCTCAACTTTAAATATTTAATAATTAAAATTAAAATTGTCCACAAATTTATACGTATGTTTATACTTTAAGCTGCCTTAATTATGTGTCAATTCAAATTACATTTAAATCCAAATTAAACATTTAATAAACAAACCGACGCACTAAGCGAATAAATTCGCTTATTCGCTGGAATTAAATGTGATAAATTCCATTGCTTTATGGGAATTTAAGTTAAATGTCATCGAATTGGAGGAGATGCACTTGAGGTAAACTCTTTTTGAGTGGGATTAAATGAATATTGCATGCGATATGATTTCAACGCGTATACGTAACACGTATACGTCTATCGAAAGCAACAAATGTCTGCAATCGGATGCTTTGTGAGTGGCTTTCAATTATAATGAAATTTGCGAAACGATTGTTCAATCAGGACTATTAGATAGCACATGTCAAACAAATAGAGCCCTCTATAAAACCATATGTGTGTTATCTTATCGTCACTCCTGCTCCACTTCTCCACTTTTCCGCTCTTATCGCCCAATATAAAAACAACAGACAAGGACGAGTGGTGGGAGGAGGGGGGAGGGTGGAGGGCGGGGCTGATACACGCGTGCCCAGTTCAATGGAGTTAACGCTGAAAGCGTTCAGCACAATGCGTTTTACAAACTCCCTAAAGCTATTTCGAAACCAACTTTTTTTCTGTTCTCTTTCTCAAAGTTTTTTCCTTCTTCGTTGTGGGGGGAAATAAGCGGGTGAGGCGGGTGAGGGGCGTGGCTGGGGGCAGAGGTGGGGGCAAGCAGCAGTGGCATGTCTCGGTGTGGGCAAATAAATGCCAAGTGCTACGCAAAACCAAATAAAGTCGAGCACACACACACACACTCACACAGAGAATCACCCTCGCACTCACACAGATACTTACACGCACGCACATTTAACAGTAACAGACGTTGGCAATGAACATGAATGCACAGGACTCCGCACAGTGGTGCAGTGTGTAACGAACTGGCGTACAAAATATACAAATTTATTTTCAAGTGAATTTGTGGCAATTAAATAAGTTTTTTAGTGGCTTAAAAAGAGGAGAATATTAAGGTAGAATTTTATGGTTCGGGAGTCGAATAAAACTAAAGATTTTAATTATTTGCGAACCATTTTTAAGCTGAGTGCGAGTCCTCTATTAAAACGACTTTGAAAACTTCAAATAATTTAGTTACTAGCTATTGAGAAAGTAGTAGCATAATTGAGAAAGTGACAAAATTCATGATAAACTGTAAATTATTTTTTTTTATGTTCACTTAATAATAAATACTTTAATTTATTGTGCAATTTAACCACTGAAAAGAAGCAAAACTGCACCATTATTTCAACTTATTAAAAAAATTACTTCGGATTAATTTGCATTTAATATCTTAAGACATTTAATTCAATCAAAATTTATATACAGTGGAACAGCTCGCTCAGCCGGACAGCACTCATAGTCGAACGAATTTTATAATTTTCTTAGCATGAATTTCATATTGAATCCTTTTTCTTAGGCGGACCTCTCCCTTGGGCGAACAAAAGTACTTGGAATTTTCTTCTTAATTTATTTCAAATAGCTTAATATTTATTTATTAATATTTATATAATTAATTATGCACAGTTTTTGGTTATGTCTTGAGTCAGTGTGCAATGCTGGCAAGTAGGCAACTGCCGGAGTCTTTTAGTCCTTTAGTTGCTCAATTTCAGTTTCACACTTCCGATGCCACAGACGTTCACACACACACATGTGTGTGTGTACATATGTGAGTGTATGCAGATGGGTGTCCTTTGGCTGCAGGCGTAAAAACGTGAGGCGTACAATTTACGCCAGAAAAATAACAACAACAAGCAGAGCGGGAAGAAAAGCAAGTTGAGGAGTAACAGCTAGAAGCACAACGATGATGATGAGTACAACGACAACAACGTGAACAAGGACAGTGGGGAGGGTAGTGGGAGGGGACGCGGAGGAGGCAGCGACGTCGAGGAGTGCGCAAAAGGACATGCAACAACAATTAAAGTTTGAAAGAAGCGACGCCGCTCGACACGGAAAAAGTAAACCGAGCAAAAGTTGTTAACGGCGCATAAAAAATGAAAGAAAAACTGCACGAAACGGTGTTGGCGAACAGAGAGGGAGAGTGTAGGGAGGAGAGAGGAGTGGAGGTAGCCAACAGCCAAGTGGCAGTCGTGCAGTAAAAGGCACGCGCATGTAGCCGGAGGACAGCAAGTGGACGGACGGCGAGCTAAAGGACAGGCAAAGAGAGAGAGACAAGCGGAAGGATGAGATGACGGAGGACAGGGCATAGGACATAGGCGAACGCACGGACTGACAGACGGACGGATAAAGGGGCCAACGTTTTCGGGGCGAACAGACAGCGGCAAATTCGCATGCAAATTGTGCGCGAAAAAAGTTGAGAAAGCGCCAAAATGAAAGAAAATTTTTAGCCAAAGGAAGAAACCGAAAGGGGGAGCTAAGTGTAGAGGGGGAGGAGGGGGGGCAGGGAAACGCAAGCCGTATGTATGTAAGAAAGTTTTGCCACATAGATGAGGCACACACATGGTGCAAGGCACACACACAAACCCACTCAAACACACACTCGCACTAAGCGAACATAAATGTAAACAATGAAATTGTTGAATAAACAGTTGGGCAGAGGCATGTCAGTGGTAAATGGTGGGTCGGTGAGGGGGCGCGGAAGGCGTGGCAGTTCGGTTTGGTAGCTGGGGAAGTGGCACATGTGTATTTATGCTATATGCCTACGAGTGTGGCAGCCAAACAGGCAGCATGCCGGAAGAGCTTTTGCTTGTCATCATTTCACGACCCGCTGCCGGCACAAAAAACACAAAAAAAAAAACACACACACACAAAAAACAACAACAAAGCAGCAAAGGTGTGAGACAACGGCAATTATCACAATTGTACTCGGATTCCAACTGCTCTTCCGCCCGCGCCCCGCTGGGCGCAACTGTGTAGTGCCAGAAAGTGAACCTACAATCATTGCCATTTGCTATTCATTCATTCAATGCTGTACCAGCTCTCGTGCAACTTGCCACTTCCACAACAATTTTGTGTGCCGCCGTTTCTCCATTTCAGCATTCATTCAGCTGCCACGCATTGTTCGTGCTTGACGCCTTTGCCGGCCTTTTGTTGCCACAGCGTTGCCGTTGCCGTTGCCGTTACTGTGTTTACATTTACACTTTGCAAGCATCATTTCCATGCCACGTCTAATGCTTAAGGCTTTTGTGGCAGACTGAGGCAGCGGCTGTCTCGCAGTTCTAAAAGCGTTGCCTACTTTGCGGCGCATTTAGTTTAATTGTTTATTTGCCTCCCTCTCCACGTCTCACTCAGTTTGCTCACAATCAATTAAAAGTGAGACGCCAATGTTTAATTAAGCTAAAATGCAGTCATCGCATTTCTGCCAAGTTTCTACGCCCTCTTCCCCCTCACTCTTTCTCTCTCTCTCGCTATCTCTATCTATCTCTGCCTCTCGCTTTGACAACGCTATTTTAATTAGCGCATAACATTTTCTTTTCACTGCTCCTTCTTTTTTTGGGCTTCTTTTTGCTGAAATTGAGTTATTAGTCGCTCATTATTGAACTTTTTAATGCAGTCAAGTCAAAGTCAGTCAAGTCAGTTTGCTAGCTGCTGACATTCTATATAAATTGGCCAACAGCCTGTGCTGCCTACCAGCAAACTCAATCACTGGCTTAGACTGCCAGTCAGTTTATCAGTTATCGGGCTTTCTCTGCCTTCTCTGCCTTCTCCGACCTTCTCTCGCTACCTCGAGCGTAAAAAGTCGCCAATAATTGGCTACTAATGGCGCCACATCAAAAACTTTCGACGATTGCAATAAAAAATTTGAACGAGCAACTTTTCTGCACAACACAGAACAAAAAACACTGAAAGCGAATACAAATAAAATCAAGAAAACTGCAATTTAAATTGTATTTGACTGGCAAATACCCTAGAGTAAGGGTATGAAGTTTAGTCAAGCGTTTACTTTGAATTTTTGTGGCTTCTAGAAATTATTTATTTTTATTTGAGTAATTTATGCATCAGCTTAAGTTTTAAACTAGTTACTCTATGCCAACTTGAAGTAGAGCAATTAAAAATTAGTTTTACATATAACGGTCTGCTATTCGAAGCTGTTGGATGCTGTTCTGCCTATATTAAGTATACGCCCTGAAGTTAGACAAAAGTATTTAAATGTAGCACAAATAATAAACTGAATACTGTTTAATTCTTACGATTTAAGACACAAATTTATTATACAGTGAAAGCTCTACTCGCGGACAGCTCCCTCAGTCGGACAGCTCTCTTAGACGAACGAGTAGTATAGTTTTTTAGCATGATTTTTATACAAAATCCGTTCTCTTAAGCGTACATCTCCCTAGGAAGAACATACATATATTATGGAACCATGGCTGTCCGGCTAAGGGAGCTTTCACTGTATTCTACATAAAATAGCTGAGGCTTGACTAATAATATTTAATATATTATATTAGACTCCTCTAAGCTTATGTTATTTCAAAGTTAATTTCAAGTTTATAAGTTAATAGTTCCACTGCCTTTTTAATGTTAAGCCTGAGCACACCCCTACCCAACTTTGTCTACAGGGTATAACAAAATAAAAAGTGAGACAAACAATTAACATTTTCATTTTGTGATTTTGCGCTTCAACTTTGCAAGCGCTATTTATTGCACTTGTCAGTGTTTGTTTGCGACTGTTGTTGTTATTATTGTTATTTGTTGTTGTTGTTGTTGTTGTTGTTACTGTAGCTGTTGCAATGAAAATCATTAACGCCAGGGGCAGGCAGACAGGCAAACAGCGGAGTGGGTTGGGGGCAGGAGGGACAAAAGGGGCAGGGACAGGGACAGCAGACAGAGCGTTGTTGCACCTGCCGCGTGCTGTTGTCAGCTTGTTAATGGGCGTGGCAGTGGAGGGTAGGTAGGTAGGTGTATGAGTGGTAGGGTGGTGGGGCGGTGGGGCTGCTAGCTGGGGTTAGATAGGAAGAGTCAACTCACTTGGCACGCGCATTATTGCAAACAATTTGCCCCTGTTTGTGCAGTGGACAAATGACAGGCAGGAACAGGCAGGCAGTCGGAGTAAAAGGACAAGGGACAAGGGACAAAGGACAAGGAATGGTGGCAGTAGCAGGTAGGTGGGAAGAGTGGGGAACACGGGAACAAGGGGACAAAGGACAATGGCGGCTGCTAAAGCCGGCGTTGGCAATCGGAAATGTTGCCAAAGTTCTATGCCAGTCACACACACACACACACACGCAGCAGCTGCCTTGCAGGCATACACATAAATACACACACATACAAACACACAGTGTCCTCTACACACACTGCTCTGCACATTGTGTGTAGTTATGCACTCAGTCATGACTTTCAGCCGGGTTTCAGTTTGAGTTGCCGTGTGTTAAAGTTAAGCGCTGTCAGCCCTTGTGCCACGCCCCCTTCAACCCCCTTTAGCCACCCCCTCCCACTTGCTTTGTTACCACCCGTTTTTGTTACCTCCCGCAGTGTTTGTTTTAATTTAAATAAATGAGCTTAAGCTTGATCCTTTAAGGCCTCCGTTACTCCAGCTGCAGTTGCTGTTGCTGTTGCTGTTCTGCTGCCGCTAGGGGGCGTTACGTTATTTTGCCGACACGCCGACACGCCCACGCGTCCTGGCCAACAACGTCATCATTCAGAATATGCAAGTGCTCAGCACATTTTGAAGTCAAATTGCTTTGTCGCTTAGCAGCGTCATCGAGTTGACGGTCATTTGCCGTCGCCGTCGCCGTGGAGTTGTCGCCGCTGACCCGCTCCCACCCCCCATGGCTCCCTCTGGCGACCACTTTGGGGAGTTGCCGCTGCTCCATCAAACTTTCTCATGTTCGCTTGGCGCTGCTCATCACGGCGCTTTAAAGTGCTTATTCTGCTGCTACTTCTTTGCCTTTTACTCCTCATTTCGCTGCCTTTTTCTGCTTCATCTGCTTCACTTTGTTCATTTCCAGCCACTAATACTAGTAAAGGTATATATTCTTGATCAGCCTTAACAACTTCACAGTATAGACTATAAAGCCTTTTAGTTTAATAGTAAATTTTTCTTTAATTAAAAGTATTTTTAATATAGAAGATTTTAAGATTTCACTTATAAGATTTTTTCTGTGTACTACTCTGTGCTAGTGCCACTCCCACATCTCCTCTGGCTTCATCAGACTCTGTCGCCTAATCATGTTTCTCATCTTGATCCTAGCTGCTTCTAGTCCTATTCCTCTGCTGCCCCTTCCCTGCTGTCTTCTTACTTCTGCTCCTATTTGTCCTGCAATTTTGCCTTCTGTTATTTCTCCTGCGCCTACTACTCTTTCGCCCACAGCCTGCTTTACCCTCAGCACTTCCTCCACCCCTCCCCCTTCCCTTCCACTGTCCTGCTCCTCCTCCTTGCCATTCAGGCGTTAAAGTGTATGCGCCTTGACAGCACACGATGTCCGCCATTTGAGAGATTGACGTTGGCGTTGGCACTTGCAGCTGACTTCTGCTCATAGCTCAAGTGTTTGCTGTTGTTGTAGTTGCTGTTGTAGTTGCTGTTGTTGCAATTGCTCATGTCGGTGTTGTTGTTGTTTTCATTGCTCTTTCTGCAAGCTGTGGAACACTTCAAACGACTTTTGTCGCTGCGCCTTTGCTCCTTTCGCTGTCGCTCTGTGACATTGCATCACTCGTTTATTTCCCTATCTCCGTCTCTCTCTCCCTCTCCCTCTCACTCTCTGTGACTATTGCTCTCCCTTTCTCTGCTGCAATGGGCAGCTGTTGGTTTACCTTGCAGCAAACTGCGCTGATTTGCAGTTTCTTCTTTTCATTTGTTTGGCGCAGTTTTTAGCTTGTTTTTTTCTAGCCTTTTTTTGTGTTTACCTTCTTCTTTTTTTTAGCTCGCTTTTTGTTTACACGGCAAATTTATTTATGTTCGCGCTGTGGCACATTTTTCGGTATCCTTCTTAAATATTCTCTTTTCTTAAGTGCTGATGCAAATTTGTTTTCACTGACAGCGAGAAAAGTGCAGTAAATACGGAAATATAGATAGAGATAGAAATAGAGATAAAGATAGAGATATAGATATAGCTGTAGATGTGCAGCTATTTTCCGCTTAGTTAAAATTTAAACTCAAATTTAGTGAAAGAAATTTGATTTCATTTGAATTCGAAAACTTTTCCCCTCTGATAGACAGTAGAATGGTTCATGGCTGATACCTGTAGGTATCTGTAGGTACCTGTGTGTACCTGTACTTGCTTTACTGCTGCTACTTTTATATCCATCATCATGTTTTAATGCTGTACAGCATAATTACTGTTAAGCACTTTTGCCGGTTTGTAACAATTCTGCTTCTACTCCTCCTCCTCCTTCCCCCTTCTTCCCCTCTGACGCTCTTTATTTTATTTTTTTTTATCGCTAAGCCGCTTATCATTGGCTTTTTATGGCCACTGAAATGTACAAAAAAGAAACTTGCTATCGGAAAGTTTTCCTTTGCCACAGCAACAAGGTAAACCTACTTTCCAGCTGCCCGAGTCTCCAAATGCCACAAATGTACACACATTTATATATGTATTTTATATTTCTTAAATCAAGTCGAAAGTCAAGCGGAGTTTGTGAAAATTTCAAAGGGATTGAAAGGTTAAGTTAAACCGATTGAACCAACAATCAGCCAAGTAGTTGACTGACCTTAAGCAATTGGTAGCAAAAAAGCATCAAAAAAGAGCAACAAATAATGCAGTTTTAGTTTGGCAGACGGCTTTAAAGGCAGTCGATTTTAGAAAGTGGTTATATACAAAGAGTTATGCAACAAAAGAGCAGTAGGTGAAGTCTATGAGGGGATTGAAATGGGGCGTCTCTGGAAGGCATATATGGAGAGAGCCAGAACTATAAATTAAGAGTAGCAGTAACAGTAGCAGTAACAGTAGCAGTAACAGCAGCAGTAGCAGTAGCAGTAGCAGTAGCAGTAGCAGTAGCAGTAGCAGTAGCAGTAGCAGTAGCAGTAGCAGTAGCAGTAGCAGTAGCAGTAGCAGTAGCAGTAGCAGTAGCAGTAGCAGTAGCAGTAGCAGTAGCAGTAGCAGTAGCAGTAGCAGTAGCAGTAACAATAAGAGTAACAGTAACAGTAATAGTAACAATAACAGATCCATAAAACATTTAAATCGTTTGACTAAAATGTCGGTGGATTTAGAAAAATCAAAGCTAATTTTGATTGTGATTGATTATTAAAGTTGTCTTAAGTTCAGAAAGTCAAAGTTTATTAAAATGTGACATATTTTGACTGAGTTATAATATCTTAAAACTTTGTCACTTCTATAAAACTAGCAATGAATCCTTTATGCTTCACTTAAAACATAATGATATGCCTTTGTCTGACAGTCATTTAATGACTTTTGCTTAAGAATAAAGATTCTTAAAACGATGCTCTATATAAGATTTCATTCCCTCTTTTTCGCTCTTCTTATAGACTTCTGACAATTGAATTGTGTGCAGTTTGAAACAGGATAGTTGAGAGTTTATTCGCAGCACTTGAACAGTGAAGCAAACAATAAATCAATTGTGGTTACGCAAACAACAACAAGGGGAAAGGGGTGGAGAGAGGAGAGCAGGAGTTAGGAGTTAGGAGGGACGGACTTGATGCAGTACCACTTTTGAATCCAATCCTTATACCAATTCCAGTTGCTGTTCAAATCGCAGTTCGAGTTTCTTAACTGTCGCTATTTCATGCAGCTAAAGCTGAGTCTGAGTCTGAAGATAAAGCTAATTCAATAAGCAAATCGCATTTCCGCAGCTGAATTGCAGCGGTGGGAAAACCGAGGGGGGAAGAGGGAAATTCGCTGCGGATTTCATGCCCAGAGGCTACACATTGACACCTCGTCAAAAGTTTGCAAGGCATTCGCTTCCCCCTCTCCCTACCCCCCCTCTCCATCCTCGAACTACTTTTGCCATCTACAAGTTTTGGGGACACGTGGCCAATTCCCTTCGCAGAGAGAGAGCTTACTAACTGCTTTAGTGCAAATTTAGTATTAGCCGAGTGCTCAATTTCACACAGAAATTAAATTACAGACGCGTCAAAGTGCAGCACGACTTGTTAGTGGGCGTGGCAGTTGCATGGTCTTGGGGGCGTGTAAAGCAAATGAGCGAACACCTCGTTAGTTTTTGCGTCTTGAAACTTTTTTAATATTTACATTCATATTTTGCACCTTTTGGCTTTGCTGACGCGCAAAACTCGTCCTTTTTTTCTCCAACTCCTGCTCCTCCTCATTCTTCTCCTCCTTCATCTTCTCATTTTTCTACATATAAATATTTTCCAGCATTTTCCGGATTGCCAAGCGGCAAGGCGCGAAACTTGCCCATAAATTCGTGTTTGTGTTGCAAAATTGCATTTGCCTTTCCTTTGAGCTGCGGATGAAGAAACTGGGCGAGATAGCGAGCCAACACTTTGCTTTGTGGACTGACAGAAGGGGGCGTGGCCATAAGTGGGGTTGGGTCAGGCCAGGGGTCGTGTTGTGGGTCGTGCTGGGGGTCGAGTTCGGGGGCAGCGCATAAAGAGCGCAATATTGGCCGCGCCTAAAAGCAGGCTGCGTAAAATTGTAAAACTGCGACGCGTTGCAAATAATCAAGTTAGCCAGAACACGCCCCCTACTCCCCACCGCCCACGGGCGTATACCCAGCAGTAGTATGCTTTGTGCAGGAGGGCGTTTTAATTGTGTTGCTAGGCAGTTGTAGCCGCTTTAAAGCTGCTTTTAGTGCTATTAAACAGATTCTTAACTTCTCTTACTCTACTATTAAGCTCATTGTGGTCTGCTTCAGCAGAAAGACAAATAAAATCTAATTAGTTGTAAACTTACTGAATGGTAACTTAACTTTTGCCTAGTTACTTGTGAGCTATTTTAAATAAAATGGTATAAAATGGTATAAAAATTATGGCTCAAAATACTGATTTAACCAGTAAGAACGGCTACACCCGAGCGAGTCGATAGTAAATGCCCCCGTACTCCTTCTAGTGCCCATTTTCGATACAAATATGCAATGCTCAACCGATTTGCCCTAGGGGAGCTATAGGCTATAGTTGCCCGATCCGCATCAAACTTGGTGAAGACTGTTATAATTGTACCATACACATATATGTGAATTTGGTTACGATAGCTCTAGTCTTTTCCATGTTTTCAGTACTCTACTATGTATAAAATAAAAAAATACAAAGCCAACAACTTAAAAATAAAATAAAATAAGCCCTAAATACTTGTGTTAAGTATCAATATTTTATTATAGTGCTTAAAACTCAAACATTTAACTTTAAAAATTCCTCTTTGTCAATCGAACATTCCATATTAGGTATACCAACATCGGATAACATTTATTACATAACTTATGCTAGGGTTTCTGAGTTTTAACTGCATACAAATTGATTTTATAAAATTAAGTTTTCTTCAAGCTTAGAATTTAACTCTGGAGTCTTAAAGTCTTAAATTTCCTTCTCCACATAATCATTTCTGCAAAGTTTGTGATTAAAGTAAATATAAAGAGGCCTAAAGTCTTCTTAAAACCAACTTTAAATACTCTTAAATCTTTTTAGCTTTAAATTATTGATCATTTGGTTTTCAGTTTGAGCCCAGAGTATCTGCTAGTCGGGCACACTCGTGCCTACTAGTTGTTTACGGTGCATTGTTGTTGTGCTTTTCAGTTGAAGCACTTAAGCCCAACACCAATGGCTGTTGTTGTGTGTGAGTGGTGTGTGTGTGTGTGAAATACTGTTAAATAAATTTGTTTGGTAACAATTTTTGATGTTCGAATTTTTGTGTACCATTTGTTTTCTCTTTTTTTTTTTGGGGCCGCTCACAGATGTCAACAGCACTTGGGATTGATGCAGCTGCAGTGAAATCAAAGTCCCTTTCGAAATTTGCACAAACAACGGAGAGCAACAATAGCAGCAAAGCGGCAAATAGCAATCGAAATATAGCAAAAAGAAATCGCAATCGCAATCGAAATCGCAATCGAAATAGAAGTAGAAAATCGAAAATTCAAATGCAAATAGAAATTGCGGCAGACGCAACAAAAAACAGTCATAAAATAAGAACTTCAACAACGAGGAAAACGAGCAAAACAACAACGACAACAACAACAACAACAACGAGGAAAACAACAACAACAACAACAACTAGTGGCAACATCTGCAGCAAATAACAAACGTCAGCTGCAAAATAGCAAAAACAAGCCACAACAACAAACAGTTTGAATAGCAACAACAACAAGAGGAGGAAGGGGAGTGAGGGGAAGTCACTACAAAATGGAGTGGCATTTGGGCCCGCTCTTTATCATTTTGATAATGGTCGCCAAATGTGGCAATAGCAATGGGATGCCACAGAAACAGATTCATGGTAAGTGTGCATTAAAATGCCCAATTTGCCCCACTGTACGTGTATGCTAATTCAATCTAATGGCCACGTGCGGCGCCGCACAGAGCCAAATTCACAGCTGGATCCGGATCCGGAGTTTATTGGCTTCATCAACAATGTCACGTATCCGGCTGGTCGTGAGGCAGTTCTCGCCTGTTCGGTGCGCAATCTGGGCAAGAATAAAGTAGGTCAATTCGCTGGCTAAGACAGTCAGAGTTCTCTTAAACATTTCCACTCTCTCTCCCCACTCTCTCTCCCCCTCTTAACTGATCTGCAGGTGGGCTGGCTGCGCGCCTCGGATCAAACGGTGCTGGCGTTGCAGGGACGCGTCGTCACGCACAACGCCAGGATCAGTGTCATGCATCAGGACATGCACACGTAAGTACAGAAACATAGCTTTGGGGGCTGACTGTTTACTCTATAAGATTGATTTCCATTCCCAGCTGGAAGCTCAAGATCAGCAAGCTGCGGGAGAGCGATCGTGGCTGTTACATGTGTCAAATCAACACCAGTCCCATGAAGAAACAAGTCGGTTGCATCGATGTGCAAGGTAAGCCCGTGTCTAGTGTAAGTAGTGAAGTAAGTGGAGGATTAACTGGTTTTTGCCTTGCAGTGCCACCTGACATCATTAACGAGGAATCTTCTGCTGATCTGGCTGTCCAGGAGGGCGAGGACTCGACATTGACGTGTAAGGCCACTGGTAATCCCCAGCCACGTGTCATCTGGCGACGTGAGGACGGCGAAATGATACTCATACGCAAACCGGGCAGTCGGGAGCTGATGAAAGGTAAGTACTCCAGAGGGGAAGGATGTGGGGTGTCCATCACTACTCTAACTGTTTGCGTCTCTGGTTTCGCAGTGGAGACCTACAATGGCTCGTCGCTGAGGCTTTTGCGGCTGGAGCGTCGTCAGATGGGCGCCTATCTGTGCATTGCCTCCAACGATGTGCCACCGGCTGTCAGTAAACGTGTCTCCTTGAGCGTGCAATGTAAGTCTGATTTCTTTTATTCCTAATCCCAACTACCTACTGCTTCCTACTCCATTCTACTTCTCCTACTACTCTACTCTACCAACACCTACTTCCCACTACTCCTTTAAACTTCCCTCTCTTCAGCTCTACTCCGCAAAATCCCTCCATATGTAAACTACTTTTCCCACTTCCAAGTACAAATCTTACTCCCACCTTCTTTCTGCTTCCTCCTTCTTACTTCTTCTTTCCCCTCTTCGCACTCACTCTTTCTTCACTTATCCTTTTCTCACCTACTCCCTCTTACTTCCTGCAACTGCATTCTTCCTACTCCCTTTCTTACTCCCTTTTTCTACTCCCTTTCTTATTCCTCCAACTCTCTTTTCTTCTTTCTGCTGCTATCTTCAACCTACTCACATGTTTTACATCCTGCTTCGTCCTTTTAACTTCCTTCTTCTCTCTCCTATATGTTCCTACTCCCTCCTAAATTGTTACCTTTTCTACTTTTCACTCCCCATGCCTCCTATTCACTCTCAACCCTTCTAGCCCTACTGAATTTACTCACTCCCTTTTGCTCTTTTGTAGTTGCTCCTATGGTGCGTGCACCTAGCCAGCTGTTGGGCACCCCGCTGGGTTCCGATGTGCAGCTGGAGTGCCAGGTGGAGGCATCCCCCTCGCCCGTCTCCTACTGGCTGAAAGGAGCGCGAACATCCAGTGGTTTTGCCAGCGTCTCAACGGCCAGTCTCGAGTCCGGTTCGCCCGGGCCCGAAATGTTGCTCGATGGGTGAGTTTTCTATGCGTTTAAATGGGGTACAGTAGACACTCGTTAAGCATGAAAAGTAAGAAAAAGAATTAAGAAACCAAATGTTAATTTTACTTTAATTCCTGGAAAAGTTAATTTGGTACTGAGAAGTTTCCAGTTCCAGTTAATTCCACTATTTCCATTGTAGTCTCTAGAACTTAGCGCATGCCCACTGTACTCTCCACACATTTCACCAACTTTTGCCCACTGTACACTTTTGCAGGCCCAAGTACGGGATAACGGAGAAGCGCGATGGCTATCGCGGTGTCATGTTGCTCGTGGTGCGTTCCTTTTCAGCCTCCGACGTGGGCACTTATCACTGCGTCAGCACAAATTCACTGGGTCGTGCTGAGGGTACATTGCGGCTCTACGGTGCGTATGCGCAATCTTTGCCAGCCGCCAAACCAAACAATTCTCATGTGTGCACTTGTTCCCGTTGTTGTTGTTCTCTTTTGCAGAAATCAAGCTTCATCCGGGCGCTTCGTCGAGCAACGATGAGCATCCAAATTACATTGGCGGTAAGTTCTCTCGTGTTGAGAATTTGTTTGCTGATTTCTCGCACTCACACGCTTCCCCTCTCCCTCTGTCTCTGTCTCTTTCTATGCTTTTGGCCAGGTCTGGAAGAGGCGCCGCGTAATTTTGCTGCCTGCGGGGTAGTTGCCACGTGGCAGCTGCTGTTGCTGCTGCTGCCGCTTTGGTTGCCACCGTGGGACGCGTGATACCAAAACTGAGCGTGTGCCGGCAATCAAGTATTCCTACAGGTGTTAATACCCCCCCTCCGCCTGCGCCCCTGCTGCCCCTCTGATACCAACTCTTCTCCGCTTTTGCTCCCAATTCTCTCCACTTTCTGTTAATACATATCGATATATATATATGAATAAATATGTGGAGGATACGAAGCCACATTGCCAATATATCATTTACATACGTATCACGATAAATGTTGTTTTCCCTCCACCCCCTCCGCCCCCTCGAATACCATTCCAAAAAAAGTACTAAAATCGTCGAATCGAATGCCAAATAAATAAGCAAAAACCAAAACCAAAAGAAATCCCCTCAAAATATGTCGCATAATGTTAAATTGCATATAATTAAACACGAATACTATAAAATAGTGCATAAATATAATTAACGAAAAATTATTGAATAAATTATCGCAAAAAAACATAAAAAAAAAAACGAAATTTGTTTTATTTAAATTTGTATTTACAGTGAACGCTCCCTTGGCCGGACAGGCATGGTATTTTTTGTGTCCAAGGGAGCTGTCCGCCTGAGCACCGAATTTGTATGGAAATCATGTAGAAAAACGATCAAATACGTCCGACTACTTGAGGTGTCCGCCTGAGGGAGCTGTCCGCTTGAGGGAGCTGTCCGCGAGCAAAGCTTTCACTGTATATACAACTATATAAAATATTTTTAGTAATTTGAGCTCGAAAGTGTTGAGTTTATTTTATTAATACAGTGCATAGATGTAAGTTATTTATTACTAATTATTAATAAAGTATTTAGATTTAAGTTAATCACTTATTTATTATTTTTTTAAACTGTTTTTTAGACAAATCAGTCAAGTTTTAAGACCCCCGTGAACAGATAAATATTTAAACAAATTTCTTAGCTGTATTTATTTTTAAAAGAACTCAAACTATTTTATATATTATATTATATATTATATTATTATACAGTGGAAGCTCCCTTGGCCGGACAGCCAAGGTTCCAGTATTTTTAGCCAAGCAAAGGAGATGTCCGCGTAAGGGAAGGGATTTTGTATGGCAATCATGCAGAAAAAACTATAAAATTCGTACGGTTAAGGGAGCTGTCCGCGAGTAGAGCTTTCACTGTAATATATCATATATAAGTTTTCTGCGTTATGTGTGTTAATATTTTTAATAAATTCTGTATTTATTTTTTAAGCCATTTAAAGTTTCTGAAATATATCAATTTTATGCTTTTCTTTTACTCAAAACTTTTTTTTTTATTTTGTATTAATTACTTAAAATGCTTTCATTTTTTTTTTTTTCTCTGATTTAAATCTTGCAAACGATGCCCTTCTGTGCAGCTGTTTCGAACCACTGTGCAGCCACTGAAAAGATAAACGAATTGTATTCAAAGTGTTTATAGTTATGCTGAACAAAGGGACGGTGATACCAACCCCAGCGGTTGCCCTGTAGCACCGGACAGCCAGTGTGCAGCATGCGCCTATCGCAGTCGCCGTCCTTCGTATTGTGCCACACGAGAGCGGATCCTTTTGTCGGTCGCACGCCCAGCTGCAACATGGGAAAGGATGTGAAGCCACCCGATTGCACATCGCTCAACTACAAGGAAATAAAAACTAGATTTTAACCATAATTAAGGAATGAAAACTTTACACTTACGTAGAGCAGCACGGTGGCAATCTGGTCACCCTGTAATTTAGCCTGAAAAGAAGAGGCAGGGGTTAAATAGGAAGAGCTGAGCCTAATTTGTTTAAAATCAAGTTAACTCCCGAGTTGTGTGTTTTCAAGTGAATAAAATTGAATTTATTCAATTGTAAAGGATTTAGAGGTGCTTTGGGATGGGATTAATATAGGAGTTTACTTGTAGAATCGAAATAAATGTGAGCCCATAAGGAAAATGCTCTTTAGACCCCGTTCTCGAAAGGGGTACAGGGTTCCGTTAGGCCTACCAGAGGCGTATCTGACCCCTTAAACTATATGTTATATATTCTTGATCATCAACAGTCGAGGCACTGTCTGTCTGGCAGTCTGTCAGTCAGTCAGTGAGTCAGTCAGTCAGTCAGTGAGTCAGTCAGTCTGTCTGTCTGGCTGTCAGTGCCTGTCTATATGTGTGACTGTCTGTCTGTCCATCCGTATGGACAACTGAATCTCAGGGACTCTAAAAGCCAGAGCTAACAATTTAGGTGTCTGTTTATGAGAGTGTTCACTGTACTTTAAACAAGTGTTGAAGAATATCCGAAGAGCGCTTAATTAATGATTTAAAGACGGAAATCTGAATACAGTGATTGCTCTACTCGCGGACAGCCCCCTTAGGAGGACAGCTCTCTTAGCCCGACGAATTTTATCGTATCTAAAAATGATTTTCATATAAAATGCGTTCTCTTAGGCGGACATCTCCCTTGGGCGGACAAAAATACTGAAACCGTGGCTGTCCGGCCAAGGGAGCTTTCAGTGTATATGATTTAAAGCCGGAAATCTGAATACTTTTTCCGGGTATTACTTTGCCTACTGCAGAAACTGCACCTCCTACACACTCACCAGCTTTTCGCTGTAGGAACAGTCGAGGTGCAGATGGTACTGCCCACCAAGTCCATAATTGAACAACTTTAGTTTCTTGCCGGAGTGCAGCTCTAAGCCAGTCAAGTCCTCGAGTCTTCTATAGACACGGCGGACGGAGAGCGAGTCATTTGTTTGCAACCTAGCGTTCGCAGCGATACGGCGTCTATCGTTCCTCAAAAGGGGCGTGGCTAAGCGCAGCAGCTCAGCGATATCCTCATGGGAGATGACATCGTGAAAGAGCACGACATCAGGATCAAGGCTCAGCTGCTCCTGTTTGAAGGGTGCCAGACGCAGAAAGGGTGTGTCTGGGGTGTGGTAGTGACACCTTAATGAGGACACAACCGGAAGTCGCGAGTGTCCGCGACAATTGGCGACATGCAAGATTTGTTGCCGAGCTAATTGCTTAAATGTTTCCGCTTCCGGTCGCTCAACGACCTGATTATAGGTTTCCCGCATCCCCTGCCAATCTCCTGCAATAAAACCGATCACAAAACTGATTTATCAACCCTTAGCAACTCAATTTATTTGGAAATCATAAAGAAATGAAACTAACCCAGTTGACTCTGAATCGTTGTCAGTTGCTGTAGTATTTCAGCACGCTCCGTGCCCATCAATGTCAGGACTCGCTCCGGTGTCTCCTCGTACCGCTCCAGTGCCAACTGCAGCCACGTCTGCGCATCCTCATCCTCCTCCTTGGCCCTCAGGTAACGGGCCAAAGCCATGCAGTCCAAAGTGTTCAGTCTAACACTGAAATAGAGAAACCAACAGTGATACCAAATCCAGTTTAGTCTTCAAATCAACCCACTTGTATTGCTTCTCGCCTATCAGACCCGAGGCCAGGTCCCTTTCCGGCAGACTGTGTATTGCCTGTATGCGCAGTAAACCCATGGTCGCGTGCTCCAGATCCAAATCGCTCAATGCATCCAGACTATAGTCCGCTATCTGCTGCATATCTGAAGCGAAACTTCTGTGACTCCCAATTGAGGGATTTCTAGGGATAACGGTGCTCACCTTTGCCGTCGTCCTCCTTCAGATAGCTATACAAACTACCTGCGTCCCTGTGCATCCTACGCAGCAGTGGAAAACTGTTCAAAGGATTCGACAAGTAGGCCACGGCATTTAAACTTGCCTCCTTCTCCCGCTTCAGTGCATCATCAATAATTCTTTTGGGTAACTTTAAAATTTCACACCCTATAAATTTGTGCTTATTAAACTCACATGCGTATATCTCGAAGCTTCTGCTCTACGACATTTATGTATAAGCGAAAATCGTTTAAGAGATCATCCTCGCCCTCCACAACACGCCCCATTTCATATGTCGAGGTGGCAGTGAAGGCACCCAGCGCTGCATCCACTGCGAAGAACATTACCATGTAGAACACCTGCATTTTGAACACTAACTGAACTGATTGTAAACTGCAAATCCATAAAGATAAGAACAACTAGCTTGAAGCAGAGCCAATTCTTTCGTCACACCCATTAATACACACAACTGCGAGTCGCGCTCACTGCTTAAATTCAAATAAGCCGCCAAAGTAAGCAGCTTTAACAACATGCCACCAGAGGTCGCTGTTACATTACAGTTGCGTGGATACAGCACCATTTTGAGTATAACAGCAGAGTAGTCAGCATTTAATGTTAGCGTTAATCAGTTCAATAAGCGTTTATTATTGAGTTCATTAACAAGTACGCATTAATGTGCACTTTTAGTCATATAAGCTAGCTTATATTAAAAACTTAAGTTGTATTTTTAAAACTGAAGCATCGATACTATCGATGCTGTTGCAATTTGCCAGGGACGAGTTGTTATTATCGATAAGCGATAACATCTTGCAACAGCGAGCGTTGCGAAGCTGCTCAAGAAATTTTCGTGAAAAAACGGGAAATATGTCGTAAATAATTGATAAATTATTGTGCAAAGTGTTAATAAGTGATCTGTGCAGTGTCTAGTAATGAAATACGCATTACTAAATCTTTTAAAATGTAAAATAAAAAGCTGCAAACCTGATTTCTGAAGAGGCAGGCTTTTTTCATCGTCGTAAAACACATACAGACGTTCTCACGCACACACACGTAAACGCTGATGTATATATATAACGCGCGGGCGCGAGAGTGAATAAGAGCGTAAACGAGAGTCGCATGTGTGTGTTTTCGTATGTTGTCTGTTTTGTGTAAGAGAGAGCAAGCGCGCGCCAAGCAGGCGAATGCGAGAGCAAAGCAAAACCCAACAAATAAGTGAACGAAAATAAAAACGAAAAATACCGAATATTGAACAAGTCGTGTTTTTACTGTGCTGCGTTTGTGTTGTTGTTAGAGTTATTGTGTTTGCATTTTTGCATTTGTGTATGACAAAGTATGTTTTAACACACATATCCCCCAACACCTTCAACCCGCCCCTCACACACACACACACACACACACACACACACTAAAACCCCGTCCCCACAAGTTGGATACATTTGCAAAAACAAAAGGTAATTAAATAATATGTACATTATAAATAGGCGTCGTCGGCTCAATCGGTTTTCTGTTTTTGGCCAGATGAGTCAGCCGTTAGCCTGTATCTGTATCGCATCGTTGCTAACAACAATTGCATTTTGACACAATTATAATACTAACACTACATTCATACATTAGATTGTTGTTCCATAGATAGATTTATAGCTAGATAGATGTAGGTATGTAGTATAGTCCGAGTAGTTGTTGTTTAAAATAGTGTAAATCTACGAGTACAACTTGTACTGTTAGTATTGTGTAAAGTATCTTAAATGCGGTTTTATCTACGTCGTTGTATTATTTACAGCAATTTGTTAAATATGCACATATGCATATAATATAGAAAGCAAGTTGGAAAAACAAAATCAACAACAACAATAACAGTAGCCCAACACACACACACAAACACACTTACTCACACACGCATAAGCACACAAACAAACAAGCAATAAAAACAGCATCAATAAATAACATTTAATGTGTGTATTGAGTATCTACAGTTAATTGTTTTTGTTGTCGACTCATTTCAAATCTCGTTGCTCTCTGTCTCTCCCACTCTCCTTCTCTTCGGCTGTCTGTCACTCACCGTCTCCCTCGCACGCATACGCACCCACCCAAGACCCAAGTGCTGGTATTTATAACTAAAATTGCGCTGATCATTTGCGTTGCTTTTTAAACTTTTAATAAATTATGTACACACAGACGTACGTATGCCTGTCTGTCTGTCGGTAGGTGTATGCGTGTATGTGTGTGTGTGCTTCTGTGTCTACAATAAAATGAAAAACTGCCAAGCAGCTAAATCGATTGGCCCGAGTTGTCTGTGCTTACGACAGCGCAACGTTTTCGTTGTTTTTGTTATTGTTGTTAACATTGTTATTGCTCTCAGTGTTGTTATTTTGTTATTGTTGTTGTTGTGCTAGTCGTGGCCGGCCGCATTGTTAGCTGGGGGCTGCTGTAGCCACCGCTGTCGTCGTTGTCGTTTTCGATGATAATTTTGATGAATAATTACGAAATATTTGTACATTTGTGCATGTATTTATTAGAGATACATTTGTATCTTTTTATTTGCATAGTCTTCCACTCACTCATACATTCGCACTCTTGCTCTTGCCTTTGCTCTCTTGACGCCATGTTTGCCTGTGGCCTTTTCGTCGATCAAAAAAAGTCAAATTCCAACCAAATCTATAGTGAGCTGTGAGCGTGAGAAAACTACGCGCCAAATGAGTAATTGCTCATATGTTAATACATACACATACATTCGATTATACACATATTAACACATTTATATGCCTACGCCTTAAATATTGAACGTCGCAAATTCGCCGTCTATTTTACGCTTCGCTGAACAGTGAACGCTGAACTCTAAGCTCCGTACTTTACTTTGGTCATCAACTTATTGCGCACACCTCGCAAATGTGCCAAATTTTTGTTCATTGTTTTGTATTGTTTGGTTCTTGTTAGAGCTAAGCAAATTAAAGGTTTACACTGCTAACACATGCGACATGGGATAGACGACATGCGACAGCTGCTGCAGCTGAAGAGAACCCACCACCACCACTACCATCAACAACAATCGTTTACCGCCACCGCCATTAAATAAAACCAAACCAAATCAAACAAAAACAAGCAACAACAGGCAGCAACAGCTAACATTGGCTGCCGTTGGTGCTGCTGCTGCTGCTTCTTCTACTTTCGTGTTCGTGGCAATTGGGCATCAAACTGCGTTTCATGCTTAACTTTTGTTGCTCATTCATGCTCTCACAAACAGACACACACACATACTATAGATATACATCATAATATCGCACTGCTCCCACATATTGGCGGGCACATTTTCTTTCACCTTTGTTGCGTGTTTTGATTTAAACGCCTTTTGGGCACCTCATTCACCTTCGCCTCACTCACACACGTACATGCATATGAATATGTATATACGAACAGATGTACACTCACACCCCCGCACCACAACGCTTGCTCTCCCTCTCTCACGCTACTTCTTTGATAGTTGGCCCCCACCTCAGTGCTCTCTTTTGCGCTCATCCGCTCTCTCGCTCTCACTGACAACACATTTGTTGCTTGTTGTCTTTTGGTGTTTAATTCAAATTCTTCAGCAGCTGCCTTCGATTTGGCTTTCTCTTTATGTTCGGCTTCATTGCACGCTCTCTTGAGTTCTGCTTCTCTTCTGCTTTCGCTCTTGAAGTGCTCTCATTTGTGCCTGCACATGTATTTTTGGGACTTTTTTTTGTATTTTTTTGCATAATTTCATGCAAATTTATATATTTACGTATCTATATCGTTATGCCTGTGTTGTGTTCATGTGTATTTGTGTTATTTGCTGCCCAACTTGTCTGTCGTGTTTATATGTTGATGTCGATTTAGTAGCTTTGTTGTCGTTGTTGTTGGTGCTGCTTTTGTGATTGTTATGCTCACGTTTTAATCGTTCGTCAGTTGATTCGGCTTTCAATCGACATCTTGGCATCATCGTTACCTGCACCGAGCTGTGCCGTGCTGCTTGCTGTCTACCTCCTACCTTCACTTCCCGCCCTAAGCAACAAAACCCACCACATCCCACTCCACCCCTCGCTCAGTCATTCACTCACCTCGCTGTCTGTCTCGTCTGCTCTCCCTCTGCTGCTTTTATTGCTGTTGCTGTTGCCGTCGCTGTCGCTGCTTGACTTTAATCTGCTCAATTACTCGCAATTTGCAAGTTGTGTGTCTCCGTCTCTGTCTTTTTGCCTACCTGTCTGAACGCGTCACAGTATGTGTGCGTAAATGCGTCTGTGTGTCTTGTATGTGTTTCGTTTCGTTTTGCTTCTCATTCGCGTTATTCATGTTTTCTTTACGTTTTGCGCTTGTTTTGATTTCTTAATCTTTTTACCATAATTGATGGCAATTAAATTAAAGGTGTGTGTGCGGCCTCGCGCCTTAACGTTGTTTTTGTTGTTGTTATTGTTTTTTTATAGTCGTTTTTACACGATTGCTGGACTTCGTTTTGATTCGTCTCCAAATCGGCTTGAATCGGCTGTAAATTGACTCGTTTTGGTTCGCACGAATTGGCCAGTTCGTTTGACCACTCTAAATGTGTACGAGTGTGCGTGTATGTAGTTTGTTGTCACTCACCTCCATCTCCGGCTTCATCTCACCCCCTCTCCCTCTGCCCCCGCTTACACCTTCTACGCATCTCGCGTGACTCTTATTTATTTGTAGCATTCAAATTATTCAACATCAATTGCTCTTTTTATGTGTATCTTCTGCTCCTCTTCTTCTTTTTCATCTTTGCTTTGTGCACACATTTCTGTCGTCTCGGCTCGCATTTTGTCATCTTTAGCGAGATTTTATTGATTAGTTCAATAATATTTCTCAGCTTAGCTCTGCCATGTGGCATCTACACACACACACAAACATGTGTAATTATACGCGATTTACTTAATTGATGTCACACACACATACAAGACACTGAACACTGTTATTAATACTAGTTTGCAAAGTTTTATGTGTCACTCTGTGTTCAATTTGCAATCTAAACGCGTAGTTTTTGCGCTTAGCCCAAGTGTGTGTGTGTGTGTGTGAGTGTTTGTATTAAATTGTTGTCAATTGTTTTGAGCTTGAGCGAATTAACCTTTAGTTTGTTATGTCATCTGTCATGTCTCTATTTGCATAATACTCCTCTAATTCACAATACGAATTTAGTATCAGATTCAATTATTTATATGAATTTCATCAACATCATCATTGCCTTGTTGAACCACACACACCCCTATTCATACCCACCCCCATTTACACACGTAAACATAAGTTGGCTTAAGTAAACCATTAATTAACAACACATTAATTTCAGCTTGTCATCATATTATCAAACTAATCAGCGCATTATTACACAAATTGAAACGCTTATTATCAATCATCGCATTTTCCCACACATAATGTCATTTAATTACAGCTGAGTAAAGTGTAAAGTGATTGGATAAATACACAGTGTTCACTAGCTAAATAGAACGTGTAATTATATGGTAGTTTATAAGCTGAGAGTATAGTGATTATAAATTAGAAAAAACAAATCAAAATTAATAAACAAATAATCATACATGAAATATCATTCATCCATCGAACTGCACTTACATCATTCACTTCATTCATTCACACACTCATGCCGTTGTGCAGCGCAAAAGATTAAAGGGAATTTGTTAACGGTTCGTTTAAGCCGTAAATGAAATAACAAACGTTAACACAAATGCGCATGGAAAATGAAAATGAGAAACGATTGTCTGGCCGACTAACGAGAAAAGCTGAACAGCTAAACAGCTAAAAAGCAAAGCCAAAGACAACTACATACATTTGTACATATAAAAAATGCAAACACTTTGGTGTACAGTTGACATGATTGACTAGCTGCATAACTAACTAACAAACTAAATGGCCGCTGACCAGTGGATGCCAGAAACCGTAACCAGCAAAATAGTAGTAACTACTAGCTAGTAACTAGCGAGCTAGTGACTTGTAACTGGTAACTAGTAACTGGTCACTGCATAAGTATTGGTATTGGTAATTGTGCCGTTGTGTGTTGTGGGTCGTGTGCCTCTAGGCAAAAACAAACACCTCTGAAAACAAAAAGTAAAATAGAAAGAAAGAAAGAAAGCTAGCTTAGGGGTAACGAAGATTGTATGCCCTCACCGAGGTATGTGCTCTAGTTTTGGATAATCTATGTTCTACAGCTGCAAGAAATTTTAGTCTTTGGTAGTCAGTTTTCTGCAGACTTCAGATGAAAACTTTATATCTTTTTTAATAACTTTCATTCAGGTGGTTTAATTATGTTTAGAAATGATTTAAGATTTATTCAGGAATATAAATATTTAATAAAAAGAATTAAAATTTTTTTTTAAATATCTGGGAACGTCACAACCCTTGTAATAAAATCGAAGTAATTAGTGAAAGGGTATTAAATAAAACAATCACACGAACTGAGTCATGCATGCAGCAAACTGCACTCAAAACAAAAGGAAAAAGCAATAACAAGTCAACGACTAAGTGGGGGAATAAGAGTGGGGTGTAGAGAGCAACAGAAAGAGAGCGAAAAAGAGAGTGGTAGGGGGAAGTAGATGGGGTGGTCAGCAGTCGAACGTTTTTCACCTCATTCTCAATCTCATTTCGTCAGCCATTAAGTTAACCGTCATATGCAGCTCCTGCTGCACTCACACATATACACACACACGCATACCCATACACCCACCCATCTGCACTCACCAACACACACAGACACACGCTTTGTAAAAACTCAACTTGTTTGCCAACTGCGACGAAGCGAACTAATAAATTTTTACTTTGTTTTTTCCCCCTTCTTCTTCAATCATTTTTCCAGATTCAAGAAAATCTTGCTAAGACAAAATTCGCAAGCAAAAAACGAAACGAAATATAAAAGCCGATGCGCAAAAAGTGTGCTAGTCTAAGACCGGGGACTGTGAGTGTACGAATAGTATTAAATGATGTAGTTGATGTTGATGATGCGGATACTCATCATGATCACGATTATGATTATAATGATGATGTGATGATAATTTCAAAGATGATGATGATGATTATGTTCTTGTTGATGATGATGAGGCCATGAGACCATCATCATAGCTAAGCAACGTTCCGCGAAAGTACAGCAATGTGGAAAATTGTAAATACGACGAGCAAAAACTCAAAACGCAGAAAAACTAAACGCGCAAAAAGAAGAATTTTCATTCTCAACTTGCCATAAAAAAAAAACAAACCAAACTAAAGAGAAAAAAGAAAACAACACAAAAACTCTGTCGTAAAAGGGCAGTCATAAAGGAAAACCCACCACTTGGCTAAGGAGCAGGGGTAGTGTGGGCTACAACAACAAGACAAGAGTAAGAATTTTAATTTCCAGCAACAACAAACGACAACAACAACAATCACAATAGCAAGAAAATCCTGCGAAGTAGAAGAAAAAAGTTCAAGTTTGAAGTAGAAAAACCACTTAAAACGTCGATGAGACGTTGACGGGAGCGAAACAACGCGTAACGATTAACACAAACAGAGGAGGAGGAGTTAAGAGAGACGGGGAGTGTGAGTGTAAGTGTGAGAGAGAGTGTGAACGGAAGAGAACGAGGGCAGTTGCTCAAAAGGAGTCTGCAGAAAAGCAAAAACAAAAACAAAAAACGAGCGCGTGCTATAAGCAGGAGCAGCAGGCAGAGTCCAGAGTGACGTTTTGCATTTGTTTTTCTATTTTTTAACTATATATTTAGTGGTAGGCAGCGTGAAAAGGTGGTGGTGGTTTAATAGTGTGTGCTGGTGGTCACGCAAGACATGGCAGCAGGAGCTGCGACGGCAGACGGCAGAGCTAACGCAGGCAGAACCAATAACAACAGCCAGACAAAGGCAGCTGCAATTGCACCTTTCGAGTGTTTTCAGGAGCACAAGAGAGCGCAACTAAAGAGAGTGCTCTGTGTACGTATGTATGTGTGAATCAGAGAGTAAGCAACGAAAGAGCGTAAGCAATAGCAAAAGGCAAAGCGGCTGCCACGTTCCGACGTCACATTCGGCTTAGTAGTTGTAATTCGCAAAGCAAGGAGCGAGGAACGCGCGCGAAAACGAGCTAAAGAAACGAAAAACCAAAGACGAAGTAAAACGAAACGAACAAAACGAAACGAAACGAGTCGAATCGAGTCGAGTGGCGTCGTATTAAGTCGAGTGGGGAGTCGAGTGGAATCAGTAACCACTGCAACAACAACATCCAGAAGACGAAAGAGAAGAAGAAGAGAGTTAAGGGGAAAAATTGACGCATTCCAAACGTGGTTCGCTTACAGGCTTTTGACTGCAACTCATTGCATTTAGTGTGTGGTTGTTGTAGTTGTCGTTGTCTCATTGCAAATACCGGTCTGTTTTTTGGGCTCACGTGAACATTTGTTGTTATTTATCTGTTTGCAGCCTCAGCGGCTTGTGTTGTGCAGTGTTTGTAGCACAGAGTTAAATAGGAGGCAAGGAAGAAGGAAAGTTGTGCCGCCAACGTAGCCAACGCAACGAATTGCAAATGCAAATAAAAACTGAGCCAAGTGCGTGTTTATTATGGGCCGCTCCAAGTTCCCCGGGAAACCATCCAAGTCGATTAATCGCAAGCGGATAAGTGTGCTGCAACTCGAGGATGATTCTGCGGTGGCAACAGCAACAACAGCAGCAGCGGAACAGCAGCAGCAGCAACAACAGCAGAGCGAACAAAGCGCTGCATCGGCAACACGCGAGAAGAGTAACAATTGTGATAACGATGATGATGATAATGCCCCAACAGGCGGTGCTGCCACAAGTGGCACGAATGCAAACAGCAGCAGTAGCAATGTTGCAGCGAATAGTGGGAGCAGCACCACAGGCAATGGCACCGCTGGTGGCAACACAACAAATGGCGGCAGTGTAAACGGTGGCAGCGGTGGTGGTGGCGGTGGCAACGACAAAGGAAGCAGCCACCACAGAAACGCAGCCACCGCAGCAGGAGTTGCAACTGCAGCAGAGGTCAAGGAATGCAAAAATCAAGGCAACTTTATTGATGCTGCTGTTGATCTCGACGAGGACACAAACAACGATGACGATGATGACAGCAGCAATGACAAGAAGCCAGCAACAACAGCGACAACAGTTGCTGCTGCCTTTGCGCCGGGTCTCAGTGCGTCGCTGCAACGTGCACGCAAAGGAGGCAATAAAAAATTCCGAAACTTGAATCTGGCAAGAGGCGAGGTAATGTTGCCCTCAACGTCGAAACTCAAGCAACAGCAGCAGCAACAACAACAACAACAATTGCAACTTAATTGCCCCTCATCATCATCATCTGCTCCTACGACGCCAGCAACAACAACTGCAACGGCAGCAACAACAACTGCCTCAGCAGCAACAACGTCTGAAACTGGGAATGGAAATGGGATTGGGATTGGGACGCCAGCGTCGGTGTCAGCGTCAGCGTCATCGGTGACGTCGACGAGTGCAGCAGGGGGCGTGGGGTCCATGGGAGGCGGAGGGCTGCTAACAAACCCCTTTGCCGCAGTTGAGGCTAAAGTGGTTGAGGCAGCAGCGGCAGTGGCAGCAGTAGGCGGTTGCAGCAGTGGCAGCAACGAAGACGTTGCAATGGTAAGTTGATTGTTTTCTGTTTTTTTTCATCTCTCACTGCTTCGCAAACGCTTTACTCACACATATATCTATATGTATATGTAAAAGAATATAGCATTTAAGCTAAAACCGATTTTCCTCACTGATTTTTTAGTGCCTCGCCTTTTGTATGTTGCGTGTTGTTTGCTTTTGCTGCCCCATTTCAAACAAATGTAAATAAGTAATATGAAAAAAAAAAACGATTCCCTGTTTAACCCTCCCTCGGTGTATATTTGGCAAAAACTATCGCCACTAAATTATGCGCCCCAAGTTGCACTTAGTTACACTTGCACACCGGTTTACCCTTCCACATCCAGTCTGACTGTCTGCCTTGACTTACGAGTAGAATATGTTAACGTTACCTTGTCTTACCTGACTCGCTTACCTGCTTAATTGGCTCTTATGACGTTTTCGCGCTCGCTTTTGGCCCTCTCTTGGCTTCTTCTTCAGGCTGTACCTGCAACATAACTTGTTTTCCCCCTCAGCTCCCCCACACCCCACCCAAAACTTGCACTTGCTACAGCTCCAATCCCCTTTATACCCTGTAAACCCTGTTTATTTATTTTTTTTTGCTTCTTATGCTCTGCTTTGTTTTTACTTTTGCTTTTGCATGCTTCTTGGCTTTATGTATGTGGTGTTGGTGTTGGTGGTCGTAGTGGTTGCATGCGGTGGTTGCTTTAGTTTGTTTTACGAGCATACATGTAGTTAGTTGCATGAATTATTGATTGGCTGTGGGAGAGTCAACTCGACTCTGACTATGAAGTGTAGCGCTAAAAAAAACCTCTCGTTATACATTTTTGTAGTTGATGGCTTCCAACGATCAGATGACCAATGAGGCGACAACGGATACCCCCACCACCAGCAGCAGTTGCAGTGGCATCGTTGGCACCACCAACAGTAGCAGCAATGACACCGCACACAAATCAAATGAATGCAGCTCCAATGCAAGCGGTGGTGCCACAAATACTGCAGGCACTGTGCCCACTAAGCAAAAGAAAACGGTCACCTTTAAGAACATACTCGAGACCAGCGATGACAAGTCGGTGGTTAAGCGATTCTACAATCCCGATAACCGTATTCCCCTCGTCTCCATCATGAAGAAGGATAGCCTGTACCGACCGCTTACTTATCTGAGGGGCAGCGAGTTTATTGTACGTCCATCGATCCTCTCGAAGATACTCAACAAGAACTCAAACATCGATAAGCTCAACTCGCTCAAGTTTCGATCGGTGCCGGCATCCAGCACAGCGTCCGCACATGATTCAACAAGTACAAGTACATCCTCCTCTGCCTCATCCACGTCCTCAGCGGCATCTACGAGTCTCTTCGGTTCTGGTTTGTCGCGCGCTTTTGGCGCCCCGCTGGAGGATGAGGATGTCGTCTCTGGCGGTGTCACATTTCGCAAGCCAACAAATGAGGACAACGAGGATGATGGGTAAGTCTTCATTTAATTACTGTAATTGAATTAATGTTGGAATTCAGCAGCAGCCCCGAAGTATGCAATACTTTTTGAAATTTAATAATTTCCTTCAATTTTTGTAGGAAAGAACAAAGAACTTTAATTAATTACTTTATAAAGACAAATTTTGAAAGTAATTAAATGAATTTTATAAGCTTTATTACTTTGTTCTTTAATCTCAGAGTATTTCAACCCCAGACTTAATTTTCAGAAAAGTGTTGCAAAGAATTGGAGCTTGTCATAAATATTTTCGTTTCTAAAGAATACTTTAAACTTAATTAAACTTTGTGTTATTTTTAGCTCTGCCAGCAGCGATGACCTGGAGGTGGAAGACGTTAACGGCGACGATGATTTGGATGACAACGAGGAAACCACTTCGGAGAAGAGCACAGAAACAGCCACAGGCAGCAACGAGGAGAAGGACAACGATGACAGGCAGCTGGTGATGGACAAACATTTTGTGTTGCCCAAACGCAGTACGCGTTCATCGCGCATAATTAAGCCCAATAAGCGATTGCTTGATGTTGGTGGCATTAGCAGCAAAAAGAACTCCAATGAGGTGGCAAGTGTTAAAACGAAGCCCAAGAATTACTTTGGTCTAGGCGATCTTAGTGCAGATTCGGCTACAACATCGCTGGCTTTAAGCGTTAAGCTGGGCAAAGAAACCTTCTCCAGTTTTGGCAGCATGAAGCTCAACAGCAGCTTTGTGCTGCGTGAGCCACGTTTGCAATTCCAATCGGATAAAAGTGGACCCTTTGCCAAGTCTGGGCTACTCTTGGCCGCATCGACTTCATCCTCAAGTGCCATTTCAACGACGTCAGCGAACTCAATTAACTTTGGCTCACACAACAGCACCAATTCAGGTAAGTTTCAACTCAAATTATATTCAATTACTGTAAATTACTGTAATCTTGTTATTTCTAGCTCTGCCTCTGGGTTGTGCCGTGTGTGCTACTGCTGTGAACAACAAGGATGCACCACTGGAGCGCAAATATGGTGCTGTTGCCTGCGTCTTTTGTTGCAAGTTCATTTCGCGAATGAGCAAAGTCTGCAAATTATACACACCCGGGATTCCCGGTCAGCAGCTTAGGTGCAAGGAGGGTAAGTACACATTTCCTACTGGTTTTTGGCCTAGAGTTCACTTTGTAATCACGATTTACTTACCACAGCTGGCAACTGTACAATAAGCCCGCTCAACAGCGATCTGATGAACTTTCTTGGCTCTGCCGCTGGTAGCTCCAATATTTTCAAGAAGATCTACAAGGCGCGCTGCACGGCCTGTTGGCTGCGGAAGTGCCTGGCTGCCTTCCAGCTGCCATCGGGACACAGAAGTCGCATGAGTGGCATGTTGCCCAATAGCATGAGGGATGACATCACTCCCAAGGACGACAAGTCCCAGGAGTTACTCTCGCCCACATCAGGTCTGAGATTTGCAGGCCCAAGCAGCTCCACAGCAGCGAGTTCATCGACGATAATGTGGAAATCTAGCACAGAGTCCAAAGTGAACTCCATCAAGTCGAATCCTCTGGCTGAGAACAATGTAACCTTCGGCAGCACTCCTCTGCTGCGACCTGCCATACTCGAGAAGCCTCTGTTCCTGAAGATCGGCGAGCAGAAGAAGGTTTGCGATTCTGTGCTAAGTCCTAGTACGGGCCCTGGTCCCAGTGAAACTGTGGTTGCGCCAGCAAAATCAACCCGCAAAGCTAAGCAGGAGAAGCTCGAGAAGGAAAAGTCTAGGGAAGCTGACAGCGAAAAACTGTTAAGTCCTGTGGCCAAGAAGCCAACAGAGACGATAACATCCGGCGATGCCCAAAAGGAGGAGCAAGCAACGACGACAGCGAATGGAAACTCATCATCAAGTGCAACTCAATCTTCAACAAGTATTCCAAACGAAACTGTGGAGGCTGCGCCGGAGAATCTGAAGCGACAACGGATAGACCTGAAGGGACCACGAGTCAAACATGTTTGTCGCAGTGCATCCATTGTGCTGGGTCAGCCATTGGCCAAATTTGGCGACGAGAACGAGGAGGAAGAAGTGGAAGCTGCAGAGCCTGAGCCAACACCCGATGTGGCTGTTGCAAAGAAGCCCTGCAAGTCTCCGACGCCCGTGCGTATGATCACCGATGAGAACGATAATTGTGCCAGCTGTAAAACACCAGATGAGGTGTTGTCGAATTGCAATCCCAATCCTCCAGCTGCTGCTAAGCAAGTCAGCTGTAACACCAACGAGACCAAGTCCAACAAATCACATATCCAGACAGAGGCTAAGAAGATACCTAGCAAGGGAGGCAAGGTGACCACAAGGAATTCGGCAAATGCCATAGCTGTGGCATCAACAGGAGGTGGACTCTTGGCCAGCAAGAAGCCCAGAAACATGGAACATATCACAAGTGCAGCGAACACTCAACAATCCACTCGACGCGCCTTGGCCAAGGAAGTGAGTCGCAAGAAGACATTGATATCGATTGATTTCTGGGAGAACTATGATCCAGCCGAGGTCTGCCAAACGGGATTTGGTTTGATTGTGACGGAGACGGTGGCCCAACGTGCTCTATGTTTTCTCTGTGGCTCAACGGGGCTGGATCCGTTGATCTTTTGTGCCTGCTGCTGTGAACCGTATCATCAGTATTGTGTATTGGATGAGTATAATCTGAAGCAAAGCTCCTTCGACGACACGTTGATGAACAGTCTTCTGGAGACATCAACGAATGCCGCCTGCGTCATGTCAGCGACAACGAATTCAGCCTTGAATCAGTTGACACAACGTCTGAACTGGCTGTGTCCACGTTGCACCGTCTGTTACACCTGCAACATGTCATCGGGATCGAAGGTGAAGTGTCAGAAGTGCCAGAAAAATTATCACAGCACCTGTTTGGGTACCAGCAAACGACTTCTCGGCGCGGATCGTCCTCTCATCTGTGTTAATTGCCTCAAATGCAAATCGTGCTCAACGACAAAAGTCTCCAAGTTTGTGGGTAACCTGCCCATGTGCACCGCCTGCTTCAAACTGCGCAAAAAGGGCAACTTTTGTCCCATTTGCCAGAAGTGCTACGATGACAATGATTTCGATTTAAAGATGATGGAATGCGGTGACTGCAATCAATGGGTGCACTCCAAGTGCGAAGGACTCAGCGATGAGCAGTATAATCTGCTCAGCACTCTCCCCGAATCCATAGAGTTCATCTGCAAGAAGTGTGCTCGTCGCTGTGATGTTTCCCGCAACAAGGCGGACGAATGGCGTCAGGCTGTCATGGAGGAGTTCAAGTCGAGTTTGTATAGTGTACTTAAACTGTTGAGCAAGTCCCGGCAAGCGTGTGCTCTGCTGAAGCTGAGTCCGCGCAAGAAGCTGCGTTGCAACTGTGCGGCAACCGCTGGAGTAGGCAGTGGCTCTACTGGGAAGACTCATGGCCAGGGACGACTGCAGCCCAAGGCATTGCAGTTCAATTACAACGGCCTCGGCAGCGATGGAGAATCGCAGAACAGCGACGATGTCTATGAGTTCAAGGAACAACACAGTGCCAACCCGAAGCCAGTGACGCCAGTGCCATGTAGTTGCCTCCAGCCAGTGAGTCAATCGCATTCCTTCAGTCTGGTGGACATTAAACAGAAGATTGCTGGCAATGCTTATGTATCCCTCGCGGAATTCAACTACGACATGAGTCAGGTGATTCAGCAGAGCAATTGTGATGAACTGGACATTGCCTACAAGGAGCTTCTGAGCGAGCAGTTCCCCTGGTTCCAGAACGAGACGAAGGCCTGCACGGATGCCCTCGAGGAGGACATGTTCGAGTCGTGTGGCTACGAGGAGCTAGAAGATTCACCCTCCACATATACGGAGCACCCGACGACGTCGCATGCTCCTCGCTCGGGTGTGCTGGACATCCCACTCGATGATGTGGACGATCTTGGCGGCTGTGCATTGAAAACGCGTCTCGACACTCGAGTCTGTCTCTTTTGCCGCAAGAGTGGCGAGGGTTTGTCCGGCGAGGAGGCGAGACTTCTGTACTGTGGCCATGATTGTTGGGTCCACACCAACTGTGCCATGTGGTCAGCCGAGGTGTTTGAGGAAATCGACGGATCCCTGCAGAATGTCCACAGCGCTGTGGCACGTGGCCGAATGATCAAGTGTACCGTGTGTGGCAATCGAGGCGCCACTGTCGGCTGCAATGTGAAATCCTGTGGCGAACACTATCATTATCCCTGTGCCCGGAGCATCGAGTGTGCCTTTCTCACCGACAAGTCCATGTACTGTCCGGCTCATGCTCGAAATGCTCTTAAATCAAACGGTTCGCCGAGTGTCACCTACGAGTCGAACTTTGAGGTTTCCCGACCCGTGTACGTGGAGCTCGATCGGAAGCGAAAGAAGCTGATTGAACCGGTCAAAGTGCAGTTTCACATAGGATCGCTGGAAGTCCGACAACTGGGTTCCATTGTGCCCCGTTTCTCTGACTCCTTTGAGGCAATTGTGCCCATCAATTTTCTGTGCAGTCGCCTCTATTGGTCGTCGAAGGAGCCCTGGAAGATTGTCGAGTACACCGTGCGCACAACCATCCAAAATAGCTACTCAACCACACTGACTCTCGATGCGGGACGCAATTTCACCGTTGATCACAGCAATGCCAATGGGTCACTAGTGCAGCTGGGGTTAGCACAGATTGCCCGCTGGCACAATAGTCTGGCGAGGAGTGATCTCCTGGACACGGACTGGGCGGAGTTTCCCAACTCGTATGTACCGACGGACGAGAACACGGAGGAGGAGCCACAGCAGAATGCGGATCTGCTGCCACCAGAGATTAAGGATGCAATCTTTGAGGACTTGCCGCATGAACTGCTCGATGGGATCTCCATGCTGGACATCTTCATGTACGATGATCTCGGTGATAAAGCTGAACTCTTTGCCATGAGCGAACAGTCAAAAGATGGCACCACAGCTCAGGCGCCCGGCGGCAGCTCTGTGAGCATCTGCGACGAGGACACGCGCAACTCGAACAGTCTCAGCAAGCAACTGGAGCTGAGCAACTACTGGCCCGCCAGTAATCCCGTCGAGGATGCTATGCTATCCGCTGCACGTACCTCCAGCCAGGCCAAGACAGCGCTAAAGAAGACGGCAGCGGCTCCTGCTAGATCCTGGGCCAAACTGGATGGCAGCAGTGTGGCGGCTTTCAAGCGACGCAAGCTCTCTAAGAATCTGGCCGAAGGCGTGCTCCTCAGTCTGAATCAGAGGAGCAAGAAGGAGATGGCCACCGTTGCGGGCATCACACGGCGTCAGTCCATCAGCGAGATGTCCACGGAGGGCAGAAGCTTCACATGGAGTGCGGCCAAGCGTTACTTTGAGAAGAGCGAAACGACGCGGGAAGTGGAGCCCGCCAAAATGAAGATCATGCAAATGGATGGCGTCGATGACTCCATCACGGAGTTTCGCATTATTGGCGGCGACGGGAATCTCTCCACAGCCCAGTTCACGGGTCAAGTGAAGTGCGAGCGGTGTCAGTGCACTTACCGCAACTACGACTCCTTTCAGCGGCATCTTCCCGGTTGTGAACCCATGTCAACCAGCGAATCCGAGTCGGATTCCACGGCGGGAGCAGCGGCAGCAGCAGCAGCTGCAGCGCAGCTCAGTGCTGAGAGCCTGAATGAGCTGCAGAAGCAAGCACTGGCAGCAGCCACATTGGGCAATGCTGGTGGCATCAACTATCTGCAGACCTCCTTCCCGCAGGTGCAAAACCTGGCAACCCTAGGACAATTTGGAGTACAGGGACTGCAGGGCTTGCAGGGATTACAACTGCAGCCGCAGGCTTTGGGCAATGGCTTCTTTCTCTCGCAACCAAATGCAGCACCAGCCACTAGCAATGCCAACGATGAGTTGCAGCTTTATGCGAACTCTTTGCAGAGCTTAGCGGCCAATCTGGGCGGAGGATTTGCACTTGCTCAACCCACAGCTCAGCCACAGTTGATAGCACTGTCCACCAATCCCGATGGCACACAGCAGTTCATACAGCTGCCCCAGAGCAACGGGACTGCCACACAGCTGTTGCAGGCAACGGCTGCACCGGCAGCCACAACCACATATCAAACGTTGCAGGCCACCAATAGTGATAAGAAGATCGTGTTGCCGCTGCGGGGCACAGGAAAACCACTCAAAACAGTAGCCACCAAGGCAGGGCAACAAGCGACAGCGGCAGCGAAGCAGAAGCAGCTCAAAGCGGGGCATGGAGTGAAGCCCATACAGGCAAAGTTGCAGCCGAATCACCAGCAGCAGCAGCAGCACCATCAGCAACATCAGCAGCAACAACAGCAGCAGCAACATCTGCAGCAGCCCATACAAGTGACCACCAATGGAGCCACTCAGCTGCTGGGCCAGAACCTGCTGCAGCCACAGCTGCTGTTCCAGAGCAACGCACAGCCGCAAGCACCGCAACTGCTGCTGCCCCAGACGCAGCCGCAGAACATTATCTCGTTTGTGACCGGAGACGGAAGCCAGAACCAGCCATTGCAATACATCTCGATACCGACAACAAACGACTTTAAGCCACAGCAAGCGACGGCCACGCCCACGTTTCTTACCACAGCAGCGCCAGGCGGTGGTGCCACGTTTCTGCAGACAGATGCTAGTGGAAATCTGATGCTGACCACAGCACCCACCAACTCGGGACTGCAGATGTTGGCACAACCACAGGTGATAGGCACATTGATACAACCACAGACGCTGCAGCTTACCACCGGGGATGGCACTCAAGCGGGTGGTGCACAACAGCCACTGATACTAGGTGGTGCCACAGCGGGTGGTCCAACTGGGCTGGAGTTTGCCACGGCCACACCACAAGTGATACTTGCCACTCAGCCGATGTACTACGGACTCGAGACGATTGTGCAGAACACGGTGATGTCATCGCAGCAGTTTGTGTCCACGGCAATGCCGGGGGTGCTCAGCCAGAATGCCAGCTTCTCGGCCACGACTACACAGGTGTTCCAGGCTAGCAAAATCGAGCCAATTGTGGATCTTCCCGCTGGTTATGTGGTACTAAACAATGCAGTGGATGCGGCTGGAAATGGAGGAAGTTTCCTGAATGCCACCAGCGTCTTGCAACAGAGTCAGGGGCAAACTACGCAGGATGAGGCAACCACACAGTTGTTGCAGAATGCGAACTTTCAGTTTCCCACGTCGACAGCACAGAGCAACAACATGTCGGATTATGGTGCTCCACTGGTGGTCACCGCAAAGATTCCACCTGTGACTCAGCTAAAGCGGCAGACAAGTGCCCAAAAGGCGCCTGCTTCGGTGCTGAGTAAAGTGCAACCGCAACCACAGCAATCGCAGGTGATAAACAAGGTGTTGCCGACGACTGCGCACCACCAGCAACAGCAGCAGCAACAGCATCAGCAGCAGCAACCACAGCAAGCGCAATCTAAGGCCATGTCCAATCAACTGAAGCTGGCAGCTCAATACCAACGACAACAACAAGCAGCGGAGCTCAAGAAACAGGCAGCGTCAGTGGGTCAAACGGGCACAACTTGCGGTGCACCACCAAGCATTGCATCCAAGCCGCTGCAGAAGAAAACAAATCTGATTCGACCTATACACAAAGTTGAGGTGAAGCCCAAGGTGATGAAGACGGCGGCCAAAATGAATGCAACTGCAGCAGCCATGCAACAACAACAGCAGCAACAGTTGCAGCAGCAACAACAACAGCAGCAGCAACAACAACAACAGCAGCAGCAGCTGCAGCAACAACAACTACAACAGCAGCAGTCTGCAGCAGCTGTCAATCAGTTGACCAAGGTGACAATGTTGCCACAGCGTTTGCCAGCTCAGCTGCAACAGCAGCAGCAACAACAACAGCAGCAGCAGTTACAGCAGCAGCAACAACTGCAAACACAACAGCAACAACTGCAACAACAACAGCAGCAGCAACAGCAGTTGACAACGCAGCTGCAGCCCGCGCAACAACCGATCATCAGTATTGTCAGCAGCGCCGAACCACAGGCAACCACACAGTTTGTGATGACACCAGTGGCTACAGTGGCTCAAAACACAGTGCAAGTGCTGGAACCAACACCGGAGTTGTTGCTCAATGGCAATGTGAATCGTCTGCAACATTATGCGAGCAACTCTTTGCCAACCAATGTGGTTATACCGCTGCAACAGCAACCACTGGCAGCTAGTGGTGCTACCGTCACCACCAACAGCACAGTGGCACCACAAAACAGCATAACGATCAACAGTCGACCCACAAATCGAGTGCTGCCAATGCAACAGCGTCAAGAGCCAGCACCACTCGATGCTGATGTGGTGGTGCAATCACCCACACCGCCCAAACCCATTGAGGAGCCGGTGGCAAGTGGGGCACCCACCCAAAAGGCGGTGGTTAAATGCTATGCACAACTGGAGCAAAAGTCGCCGGGCTACGAGACGGAGCTTAAGACAAATGTGGTGCAGGATGTGGTGGTGCCCACGAGTCCTATAGTGATGCAAGTGCAAGAACTGCAGCAGGAGCAGCAGCAGCAACAACAACACCAACTGCAACAACAATCACTCGAAACGAACTACAATGAGGCTATCTATGAAAAGGAGTCGGAGGAGAAATCCAAAGGCAATGATCTCATGCTCATCGAGGCATCGAACTGCCAGCAGCAAGCACAACCGCAACAACAATTGGAAATGGACATGGTGGCCAATGGTGGTTATCAACTCACTTCCACTGAGAATTGTCTGCTAGAGAAGCATGGTTTCCATGTGGAAACGGTGCCCATGGACACGGAGGATCATTATGCCAGCCTTAAGAATGTCAACGAACCCGAAGAAGCCGAGGAAGATGAGGAGGATGACGATGATTTCAGCCTGAAGATGGCCACCTCGGCGTGTAACGATCACGAGATGTCCGACAGCGAAGAACCAGCCGTTAAGGAAAAGATCAGCAAGATTCTGGATAATCTAACCAATGATGATTGTGCTGATTCCATAGCCACAGCGACAACGGTGGAAGCAACTGCAGGCTATCAGCAAATGGTCGAGGATGTTTTGGCCACAACGGGAGCTGGTGTCGTTGCAACCGACGATGAAGCCTTCACTGCCACCGCAGAGGAGACAGCAGCCGTGGAAGCAGCCGCCAGTTACATCAATGAAATGGCCGAGGCCCATGAGTTGCAACTGAAGCAGTTGCAGGCTGGCGTTGAGCTGGAGGATCTGAAGAAACCCAAGCTTGAGGTTGTGCAACAACAGGCTCCTTCGGTGGCAGGGAATGCGTTGCCCACGGCAGCTGCACCACAGCCACCACCGCCCATGCGTGATCCAAAGAAGATCAGTGGACCGCATCTGCTGTACGAAATCCAAAGCGAGGATGGCTTCACCTACAAGTCAAGTTCGATTGCCGAGATCTGGGAAAAGGTCTTCGAGGCGGTGCAGGTGGCACGGCGTGCTCATGGTCTTACCCCCCTGCCCGAGGGTCCGCTCGCCGACATGAGTGGAGTGCAGATGATTGGCCTGAAGACCAATGCCCTCAAGTATCTGATTGAGCAGCTACCAGGAGTGGAGAAGTGTGCCAAATATACTCCAAAGTATCATAAAAGGAACTGCAATGTCTCCACTGCGGCAGGTGTAAATCATGCGGGACATGGATCTGCAGGCAGTGCAGCGGGACTAGTCGCTGGCGCTGATGGACAGACGCTCATGGACTACGGCTCCGATCAGGAAGATTTGCAGGAGAACGCATACGAGAGTGCGCGTTGTGAGCCTTATAGCAGTCGATCCGAGTACGATATGTTCAGTTGGTTGGCGTCCAGGCATCGCAAGCAACCCATTCAGGTGTTTGTCCAGCCCTCGGACAACGAACTGGTGCCCAGGTAGGTTAAGAGCATAGAGTAACGTGATCCTTAATTTAATTCTATTTGAATTTGTTGTAGACGTGGCACCGGCAGCAATCTTCCCATGGCCATGAAGTATCGCACACTGAAGGAGACCTACAAGGATTACGTGGGCGTCTTCCGCTCGCACATCCATGGACGTGGTCTCTACTGCACCAAGGACATTGAAGCAGGTTTGTGGTTGCTAAATATCCTTAAAAGAATCTATTAATTTACTAATTTATTTTAAAACAGGTGAAATGGTCATCGAATACGCCGGAGAACTCATACGCTCCACGCTGACGGACAAACGGGAGCGTTATTACGACAGTCGGGGCATTGGCTGTTATATGTTCAAGATCGACGACAATCTGGTGGTGGATGCCACAATGCGTGGCAATGCGGCGCGTTTCATCAATCACTCTTGTGAGGTAAGTGATTAACTTTAATTAATCTACCAAAACAAGTAGTTAAACTTCATCTCTATCATCGTCTTTTTAGCCGAATTGCTACTCAAAGGTCGTCGATATACTTGGCCACAAACACATCATAATCTTTGCGCTGCGACGCATTGTGCAGGGAGAGGAGCTGACCTACGACTACAAGTTCCCATTCGAGGATGAGAAGATACCCTGTTCATGTGGTTCAAAGCGTTGTCGCAAGTACTTAAACTAGATTAGAACCCAAATAAGAAATCACAGAAGCATCAACATACTCAGCTAATGAAGAGGAGCAGACGGAGCAGCAGCAGAAGGAATGGAGGAGAGAGATGGAGAGAGAGAGGGAGAGAAACATGTGTAGTTAACGGTTATTTCGATCTAAGTTTTGGTCAATCGTGATACATTTTCATTATAGAGCATACAAATAATTAAGTAGAAGTTGTAAATCTAAGAGTTAAAGCGTTGATATTATTCTACATATAAATGTATATGTCAAGATATATATAACCCGATTGATATAACCCACAACTGCACACCCACACAAAAACAAACAAACACACACACACACACACACACACACAACACACTCGATGATTTCAGTATTCAGCGGAGAACGTTTAACTGTATATGGCAAATATATATATGTATATGATATATAAATATATCTTTGTATGAAATTCAGTATGTTAAGGCTTGAAAGATTCTATATATTAACATAATTACGATCAAGATCAACAATATATTATATATTAGCATTAGTTACAGTTCTGATCAATGGATAAACAATTTAATGATTATTTACAGGGGCTTGTGTTAGTTTGTAAATACTTAGAACGGCTTCACAATAAAAAGCATTAGGTAATTAATATACATATATAAATATATATAAAACTAACAATAAGATACAACAAATCTCTATAAACAAAAGCAGACAAACAGCAGATGAAACTATTTTATGGTAGAATTATGAGAATTATGCACACAAAACACAGCAAACAGAAACATTTGTTGCAATTTATCCAACTAACTACAACTAAAGTACATAAACAAATGAATAATTCAATAATATTCACTGGGCCTATCCTAATATTAAACATAAAACATAAAACATAAAACATAATAAGAACGCAACTAAGCATCACCATTTGAAATTATTTTGTGAACAGACAACAACACCAATTGTAATTGTATAAACGAAAAGGCAACGCAAATATGCATATATTTATTATTATAATTATTATTATTACAAATTAACAATGATTTGAAACGTGTCCATGTAAATTGTAATTGCATTAAGCTCTTGCGTTCTAAATTTTAATTGTAATTTAAATGTATATTTTTAAGCTGATTTTAGCCTCTTAAATTGTGTACAATTTTATGTTCTTTTCGTGTCAGCCAACAATTGCCGGCTTTTAAAAGTAATCCTTATTTATTAAGCAACTTCTTCCCCGCCCAGCAACGCTCCCCCTTGTATTCTATTATAGTTTATTTAAGCTCGTTTTGTATTCTACCAATCAATCAACCAATCAAACCCAATGTCTATCTAACTACTTATCTTTATCTTATACTCCTACTTATTTACATTGTTCGGTTCGGAAGCATAAGAAAAGAGTAATGAAAAAAGAAACACGAATGTACAGGCAAAGAGTTCCATAGCATTTTTGGCAGCCATTCAGACACGGAGGCACTTTTTGCCCCAACGTCAAGGAATTTTATATTTTTATTCCCTAAAGAAAAAAGTTTAATAAACTACAGAATAAATTATTTTAAAATTAAATACATTTTGTTATTAATTTATGAAATGAAAGTGAAAGTGGAAACATTACTGTTTGAAACATAAGCAACACCAGAATGAGTTTTGTGAGCAGTGCTCCTAAGTGGCTTAAAGGTTCAAAGATATACAAGATATTTCAATCCAATTTATTTTATAAACAAAAAAACTATAAAATATATATATAATGTTAATCAAACATACTGTAATCGGCTCAGTACTCAGTCCACTCTTCGCTAATCAGCCCTGCGACTGCTGAATCCGTTGCTTGGCCTCGTTGGCCGCACACAGAGCCCTGTAGGCCGCCTTCTTGGTCTTGGCGTAGTCACTGCGGGCTTCGTTCAGCTGTCGGATGAGTAGTGCCACCCGCTGCTGAGCCGTCTCCATGAGCGTCGTCTTGTCGGCCATGGATTGTTGACAGGCAGCTGACACTTGCTCGGCGGTGGCATAGTTCTCCCGAACGACCTTAAGGCAAGATTGCAGCAACTTCTGTTCGTCCCTGGCCTGTTGGTGGGCTTTCAGGGCCAACTGGCTGTTGGCTTCGGCGGAGCACAGTTCCTGGGACTCCTCCTGGACCACAATCTCCGCCTCACGCACCTCCATCTCCAGCTGCTGAAGCACTTGGAGCTTGGCGGAGAGCACTGCTTCTGCTGCCTTGGCCGCAGTTGCCGCCTTCTCCGCATACTCCAACTTGATGCGATCGGAGGCGACCTTGACGGCGCTGGCCATGTCATCGTTAGCCTGTTTGGCCTCCTGAGCCGCCTTCACTGCGATGCCTGTGCTCCGAGATTTGGAGTTGGCGGGTCTGCTGCTGCTGTTTCGCAACGGGTGAGAGTCTTGACGTCCCTCCTGCGCATCCCCCGGTTCACCGCATTCGTAGGAGACAAGACGTTTGTTTCGCTGGTTCCTTGGCAGAGGATACGTCGAGGCGTGGGGTTCATATGCTAACGACGAAAATATTACAAGGAGACACATGACTTGAAATTCTAGCCTCATTTTCCGACCTCCATAAATAGTTGGAAAAGTTTTAACTTTCAGACTTTCATTAGTTTGACAATGAATTCGAAAAGATTGCCAAAATGCTCTACCTCTTTCTGTTTCTGCTCCTCAACTGTGGTTTGTTATCCGAGAGCTCCAAGGTAAGTGGATTACTTGTATTCCCCCTTGGCTCGCTTCCAATTAATATTTATTGACAGATCTTCAGCAAACGTCACCAGGGAATTTACTCCGATCTGGTGAGGCTGAAGGATGAAGGTACAGAGGCTAAAAGCTGCAACGCGAGTACCAAAAATGATGGACAACTGTCGGGAAAGATGGATGCCAAGCACAAGGCTTCAAACATTGCTCAGAAGGCGGCTCAGGAGGCCAAGGCTGCAAATGATGCACAGTTGGGAGCTGCCGAGGCTGCAGCGGCACAGGTCAAGACCGAGTTAGCCGATAAGGCGATGCAGTCGGCAAGGGCCGCGGAGGCAGCGCTGGCGGGAAAGCAGCAGATCATGGAGCAGCTGCAAACGGAGCACCATGAAGCGCAGGCTGTGGTGAAGGAGGTAACCGAGTCCCTGCAGAACACACAGGTGAATGCAGCTGGAGCCAGGGATGCAGCCGCTGAGGCCAAGAACCAGGTCAACTATATGAAGGGACTAGTGCAGGCGGTCATCTTTAATTTGGGTCAACTCGAGAATGTCTCGAATGCTGCACAACAGGAGCTGGCCGAGAAGACGCAGCTACTCGAGGCGGCCAAGAATCGAGTGGGCTCTTTGGGCAAACAACTGGAGTGGGCCAAGCAGGACTTTGAGAAGACCAAGCAAGCAGCCTACAAAGCAGCCTGTGCCGCAGTCGAGGCCAGGGAAAAGGCCCAAAGGAATCCAGGCAGCAACTGCGGAGCTTAAGATACTTCTATGAGATATTTTTATATATTTTTATATTTTAAAGTTTTTAATTTAAAGGTTTTTATTTCCAGTAGGGAAAAGTGAACTCCCTAATCCCATTCCTCGAAAAAGTTGTTATCCCCTAGCTCAGCTTTAGATTTGTTTTTACTTTCAAAAGCTAATGAAAATGATTTTGAACCGATCGGCACAATGCTATATATTTCCTTATTTATAATCCTCAACATTGGCAGTGTCTCCGAGAGCTACATCCTCAGATCGCGTGACAAGGTCAGTAGTTTGCTTATGCCTCAGCCCCTAAAGAGCAGCTAATCATTTATGTTAATAGGTGTACAACAAGCGTAATCTGGACATTCATCCCGACTTGGTTAAATTGGACGAGGAGGCCGGCAAGAAGGAGGCGGGAGAGGGACCCAACTGCGGCAGCCCCAAGACCTGTGGCAGTAGTCTGGGTAAAACGGATCCGAAGGCAAAGGCCTCCAATATCGCACAGAAGGCAGCTCAGGAGGCGAAGGCAGCGAATGATGCACAGTTGGCAGCTGCCGATGCTGCAGCGGCACAGGTGAAGTCTGAGCTGGCCGAGAGAGCGCTGCAATCGGCACGGGCTGCAGAGGCAGCGCTTGCGGGCAAACAGCAGATCATGGAGCAGCTGGAGACAGAGCATCATGAGGCTGAGGCTGTGGTCCAGGATGTGACCAATTCCCTACAGAATACACAAGCGAATGCAGCTGCCGCCAACGATGCAGCGATTGAGGCCAAAACGCAGCTGGAGAAACTAAAGCAGTTGGTGCAGGCAGCGGTCACGAATCTGGGTAACATCGAGAACGTGTCCAATGGAGCTCAGCAAGAACTGTCTGAGAAGACGCAGCTACTCGAAGCGGCCAAGAATCGCGTCGAGAATTTGGGACATCAGCTGCAAGCCGCTAAGCAGGACTTTGAGAAGACCAAGAAGGCGGCCTACAAGGCGGCTTGTGCGGCTGTCGAGGCCAAGCAAAAGGCGCAAAGGACTCGACGCAGGTCTCGCAGAAGAAGCATTAAACATTGATTAATATTTTATATATTTAAATATTAACATTTGTATATTTCTTAAGCCACACTTCGAAGAGATAAAGCGTACATACACGAGATAATTACTCTAAAATTATTGATTAAGAGATCAATCGCAGATTTCTCTTTGTTGATTGGCTGCACTGCTCTTAATGAGCGCGGGATCAACAATACTGCAGAGAGTAATAACAAGGCCACAGTAACAGTGGCGACTCGCTCTGAGTGAGCAGCCAATGTTAAGCACAGCATAGTGAAATGGTGTTGGTGTGAATGGGTGAGAGAGCTTGCGTTTGAAACTCACCACACAAGCGCCTGCAGCAGCAAGCGTGGGTGTTTTATTAAGAGAGTGGGAGAGAGAGCGAGCGCATGCAAAGAGCTTGCTGCGTAGTTAATCACTTTGTTGTCAATTAGGAAAGCACCCTGTGCGGTAGTATGTGTGGTGAGTTCAGCATGTTAGTGTGTGTTGCAATAAATACGACCTGGACTTGCCTGTGCGCTTCAGTTGATCCCGCCAAGTGAACCAGTGCAGATGTGTCGCCAGTAAAGTCGTATTAATTATGATTACAGGGTATGAAAACAGAGTCAGAGTTGCTTCAACTGTCGAAATGATTTGGCATGAGGTCGAGGCAGAACTGCTTGGAATATGCTTTACCGTACAGTGTTATTGCTGCTTCTCGTACTGCTGCAAGCGATTCCCCGATTGGACAGCTATAGTTGTGGAGAGCCTCTTGGCCAGGGTATTAATAAGCAGCGCATATCCAGTCTGTACTCGGAGAATTGCGGGAATGGCGATGGTTGTTCCCAGCAAAAGAGCCCCATTAGCGCCGGGGATCCCAAGACGAAAGCATCGAACATTGCCCAGAAGGCGGCGCAGGAGGCGAGAGCGGCAAGCGACGCCCAAATGGCCGCGGCAGAGGCTGCTGCCATGCAGGTCAAGTCAGAGCTGGCCGAGCGGGCTGCGCAGTCGGCGAGAGCGGCAGAGGCAGCACTGGCGGGCAAACAGCAGATTGTGGAGCAGCTGCAGCAGGAAATGTGCGAAGCCGATGCGGTGGTCACTGAGATCACAGCATCGCTGCAGAACACCCAAGTGAATGCCCATGCCGCCACGCAAGCAGCGCAGGAGGCACAGGTACAGCTCAATCAGATGAAACGCCTTGTGGCAGCGGCCACCGCCAACTTGGGCAACATTGAGAACGTGGCCAATGGGGCACAGCAGGAGCTGGCGGAGAAGACGCAGCTGCTCGAAGCGGCCAAGAATCGCCTGGAAAGCCTGAACCGGCAAATTTCCGATGCCAAGCAAGACTACGAGAAGACCAAGAGCGCTGCCTACAAAGCCGCCTGTGCTGCAGTGGAAGCGAAACAGAAAGCTTCTAGAGCGAGACGCACCGCTTTACACTGGCGGCAGTTGAAGAAACCCGCTAAGCGTGCGAGTTTCACCAAAATGTAGTTATGTTACCTTTATTTCGCTTGTTAACTTTTATATTTTTAAGTTTATTTTTTATTTTTATTTCATTAAACTAAATATTTTATTTATTTTAAAAATAACCGCCCTTACACCATTAACCATTTGAAATAACCGCCCTTACACCGTTAACAGTTGCCTGTTAATCATAACATTTACAGAAAACCCTGTGCAGTGCTGCCACTCAACAGCTGTTTGCTAACAGCGATAGGCAGCATTGGTCAAACAGCTGATTGTTTTTCAAGTTGCCGGCAATTTGCTATTTATAATTTAGTTAGAGTGCAGTTATAAGTTAAACTAAGTGTTTTTATAATGTTACTAAGTAAAATCAAATATATACATGCAGTGGGAGTACGCTGCAAAAGCTCACATTACGTAACAACGCCAATATTCTACGTAAACGCAGGTGACCGCAAAGAGGAAACTTAAATTGTTGAATAACAATTGGAAAACAAAGAAATGATGAATGAAACCTTTTTTAGCTCCACATATTGGCCACCTCTATTCAGCGGTTATAGCCGATGCCCACTGTCGTTACCAGCGCCTGCGTCATCCATCCAAAACTGTGCGGCTCTGCACCGGCACAGACGAGCACGGCACAAAGATTCAACAGGCGGCAGCGTCACACAATGTAGGCGTGGCACAGTATTGTGATGATATCTCGATGCGTTATAGAGAGGTGTTCAAGGCAGCGGGTATACAGCACGACGATTTCATACGCACCACTGAGCAGCGGCACAAGCTGGCGGTGTCCCACTTCTGGGTAAGTAGCAGACAAACACCCTGTAGTAGAGGGTATATCAACTCACGTTCTTTACAGCAAGCTTTGCAGTCACGCGGTCACATCTACTCGGCAGCCTACAGTGGCTGGTACTGTGTCTCGGATGAAACGTTTCTCACCGACTCCCAGCTACGATTGGACGAGCAGAGTGGAGCTCGCTACTCTCTTGAATCTGGACATCCGGTGGAGTGGACAGAGGAAACGAACTACATGTTTCGCCTGTCCCACTTTCAGGACGATGTGCGTCATTGGGTGCAGCAGGAGGCACGCATTAGACCAGCAAAGTTTGAAAAGATTCTACTGGACACGTTGAGTGAACCACTGCCCGATGTCTCCGTCTCCCGGCCATCGAATCGTGTACATTGGGCGATTCCTGTGCCCAACGATGACACCCAGACTGTCTACGTCTGGCTAGATGCCTTGATCAACTACCTGAGCTCCTTAGGCTACCCCAATGAACAGGTGAGTTGAGATCTGCTTTAAGTTCCAACTGAGATTAAGTTTTACTTCTTGTTTCAGTTTGCCAGTCACTGGCCAGCTGCCCAGCAAGTCATTGGCAAGGACATTCTCAAGTTCCATGGCATTTACTGGCCAGCATTTCTGCTGGCTGCTGGCCTGACGCCTCCTCAGCAGCTCTACGTCCACTCGCACTGGACAGTGGATGGCCAGAAAATGTCCAAGAGCAAGCACAATGTGGTGGATCCCGTGCAGGCGGCGCAGCAGTACACCATGGAGGGTCTGCGCTACTTCCTGCTGCGGGAGGGTGTTGCCCACAGTGATGGCAGTAAGTACTTCCCTTAGACTCACAGCAAAGCTTGTGTGGACACTACTGGACAGTATATTAGGCACACCTACTAGTTTCTATGTTAGCTTGAACTTGACTTAAATTAAGCAGTTCTATTTGCTTGAACAGTGCTGTGTTACATGCAAATGTGTGTCGTCACTTGGCTGATTTCGTTAGTTTTGCTCGTACCTTTGTTTCCCATTTGCATACAAATTTTATGCGAATGCAAGAACAACAAGGAGAAGGTTCTTTTTACTTGTTGTAGTGCTTCTAGTTGTTGTTGTTGTTGTTGCAAAGTTTTTGGTCTGTCAGAAGCTGCCGACTTTTGTTTATTCGGTTGCCAAGTTTGCTGTTGTTGCTTGAACTTGGTTTAAGATTAGCTTTCGTATTTGCATAAGAGCAACGCCAGTTCGAGATTTCCAGACTCCTCGACTCCCCCGCTCCAAGACAGGCTAAAGTTTTTGAAGCTTATGTAACTTGCTGCCAGATATGATTAGTTTGTCATACATACTTTCCACTTGCCACTCGAATCCTTTGTGGTCAACAGCTGCTTTGAAACCACTTGAGGCTGTCCATGCCCCCATTGCAACTCATGTTTAATCATTTGTGTTTGCTGCCCTATCTATTATCAGCCGCTTTGCCAATTGTTTTGCTGGCCACGCCCCCCTCCCACCAACTTTCAGACACACCCACATAATTTGGCCGAAAAGCAATTAACACGCCTCGACGCACGGCCAGAAGTCATCAAGTTTAACGACGTTATTGCTCCTGTTCCACTTGTTGTTGGTGTTTGATTGTCACGCCCACATTTCATAGAATTTGATTGATTCCTTAACCTTTTCAGCATTCAATTTGCATAAATGAACGGTCGCTCCTGAGCCTCAGCTTTGAGCTCTCAATTTTAACACTCGACTCCTGACTCTTGACTCTCGACTTTCACTCGCTTCTTAATGGCTTGGCTTGACGTCTGCTTTGTTTTTGCCAGCAATTTAAATTTAAATTTAATTTTGCATTTTCAATTATTATTACCGACTTTTCTGACAACCCAACTGTGCTCTCCTGACTGTCCTGGCTGTCCTCCATGGTCCACCTTCCCCCTGCTGCCCTTTCTCCCCTGCCTTTATTCAATTTTCATCGTGCAGTTTTGGATCAGACTGCCAACTCCTGGTTGGTGCTTATTCTTATGGCCTTATGCCTTGCGGCTAATTTAATTGCATTTTTTTAATGCCTCTTGAGCGGGGTATGAAGGAAGTGCTGTGGAGTTGGTTACACTTTAGGTGGGGAAGTGGAAGACTCCAAAAGAAGCAGGGAAATCTTTGGGTTCCCAATTGTTTTTTATGTTTATCATGAATAGAAATCTTTAATTAGTTGAGTTTAATTAGTGCTTCTGCTAGAAAAGAGCATTCAACAGTCGGCCTGTCACAAATACATTTTCCTTGTAGCTTTTTTATTGCATTTTCCTTGAACGCGCGCATCTCGTTAATATTGTGCATATTATAAAGAAAAATGTGCGAAAAACTGGCAGCTCTTGGCAGTGGGGCAAGATTATTAAATTAAGCAAACTTTTGAGTGGAGAATACTTGTGACAGGCACTGTTTTGCACGCCCCCGGCCGTGGACACAAACATTTCAATCACATTTCAATAAGTTTTGTTCCGAACGCTTCGTCTGATTGGTGACATCCGCTTTCCATTGGCGCATTTTTTATGGTTTTCCATAGACGAAGGCGTTGGCGTTAGCAGGGGGCGTGTGGGGGCTAGGGACTGGTGGCAACTTGTGGCTAGGGGCAACCATCATTAAGTGCACAACTTTTCATTACCAACAATTTAATTTTGAAATGCTGCCACGTTGGTCGCGTTGCAGCTAACCGGAGGCGCCACTTCCGGCTCGGCCGCACTCCTTCCACCACCCCTCCCACTGTCCAGCTGCTGGCAACACTGAAACTGCATTTGGCAGGGGTCCAAGGCGTCGGTAGTGGGAATACTCCCACTTCTATGCACAATTTTGTGAGCAAATGAAGCGCGATTTCAGCGTTCGTGCAACAGTCGCTGGTTAGTGGCAAATGGGCAAAGTGCTGGCTTGCCACCATTTAATTCAGCTGCTTGGGGACTCCAGCAATACCAAAACTTTTTCTTATCTTTGGCACAATTTTCCCCAGCTGCAATGCGAAAATCTCTTGAGTTTTCCCTTTTGTTTCTCACATTTCCCAGTCACTGTCGTGTGCATAATTCTTGGCCTACTTTTAATCTTTGTCTTGCTTGTCTTTTAACAGGGCAAAGTTCGTGTTTTTAGAGCTCATAAAGCCCTGATTAAACATGTCGTAATGTATGACTCGCAAGGAGTGCAGCAAAGGAGTAGTCTCAGCTGTTTAATACTCTGTAGTGGGCTAAGATTTGAGCAGTCGTTTCGTGTGATTTGTTGTAGTTGTTGCAGTTTGTAGCCCAAAGAGGTCTGAATTATATAGTATTTCTAATAGTTAGCTGCCTTTTACTTTATTTTCTGACTAGTTGATTACTCCCCTCGTCTTATACAGGGTATCAGCTTAAACTTTTGTATTTAGACAGCTGCAGATTGCTGCCCAGTGGGAAGCAGCTCAGTCATGAGTTGAACATGACCCTTTAAAATCATTTTATATAAAATATATACAGTGAAAGCTCTACTCGCGGACAGCTCCCTCAGGCGGACAGCTGCCTTGGCCGGACGAATTTTATCGTTTTTCACATGATTTTCATACAAAGTCCGTTCTCTTAGGCAGACGTCTTCCTTGGGCAGACATAAATACTGTAACCATGGCTGTCCGTCCAAGCGAGCTTTCACTGTACACGTATGCGCTTTCTACGTCAGTTCAGCTCAGTTCATCGGCTGCAAGTTTAAAGCAAGAATTCCTGACTTGTGTCTGTGGGCGAGTTTTGCACTTTGGTTTGGCGTAAAAGTGTTTAAATATTTGACGTCGACACTTGTCGGGCTGCCACTGCCACGCCCTTGTAGTGCCACAGGAGGCAGAGGGATGGGGAGGGACAGGGAGTGAGAGCTTCCGCTTGTTGCAGGCAAAGTTGCCATTGAGGCGTTTGGTGGCAAGGACACGTTGGCTTCAAAAAAATGCAGCCAGTGCGACAAGTCATTTAAGCAATTTAAGGCCAGGCCGTGCATTGGGGGCATGCAACAAAAAGTATTATTTATGTTATGCCAAATAAGTGGAACAACATTTGTCTGCGACACACGGCGAGCTGGAGTTTTGCAACTTGCGGCAGTCACGTGCACCTGTGCAACATGTGCAAAACTTTCTACAAATTGCCGTTGTTGTGGCGCCTGCAGTTGCACATGCCACATGCCACAACATGTGCCACAACTTGCCCGCTATCCGCCCCCAGCAGGACTCAAGTGCCCGTCGATCCGTGGACAGAGTCATAACCAGAGCCGTTTCGGCGCTGCACACACGTAAAACCCGTTAAAACCAGCTACAAATGGCCAATAGCAGAAGCAATTGCAACTAGCAAGTTGCATGTGGCATGTGCTAAGACGCAGCTCCTTGTGGCGGCTCCTTGTGGCTGCTCCTGGTGGCAATTACATTAGCTGCTAACGCATTGCAGCATAATTGCTACCAAAATAGCACTTAGCATGGCCAACTTATGTTTTGGCTTCTTCGTTTTCGATTGCCATTGATTTTAGCCAAATGTTGCCACGCCCCTCATGCCCCTCCTCCTTCTCCTTCGATTCGTCAGCGTCATCAAAATGTAATGCATTGGAAATCAAATTTTGCTCTGTTGGAAATTAAATTCGAGCCTTTTTCTGGTGCATTGCATAAATGAGTTATACCCAGCTGTTGCAGTGGGGTATGCCAGACTGTCGAGATTGGGGAAAAGTTAAGCGATTACGCCACCTAACAGCAGATTAACAGCGCCTGTTAATGTGACGCCTTGGCTGTTATTTCAAACTGTAACTCTTTTAGCTGTTCAAAGTTTTGAAGTGGAAATATCAAGTTAATAAAACTTTGTGTGTAAGCACTTCTTCTCCAACTTTTCCAGGGTATCGTGGGTGTACAGGCGTTGCCCCCGCTTGAACTTTACGCATATAGAAAGTACTTATTGTGTGTGTGGGTGTATTTGTATGTACACGTGTGCATAAGTATGTTAAGTTGAGTTGAGTTGATTGTGAGTGCACGGCATTCAAATTCAGGTTGTTCGGTAACTTGACTTTGCTGCTGCAGTGCCTGCAAAAAGTTATGCACCAGCAGCGACAACACAATTGCATTAATGATGTGCAGCAAGCGGAGAAGGAAGTGGGAGATGAGGAAACACTTTTGATTCTCCAGGCAAAACCTCAGTGTGTGCCAGTGTGTGTGTGTGTGTGTGTGTGTGTGCCAGTGTGTGTGCAATCTGCTTGAATATGCATTTGTTTTGCTTCTTCTTTTTTTGGGATGCAGAACAGCTGCTGTCCGTCTGCAGCTCGAGCATCACTTGGCATGGAAATGCAATTCCCAAAACTGGGAGAAATCCACATAAAGTTCTATAGCCAAACGATTTGAATAATACCAGAGTTTCAATTGTACTTCTTACCGTTGTTGTTTTATACTTTTTGCTATTTTTGTTGCTGCTTTGCATTTGGTTGAATTCATTTTGTGGATTTCCGTCAACAAATCGATGGCCCGCAACTAATTAGTAAACATTTTGGACACAGTTCTCGCAAAAGGTGTCAGAACTAGGTGTAAAATTGATTGCATTTCAGCGGCAATTTGTGGCAATTGCAGCAACATTTTTAATTACCAACAGCAGGACACACGCACACAGACAGGCACCAGCTATTGTTGGCCAATACGTGTATTTTATGGTTGACCAGCTTTGATTATCGGCCATGCAATTGAGTCGCCAAACATCGCAGATCGAAAATCCGAAATCAAATTTCACCGAATAAAGTATATTAATTAAAGTTGCATGCCACATCGCACACAATATATGTATATAGAAATTATTCTCGTCCAACTTTATGCGAATTTGTTGAGCCATGCAAATAAATGAGGTCTGTGAGCAATTTAGCTGCATTTTGTGCAGATAATCATCAGTCGATAGTCATGACCAACACCAATTAGCATTGAGCCGTAACTAATATTCTCGCTTTTGTATCCCGTATCCCGTTTGGGTGTGTGTCCTGTGTGTGTTGTGTGTGGTGTGCTCATTTATTGGAGGTAAATATTGCAGCCACACTGCTAATTGCTCGACATTTATTTATTTTATAATGCTCTTTGGGAGCTATTCAAAGGCAGGCAGCCATTTCCATTTAACTAAAAGGTGTTTTGCGCAATCAAGCCAATAGAGGGTAGGCTAATCGACTGCTTAATACCCTTTATAAACAAGTTTTCTATGCTGAAACATTTCCTCCACTTACAAGACAGTAGAGTGCAAAACTAAAGCAAATCCATTAGCTAAAATGAAGTACAATAAATGAATTTCTATACAGACTGCTGTTAACTCCTTTATTAAGTCCGAATCGTGATTTTAATACACTCCAGAAAGCTGAGTAAACTCAAGCACTGCTGATGACAACAAAAGCGCGAAAGCTCAGCTGTTTACACAGCGAGTTGAATAAAACTGAAAAAGTTTTGCTGGCAACAAACAGCATACAAATTTCTAGTTTACTCTGCACGGACTGTTGCTGGGACATCTGGTCTTTATCTATTTATATTTGACACAGCAAGTGGCAAAAAGGACTGTGTGCAAATTGCTGAAATCCCTAAGCGACTTAAATATTTTTAGCAGATTTTTTAGTAGATTTTTTAAATGCGATTTGCTGGTGTTAAACTGAATTCAGTTGCATTTGTTGAATTCCCTTTTACTTAGCACCATTTTGTTTGAGTTCTGTGAAAATTTTAAGCTGACAATCAACTTGCATTGCTCATACGCACTGTGCCACCCAGGGAAAAGTAGCGCTCTAATGAGCAGCGCGAATCGCTGTCAACTGCAGGCGTTTTTCATCATCTTTTCCCTTCTCCTTTTGCAGATTTCAGTCACGTGAAAGCAATGCGAATTCTAAACTCCGAGCTGGCGGACACTTTGGGCAATCTGTTATCACGCGCTTGTGCCAAGTCGCTGAATCCACAACAAATGTATCCCACACCGCATGCCGAGCACTTGGCGGAGTTGTTGCAGGGCTTGGATGCGGCCAAGCGTATGCAGGAGGCGCTGCTGCAGCTGGCGGGTAAATCATTTTAATATTTGAGTAGCTAACAGTTGAAGTGGCCAAAAGGAGTAAGCCAAGTTGCCTTGTACATTGGCTTGGCTGCGCTTGTTGGCACACTTCCGGGCAATAACTATGCTACAAGTGCACTTGTGAGCCAGAGTCAGCCACTGAAAAGTATTGCCATCCATTTCCCACTTCCCATTTCACATTTCATATTTTTGCATTTGCAGCTCGGTGTGAGGAGCATTATGAGTGCAATCACTTCCACTTGGTGGCCGACACGGTCATTGCAGCGCTGCATGCAACCAACAATTTCTTTGAGTGCGCCAAACCCTGGGAACTAAAGGCCGGCGGCAGTGCACCAAATGCGCCACGCCTCGAGACAATCATCGCCATGACAATGGATGCGTTGCGGATTTGTGGCATTGTGTTGCAGCCAATGATTCCACAGCTGGCCACTCGTCTGCTCGATAAGCTCAAAGTGCCCAGCTCCGAGCGCACTTGGCCTGTGCACACCGGCAACTTAAATAGCAGCAGTCGTTCATTGGATAACGTCAACGTGGTGTTATTCCAGCGCATAATGGAACAGCAGGAGAAGTCAGCAGAGTCACGGTCGGAGTCGGAGTCCGAGACGAAACGCAGTAAAACGAAGACGAAAAAGGAAAAGAAGAAAGCAACGAGTGCGTCGTCTTGAAGTGGCACGTAACTGTAATAAACTAAACTGTATCCAAAGTCAACTCTGCAGTCTTCATTCTGTGCGTCTACACTTATTCATTGTGACATTTATGAATTGTGTTTTGTGCCACGTTGCGTATGCTTAATCTAAATAGCCAACCCAAGTGGCCACAAATCAAAATCCAAGCATTGCATATTCTCTTTGTGGGTCCCACTTGGCTCGACGCTCATTAAAATCCACTTAATTATGCCAAGGCAACGCAACTGCGTATCCGCACGTTACAAGACTCCTGTCTCCGTTTCCGTCTTCATCTCCGCTTCCGTCTTCTGTTTGCCTATCTCCTTTGCTGTCCCTTTGGCATTCTATTCTCGTTTATCGGCGCGCATATTTTGTTATTTATTACACATAATTGAGATACGTTCAGTTCACGGGCAGCAGGTGCTATAATTGCTACGACTCTTCCTCTATACATTCAATGCTTGAAAACTCTTCTGCTTAATTAGTTCCCGAGAGTTTTCAAATACGCGCAGGATTGTCAAGTTGCTCGGTACTTAATTTATTTTAATTTGTGCAGAAAGCCTGTCTAAAAGTCGTCTAACCTACGAAAAGTCGGCGCCAAATGAGAAATAATGGCAATTGTTGGCTTCCATTTAAGTGGAAATGCATGTTAAGACGTAGTAGACACTGCAGTAGAAGAGAGGGAGAGAGAAAGTGAGAGTGAGTAGGACTGACAGCAAGACCGAGCAAGTAAGCTTCAATATTTTAAGACGTGTGGCTGACCAACAGCAGCAATAACAAATTGCCAGTGTACGTTGCGTATACGTTACGTGTACTTGTTATCTCTGCCAGTCTTGTTAAGTACCCACAGGATGTATGCTTCATACCTTAAACGACACGTAATGGTTGAAATGATTTGTAGCTTGCTACATTTTGCTTGATTTTGTTATTTATTGCAATTTTTTATATGCAAAATTCAAGTGAAATCAAAATGCTGATAAATTCAAGTATAGACAGGATTATGGATGTTCATCGATTATGAAACAAGTGCACAATATATGGGAATATTTATCAATAACTTGTATGGAAATGAATGCAGTTTATGAGATTTCTTACTCACTACTCTAACACGCATACTTTACGTATACTTAATATCTGCTTACAGCGTGAGTAGAACATTTGTCGGTAATAACTCGTATGCCTTATGACCAACTACTAAGCCAGTCATTAACAATGTCTGCTAATTAGCCATGCCCACTAAATGGTCACCAAATTTAGGCAGTGGCTTGCAACAACAGCCGTAGCAGCAGCCGTGCCACCAATTTCAGCTGCATCATGTCGTGCGAACAATTTGAGCGCGTTTTTGGCAACTAACACAGGCGAAGGGCAAACAACAGCAACGGGCGTAAACACACCTGAAAGGGAGTCTAATTAGCAAACTTTATGGGAAGAAAGAGAGGAGAGACAGGTGTGAAGAGACAGAGGCAGACAGCGAAACGGACTCTTGCGACTTTCAAGTTTGTTGCAATGCGATTGTGTGCAAATAAAGTTGGCCAAAGTGGATTGCTGCTTTTGGCCAATCACAGTAACGGGCAGCAAAGTACACAGCTCTCTTAACAAATTGGTTGGCGTTGTAAAAGTGAATTTCAAATTAAAAATGCGTTAAAAGCGTCAGAACGTTAATAAAATGCAGGAAGTGAGTAGAACACGGGGTCCTCTGCACAGGATGCGCAAGTCGTTTAAAGTGCTTGCCAGGAGAAGCACCAACAACGAGAACAATAAGGAAACTGCTTCACTTGCTACCTTTTGCATAATAAATTTCATTATGTAGCAAGCTAAGTGGACAAGCAGCAAGAGCAAACGTTGCTGGTCGCCAGCGGTAATATGGTTAATGATTGTGTTTAAATGCTGCTTAAACTTGTGGCACTCTACAAGTCAAGGCCACTACAATGCCATGTTATTGCGTGCAATATAATTAATTGCCTATATATAGTATGAAGCACATGCATTGTCATTGATTGGCCTGCATAATTTAATTGTCTTCATGTCGAACAGGGCGTATGGGTAATATTATAAATGAATTACTCAAAGTTTTGGGCAAAGGCAATGCCAATACCAATGCCTGAAGTGCTCTCACTGCATCCTGCATCCTTCAATCTACTTGAATCGCAGTGAAACATCAAAGCACAAATTGATTTCTCCTTTGGCTGTACAAGGACTCTTGCCGAATGGTATTGGCATTCTTGAGTTTCCTTCCTACACCCACCCACCAGCCACACCTCTCCACTCAACTTCCTTGCTCTCTTTCGCTTTGATGGCAAATGCCAAAAATTTCACGTGCTGCACTTGAATGATGTGCAATCTTCCAACTAGCTGCAAATGCATCAACAACAGCAGCTGCCACTTCAGCTACGTCAGCGTTGATTGCTTTGATTTAAGTCGTCCGTCTTCCAACATTTCGCCTTCTTTAATATTCAAAAGTACCGTGTATATTGTGCTCTGATTAAAAAATCCTCCATCTGCTCTTGTGCTCTTTAATTTTCCTGCTTACGTGCGGGAAGTTTGCTGGTCGCTTCTATTGTTGTTGCTCTTGTTGCACTTCTGGCTCTCTGTGGTCCGCTTAGTCAGCAAGTTTCCACTGCAGATTCGAGTGAGTGATGCGGCAAGTTGAGCAGCTGCATGTGCATGTGGCAAGTCACGGCTTAACTTTGCCACCACTACACGTGGCCACGTGTCCGCCAGGCGAGTGAATTATGAACTCTGTTTAATTTACAAAAGTTTCCTTCGCGTGCGTCGCGTGGAAAATCAAAAATGTGTGAGTTTCACATTTTTTGATCACAAAATTATAATTAAATATTACACTAAAGGGATTATCATGGTGGTTAGTCTTTACTGCTTCATTTTAGTGTCCAAGAGAAGGACATTGCTTTGCCAATTAAAGGGTTGGATTATATTCCTCGTAGCTGATTCATTGAAATAGTAAGCGGAGTTACAGTTTTGTATATTTAAAAATAAAGCATTAATACCTGTTTTGTAAATAATTCTAAAATCATACAAATTACGTATACGTAATCAGCTTACTCTACAAAAATCTAATTTAATTACTGTTTATATTTCTGACTGAATTTAGCTCACTTCAACTCTACTTTAAAGCAAAATTTCGCAACTCTTTCCCTACTGAATAGAATAAATAAATAAATTTCTAGTTTTCACACAAAGGAAAAACAATTACAATAATTAGTTTGCAAAAAAAAGAGTTAAAAACAATATCGATTGCATTTGTAATTGCAGTTTAAATAATTGAATAAAATCAAACGCATTGAAATGAATCGCTGCAGTTGAGTTGGGGAACACAAACAGTTGTAAACTGAACATTAAGTAATTAAATATGTTAATGAAATAAAGCATATTTGGCTTATAATGAGTAAAGCTCGTTAATTAGCGCAGATTTGTGTGGAGTGACCATTTTAAGTGTGTCACAACGTTGCTAGGCTAAGCTGCCAGACGGACTAAGAGGAGTTGGAGACAGAGAGAGGAAGTGGGAGAGAGATAGCAAGACAAGTAGACAGTGGGCTTAAAGCTGCTTGTGCCAGTTTTGGGCCAACATAAAGGCGAGTGGTCCACTGTCTAACTGCTTTGCCGCTTCACATAATTTGTAATTAAATTCCACTAAAAAATGGCTACCAAAATCCTTAATCCTTTAACACAGATATACTCATATACTGGCAAGCACACACACACTCCCACACGCACACACACACACACGCAGTGGCACACATGGACGAGCAACGGCAATGGCAACGACCGCAACAAACTATGTGAGTCGTTATCCCTTTTAATGAATTTTTTCTGCTTGCCCGGCTTTTGCTTTTCATTTTGTTGAGCAGCGCTGGCAACCCTACTTTGCCACAACCCTAAAACGCTCAGTCTTTCGACCTCAGCCTGCCCACTTGCCACTTGTCGTTGCAGCCGTTGCCAAAGTAAATATTTTACTATGCCACTATTTGAAGCACACTGTCAGGCTGTTGCCGCAGCTGGAGAGACGGCAGAAACAACAACATGGGAAACAACAACAACAGCGTAAGCGCAACAGTCTGGTAGCCATTTTATATTTTATAATATTTTTCAGGTCAAAATGTCGTAGAACTTTTATTAACCTCATGTTGCTGCTGTTTCTGTTCATGTTTCAGCTTCTTTCTCTATTTCTGCTGCTGCTTCTGGTGTTTGGTGTCTGTTTTGCTAAACATTAAATGTGGCTTAGTGTCAGCAAGCGGCAAATGCAACTTGGATATGGCATGTTGCATGCCGCATAAGTGCTATTAGCTTATTACTTATTTACGCATTTAATTCACTGCTTTTTGATGTGCTTCCATTATGAGACCATCATCTGTGCGACAAGAACTCAAGTTGAAGCGTAAAAGTTTCTTTAAGTTGTACAAGTTGGGTAAATGCAATCTTTATGTCCAGCAAAACTGTCGGCATATCCTGAAGAAAATGCAAATGGTCAAGGAATAGTTTGAAACATAAAACTTTGTCTTCTTGCCCCACGAAATCTATTGGCAAGTCTTGTGTTGGTTACGTAGTATAACTTGTAGTTGTTGTAGTCTGAACTGCTTATGATCAAGTGGCACAAATTAATTTGCAGCACTCTTCTAGCAGGTGGCATGACAATGCAATAAATATGAGCAGAAAAAGCGAAAATTGTAATTTGAAGCGTGGACAAACAAAAAGAGCTCGAGCCAAAGCTCATGACAGTCTTTCTGACAGCCTGACAAGGACAAAGGGGACCAAGGACGACGACGACAGCGAAGACTGCAAAACAAATGAGTGCAAGCAAATTAATTCCAACTGCAAAATGCTGTCTTCAGCTGCGCCGCTCACTCTTAAAGTTTTTCTTTAGGTGTGTGTGTGTGTGGGTCGTAGGGTGTGTAGAAGTGTTTGTGAGTTGCCCATGTCTTGGTGCAAAGTCAAGGCAAACATTTCTTTTCTTGCAGCAGCAGTTGAAAACGAAGCGCTCAAAAGTATGCTACACTAAAAATACAGCCAACATTTCCTAGCGCAAATTTATATTAAAGTTTTGTAAATAAAATATAAAGAGTGTTTGGAATTAATTTTAATTTTTAACACAAACTAATGAAATTCTTGCTCTATCTTTTGACAAGAACATGAACTGTTAAGCTAGTCCTTATTAAACTTTAATTTCTAAGCGAATAACCGATCGTAATATGAATTTAAAACTTTAAAAACTGTTGCCATTCCAGCAAATTGAAGTCTTAAGGACCAACACAACAGTTTGGCAGCTGTATATATCTTTAGTTGAGAGTTGTTAGCTGCAGTGCCCAAGTAAAGTTCATACGCCACGTTAGACAGCATTGAACAAGAAGTCGAGCACTGAGTCTCCTGAAAAGAAGTAGACATCGCCAGGTGCCTTTGACTTTGTGCACGTGGTAATTAAGCTCTTAGGCACTGAACAAAGCTGAACTGACTTTGGGAATGGACTCTTTGCATTTTCTGGTTGTTGTCATGACAAAGAATATGAAATGATTCAACTGATGCAATGCTGTGATGCGAAGTACTCGAGTTTTGGAGTCGATTGTAAGTAAACGACTAATTAATGCCACTCAAACTGTTCAAGTTTCAATTCGGAGCACAAAACGAAGCCAATTAAAAATGACAATGGCAATGACAATGCGAAAACGAATGAGTAAAAGATAAAGCTTAAATTGCGTCCTATGACACTAAATCCACTTGATTTCCTCTCATACAATACACATATATATATATACATTATGTATACATATAAAATACTCGAGGAATTGTCTCTGAGCCGCTTTAAATGTTTTTGTTTGCTTTTTTTTAGGGGATCAGCACTGAAAGAGGAAGCACGTTGAAAGGTGGCAGGAGATGGTGGTAGAGAGGGGGAGGGATGTGAAAATAAATAAAATGAAACGAAATGAAATAAAATACAATTCTAAGCGCGCGCTGCAGGCATAAATCTCATCAATCAAATGGAGTTGTGCGTATAAAGTTATCGGCTCAACTTAAAGTAGATAACTCAACTGAGTGGGCTTTCAGGCATTCTGCATTCAGTTTATTGTTTCAATCGGTTTAAGCGACCCTTCGGCTGGGCCCCACATCGATTTGCTTTACAACAGAATTTCCCATTAAGCTTGTATATTTTACACGGATGTTTTAGAACTTGTTGTTGTGCCTTCCGCTTGTTTGCCCTTGAACAACATGAACGCCAACTTGAACTTGCCTGCAATAGTTTGTAAATCATTCAATAAGCCCACTTGTGCGTAAATATTAAACTCTGACATTAGTGCTAACTGTTGGCAGTTGCCAATCTGCCTCTAAATATTTTATATAAGCCAAGTTACATTTCAGAAGTTAAAAGGTTGGGTTTATTGAATTCCCATTCAATTTGCAAAACTCTATTGTTTTAAAACTCTAAACAGACTAACACTAAGTTAGTTGTTGCTTAGAAGAAGTCTCTTTCAAGTGAACTAAAATACTTTTGATTAAAGTAAAAACGCAAATCCATACTAAGCCGATTTATTTTGCCAAAATTCGCGAGTCCTGAATCTGGTTATGATTATGTAACTTGGCTGTTTGTGTTGTCTGCGGCTTAAGGACAAACATAATCTCCAACCACAGACTGTTAAGACTCTGTCAATATTGGCAAAAGTTTTAAGGCGAAACTTTTGTGAAATCGCGTGAATATTGAGATGATTTTGGCCCCAACGCGACTGAAATTTGGCTAACACGCGCTGGCCGCGGCTGTGCCTAATTAAGTCGCCAAATAATTTATGAAAAGTTACCTTGGGAGTAACACGTTACTCGGCTGCTAAGGCTGTCAGTCAGTCGCACTAGCAGTCACAGTGACCATATTGATTAGGTGCGTAAATATGCACGCTCAGGGACATTTTGTGTCAATTATGGCATATGGCATTGAGTAGGGCTCGACTCGGGTTGACGCTAATAGATTGTGATTATGGGGTGCAAAGGGATCGTCGCTATTTGCCGCTTGACATTTGTTACCCGCTGCAAAAATGTTTCAAAAATGTTTGCGATTTACGTCAAGTGCAGTTTATGTTGGAAATGGGACTCGACATTTGCCTCGGGCGTTTTTTGGGGGGGTAATAAAACGTTTAGCGCTATTGAGTTGCCTATTTGGGGGCAAAGTTTGTCGATATTTTGAAAAAGTTGTTGCTAATTTAGTTGAAGCACTTGAAGCTCAACTCAAATATTAGGTAATTAACTGAAGAGTTTTGCTCACAGCGTGCTCAATTTTAATAAAACTTGAAAATTTGTTTGAATTATGGCGGAAAAGTTGAAGCGAAAAGTTTTCTCTTTTTTTTGGAAACTAATCGATAAGAGAGTTAAGGCAAAGTCAAGGCATTTGCTCCATCATATCAAGCATACGCACCGTTGGACATGTGTGCGACTGTGTGTGTGAAACAAAGCATGACTAATGATAACTGTGGGCAGCAATGTACGTATATATCATTTCGGTTAGCAAATAACAAACATCAGTATAAGCAGCAGCAGCATCACGGAGAGGAAGAAAGAGTGAGATAGAGAGAGGTGGGAGGGGGAGCGTGGCCAGAGAGAGAAATAAAGATAAATAGCGTTTGAAATGTTGAAACGAAATTTGTTACACACTCGAGCGAAGCGCAGCATGCAGACATGCTAGGACATGTTCTCGTTTCGTTCTCCTCCAAGTCTCTGACGCTCTACCCCACTTAAGCTTCCTCTCGCTCTGTCTCTATATAAATAAAATGGTAGAGCCAGAGAAATAAGCAACCGCAGCGACAACGAGCACATTTGCAACATTTATTGAGTCGTTGAACGAGTTGAATGAGTTTGGATTTTATTTTTAAACGTTCACTGACTCAACTCGCAACGCAGCAAAGGACTAAACGAGCGTACACTGTTTAAATATTGATTTCCGAGCAAACGACAACACACACACTCACACTCGCACACACACAAATTTACAACAGGCGAAAAAATGTATATAAACAAAAATGGCAGACAAATAGACAACTGAAATTTGTTTTAAATAATCGACAGGCGTGAATTGTTGCCATATATTCAAACGGAAAAAATGAATATTTTATATAAAAACTGAATACATGCAATCAATAAATATAATTGATGGACTAAATGAATAGAAGTTGACATAAATGCTATTAAGTGCAAGTAAATTCAATTTCTGCATTGCATCGAACTACCAACTACCAAGACTTTTAAGGTCAGAGCTAAAACTGTTTGTGCAACGATCTCGGCACCACACTTACCAAGTAACCGTTAGCTAAACCTATAGTCTTGGCCAAATACAAACAGACTATAATGAGCCTCATTGAGCCAACATGCCGTTGGCATTAAGCTAAGTTTTCCCATGGTCACAGCAGTTCAGCACTGCAGTTAACATGCAACTGACGTGAATGCCATGGAAGAGCTACTTTAAGCAACCATTGAAGGGTTAACGTTTCCCCATAGACTCTGAGATGAGCGTCGGCAAATTAAACCACTGGGATAATTGATTCTCAAGAGCAGGTAGCCAAAATCGATAGAACTAAAGCCGCAAAGTGCCTGCCAGTGCCTTTCAGTGCCTTCCAGTGCCTTAAACTATGCAACAGAGACTTGGAGTCTTTGGTCATTCAATCAGTCTATCATGCGCACAGTCACTCAAGCGTTTGTGGTTGCTCTTAGCAAAACATGCGTGAAAATGTTGCCCCAGAAACTTTGCCTGTGTTGCCAGCCAAGTTTGTGACATGTTGCAAACACGTTTAACCAATCTACTGGGTAAATGGTTTTAGTCCGTCTAATCCAAATCGCATATTATATATTATGTTACACTTGACGCACCTTTTGGCTGTTTAGTGTTTACCAAATTGACTGAATATGTTTTGAATTGTAGCCTTGAACTCATGGACGAGCCTGAACCACTTGCTTCACTTGCTCCACTTACCTCACTCACCGCTTTTGCCACCTCTTCAGCTGCATTCACTTTGATTGAGTCCTTTTCATGTGTGGCTGCTTGAGTTGAATGCATTGTACACTCTCTCTCTGCCATAAGCCGTGCTATTTTTTGCTTTGCTAGACAAATATTAAATATTTACCTTTGAATATTGCACAAGGAATGTTTTCATGCATTTCTTTCGTTTGCATTTCTACTCCAGTCATGTTTATTAGTATAGACTACAAATGTGCTAAAAGTAAATAAACAAATAAAGTTGCAATTGGCATTGCATTCATAACGCTTTGTTTGTAATCGATTTTAAATGCAAACCATTGACTAATGCATACAAAAAGTATTGTTTTAAAATTTATCAGATATTTATTTGATGTTCTTGGAAAACTGAAACTTTTAGTCTTGTAATTGTTTGTTAAATGCTTGGGATAAATCAAATATTTTAAAGAAATATTGCAGCTTAAAGTGGGTTGAAACTAGCTACATGAAATATTTGATTTTAAAGTAGAATACTCATATGCATACCAGGATTTGCCTGCTTTAAAAGACGTCCTTAATTTGATTTACAATTACTGAACTAAGAGTTGGTTGGTTTGGAAGTTCTGAAAAATTATTAATAAATATTGATTTATTATAGTGGATTTAATTCTAGTCTGACATTTAAGCTTCAGTGTAGCTCAGTTGACTTACGATTAGTTTTGATTTATTAGCTTCACTTGGAGCACTGCACTTTAATCCATCGATGATTGATGTGAGCCTCCAGCACATTAATCATACGCCTTACACATCAGCGATCTTGTGATTGATTTCTAAGTGAGTTTTACTTGTACTGTGTGGACTACAACTAAAACCAGAATCTGTTGACTAAAGTTGCACCCAAAATGGTTACTTTGATTGTGCATGCAAAAAGGGCAACAGTGCAGAAAAAGCGGACTCAAAGCGACCAATCCCATCCCAGTCAGGGCTCAAAGTGCATAATGCTGTGGCTGCTGCTGTGGCTCTGACTGTATCATGGAGGTTTCCGCAGCGGGTTTCCAACTCCTCTTTTTTTGGAGTAGTACTCGCAATGCATAACTGAATAAACTGTTGCCCGACAAGCTGTCAGTTCGGTAGCTTCCGTGAATTTTCACAGCGTGGACTGGTCTTAAATTTGACAGTGCCTCGCTGTGTTTTGCTTTTTTGCGTTTGCTATTTTTCTTTTCGCTTGTTTTGTTTTGTTTCGTTCATTTTGTTGTTGTTTTTGTTTATTTGTTGTGAAAAGCTTTTGATGTTTTTCTCGCTGGTCGCCGCCTCTGCTTAAAGCTATTTTAAAATGATTGGCTTTTATGTCAATATGGATCTTACTTGTCTTTGCTTTTTGTTTGCTTGCGCTTGTTTTGGCATCTGTTTTTTTTTTTTTTTACTTCTTGTTTCTGGCTTGTCTCATACTTTTCATGGGTTTTGAGTGCCCCAATAAAGCACAATAAATACAGAAATAAATTTTTATACATTCTTTTGTTGGCATTTCTGCCAGCAGGCGAATGTCGTCAAATTCTTGTCGCATTTTAATAGCTCACACAAATTTTGTTGTTCCAAGCAATTTAAAAATGCTCCCGACTGGCAGCAGCAATACTAGAACTTAAAGTCTCTTTCGGTCATTGGGATCAAGCTTATCTTTACCTTTAAACAGTTCAAATGAAATTCATTTCGATTTGACTTCTCTGCTTATACAAAGGACATGCTTCGAGCGCAGCCGGTGCTTTATTGGTAAACGGTCTGCCATAAATCTTACATTGCACATGTCGGTAAAGTCGAACCCAAAACAGAATTAAATTAAAACGCCAGATTCAGCTCCAACTTCAGCTTCTGTTTCTGTTTCTGCCTCGGGGCACAAATCAAATTTTCGCACCGTCGCGCCTCAAAAGAGAAAAGATTTTGGCCCAAGTTGAATTGTGTGTGCGAAAATCACATTTGCAATAAGTTGTTGAAAACTGAAGCGTAAAATAAGCATTCGTCACTAAATTTGTGCTGCGGCGGCGAACTTGAAATAATTGTTCGCACATAAATTTACCAGCCCACCCAAAAAAAAAGCCAAAAAAAAAGGACACAAAAAACAAAGGAACAAAAACAAAGGGATAAATTATAAGAGTTTTGGGTTTGATTTTGAATTCGATTTGTGGCCAGCAGGTGGGCGGTGTGTGGGCGTGTCAGTTAGTCAGCCAAGTGTGTTAAAAGTATCACGCACAATTGATTTAGCCAAATTTATTGCACACATGCGGCGTATACGCAATGTCTGGCGTACAGCAAACGTATTGCGGCATGCAACACATGTTCTAATGCCCTTTGCGCTGTTTAGCTGAAATATATGTATCTGTACTGTGTATATCAGATGTAGCAAAGGGCATAATTAACGACAACGATATATCAGCAAGTGTTTAATTTGCAGTTGCTCGAAGGGGACTTGGAATTAATCAGTGTTAAATCATTTAATAGCAACTTTAAACAGTTGTCTATTTATGTAAAGCTTTCTTATGGCAGTAATAATAATTTTTATTTGTGATTGATACATTTAAGACATGTCTTCTACAAAAGTAGTGGGCTTTAATATTTACCTAGCCAAAACAACTTTGTGGATTGTTTTAAAACCAACATAATACTTTAAATACATTTCTTCATTTAGTCTTGTGTTCTTTGATTGTTTTACTTTTATTTCTTTTTCTTTCCTACTAAAGTTTAAGGGTATTTCTAGTTCGTCAACTTTCAAGCTAGTAATTCACTTTAGTATTTCTTTATATTAAAGTAAATTGTATGTTACATATCCATCGACCAACATAGCTGTGACATAGCGCTCCGTAGAGCTATGGCAATAAAATCAAAGTCATAAAAGCTAATGAGCCCAAGCAGAAATACAAAGAAGAAAAAAAGAGGGGGGAAATCTCTACGTTGTTGCTGGCAGGAGCAGCCACGCCCACTGTGTCTTATTCAGCCGCCACATAATGAAAATTGTGGGCATATTGCAGTGCTAACAGTGCTTCATAAAATCAAGGACAGCTCAGACTTGGCTCATAAAACGACGGCGATCGGCGGCTACCTTCCGAGGAAATGGAATAAAATTTACGCAAATTGTTGCTGTTGTTGTTCTTATTGCTGTGAGCGTGCATAAATTCGGTAGAAATATAAACAAATGTCCACAAAGAGACAGAGACAAAAGGAGAGGGTGGCGGAGTGATGGGGAGTGAATGCGAGTCAGCAGCTGATTTATGCGTTGATAATAAAATGAAATTGTTGCGCATACGCCTCGTTGCCCCGATAAATACTCAATGCTGGGTGGAATGGGAAATCCACACATACATATAAATGAATGAAATGCTTGTCAGTTAGACAAAACGAGCACTTGTTGTCACAAATCAACATATTCGTTTAATTGAAATTCAAAGTACACAGAAATAAGCCCCCAACATGGACTCCGATGGGGATAGTAAGGGAAAAGCCAGTGAGAATCCTGTGGACAGTTCCTTCTTCGATACTCTATGGCCGTTGATACTCAACGAGAATCCGTGTAAGCTGGAAACTGTGCCCTCGAAATACTTTGTGCCACGTCAAGCATTTGATCAACTCCATTGGCATTCGCTGCTGAGTAAAGTGGGTTATCCCGGCTATGAGACACCACATGATCTGCTCTGCTGTGGCGCAGCCAAGCGGCAAGCAGAGTCTGAGGAGGAGGCTCTAAAGGCAGCGAATACAGCTGCCGAGCAGCAGACAGCAGCAGCACTTGGAGACTACGAAAAGTCCGGCTCTCGGGCCATATGTAGTCTGGACAAGGAAGTGAAGCGGTTGCGCAAGAAACGCGAAAGGCGCCAGAAATTGGCCTATCAATTTGCCAATCGTGAGTATCCCTGGACAATGCGAACACCCAGCCACGAGATGGGCTTCACGCTAACACCTGAGCTGCGCGCCACATTCGTTTGCCCCATGGAGCGTGAAATACTCGAGTCGATACATCAGTATGACTGCAAACTGATGTTGATTGATGCCAGCACCGAGATCTGTGTGGAGGACTTCAAGCGTTGGGTCAAGTTTCGTCCTTATGTGCAAATGCTGGTGCTGGTTCGCTGTCCGCGTGTGGAGCGTCATGTGCAGATGCTGAATGTGTTCCAAACGATGCTAATCGAAGAGAATGCCATGAATACTTGGCATCAGGAATTGCAGAGCTCACTTAAAGCTGGCCTCAAGGAGGCCAAGCATCGGGAGCTATTCAAATCCTGTGGCGATGCGTTCGTGTTTATATTTTCACGTTATCGGGGTATTTGCACTTGCGATACCTTCAAAATTCTACGAATGGTGTAAAGAAATAAAAATTGTTGAGAGGTTGAAATCCTTAATCGTTATAGCTGCAAATTGCCAACAAATTGGCCAAGTTCGTCTGAGGTTTCTGGCTGTCAAATGCCAGCCAATTAATGTGTGCCATAACGCCTCAATGCCAGTCACTTTGAATTTGCAACAAACATGCACTTCCTGCCACTGAGGCAGTGTGGTCGGTGGGGAAATTCAGTTGCAGGTTGCAGGTGGCAAGTTAGCTGCAGCGGAAGTAATTCAGCTTGAGTTGCAACTCAAATTGCTCGGAAATGGATGTCTCAATATATATAGGGATTCAATAGGCTCAATGGGCTGTCAAAAGTGTCAAATGTTGGGGCTGTCTTGGCCATTAGGCCAACTGCTGAACTTGGCCAACAGCGGAAAGTATGCTCGTATTTCATTTGGCAAAACGAAATAAAATTTACTCGCAAATCCTCCAACAAATTACCACAAAAGCTTAACAAACTTGAAACTGATTATAAAAGTTGCTGTGAAAAAAAAAAACGGAAACCCTCGAAGCCAAAACAGCAATGGGGGACGGGAGGAGGGAGTTAGGAGGTGGGAAGGTAGAAGTCAGTGGAACTTGCTCCTGCTTCGCCTAAAAATTGAGTTTGTGCGCGTTTATTGTTGTTAAAAGTTTTTGCTACTTAAACAAGTACACAAACATACACACACACACATATACATTTATATGTATTTGTGTACAAATACCTTACCGCTATGTGCCATAACTCTCAATGTATATACGTGCTCTTGGCATATTAAAAGTTGCCTTTGTCGCGGCGATAGGATCTTTTAACTTTTCATCTAATAAGCGAACGCACAAAGTTCTCTTTAAGTCAATGGCAATATTGCGAGCTGGCGATAAGAAGCAATGAGTAAGGTGAGAGCTTGTGGTTAGTGCGAGGGGAATACCCCTGACGTAGTCACTACAAGTATAAAATGTATACGTATCTGGGCGAATTATATGCCACAAAGAGAACCAGTTTTGAGCTGAGAATAGAGAGCGAAAAGAGTGAAACAGAGAGAGAGAGAGAGAGAGTGTGTTTAAAATCAAAACATAAACAAAACGCGTCAATAGCTGATTAGAGTGAAAGCATGTTCCATTCAAGCAAACAGCGTATTCGCAGCTAAAACTACTACACCAACGTACCTACATAATATTTAAATATATAGCTACGTTTTTAATAGCTCTGATAATTAGCTAAATATATAGTTGACCCATGAACCGGCTCTTTGAAAACTTGCATAATGTAAGCAAAAAGGGGATTGGGCAAAGCCCCAATCAAAAACCAGTCCTCGACAGACGCATCATCAAAGCAAATAGAAGAGAGAGTGGAAGAGAGCACAAAAGAGACAGAGACAATCTGGTATTTCAGAGACCTTCGATTAATGCTACAGAACTGATCGGTAATCGACTGAGTTCAGTTCTCGCTCGGACGCTATCAGCTACAGTTCTGATTTCTGATGGCCCACGTTTTACGGATTCTGATTCTAAGCTTGTTGGGGCTGTGTCTACGCTTTGTGGAGCCTCAGCGACTGCCACCGAACCACTGTAACAACCTCTTTCGCTATGAGCGACAGGGCAATCACTGGATTGGCCATATCACACCGACTGTGAGTGGACTACGCGAGGCTACCTGGAAGCTGGGTTTTTCCTCACGCGGTACAAATCAGGTAGGTCTATTTGCTTATCAAATATTTGCCCAAAATTCTATTAATTGGAATTAATTTTTGCTTAATTCAAGCGCGGCACTGTGAGTAACTTGGCACCGTATCCCAACAAGGAGATTGCATTGCAGCGTATGCACGATGGCGGCAGTGCCGAAACCTTTGTGCGCTTCGATAACTACGAGGATGAACTGCCAAAGATTGTGCTCCTTGAACTCAATGGTGAAGTTCTCTGCTCAGCCTCTTCTTGTGAGTAATCATTATCAGCGTTGCTTATTTTTAGGTATTTTTTGTTTTTTTTTTCGACAATTTTTTGTGTTTGAAAACGTGAAATCCCAAGTAGGTGCTTGATTGATTGAATTTATGAATAATTATAATGAGATTCTGCGAAAAGACTTTTGGACATAGCCGGCAATGATGTCAACAAGTCAACTCGATATCTTTTGACTAGCAGAAAAAGTTCAAATAGATCTTGCACTTTGATAGTTTGCTGAGTAAATGTAAATTTAATTTGGTTTGATAGCTGTGCAAATACAGTACAATATGTAGAAATACAGGTAAAAATTTTAATGAGTTACTCTCAGGATTTTCTCTTTAATATATTGACTAGATGGGATAACTATCATGTATTGTTCTATAATCCCAACAGACATTTATATTTCGGTTAAATCGGTAAGCCGAACTCCATTGATTTTACTGATTCGATAATTAAATTAATTCTTTCAGGATTTCGTTCCAATACTTTCAATTAGCGATTCGATATGCCATTGCTAACTTTGTCTTGGGGGTAGACAGCTTATTAATAGATACTTTCATAGGGTATTATCCACATTTCATTCAAGGCAGCTTATTAGTAAGTTGTTTTCATGAATATTTTTATTCTTTACGCTTTAAAGTGTTACAACTCTCTTCATGTAAACTTGTTTCTTGCTCTACGCAAAGTTCCTAAGCGTGAATCTCTAGCTTCTTCTTTAGCCATTTCTTTCTCTTTCACTCTTTCTCTCTCTTACACTGTGTTTATATGCACGTCTCTATGGCAACGCTATAGCTTGAGGCATGTAGTGGATTTTATTGGGACCAGTATTCGAAGTTATCGTTCGCAAAGAGAGTTCTACACATCTTTGTGTAACTAGTTGCAGCAGCAATTCGCTCTTTCTATACTTAAATTCAACTGAAATACTTTTACTTATAAAATTTCTCCTATTTTAGATGGAGCTCCCTCATCGTCAGGTACTCGTCAGCTGCATTTGGCTGTATATTCGTCGTCATCTGCACCTCAATATCAGCCAGCGACCCATGTCATTGGACAAAACAATCCATTCTTGAATCCGCGGCCCACGGAGCGGACCACAGTGAGAACCACAGTGAGGACCACAGTGAAACCTGTTGTTATTGTGGAGACACGCAGAGATCCCGAGCCAGCGGAGTGTGGCGTGGAGGGATTCACTGGTCTGCAGATTGGCGGAGAGAATGTGCCTAGGGGACGCTTTCCGTGGCTGGCTGCGCTGTATCACGATACTAATTTGGATCCCTTGACGATTGAGCTGTCCTACAAGTGTGTGTCTACTTTAATCTCTGGACGCACAGTGATAACAGCAGCACATTGTATCTACGGGTTGACGCCATCCCAGCTGAGGGTCTATGTGGGGCGCCACGATGTGACATTGCATCCAGAGAAGGATGCCACACTGATGGCCGTGGAGAGTGTGAAGCCACATCCGGACTTTGTGGGCAATCTAGTGCCAGATTCAGATATAGGTCTATTGATACTCTCCGAGCAAGTTCAATTCTCGACCTATGTGCGTCCCATCTGCCTGTGGACGAGCAGCACTAAACTTGGCATCGGTGATGACGAACTGGCCACAGTTGCCGGTTGGGGAGTGGACGGCAGCTCGAAGCCCACACGTTTTCCCATGTCTGTCAACGTAAGACCTGTCTCCAGGGAACAATGTCTACGCGAAATGGTCACGGCCAAGGATTTCCTCACTCCACGCACACTCTGTGCTGGCAACAGCCAAGGTCATGGTCCCTGTCTGGGTGACTCAGGTGGAGGATTGATGGTGCTGCGCAACAAGCGCTGGATGGTGCGAGGCATCGTCTCACTGGCTCAGCGTGCGGGAAACACTTGCGATTTAACGCGATACGTCATCTACTGTGATGTTGCCCGACATCTCAGCTGGATTGAGAAGAATATTGTCAGATGAGGTGGAAAGAGACGAGGTGTCACTTAGCAATAGTCCGCAACAAATAATTTAAGTAAATAAACAATAGCGCTGCCTATTTAACTAGTTATTCCCACGTTTATGTAGCCAAATGGAGAGGAAATACTTTTTGGCAGAGACTGTTTTAGTGTTCACTCACTCAATGCAGTTTCCAGTTTCCAGTTTCCACTTAGCATACTGACTCAACCAACGAGATGCACTGGAAATTGCTATCGATACTCAGTGAGCACCAACGAGCACAGCTGAGCACCGCTAATCACAGGTGATCAAAGCTGATCAAAGCTGATCAAAGCTGAGCCACTAAGCTGCCTGCGCTTTAGTTACATTCCTCCACTCACGCCTGTCGAGTGTGCTCTTAACAATTAGTCAAGATATCGAATAACACATCAATTTCAATTGGAATTCGCATTTACTTCGCTTCACAGCTCGTGATGATTTCGCATTTTCTGCTGTTCTCTCTGTTGTTGACATTTACCGCCGGTCAGCAATTGCCGGACAACGCATGTGCTCAGTATTTTCAGTACGGTCAGTCTGGCATCGGCGGTTTCTACGGCGAGTTCACGCTTGGTCTACAAAATGGCCGCAATCGCATCGATGTGAGATTCTCGCAACGGAACGCTCAAGATGTACGTACTACTCGGAATTACTTAGTTTCTTAAGGTTTCATTTTATGTGCATTTAATATAAGTTATTATACCCCCCTCAATTTCTATATTTTAATAAATTTATGCTTCTCCTATTATATTTTATAAATTACTTTATCTTTTCTTTTCCCGTAAATTGCTTTCTGTTCCATTCCCAGCAAGCTGTTGTTGGTGCTTTACTTCCACATCCAAATGACGCCACGGCACGAGCCAATTTTCAGGCGGCCAAGTTCCGGCTGAATCTCTGGCCAGATGCCAATAACGTGCTTCCCAAGCTCACACGTCTGGTCTTCAATGGTGCTGCACTCTGCACTACCAACGACTGTGAGTAGACTGCTCATTGCTTTTGCTTAAAATTCTAATCGAAAGCTCTTGACAGATCCTGCGCCCAACAGTTACTTTAATCGCTTTTACGTCATCGATTTCAATGGGCAAAGAGCTAATCCTCCAGCGGTGTTTAATGGGTTCCAAGGGGGTAGTGATGTGGAGATCAAGTACATCAACACACCTGCTGGCAAACAGTTACCAGATGACGCCATTCCTTCATTCATCTCCAGTTTAATCAATGAGCAGGTCTCGACTTCCGCTGCTGTTCCTTCCACTTGGCAAACTGGAGTTTCTACTGCAGTTGTGCCTTGGGCAACTCCCGTGCCAACTTCCACAACAGCAGCTTTTGTGCCACCTGCGCCAGCTCCAGCCCCAGCGCCTATTATTCCCACACAGTTTTTCCCGGTTCCCGTAGTGCGAACAGCTAGCTTTGTGTGTGGCGAGGAGGGAAGGATCACACCCTTCATACAGAAGGGAAAGGAGTTCCCAAGGGGCACTTATCCTTGGCTAACTGCTATTTTCCATAAGGAGAACTTTGCCTTGTCCTTTAAATGCGGTGGTTCCTTGATCTCGAGGACCTTGGTGATCACAGCTGCTCATTGTGTCTACAAGATCAAAGAGGATCGCATAGTTGTGTCCATAGGTCGATATGATCTGGATGATTACCATGAGAAGGGTGCCGAGGGACGGGATGTAGTGCGAATTGCAATGCATCCAGATTACTCCACTCAGGTGAACACTGATGCGGACATAGCGCTAGTGACACTCCAACGTCCCGTGGTGTTTAACGAGCTCATACGTCCGATTTGCCTCTGGGAATCCGAGGAGAGCGAAGTGACTATCGAAACAGGTAGCATTGCTGGCTGGGGAACTGATGACCTGGGACATTCACTGACCAGATATCCACGTGTTGTGGAGGCCAAGATTGCCAGTGGAGCGGAGTGTGCACGCAAATGGAAGGTTCCCTTAACCATGGAGCGCACACTATGTGCCGGAAATCTCGATGGATCCGGTCCGTGTCTTGGTGATTCCGGCGGAGGTTTGATGGTCAAACGCAATAATCGCTGGCTACTCCGAGGAGTCGTGTCGCACGGTGAACGCAGCTCCGTGCTGCACTGTAACCTCGAGCAGTACGTGCTGTACTGCGATGTGTCCAAGCACTTGGATTGGATTCGTCAGAATTTAGGTTGAACTAAGCATAACTAATAAATATATTTAATGAGCATGCAATGAAGTTAGATAATCTCAATTACGGCTTGGCTTGGATCTGATAAAGACACGTGCTCGCGAAGATTCACCCAAACAGGAAAATCAATAAATGTTCAACTGACGCCGCTAAACAACAATTAACAATTAATAATGTTAACAACGTATTATGACAACATTTAGTAGATTTTCATTCAAATACAAGCTCCAAGCACAGGGAAATAAATATTCAAGTGATTAACAATGAGCGAATTCCCATGAGTCACGACGACTCTTCAATGCTCTTTAATTTTGTAATATGGGTAATTGTAAAATACTTAAGTATACTATATAAACACGATGATTTGCATACTATAAAAACATAAACAATTAATTAAGTTAATAGTAACAAGTTTGATAATTTAGTTCATTGATCCAATCAAATTGAGTGACTGGGAAACTATCCGGTTTCGCTTTGGAGCAGTTGTGATCGATGCTCTCCGAGCGATAAGACGACTCATCGATTCGATTGGATTTTTTTTTTTAATGACCTGATCTTAACGCAATTCATTCGCAGCTCGATTCTCAGAGCGTGTGGTTCACTTTACAAGCTGTGCTCTACTTAGACACTCGGTTCGGTTCACTTGATTATTGCCATAATCTTACTGTCTGAGTGTAGTTTTTACGAACGCCATGGAAAAGCTTCTACTACTTACTTTAGTCTGTTTAATATCGCGTAGTTCGGCTCAACGTGTACCGCCCATCAGCTGTCCTGAATATTTCGAGTATCTGTCATTTAATCAGCAGTTCATTGGACACCTTTCCATAGTACTTGATCCACTCCTGGAAGTAAATAATCTCATCGTGCAGTTCTCGCAGTATGGCGCCTATGACTGGGTAGGTACAACTGATTATACTCGTCGGTTTTTTATCAGAAGCGGTTAACTTATTGACTGACTATTTAGCAAAACGTATAGTCAATAAGTTAAATACCTAATTGACTATGTCAATCTGAGAATATCATCTGGAGAATACTTCCAAAGAATTCTCGATTATAAATAGCCAGGGAGTGTGACTCAATTGAGTGTAGCTGGATTTTTGCTTCTTTTCGCGAATGCTCATAATTATATGGAGGTATTCGTCTTGGTGCCAAGCACCAACCAGTTTGCGGTAACACTGTTGCTGGTTTTACCAAGCGAATTGTATATCCCCGGGGCGGATTTATTGCTTTTTAATTGGACAGCAGAAGTGTGAATACTCTACCATGTCGAGTGTTGTAAATTAAAATTCAATTTAAGTTAGTAGACTCTTTTCATTTAATATATAACTTATTTATAAATTTATTTATTTCAGAGCGACGTGGGCAGTCTATCGCTGTGGGATGATCAGTCCACAACCACGACAAAGCTTCGACAAGGTCTGCCTATTGACTATCGCGTTGATTTCCCCATACCCAACAGTCCACCAAAGTTGACGGAGATCAGGCTTAACAACTTGGTGCTCTGCGCTTCTGGACAATGTAAGAGACCATGCTCCTTGCCCTTAATTATCTCCATTAATCACTCTTATATTAGATGGACCTCCACGTACTGCCATTTCGTTGATGCACACGCTGCGTTCGAATGTGGCGCCGCTAGCGTTTATTGGTGGCTCGCAGAGAAGTCCTCCGTGGACGGTACAGTTCACGCCATTTGAGAACCAATCCATTTTCGACTTCCAGCCGCAGGAATACACAACTCCGCGAGTGCAGCAAGCACAAAGAGTGCCACAAACACAGAGAGTGCAACCAATACAAAGAGTTCAAACCGTGCAACCAACAAGACGAATTCAAGTCCAACCCCAGCCGCAGTTCCAGCCCCAACAAGCTCAACCTCAGCCTCAACCACAGCCCCAATTCAACAGCATAGAACCACAGATATCGCAATCAGTGAGTGAGGTTTGTGGGCGTGAAAGGCTTACCACAACGCCGCTGATCTTCCGAGGCAAGCCCCTGGAACGTGGACAGATTCCCTGGTTGGTGGGTCTCTTCGAGCGAAATGTGGAATATTCACTTAAGTTCTTCTGCGGTGGGTCACTAATTTCGGCCTCCACTGTGCTCTCTGCGGCGCACTGTTTCCGTCATCCGGGACGGGATTTACCAGCCAGTCAAGTTGTTGTCTCACTGGGACGCAATACCATTGATCTGGCCTCACAGGGAGAACTACGAAATGTTTCCCAACTGCTGATACATGAGCAGTATAATCCCGCAGAGTTCACAAAGGCAGCTCTTGTGCTCCTCAGAATGGCCACACCAGTGACGTAAGTTAACATAAAAGATTCTTAACAATTTTATAAGTAATTCCAATTTATTTGCAGCTTTAACAACTTTATAGTGCCCATTTGCTTGTGGAGCGAAAGCTTTCCGGTGCAGCTCCCGTCGGGATATAAGGCCTATGTAGCCGGCTTTGGAGCTGACGAAACCGGTAATATTAATACCCAAACATCCAGAATAACCGACACAGATATTGTCACTGAGTCCAATTGCCTGAGAGAGTTGCCCGCTCGCCTTGTGCAATCGAATACAATTTGTGCAAAGAAAACCGGCGCTGGACCGTGTGCCAGTGATGGAGGTGGTGGCTTGATGCTAAGGGAGAACAACGTCTGGTTGCTGCGAGCTGTAATCGTAGGTGGTCAACGCAAGGAGAATACTTGTGATCTGTCAAAACCGGCAGTTTATTCCGATTTGGCCAAGCATATTGCCTGGGTACGTCAGAATATCTGGGAATAACAACATCCAATTCCACAGCACAATGCCAAACGAGTTAGTTGAGTGATACCGACAGAGAGAGAGAGAGCGAGAGAGAGATTTGTTATGTCTAAGTAAAGTTCTTCCTGTAGTTAGTTTATATATGTATAAATAAAGTGCTGACCTGCAATTCGACTTGATTAAGTGACGGAAGATCCACGAGTTGCAGACGTCATCAGCGTATACGTAATATACACACATATTTATATGTAAATTAATATGCTAAGTCTAAAAACAAGCCAACTGACAATAAAATAAAAATCAAAACAAAGTATTTGAATAATTTTACACAAATCTCAAGAGAAATGCGGCCTTTGATTATGCATAAATACTACTATATAATTGATTAATAACAAAGCAAAGCAGAGGAAGACACAAAGGCACTCTGAGTAAGAATACTAAAAGAGAGACTTGGAGAGCTAAAGACAGAGACAGCAACAGGTTTTTTTTTGTCTCATTGAATCGATTTTCATCGATCACTGAGTTGCTTGCTGTCTTGGGAGTCTCAGTCTTCTTTTAGCGCTCTTTGAATGCGGATTGAATCGTTGTCTCGCATCGGTTGTGGAATTCCGGAATAATAATATGAATCAGCTACTCATACTGCCAAGCATTTACTTTATATTATTCTTGCTTTCAACTCCGACTGCTGGCCAGCAGGTGCCACATGTGGCATGTCCACAATACTTTGAGTATCTGTCCTTTAATGGCGAGTATATTGGTCGCATAACGATACAACATGATCCTCAGTACCAGGAAAACACACTCAGAGCGGAGTTCTCACAACGCGGCCGCCTTAGCTCGGTAAGTGACAATTCCTCTCCTTTGGGGAAAAACAGTTTTTCCAGCTATTTTCCAGCTATGATTTGGAATTAAAAATATTTGCCAGCAACGTCACAAACTGCAATGTTGTGTGTTCTTATCACGCATTGACCCCGTTTACTGTTTACATTGCTGTTTTTTTCTGATTTTCCCAGTGGCAAGAGCAAAACAAAGTTTCAGCTATGTTTTAGTAACAAGTAAATACACTAGTAGCATATATTAGCTAATGGAAGTCTAGTTAATGCAACCACAAATGAAATTCCGAATAAATTGGCCTTGCTTTTGTTTGAAATCTTAAGTTATTATAATCATATGCTTATTAGACTCTTATACAAGTATTTAAAATACTCTTTACTATTAGAAAAAAATGAATTTAAATTTAATTTTAATTGAGTATATATTTACATGAAGAGTATTCAAGTTTTTACACTACACATTTTACTTTATTTCCTAGCTGTTATTTATTTTTATATGCTATTAGCGGCTTAGTTGTGAATTTAGTCGATTTCACGTTTCGTTCACATATACTATAGAATTAGATAATCTAAAATATCGGAGATGATAATACGCATATTAATCTCTCGTTCTCTCCGTGTGTCTAGACTCTAGAGCTAGAGCTACGGTTCTCGAAGTGGTACAACCGGTTTATTGTCATTTGTTTGGGTTAATATGTTTACACTGCTGCGATAAATCTTGTTCGTTGTTGTTCTAATAATAAAAGCACCGAGAGGTGTTGGTTTTACCAGCTTGATTTATTAATATGTAATATATCTGAACGTAGATGGCTATCACAGCTGGACATAAAAATTCTTTCATCTTTCTGCCATTTAGACATTTTAACAACCTTAACGAATAACATCGTAACGAACACATTACTCAACTGACACATTGGGAAGTACAAAACTAAGTAATGTAAAACGGGGAAACCTTTTTGAACTGCTGCAAATAATAGTACAAATTTCTTTTGCAGAGTTACGTGGGCAGCTTGTCACTCTGGGATGACGAAGAGACAGTCAAGTATAATCTGAGAAATGGACTTCCGATTCAATATCGCGTGGACTTTCCCACACCTGGAGTATTGCCCAAGTTAACACTCCTGATGATCAACGACAATGTTGTCTGCAGGGCCTCACAGTGTAAGTTTATAATCAAACATGTAATCTATTTGATTAATTATCCTTCTACTTGTAATGCAGATCCTCCCACCAGTGTAGCCCTGACTTTATCGTTTTCACTGCGCTCCACGACGACTCCATTGTTCAGTGTGCGTCCACAGCAACCTCAATTTGTGCCACAATCTCCTCGACGTCCGCAGACTCCGCAGCGGCCAAGGTGGCAGCAAGGAGATGGCCCAATCTTTGCCAGCAATCAAACATTCCAACCAGCTCCACTTCCCACACCGACACGTGCACCAATTCCAGCTCCAACGCCACCACCAGTACTAGCGCCTGCTCCAGTTCCAGCTCCTGCCCCAAGACCTGCCCAGCCGGCCAGACCAGCGACAGTTAGTCGTCCTGGACTTGCTCAACTCAGTGGCATTTGTGGACGAGAGAAGCCAGTGACTACTCCGCTCATCTTTCATGGTGCCCAAGTGGCCCAGGGTCAGTTACCCTGGATGGTTGCCTTGTTCGAGCGTGTGGACGACGGTCACTCTTTCTTCTGTGGCGGCACACTCATCTCTGCAGCCACTGTGCTCTCGGCTGCTCATTGTTTCCGTTTTGGAAGTCGTGATCTGTCACCGAAACGCACAGCAGTCTCACTGGGTCGCAATACATTGGATCTGGTGTCGGATGGTCAACTGATTCAGGTCGCTACTTTGACTATACACGAGGAATATACACCGGATAACTATACAGATGCGGATATAGCGTTACTCAGGCTGGAAACGGCCGTAAGGTGAGTTTAAGAAGTCTTAAATAAATTTAAGAAATCTCTTATTTAATCGCTCTTCCCCCTCAGCTTTGGCGACTTCATCAAGCCCATTTGCCTGTGGAATGAGAACTATCGCCTCCAGTTGCCCTCGGGTCACACCTCCTATGTGGCTGGCTGGGGCGCAGATGAACTCGGCAATGCGAATACAAGGGTGGCCAAAATGACGGACACGGACATTGTCACCGAAACGGAGTGTCTGCGTGGTCTTAAATCATCCGAGGGCGGCAGTCGCGTCACATCTCGTACAATTTGTGCGAGCAATAAACAAGGAGCTGGACCGTGTACAGGTGACTCTGGAGGTGGTCTGATGCTGCAGGAACACGATGTCTGGCTGCTACGTGGTGTTATATCGGCGGGACAACGTTTGGCCAATCGCTGTGATCTGTCGCAGCCTGTGATCTATACGGATCTGGCAAAGCACATCAATTGGCTGCGTGGGAATATGTGGTTCTAAGTGCAGACTGTTCAGTAAGAGACAGAGAGATTACTATTATTTATGTTGTGATAGGAGGAAAGTAAAGCTTTCGTATTGTGTGCCAAAATAAATGCTTAGCTTAACTGTAGCCTTAGACGGAATTCAAATTGAAAAATTGCTATGCAAGTGCAATTTGTCAGTGCTGGCAATTTAGTTTCATTACATGCACTTCAGGCTGTCGCATGGCCGCAGTAATGAGGCTAAATTATTGGTGCGGGTGGAAAAACGCGCCGAAATCGTAGGAGAAACGCGCACAAAACGCCAGCAAAACGCGGCAAAGGCACAACAGGTGTTAAGCGCGCGATAAGAACTCGCTCTCTCATGAAATACCTTTCTCTCTCTCTCTCTGCTTGAAAGCTCTCTCTACTGTGCGCTGCGCAGTTTGCACGCTACCGACACGAATCTTGTTTCACATCCTGTTGAATCGCCGTTGACTTCGCAGTTAGTCGCCTTTTAAATCGCTACAAAATTTGTTGCATACCGCAAGGCGCTGGCAAATGAACGCACGGCAACCAACTGCGTGCCACTCGCTGCTCGGCATCGTGCTCGGCGACTTTGGGGGCGACTCGAGAGCTTGCTTCGTGCGTGCCTCTTAGCAGACAGTCAACGTTCAGCATTCAATTCGCACAGTTCACAACTCACCGAGTCCGACGCGGCAACGGCAACAGCTCCTAACTGCAACACCAACAACACATCAACAATAGTGGCAGCAACACAAGCAGTCGACGCATCATTTCGTGCGTGTATATGTGTGTGTGTGTGTGTCGATCAAATGTTATCGCTTTCGCTGTTATCGCGCGCGAGAAATAAACTAGAAAATCAAACGAATTAAGTCGCTAACAAAAAAATCAACTCACTTATCTGAATGCTACCAGTTTGTGCACAATTTGATAATTGACACGAAGGCGTGGGCAAGTGCCGAGTACTGTTATTCACAGGGTCACGTCTTGGCCAATAATAAATGACATGGCAGCTGTTGAAAATATGCAATTTCCGTTATCCGGAAAAACATGGCATGACTAGGCACGGCCAAACGGAAAATGCATATGTGAAAAAGTGAAGAGTGCATAACGATGGCAGTGCTGCTACAAATATAATAAGAATTACCCAAGAAAATTTTAGAGAAACGAAGCCAAAATGCCATGCAGAAATTGGCTGGCAAATTGCTGTCGAGTTTGAATATTACACGGACTTTTGCACGGCCAGTTACTGGTCACATTATTGTACTTCCCAACTCCCATCCCATTCCCCAATTTATTTGACTTCCTTTCACAATTGTCAGCAACATGACAAATGCAGTGAGTGCCGCAACGGCCATTGCAGCTTTGGCCGCAGCTGCAGCGGCAGCGACAGCAGCAGCAACAGCCCACGGCAGCAGCAGCAGTACTGGCAGCTTCAGTGGCTTAGGCGATATGAAAACCACCAACCATAGCAGTCCACTAGCTGCTGACAGTGGCAACTCTGGAAATGGAGGTCGTCGCAACCACAGTTCGTTGCTTATGGCCGCCGATCACCTGCCGCTGCAATTGACAACCGCCAAAGTGGATCAGGATTTTGAAATCGACATTCAACTGCTGACAAATGGCTATGATGGCACAACGGTGAGTCCAGATTGAGGCAACAGTGAAACAAAAGTAGGAGAAGGGGGAGTAAGAGATGGATGAGTGGGTGCAGGAAAAAGATTGTCTCCTCTGACACTGGAAATTTATGTGCTCTCGCTGGGCATCGATTGTGCATTCGGTTATTGGTTTTCAGTATTTGCAGGATTCAGCTTTGCCAGCTTTATGTCCATAGAGCGAGCTCGTAAAATTATCCTTTAGCCTGCACAAAAGATTCAGGTGTCCTCGTTGTTATTGTTATTGCTGTTATAGCTGCTGTTGTAATTTACTGTTTGATCGACTACAACGGCCAAGAGCCATCAGTTAAGAGCCATCACCCGTTAACCGACAGCCAGAAGCTTTTTATGAACTTCATTTTTATTACACACGCGTTCATATCCTTAAACAATGTTGCTCCGATTGCATGTGGTTTATGGTGCGTATGTGTAATAAATATTCGCACTATCCTTTCGACGTCAAATGTCCTAATATGTTGTCAAAACCGAGCGCACACAAACAAAAGAATTTTTTCCACTAACTGTCTACAAGTTATGGGGTCGGCTAACATTTTTAATCAACTAAAGTAATCTATAAATTTGGATTAATCAACAAATTTGGGGTTTCATAGTTTTTCCATTTAAATTGACATGCAGTTCATTAATCTCAGCTTAACAGTCACTATTTAAAGTTGTAGAAGGTACCATTAAATTTTTATAAAAATATATTAAATTCTACTGCGGTCCCTCAAACATTTTCTCAGCTTACCTCATTTACAGATAACCTTTTGTAATTTTTAAATAAAAGCGCTAGCACAAAATAAACATTTAATAAATGAGCTTAGTGCACTCCGATCTATTTTAGCTAATGCCATTTACAGACAATTAGTGCACATGAAAACTCATTTTGAATGCTGTAACCACAATGGATTTAATAGAAGTAATTATGAAATACGCTTGAATAGCTGCGAGAGTGAGAAACTTTTCATTCCTTTCTATTTATCTTATTTTATACCCGTTCTCTCTCACTCTCACTCTCTCCCACTCTTCCTCTTCAGCTCTGTCTCTAAGTTGGCAGCTGCTAAATGAAAATGAATGCCAGACTCATTAGCAGACGCCGCGCACATGTGAAACTTTTCCCACAATCACACCAAAAGCACACACACACACACACACGCAACATTTAAACATGATGACTATACATACATTAATTTATTTTATATATATGGCATACATATTGATGCATAATCCACTTTTGAAAAGGGTGCACAGGTACGCCAAAAACTTTATCCTTTATTTGGCAAACGAAAAATTTACGTGCCGTACAAAGGAAATGAAAACTACAGACACACGCTGAACTGCTACGGGTGTGGAAACGACTTATCTATATAAATATATATGGTATATGTAGGATGCAGCCACCATATCCGTTACAAATATCAAAAAAAGAGTACGATAAAGTTTTGCACTATGTGGAGCTGTTTGCACGTTTAACTTTCCAATCGAATGTAAATAATGAGCAGCACGTAAGCTTGCGTGCAGCGCATAGAAAGGAACTTGCAACAGCAGTTCCCTCACACACACACACACACACACATGCAGCTCACTAAGCAGGCAACAGGATAATAGGTGTAGGAAATAGGTGTAGAAACAATCTACAAACATTTCTAGCATAAATAGATATTTTACTAATTTATAAACTTTGCAGATAACATAATTGGATCAATTGCCAAGCCCATCGCCTACAATTCCACACCCAAAACATTTAGGAAGTTAACAATTTGTTTTATTGCTTGTTTTGTAAATCTGCTGTCATTGCCAATGCCAATGCCAATTGTCGGCTAAGCACTTGTATAAGATAAGCATATAACGCATACGACGCATAGTGCCATCTAATTGAATTATTAATCCACTCGACGAACATTTACTGTTGCCTTGTATAAGTACCCACACACACACACACACACACACACACACATCAACACGCTCCCAGACATTTTTGCATGCCTAACTATTGTTGTCGTTCGTTCTGTGTGTGTGTGTGTGTTGTGTTTGGATTAAATTCCGTATTTTCTATTGCCCGGAAGCAAGTTTGCATGAAAAGTTTTCGTTGTCCATTGTTCGGGACCTTTGCATAGTCGAGTAACAACAATAATAAAATATTAATGGCATTAAGTATTGTAGCTTTTGGCATGCCAATGCACTGATTGCTCTACTTCTTCCCCTCCAGCCATTTCGAGCAATTCTATTGACCGAATCCTATTGTTAGGCTCTCTCTTTCACACACACACACACACACAGTCGCACAATTGAAATGTGCAAACATTTCCGCCAATAATTTGTCCAACAATTCGATTAGGATTACATCATGGACGAAGTGGGCGTGTCACAAGTGGGGTATGATTAAGCGTATTGATTACACGACTTAATCGAACTGACTGCGAAATGTTCACACAATTTATTATTGCTATTTGTGACTTCGATTTCCAAATTCTGTTCACAAGTTTTGACTTTACCAAGTTCCATTATTATAATTAATTTCTCTGCTCGTTTATTTCATTAGTTGTGTGCTTGGCTTTTGACAGTAATCCAAAACTCGAAATTCAAGTGAATAATTCTTGGTTTAATAAATCTGAGAACTACCCTTTCAGCCTACTTTTATGGTAGCTTTACAGATTTCTGTAGAAGTACTTACTAACCCCTTAGTATGCCATATTCTATTATTAGCATCCCCTTTAGACTTTGTTTCCTGGTGCGTCTATTTTAATTTATGTGCTGTAAATTGAGCGAGCCATTCAAAGTGATTCCATTCTCCTCTATACGCAGAAATTAAATATATTCCAATGAATCAAGCCCAAATTTAATTATCTGGAATTAAACACGGCCTGCAGCACTTTTTGTGTGTAAGTGGCTGTGTGTGTGTGTGTAGCCAGCATTATTATGGGAACAGCCGCAAAACAAATGAGAGTCTCGCAATGGGAACAATGCACCCGAGTGTGGCCAGACCATAAATTGGGTCACAAATATAAACCACAAAAGGGAATGCAAACACACACGCACACTAGTTAGCCAACTGCAGTCCATTAAAGCCGCTTGGGGGAGAAAGTCTCTGCTCCTTTCGCACTTCAACTTGCGCATTATGTTTAACCACAGTAGCCACAATATGTTTGCATACGTGTGCCTTATAATTGCACACTACATGATGTTTAACTGTCAGTCTACCTGATATTCCATCTCTCTCTCACACACATTCATGTGGCAAATGAAAATGGCAGGTAATTCCTGATTTTTATGTTGTCTGCAATTCCGTTTTCAACTGATAGCTCGTCCGCTTTTCCTTCCCTTAACCCCCTCTTGCTCCCTTTTTTCCTTGGGTCAGATGGCATCCAAAGATTTTTCAGTGCGCAGTCCAAGGGTTTCAATAAACCCAAAAGGCTCCCGTTTTATTGACCATAAAATGTGCGCTCGTCTTTTCATTTTTTCCCTCTCCGTTTTTTCAGTCTTCTTCCTTTTGCTGTTTTTGCTACTTTCATTACAATTTTTTTATGGTCGTGTCGTTGGATTTGTTGGCATTACTCTATTCGTTGTACGGGATTCGAGACATGCAACCCAATGCGTTGTAAGTTGCAAGTTGAGCATGTAATTGCCGTACAACAATGAGCGATTACTGCAGACTCAACTGAGCCGAATGATAGACTAACGGTATAACAAAGTACTAGGCTATCTACATATCTATTCAAGTGATTTTAGACATAGATGAGAGAGAAACAAATGTGACTGTTTACCTGTTTATTTTTATTTAAACTAGTTAACATTAATTTATAGCATTTTCTGGCAACTTTTTAGACCGCAAATTCTCTGTGTAGGTTCTTCAATTATTCTATTTTAGAGTACACATTTTCATCTGCATAAATAATTGTTTTTTACTACTAGTAGCCAGGTATAGACAGCTGAGCACGCTTTATGTTTAAAAAAGCTGATATTTAATATATATAAAATGTATCTTTCAAACGGTAATCTTCTGCATGAAACCATTTGCAATAGGCCAACTCAAGCACGGATTTGGGGCTCAGTGAGGAATCTGGCAAAGGACTTAGTTTGAAAGCAAAGTGCAATTGCGCAAGTTATCTGCTCATTCTACTTTTCACTCTTTTCTTTCCCATTCTCATCCCTCTCTACATCTCTTTTTCCTTTACTCTGTATATGCAAACAGACAGCGCTTGAAAAGTGTGAGTTAGTTGAATGTTTGCCAAGTAAAGGCAGTCGGGGCTCGTCACAAGTTTTCTGCTCAAATTGGTTTGCATGACGACAAGTGAGAAAAAATGAAAAACGATGGAGGACACGACATAAAATCGATGCTATCGAGTCGTAGATAAAGTGTGATAAGGCTACAAATGCAGATGGGTTACGACAATCGTCTGACGATTGGACAGTGGGATTGTCTCACAGTCAGATGGTCGGACAATCAGACCATCGGTCATTCCGACCGACAGCATTTTGCAATCAACTTAAGTCAACTGTAGGTTCCCCATGACTGAGGAGCATAACAAGAAACAGCTAATTATCCTACTAAGCTTGATAGTTCGAATATCTGTGAAGGCAATCAGAAGCTCAATCTAAACTCAGGTGACACACAAACAAGCAACTCAACCACTGCACCACTAAACCACCCAAGCACCCAGCCGAATACCCAGCCACAGTTGGAGCAGCATCACTTCAATTTGCCTCAAAATTAGCATAGTTCTCATTGCTCAAGTTGTTATTGTTAGTCGAGTGTCCGACACACACCCACAAGTGATTGAGTATATATATTGTGTGTGTGTATGTGTGTGTTTGAGAAAATTTCACAGTTATCAATATATAGACAATTATCTGGCAAAGAGCAGAGGAAACTATAGTTGAGAATTTTATGCAGAGACATATTAGATTTGAGTTTATAAACTGATACAATTGAAAAATTGGGTCACAAGTGGGCAAAGTTCACATGCTCGTCTAGGCATTGAGCCATGCAAAATTTTAATAACTTTTATGCATTAACTAGAATCCAAGGCACTCCCTGGACAGAGCTTTAGCTGTTGACTGATTGCTATTTTCATACTCTGCCCAACAAGGGGAAAAGAAAGGGCTTCTCAGGTGCAGCCTAACTTTGGAAAGACATGAAGTTTCAAAAACAAGAAAATACATACAGGGTATTCCTAAACCACTTACACCCAGTCAAGCCAATTTGCTACGTTAATTATTTATCTAGTACCAAATTTGATAAGTTCTGAAATGTTGAAAACCAAAAAACCTCAGCTGAAGTGTGGTTGTGTGTGTTGGTGTGTGGCGTGCGAGGCCACCTGTGGGTTACACATAGTAGTAGCTGGGGCTGGAGCGTGTGGGACATGGGGGGCAGGTCCATGACCCATCACACGCACCTCAAGTGTGAAGTCTTGTCCCAAGGGCATTAAATGTTCGTTTTGAAGTGCTCAAGTTTCGGCTTGGCTTAAATATAATTAATGCCTTAATAATTGAAAATGGCAAGAGCCAGCACCTACAACATTAGGCCACGTTTGGGTATAGGTGGAAAAAGGAAAAAGGAAAAAAGAAAACGCTTTAATTTATTTGAAAATTAAATGCTCATTTGCATTTAAGCGGCAGAGTCGTTAAATCTTTTGAAAATTTCATAGATGCTTTGCCGCAATTATGACGATCTGCTAAATTTGGCAGACAGGATGTTAAAAGAGAAGCAGGCAAAGGATGCGAATGAGGATGGGATTGCATACTTATAGACGTGCTCAAGTGCCAAAGTGTCGCTATGTCTATTTGTGTAATTACAACAGCTACAATATAGTGTATGTCTGTCTTGGTTGGGTGTGTATGTGTGAGGCCATGTTGACATGACTTTTAGCTGCGTTTAATTATGCCAAATGCCAACAATGAGTACAAATAAAGCAAGGAGACACAGTGCCACACAGACATATGTGCACACAACTTGTTACTTGACAGTCACAGACAAATGTAAACAGGGCCAACTCAACTAGGCGAGAGGATGGCCTGCCAACTTGCTAACTTGCCAACTTTATGCAATTGTCAATTGTTCGCACAAGCATTGACAGCTCCTAACAATGGGAAAAGAAGCAGCAGCAGTGCCAAAGAGAGACAGGCAGCGAAAGAGAGCAGGGGAGAGCGGTGCGAAGCAGAGAATAGAAGAGAGCACTTTGACAATTGTTATTACAATTTACATCTGCTGCAAATGAATGGGCGTGGCAGTGGTGCGCTAGAAGAGTTCGTCTAGTCATTTTTAGCAGGTGCTACGTAAAATTTTATTTAGACATTATATTTTATTTGAATATGAGAGAAATTTAAGGCATTATGAAACTTAATATATACTTTAAATATTATATTTTAAGTTATTAAATTACAAAATTTACTGTTGATTCCATCAGATTTATTAAAGTTCATCTTTAAAGCTGTTCGTTATTTAATATGTGGCACGTAGATAAAAGTTCAGTGTTTCTCAACTTTCCGGACTTGTTTACAGAGTAGCTCAAAGTTGAGTGTCTTAACACTCAGTTAATTTACCCCGGCTTTAAGTTGTGGCAAAAAGTTGTTAAAGCCTTCATTTTGGCTGGTTTAGCCTGAACAAATATTTGGGCACCGCATAAATCAGCATGTTAGCACTGTTATTATCGTGGCTATGAGCAAGTTGAGCCGAAACCAGAACCAGAACCAGACCAAGACCAAGACAGGCCCGAATAGCCTAGCATTTCCTTCTGCCCAATTTCCTGACTTGGCAAACTAAATATGCACATGGCATAAGTTAGAGTGAGTGAGTGTATGAATGTATATGAGCATATGTGGCATTAGTATAAGTATGTGTATTGTAAATAGCGCTGAGTTGGCGCAGGAAACGCCTACGAAATTTTCTTGTTTATTATGCGAATTTAAATTTATGCTAATCACTGTTGTGGCTTATGTGATCGTATAATGTAAGATAACAATTCCAGAGTTTAGAAAACTCCATCAAAACAACTGCAACATGTGGCAGGCTTTAAGCCTGAATGTTTAATAAATAATTTGCCAAGTCATGTGCTCGTAAATTATTTAAGTACGAGTACTTCCAACCACATACCCAGTACTCGATTGCCTCACTTTAAGCTAAAAGTTAAAGCTACATTTAGCTTTTTTTTTCTTTCAAGCAAATGTACAATTTTATTAGGAAAGTTTGTGCAGTCAGCCAAGTGAATAAATTGCTCAAGCGCTGATAGAAAATGTCTCTATAAAATGTGCCAATGAAAATTTAGCGTAACCAAAGCCAAAAGGGGAAAGCCAATGCCAATAACGAAGACGTCTCAAAGCAGTCAATTCAAATGATAACTCGGCTAAGCTGCTTCCAAAGGAATCAATTCAACTGCAGCTACGGATGTCTTGAGATATTGAATATTGATTGTCGGATCGAATGAGTTCAGAACTGCATTAAATATAAAATATATCAGAATATTCTGAAATTTACTAGCTGTTATTTCCACAGCCACTTCGATCAAAGTTCTCGTGAATAGCAAAGCTCAAACTCAATTTGGTTTATAGCAACCTTTTCCAGCAATCGATTTTCAGTGAAAAGCTATTACAAAGAAGAAGAAAGATGGACAGAAATCACACGTTTGGAAGAGAAAGACAAAATTAATCTGGACAATTGCCCAAGAACAGCACACAATTGTCCGAATTTTTGTTTCATTGTCTGCACTTGAACAAATATTATTTCTCTACATTGTTTGCTGTCATTTCTTAAGAAATCATATCGGACTCTTTAAAATGTGCTGAGGGCAAAACAATTACTGAGTTTGATGTTTACTACAGGCATTGAAATATAAGCGGCTGTAAAGTGAACGTAAGCAACTAGTTTCCTGCTTTTCATTATTATTATTTTCACTTCTTGTTGGCATTGTTGTTAATTCTGACAATGTAATAACAACAGTTCAAGTGGCGGAACTGCTCAAATGACACTCTAAAGTGAGTAAAATAAACAGGCAACTTACTAGATGCAGGAGTACCTGCTTGAGGTTTTTCTTCCTCTTTCTTTTTGGTTCCTTTTAGTTCAAGTTTTGCACCTACTCTGTCGGTTTTGCTCATTATGTGCGTGTTTCTTTACTTGTTGTAAATCACACTACTTCCGGCTAGCAGTTATATTTACACTTCTTATACACTTACCGGCAAAAGTGTACGCACATGTGGACCGACAGACAGAGGGACAGACAAACAGACAGGCAGTTAGGCAGACAGAAAACGGAAAAAAATATGAAGCAGCAGAACTGCCATTGGCAACAGTTTTGTACAATTGTTGTTTTTCCTGTTGCTGCTGTTTTGCTGCTTCTTCTTTTTCCCCACTCAGTTGTTGTTGTTGTACAGGTTTTGTGACTTGCCTTTTGCGCAATATTATTGTAGCCTACTTTGTTGCGTTGCTCGCTTGAACGCCGCCGGCAAGCAATTTATACGAGTGTGAGCAAGTGTGCGTGAGTGTGTCCATTTTTCCACTGTGCCCTTTATGGATGTGTAGGTGTGTGCGTGTGTGTGTTGTGACGTTTAATCAACGCATTGTGCCATTTAACTTTACAAACAGCGCCTACACAAAGTCCTGTGGCCTGTGTTCCATTTTTTTGTTGTCTTTTAGTGTCCTTTGCCCTTGTATTCGTATCTGAGCCATCTGGAGCAGTTTAATAACAATCTGGGTACATATTATAACTCGGAATTGCTATTTAAATATGTATGACTTTTTTCTTTTGGGGCGAAAACATTTAGAGAAAACATGAAATTGTTTAACATTTTATTGCAGTAGTTTCTCTTATGAATTGAAAGCACTTTAGTGTGACTTTAAAGATGGAGATTTAAGACAAATGGAGTATGAGTTTTTCATTTGGATAATTGAAATGGTTTCTAACTAACTATTTGTGACAAATGTGCGATATGTAGATTCTACTTATAACAAATAAGAAAGGCTGTAGTCGAGCGAGCCGACTGCAATTTTCAACCAATTTGTCCTATAAGAGCATTAGGCTATAGTCGTCCGATTCGGACCAAACATAGTGAGGATAGTTATAATGGTACCATTTACGCACTGTGACTATTCTAAGCCATAGCTCTTTTCTAATATCAGTTTGTTAAGTTTAAATTTTGGATTTGAAATCTACTGAAAGTTCTGTTCGCTTGGTATTACAGCTGGAATATGCAAATTCCCAGTTGAATTCTCAGGCGAAAAGAAATACACAGTAAGATACAACAGAATTTACAAGAGCCCAGTTTAAGTTAAATAATTTTGTGCATAGCGAGCAGCTGTTAAAGCAATGTTAATGGAATGTAAATGCACTGTTAATATAATGCACTGTTAATGTACTGTTAACGCAATGTTAATGGACTGTTAATGCACTGTTAATGCAATGTTAATGCACTGTTAATGTACTGTTAATGCAATGTTAATGGACTGTTAATGCACTGTTAATGCAATGTTAATGCACTGTTATTGCACTGTTAATGCAATGTTAATGCACTGTTAATACAATGTTAATGCACTGTTAATGTACTGTTAATGCACTGTTAATGCACTGTTAATGGACTGTTAATGGACTGTTAATGGACTGTTAATGGACTGTTAATGGACTGTTAATGGACTGTTAATGGACTGTTAATGGACTGTTAATGCACTGTTATTGCACTGTTATTGCACTGTTAATGCTATGTTAATGCACTGTTAATTCAATGTTAATAACAGCGCATGTTTATGTTAAATAATTTTCTGCGACCTGCTGATCTTTCTGTTTGCCTGGTATTTCAGCTCGAATTACTAACGATTTTGGGCGTTGCAGATCGCAGTGGTCGAACAAAACAAAATCTGCAAAAGGCCAAAATCGAAGATTTCTTTGTGTGAAACACCAGGCGATCAGAATCAGCAGCAAGCGACAGGCTGTAATTTAAATAAAATTACAGGGAGTAGAGTGCGGGAGAACTTAAACATTTTATAGCATAATTTCGGGAGGCGTATGAAAATTATATATGTGGGCCGACAACGCTTATCTGCGGCTAGATTAGTCATTTAAAAGCTATTTTAGCTTGACTGATTGCTTTGCGCTACGAGTTTCTAAGAATATTACAATGATTTCTTAACAAAAAGTCTAAACTATGCAACTTTGACATTGAATATTTTGGGACTCAGACGTCAGATTTTCGATTGGTATGACTTTTTGGACTCGGGAGGACTAGGACTATCGATTGGCATCCAAAAATAGCAATCTTAAATTTTGGCGATTTTTGACAAAACTGCAAAATTTGTCAAAATGGGGTCGAATTTAAAAATTTCAATTTTGGCATGGAATCGATGCTACTAGTTGTCGAGAGTCTAAAAAGGCATCCCGTTTCAAAATATCACTTCAATTGGCTGAGAAATTATCATTCAAAGTTGAAAATATGAATTTATTGGTATTCCAATGTTCAATACTTGAGGCTTAAACAGCGAGAGATCAGCAGTGTGCCTAGCTTAGTAATTTTAAAGCCATTTTAGGTATTTTAGCTTGACTAATTGCTTTGCGCTATCAGTTTCTATGAATATTATAATGCTTTCTTAACATAAAGCTTGGAAGAAAGCTCTATTGTTCAGTGTTAAGTTTAAGAGTCAAAACTATGCAACTTTGATATTGAATATTTTGGGACTTAGACGTCAGATTTTCAATTGGCATGATTTTTTGGACTCGGGAGGACCAGGGCTATCGATTGGCATCAAAAAATAGCAATCTTAAATTTTGACGATTTTTTAAAAAAATGCAAAGGGGTAACACTGCAAAATTTGTCAAAATGGGGTCGAATTTAAAAATTTGAATTTTGGCTCGGAATCAATGCTACTAGTTGTCGAGAGTCTAAAAAGGCATCCCGTTCCAAAATATCACTTCAATTGGCTGAGTAATGATCATACAAAGTTGAAAATTTGAATTTATTGGGATTCCAATTTTCATAACTTTATAGCTACTTTAAGGTAATTTTTATCCATTTGTATCAAACTAGCTATTTTAATCAGTGTAATTTGAGTGGATACACAAGAGAACAACAACTCTAAACCATTATTGCTTATACAAAGCTGCAGTGTACTCTATTAGCCAGTGTCTTAAAATTCTGCAAACGTAATTCTAACTTTGTTAAGTACATAAACTCATTTGTCCACCCAAACAGCTGCCCTTTGACATTCACTGCACACTTTTATTGGCAATTAAAAGCAGCAGCTGCTTTACCAATTACTAAATCTTGTAACGTACTTTTGTAAATTTACTGCATATCCACACACACACAGCCACATACACATGCACACCTTTATACACACATACTTAAACGATGGCATATCAGCCATAAGTCCAGCTAATTATTTAAATTGGTTAAACGTTGCTGAATTTGTTGATAAAGTATATTCGGAAATGCGGCTGTTGTGCAATTATAAAGATGATCCTTATGGACACTTTAGTTAGCTGACTGTTAACGGTATTTTAATGATGACAAACAAGGACAACAATGACAAAATAAGAACAGTTACAACGACAACGACAAATAAATGATGTTGTTATGTTTAACAGCTGTTAAATGATTTTAATGAATATATAAACGTGAAACAGGCCACGCCCCTACTTTTTGAGTTCACAAGCAAAAGCATTTAATGTAGTTTTTATAATCTCAAGTGTGTTTTATTGTTCAGATAACAACTGACCCAGTGAATGCACTTAGCGCCAATTAAAATTGCTGGTTGTAATTATATTTAATCCTCAGCTATGCCAGAGATTGGTTTTGTGTTGACTGATAATCAATAATGTAACGACAAAGTAGATACTTATGCCTTTGAGCCATGCTGAGAACTGAAGAGCTGGTCAATTACTTACTTAGCTCTAATAACTCAAATTACTCAATTTATGTGGATTATCAAAGTGAATATTTGCGAATCTGAGCAAAGATTCAAATTCAAATTAACTTTCATCAAATATTGAACATCATAATTACCGCATACACTCAGTCAATTAAATTTTTAATCAAATTGGAATTTTGCAACTCATTTGACGAATTATTGGAAATTTTGACGCTTTGTTGCTTGTTTTAATTAATTAGTGCGCATCAAGTATACGCAATGTGTGATCAGAGAAGCATCAGCTGCCACACTTCAATTGGATTATTTTATTTATGTTCTTGCATCATTGGGCTTTTTAAACAATTAGCAACTTTTGAGCCGCTTATGAAATGTATCAACAAAAACCCCAAAGGCAGACACTGAAATTCATTTAATAAAATTTTAACCAAAATTAAAATGTGAATGGGAATGGGAAGTGAAAATGTACGTACTGTGTATGCTGGCACAGGTTATAAACTCCAACTCTTAACGTCCAACTCTGAGCGTATATAAAAATACTTTTGCAGCGTTGGCATTTTTTTATGATTAAATTAATTAATTGTATATGTCAGCGGTTTTGCGGCTGCTTTTTAGCATTCTCATTTGCATTTTTGTTGCTTACATTTCTGTGGTAAATTAATGTTACACATACGCCGCATGGGCTGGCAAAAATTGTACAGGCAAAAAATGATACGTAATGCTGGCAAAGATTAAACAATGCTTGAATACTCTGTTCAAAAGATTGGCTACATAAATGTGGAGAAAACTTGGTGTATGCCACAACTTTTAAAGTTAAAGTTAAGTTTAATGAAAGGATTTATTTAGTGTATTGTACTGTAGTGCTTTTTGAAGGGCGAAAACTTAATTTAAAGTGAGTTTAGTAACCTTATAGTAAACCTTAAGGAAAGGGTCGTCAGTAAGCGTAATTTACGAACCACGCTCTACTTTACAAAAAATTTGCATCAAATTAAAATTAACATACATAAACACAACTACTAATCTAATATTTCGCAAGCCTTGTGCTAAAGCTAAAGTACCCTCTCAGGCGGTTAAAGGAGAAAACTTTATTCATGAGGCTTTTGGGCAGGTTTTGCATTTTAATGCCATTGAGTGGACCAAGTGAACGGTCTGGTCAGCCGACGTAAAAGACTCGCAGATGCTTGAAATTTATTGTTTTCGAATATTTCGGTTGATAAAATCATTCGCGATGACTCTTTCATATGAGTGATAGAACGAAAACTCATATTTGCAGTGCACTTTTGTGGCTTTGAATCGAATTAAACTCATTGGAGCATAGCTCTGGTCAGCTTTAAGCCAAAGGCAAATAAGGACCAACCACTAAAATGCCAACATCTACATACCGAGTACATATAACCGAAATGCCAAGCACATACATGACTACACACAAACTCACACGTACACAGATACACCCACTCTCACACACGAGCACAGACATTCAGACACCAAGACACTTTGACTGGCAAAACCGCATAGCAAATTCGGATTGGCAGACAGCTGGCAAGGCTAACAGGATAATGGTTGGGGAAAGTTTTACGTAGAGTTTTACAAATTAATTATATTACGGCAAGAAAGGAAATTCATTGTGTTGTGGATGGGCACAGTTTTGTCGCTTTTAATTATGAATAATGCGGCGGAATTTGACTGGCTTTTGTATTCACCCTCTAGACCTGGCCAAAAACCGCAGAGGCCATGTGATTGATAGACAACCGCATTGAGGCAAGTCAACCGAGTATAATAAAAGAACAGTCTGTCGAACTATGGCTTAATCTTAAGGCAAAACTAGTGACTGTCGTTTAATTAGTGTAAAATGTTGCTTCCGTTGTCAGTTTGAGAGAGAAAACAACTCACGTATTTTATACATTTAATTAGTTTAGCGTACGCCTTTGAAGTTAATTAAAAGTTGCCCTGATGCTTTCACTGTGGCATCTTGAATGCCACGTAATTAAGAGCAATTCCATGGACAGACACAAGACATGTGTTGTCAGTACAAGGCAGGGGTTTTGTTTAAGTTTTGATGATAAAACTTGTATACACTCATAATTGTAAACTATTTTCCTCGTCTTTGCAGCTGACTTCGTACTACAATGAGACGAGCTGGACAAACGCTTCAGAAATGGATACAATAGTTGGTGAGGAACCGGAACAGCTCTCACTTGTGTCAATTGTAGTTGTTGGTAAAGTAAATGTCGTTGAATGTCTAACAAGCGAAACAGACACTCGTCCAAAGAGCACCACCACTAGCACCACCAAGTACACCAACACCAACACGAGCAGCAAGCATCGACACAACAATTATTCGCTGTACACAACTGCATGTGGCATTCACTGATACAGTTACTGTTACAATTATACACGACCATTCGCACACCCATACGTACACACGCACACACACAAGCACAAGCACACGCACATAGTCGTATTAAATCTGTCATTGGTTCGACCCCCATAAGTATGCTATGTTTATTAATGTTACACGTTTCTGGCGCTATTCACATGTCTAATCCTGTCCCCCTCTACTGTCTTACCACCCACAATCGACTCACCCGCCGCAGGCATCTTTTTATCGGTGCTGATATTCCTTTCGGTTGCCGGCAACATTCTCGTCTGTCTGGCCATCTACACGGAACGCAGCCTACGTCGTATTGGCAATCTGTTTCTGGCCTCATTAGCGATTGCGGATCTCTTTGTGGCCTCACTGGTGATGACATTCGCGGGCGTCAACGATTTGCTCGGTAAGTACACGTATCGTACACTCCCCTATCTCTCTCTCTTTTTGTCTCTCCGAGCCAATATTATGGAAATTTGCAATTGAAATTGTCACACAACGAAAAAAATGAATTTTTTGTAAAACGCTGCAGGCTGTCGCACAAACAAAAAACAAGTATTGTTTGTACAGATGAGCGAGTTCGACTGTGAGATACTTAGTATAAAATAAAATAAATAAAAGTAGACAGAGTAGAGTACTTTTCCGTTTGATACACAAACTTTAAAATGTTATAAAAATTCTGGACTAAAGTGAATTACATAAATTTCATCAAAAAATTGCCTCAGTTACATGCAGCAGCACGTAGTCATAACACCTCTGTGTGTTTAGAGTAATGGGTATGAAAAAGTGAGCTCTACAGGCTAATGGAATCAGTTTCAGTGTGTGGGCCAAAGGAGTGGAGGTTGTTGGGTGGTGAGTGATGGAAAGGCAGAGTGGTTGGGCTGTGAGCCCATTTCAAATGACTGGCAGCGCTTAAAGCGAGGATCTGCTGTGGCTTTGTACAATGCCTTTTAAAGTGTCAGCTGCACTGTCGTGTTTGCCTGAGTACTCGACCCCAGAAGCATCGAGAACTCGTGCTAGTTTTTGCCCCCATCCTCATGTGTTCGAGGTGCAAGTGCAGTAAGGAATTCTCATTTTATGCGCCTGCTCAAGCAGTAGTTATTGCTGCTTTTAGCTAATATACAGTCAGCCACAGATAAACTGTTCCACTTGCCACTCAGCTGAGAGACTTACTGCAGTTGAGAATAGAATAACAAATGTGGATTTAATACTTGATTAAAATGTGTAAAATTAAAGCAGAGTCAAAAGTAAATAAACGACAAATTAGGCGGGCTTGGAGATATATAAGGAGCAGAATTGTTCCGGCTGAGAAACTTGCAGCTGACATCAATGCGTGTTCAGCGAGTGTTCAATGAGAGGGCAAAAAACACAAACACAAATGCTGACAAGTGGATGACATCAGGGTTGCCGAGGGGTAAGACATGTGTTACCTCAGCAACAGAAAATCAGAGATACATTTGTGTGGGCCATGGTTATGTGTAGTTGTACGATGTCGGTTCCATCTTGCCGTGTTTTGTGCGTGAAGATAATAAACGACTTTGCCACTTCAAGATGGAATCGGTAGAAAAACAGAAATTGAAATAACAGAAGAGCGGAAGAGACTGGAAAATACCCAAAAATCAGATTAAAGTCCGAACTTGGCTTGGCTTAAGATGTAAGCAAACTTGCCTAAGCAAACCTATTACACTCTCTGTGCTGGGCATAAAAAGATGCCGCTTCGCTTGCCTCGTAAGCAGAAAAGTGTGAAAAAATAAATAAAACTGCTCTGCTCGCTTGAAGTGTGGAAGACAAACAAGCAAACCGAGTGCCAGCTGAGGCACCTCTGGGCCATACACACACATCTACACACATGCATATGGGTATTGAGAGCTGCTTCAGCCAAATTATTTTCGACAAAGTGCCAGGAACCTGTAGAAAGGACACGAGTGTGTGTGGGTGGCAGTAAAACAACATTTGGCACGCTCCAAGGCAGGCAAATCAGCAAATAAATACACAAACTCCAGCATATTTATACAAAATTCATGCAACAACTGCGATACTAAGATATAAAAGATATAAGATGAAATGCAGAGCAAAGAGAGAGATAGACATAGAGAGAAATAGAGAGAGAGAAGCTGGCAACAGCTGTGGCAAATCACTAAATACACATGCAAAGTGACAATACTCTCGACATCTCACATCGCCACCCAAGTATTAATGCTTATAGCCATGTCTGACTTAATATGAGTACAATTTGAATTATTTGTCAAGGCGAAGAGCTCGACTTGATTCAAGTGCTACTCAGGTGCAAAAAACGCTAAACAACCCATTGTGTTGCTCCCACTAGCCCCAAGGTATTCCCAGGTTTTCCCAGTGCTTTGTTACATTTTCTAAAAATACACACACACCCACACATGTTTTAGGTGTGTGTGTATGCACCAAATTGACTTAGAGAATTGACTGTTAAAGTACATGGCTTTTCCGGGGGGTTAAATCATTGTGGCAACATTGTATTTAATTGCAACCTGAGATACAATTTCTCCGGAATTCCTTTTCGAAATATTTGCTGTTTTATTGTTCGCTCTTTTCGATTTTTTAGGGAGACTTGAAGTATTTTATCTTAAAGCAGTAGCTTACTAGAATGACTCAGCAGAGAGTACTCAGCTTTAAATCAAATCAAGATAGATTGCCTCATTCTTAAAGTTATTTTAGTTAATCAATCAAAAAGTTGAGATAGATTTACATGCATAAAATAGCAGTCAAGTCAGTTATTTACTTAAATAAAATGTAGAAAACATTCATATTTTTATAAAATTCCCTTATTGGCACCTCACAAATACAGTTAAAGGTATCAGTGAAGGCCTTGGCAGACCATTGAGTGACGGCCATTGTGAAACCTTTTTGCTGATGCGCCACATCCTGTGCACTAAAGATCTATATCCTGTGACACGCCTGGTCTGTCAGACATAAAAGCCAAAATAAGCATGATATATGCGCGCCATCAAATAACATGAAATCAGCTGTGTGGCAGCACACACTCAACCACACACCCACTTTCAGTAAGTGTGTGTATTTTGTATATGAGATCTGATATGAAATTTATCATTTCGCCAGATACTTGTACATATATACATGTGATTTCCGTGTGCTGGCGATTTCTTTCACGAGTTTAGTGAGGACCCCTGACCGGATATCCGGTTTGGTCCAGCAGCAAGTCACTTTCGGCAGCATGCTTGGTATTTCCTTTTTGGCCATAATTGCAACGCACTTAAAAAACTGCCATAAAAAAGAATCGTTTAATTTTTGGCCAACGCAAATCAAATATAAATAAATAACAGGCGAACCAAACCAGTCCAACTCTGTGTGGATTGAAGAGCTGATGGGCGGAGATTGAAGGAGCAAAGAGAATATAGCATATATAACGACACTGTAGCACAGAGGAAACGGAAATTAATTTATGAAATCATTTAAACTCAATTTGCAAAATGAATAAGTAAAAACACATCTGAAATGCTACAGTTAACAGCACCTGATCGACGGCACAGTTATCATGTAAGCTGAGTAAAACTCATTTAGAGTTGTGATACTTAAAAACCAAGTCATGAATTAGTTTTTTAGGAAAGAGAGTCAGATGAAGATATACTGAACAGCATACATTTGCAGTTCACTACACAATTACCTCGTTGAAAATTCAGTTTTATAGCTACCGCACGTCGTGCATACCCCACTTGTCTCTTTGTTGACTAAGAAGTATTAAAATTCACATTCGTATTCCGAATTCGCTTGCCTGTGCTGCTGTAGTTGTAGTGTAGTTGTAGTTGTGTCTGTAGTTGTTGTTTGTGATGTTTTTACTGTAACAGGATTCGTTGAGAAAATTAAGAATTTTACTCTGGTCCTTGTCGGCCGCAACATGGCAATTTCCGCAGCAACTCGTGCTCTCAAAAGCACTTACATGACATCCACAGCATCCACAGAAAGCAGCAGCTGAAAAGCAAACACATGCAACAGAAGTTATTAAGCAATTTGTAGAAGCAATCAGTCGGGCGGTACAGTCAATCATTTGGTCAATAAATTCATTCATTCAATCAATTCAATCAATCAATCAAATCAATCAAACTTTAACTATTTCACTTATTTGATTTTTTCATTTACAGGTTATTGGATCTTTGGTGCAGAGTTTTGTGATACTTGGGTGGCCTTTGATGTCATGTGCTCGACGGCATCTATTTTGAATCTCTGCGCCATATCAATGGACCGCTACATACACATCAAGGACCCGCTCAGGTGAGCACCACCAACACCACCATCAAAATAACTACTCAAAATCATGTCGATGGGGACGCTGTCACATGCATGATTTATACAATTTATCAATATGTGAACACCAGCTGCCTGTCACCACAATGTCTCGTATATGAATTTATAGAAACTAATTGTGCATCGTTTGATGGACAAGGAGTAGAGTGTGCCACTGATTTTCCCCACCCCGCCCCCATTGATTTTACCAAAAAATTCAAACTAAACGTATTTTTCGTGCTGGCAAAATGTACTTGCCGTACTTGTCTGAGTGGAAATATTATTGATGCGACATTGAAAGCCCGATTAAATATCGATTTATTAAAAACAGACTCCTCTCATGCACGTTACTCATTCGACCCGTTGTCATGCATGTCACGTTTCTCATTGGCATCAGCCTCGTCCTCTGCCTCAGCTACACTTTTGGCTCGTCCTCTTTGGCAGTTCAGTCAGCACTCGACATGTTTATGGCGCCGCCTCTCATTAATCGCTGCACATAATTGTTTCATTAGTAACAGATTTATTGGGCATTAACGACTTTTTTCCTTGCCTTGTCTGCCTTATTGTTCTGTTATTTTCCTGCCGACAGCACCTTCTATATTCTTTATCGACTTGACTTCATTTTAATGCCACTTTTGCTTGCCGTGCTAAAGTTTGCTAAGCACTTTTGCTGCATCATCGGGAGCCACAGTGGTTCAAGTTTAATATGTTCAGCAAGTCATTGGAGCTGACAAACTGTGCGCGACTATAAAAGTTTCTTGAATACATATCTATTGTACTATTGATTGCCCCATTTCATTGCTTTTCAGTTATTAATATGTCACCATAATGAGTAGTCTAGAGAGAACCTTTGCAGCAGTTGGCAAATATTTCAATCATTCATTAGGTCGTCTATCTTTCTATTATTTCTGACATTAATCACAAACTTCTATGAGCCTTCAAATAAACACGATCTGCACTTGCCTTCGGATTCAACAGTTTAAATTAATTTGGTCAACATGCAGGTGTGCGCACTTATATGTGTGCGTTGAGAGTCTGTGTGCGTGTGTGTGCAATTGTGCCTGTTTGACAAACACAATGACAATACGAGGATACTCCCTGCTGCTGGCCAAATGAATGGTCTCTGTGTCTGTCTGCCACTGACACAATGTCTTGTTCTATGACTGCTGCCTGCATTAAGCCGTGTGTTTGCTTGCTTTGTGGAAGGTAATGTCAGGCAGTCTGTCTCTATCTATCTCCTCTACCTTTCCCTCTCCGTTTATTTGTCTTTCACTGTGTCAGTTTGTCTGCTGCAAATTGATTGTCAAAGCGAGCGAGTAGTACAAAAGGGGCTATCATAAAGTGGAAACAACTTTATCAGCGTTTTGTTTGTGTCTCAGTGTAGCGCAGAAACAGTCAAACAACACACACACGAACACACACAACAATTGTGTGTTAATTAAATTTTTCGACAGTGCCGCAAAAACCGCAAAACGGGAGAAACCAACATAATTTGGCAGCAGCACAAACAAATATTACGTATACGTGAAAATGTGGTTGGAGCAAAATTCAAACGAGAATTTATGACATGTCAGCGACAACAGCAAGACAACGAATGTCCAAGTGTGTATGTCTGTCTGTGTGTGAGTGTGTGTGCTGCTTTTAAAAATGACGCTGGCCAAGTTGCTGACAGCATAAGACAAAGTCTGTAACAAAGTCTACACCACAAACGAAATTAATGTGGCTCAACGGCTGCCACTGGCAGAGGTGGTTGGATGAAGGGGTAAGTTGTGAGGAGTCAGGGTGGAGCTGAAACAAAAAGGCTGCTGCCAACATATGGCAACGAGACACTTATAGTCTCGCGACCTCCCCGGCTGCCCGTCAATTTCATCCAAAGAGCCATAATAAATCCTTTGATGCTATTTGCAGCATAAGCCAAAAGTAGAAAAATATTTTCTCTGTTTTCTCTGTAGCACTTTTCTAGCTTTTCACTTCTTTCTTTTTCTACCCATTTGTCGCTATCTCTCACAGCTTGCACCTGCTGTCCTGTTGCCAAAGCTTATTCGCTTATGAAAAATGTAACACGACATTTGTATTAAAGTGGCATTCTGACAACTGACTGAGTGTGTGTACATGTGTGTGTGTGGGTGATTGGGTGAGTGCTTTGTGAATAAGTCTATTTGTTTTTTAAGCGTTTGCTGCATAAATTCAGTTTACACATTTCGCAAAGCTTACCACGGGCGCTCTCCTTGCTGACGTGCTCGTTAATGTAGCTGACCAGAAAGATGCCGTGTTGGCCACTTTTCTAATGAAGCCATCAAAAATGTATTATTATAAAAAGCAACACTTGGAGGTAAACATTTTAGCAAATATTAACTCATTTATACGTAATCAGACATTTGAATTATTGCTGGCAATTTAAATTATAGCAGCGAAGAAAAATATCGTTGCCTACTTTTCGGCAAATTTGCATATGACCTTGCGGCGCAATTTGAGTACACATAAATTGAATTTAGCCACTGTGCAGTGAAGGTAAACTGAAGTCAGGTGAATTGTAGCAAGACTTGAGTGTGTCTGCGCTGACTACTTCAAACCTAAGAGGCCTTAAACTCACCTCAACTCTGGGTTTAAATTTTGCACTCGCCTCTTAACTGACTTTAAAAGTGCGGCGAATTGAAGACTGGAACGGGATCTGTCTAGCATTATTAGTGTGTGTCCTGGCAGCCTGTTGTTTGGCAGTGGAAGAGGCTGAGTTGAACCTGTGCTTTATGCAAATCTGATTTATTTGCATGTCAAAGTGGAAGACGGCAGGCAACTGGCAGTTTTTCTAGCCACTGCCCCCCAAACAAACATGTCAAAGTTCACGTGCGCTGCCAGCGCCTCATTAGTATGTGTTCCTCCTCCTCCTTCTTCCATTAATGCTCCTCCATTTGCCTCGGGAGCTGCAAAAATTTGTGTGTATTTCTTTAGCGCCTTAGAATAATTGCAAGCATTTAATTTAATTGCGCTTGCCAAGATTTGAGCGCAGTCGGCAGAAATTGAAAGAAAGGAAAATAAAAACGAGAATAAAATTTTTGCTTTTGCTGTTGCTGTTGCAAAAAGTGCGTGAAAATCTAATTAGAAACAGGCGCTGACAAAGTTAAAATGATGATGGCGGTATTAATAAAAAATTGTTTTTAATGCGATAAAGTTGAAGCCGGCAAGTCAGACAGACGCCGACCTTGTCAGCATCAGCAACGCCATCATCATCATCATCATGATGGTAGATGTCAGGATCAGGATGCGAACATATGAGTGCATACTCTGGCTCGGTATCATGCATAAAATTCACTTTAAAATGCAATAAAAAAGTGATGCAAACTTTTATGACAAACACTGCGGAGAGTATGAACGATAGAAGGAGTGAGTGGGAGGGTGTCGGGGGAGAATGAGTAAGGGAGATGGAACACTTAAGCGACAAAAGTCAACGAGAATGGGGCATAAGGGAATGTTGTGTAATTGTATTGTTGTTGGCTCCGTTTCATCGTTGTGTCATCTGCCTGCAACACTTGACAACAACAACAGCAACAATAAGAACAACACGTGTTTGCAACATTTAAACACAAGGGCAAAACGCTCATAAAAACTCATAAAACTTCAGGATGTCACAAGGCAAACAAGAGCAAAATAAACGCTTAAGTTGTACACAAACTATGCAGATGTCGCCACACAAAGAGGCATTGTGCGTGCCCCGCACATAACAACAACACACACATATGTACACACACGCACACACAGTGTTCACTGTGCCTACACTCGCAGGCTCAGTTGTATTTTCAATTAGCTAGAGACTTGAGACTCGAGGTGACAAAACTAAGTAAGTGAATAGCGAGCATTTTTAATGTTGTTGTTGTTGCTGTTGCAGCTGGAAATCAATTTGCGTTGCCACATGAAATTGAATTTGTGTTTGTGAATACAATTACGTAAACTTCCTTTTTCCGTTGTCATTCGTCGCACTTGTCAACTGTACGTTTTGGGCCTACCGACTACGGACTATTGCCTGTGAGTGCCGAAGTCTTTGTATTGAAATTGAATTATTCTGTTTGATTTCCTGCCCCATATATCTAACACCGCACAGTGCCGCCAGCTACATTTCCACAAAACCCAAATGCTGCGGCATATGGCAAGTTTCCCGCCCCTCTCCCTCTATCTTGCCATAAAAAAAACACACATACAAAATGCCTAAAGCCTTAGGTTTGCGCACTCTGCTCATTTCCGCTGCTGTAAAAGCAAATTGTGCGAGTGTTCGTCCTGCTGCTCTCGTCAATCAACGGAATCGAAGTGCTTCGAACAGTCGTACATTCGTTGTATTTGCATACGTCATCAGACAGAAAGCCACAGCACGTTGCGTATACGTAATGCGTGTGCGTATGCGTAATGTGCGTTTGGGTTTATGTCTTGCTGCGGTCGGGTTTCGGTTTAGGTCGATTTGCCACACAGTCTGTGTTTGTTGGGGGTAATTAATGACATGCAGGCATTCCGACATTCCCAGCGTTGCAACATGGCAACACCTCATGTTGTCTTTCCACACCCAACAGTAGCAACAACAATAACAAGAGCAACATCAGCATGAACAACAACATCAACACTTGTCGCGTCCTGCTCTTTTCAAAAATTCTGTTGCGTTGAACCCAACTGGGTTGCGGCTGACTCCAACATGCAAAGCCGCAATCACAACATGGCCCATTTTTCTGTCCCTTTCGGTCTCTCTCTTTCCTTTTCATGACTGCTTTCTGTTTTTGAGACCGCGTAGTCAAATAGATACAGGGGGACTTTAGGGCTTGTTACAGTAATAAGAAGACATCTTAAAGGATACATTCTTGACCGTTCTCAAACGACGATTCATTGTTTATACTACTCTTTAAAAGACTTTAACTACTGGAGCCTCAAGAACTTAATACTATTGTAACTTATTCAAAATAGTTACGCGGTCTTTAACAGTCGGTCGTGCTTGATGGCTGCTTTCCCACGTTTCATACGTTGAGCCTGCTGGCAACCGCAAGGGGACAACTCGTTTTTTTCTCCACAAGCTCTGATCCTTTTACCTCTGCTCCTATTTTACAGATATGGCCGCTGGGTGACACGACGTGTTGCAGTCATTACAATTGCAGCTATTTGGCTGCTGGCGGCATTTGTATCCTTTGTGCCCATTTCGCTGGGCATTCATCGACCCGATCAGCCATTGATTTTCGAGGATAATGGCAAAAAGTATCCCACATGCGCTCTGGATTTAACGCCCACATACGCCGTCGTCTCCAGTTGCATTAGCTTCTACTTTCCCTGCGTCGTTATGATTGGCATCTACTGTCGGTGAGTATAAAATATTTAATAAATAAAATACTTTTTCTTTTATACCATTAAGAGCTAGATAAGTTTCTCAAAAACAAACGGAAGTTTTCAACAAAATGCTAGCAAAGTATTGCAAAAACTTTTCACAATTAAAATTCCATTTTTCTTTTGTTTTACGGAGCTTTGTAGTCGCAAAACCAAAAGAATAAATAAATACCAAAGCTCAAACAACTTTTATAAAACTTTTAGTCAAGATTACCAGACACCTGCTGTTAAATAAATGATAAATAAATTGTATAAAGCATTTTTGTGTCTCAAACATTTTTATTTTGCACAGAACTTGGGTTTTGTTTGAAAGAAAAGTTGAAACGGATTAAGATTATACATTTAATTAATTTTTAGAACAATATTTTATATAAATCCTTTTAAATTTTTTTGATAGATATTAATATATTTCAACCAGGGCCAGTCTGTCATGCCAATGTGTTTACTATATAAAAATTGTACATTACTTTAGTGTGTCGAAGTGTATCAAATATCGGTACTCAACCTTATCGATATTGAACGGGGTCAACCAGGGCTAAATATAAATATAAGTATACTTCTATCGACAGTTTCAATATTTTTGCGTGCTTGGTAGCGTAATAAAATGTAAATAATAATAAAATGAAATAAACACTGTCTAAATGAAAAAACTGCCTCAAGGGCTTGAGTGCTGATGGGCCACAGGCACGAGAGCTACACCAATGGGATAACTGTTGACCTTGGGCCACGTGGTGTGGTATAATGGCATGGGGCAGGAGGTATGCAGCTTGACTATCAAATAAGTAGGCAAACAAATAAGCGCACGCATTAGTGTCCAGCTAAGTAATCCCTTAGCAGAGCCAGAGGCAGCTGGGTGGTCAAGCAGAGGGGCGTCTGCGAAGCAGCTCAAATAAAAAGGGCTAGACAATGCGAGCAAGGATAACGCATATAAGGTTTACGGCAACAGGATGCCAACATCATCAGCAACAGCAGTAGCAGCAGTAGCAGCACTAACAAGAAAAAAGGCAGCGATATGGTCTGCTCATCAACATTATGGCCAACGGGCGAGTGGCACGTTGCCATTTTAGCTTAACGAGATTTGCGGCCAATGGGCGAACGCAACAAATCGACACAAGTCCCCGTCGAGTCGTGTCTGTCCAGCCTGTGCCACCCCATGCCACCCTAGGTCACCCTATGCCACTCTGTGTCGAGCCGAGTCGAGTGTCTGCTGGCTGTCATTGGAATGTTCTATCAAATTTCGGTTAAATTACAGAATAAATAGACTTTTATAGTCATAATTTGTGCACGGCCTTGTTATCCTTTTCATATGAGGTTTATGCGCACACGCACACACCCATATATGTATACATATCTGCCAGTTTATTCCGAACGAGTAAATTAGAACTCGCTCTGCCTAATATCAAGCATACGCACAGTGTCCGTTGGTGTTAGTTGCGGGAAAAGTGATTGCAGCAGCTGTTCCCTTGGGCAGCTTGTTTAATTGGCATGTCGAGACAAGTAAATAATTATCATATCAGTTACAAGACGAGCGCACGGACCGAGATTAACAGTTTGCCCCCAGTTTAGCGCACAGCAGTGACAGGAATATTGAGCAAGGCTTTAAGTTGTAGTGTATATCTAAAACAGATTTATTTTCTTTCTTATCTGTAACTAACACTTGGTATCTTTAATGTGTTTTCCTTCACTTTTTCAATTCCAGACTCTACTGCTATGCACAGAAGCACGTAAAGTCTATTAAGGCGGTGACACGACCCGGTGAGGTAGCCGAAAAACAGCGTTACAAGAGCATACGTCGACCGAAAAATCAGCCAAAGAAGTTCAAAGTTCGCAATCTGCATCACAGTTCACCGTATCATGTATCGGATCACAAGGCAGCCGTGACAGTGGGCGTGATTATGGGCGTTTTTCTCATCTGCTGGGTGCCCTTCTTCTGTGTTAACATTACGGCTGCGTTCTGCAAGACATGCATTGGGGGGCAGACCTTCAAGATACTCACATGGCTGGGATATTCGAATTCCGCCTTCAATCCAATCATTTACTCGATTTTCAACAAGGAATTCCGTGATGCATTCAAGCGCATTCTGACGATGCGAAATCCCTGGTGCTGTGCCCAGGACGTGGGAAATATACATCCGCGGAATAGCGATCGCTTTATTACAGACTATGCCGCCAAGAATGTGGTTGTGATGAACTCGGGCCGTTCCAGTGCCGAGTTGGAGCAGGTGTCTGCAATTTGACCAAAACGCTGCAGCAACGTAAGTGGTTGGATCCTATGCTCCTGCTGCTGTCCCGACAGCGGTCTCACTGTGGACGATGATGACGATGGTGCGTTGACCAGTCGATATGTTCCATGAGATTCGCTTGCGGCGGCCACAACGACCATCGTGGAGACCGTGGAGGCCGCGCAAATGGAAACCGAACTGGTCTAAAAGTCAGCAACAAATTTTTGGGTTCCTAATGAAACGCAAAACTGCAAACTGCGAAGCAATCCCAAAACACAATTATCCCTCAAATCCTTCCGTCGTTCCCAAGTAATCAAAGGCAACTGAAACTAGACAGCAAAACAAACCTGTAAGTATTATCAGCGCATACTAGACAACTAAGCAATCTACTAACTAATTTGTGTATACTTAATACCTAATCGTAACAAACTAACTAGTTAATTTAACAATGTCTGTACTAATATAAATATGAAAATCAAGTCGTGATTAGGTCTAAGATCCCCCGTCACCAAAGAGCTTCTAAATAGTTAAACTGTTGAACTATTATTTCCATAAATGGTAGTAAATAAAAATGATTATATTCAGGTCATGGACTGTCGTGACTCAATATGGCTATCAATCACCGTTAACTAACGGTTGTTGGCCAAATGGCCAATACAGCTAACGAATTCCTTGGACTTTTCAAGCAAGGAGCAGCTGTTATGATATTATTCTTGCAAAGCCAATGACATAATTCTCAATTGTACAACAAACACACACGCACACACACACACCAAGCACACACACACATATTTCTACACCCACACACACTCTGTTCGAAAAGAAAAACAAATGGCGAACAACTGTTAAAATGGCGAATCGGACAACAAAGCATTAGATTTGAATTATTAATGGGAATTTATGGCCATTGAACGTTATGTTGCTGCACTCAAAAGCCGTTAAGCGACAGGCAGAAACGTTACCAACTGCAGTCATAAATCACTCGGATTAATAACCATTTACCGAATATTAAAAGCCAATGTTGTCAGTATCAGTTACATTTATACATATTTATACCCAAAGACGAGTGTCTCTTTTGTTTTCAACTGTCGGACCGTATCCGATGTCAGCTTAAAATGTTAATTGGACCCCGAACTGTGATTGACAGACGTGAAATTTCAAAAGGGCTTGAATTCCAAGCTTCTTAGCGAAAGGTTAACCAAAGGCATTGAATCTGTTTCAGTTTCTGTTTCTGCTTTGGTTTCTGATTACGGAATGATTTAATGAGCCGCACCTGAAGCGCTGCCAAAGCGGATTCAACACCTCAAAATGCCATAAGCAGCCTCACTCAACTGTCTTAAAAGTCTGCCACTGTCTGTCTCCCTACTCCTCTGTCTGTCTGTCTCTCGCTTTCTATCTGAAGGGATAATGAACATGTGACCCTCGCGGCTTTGCTTTTCTTACTTGGCTGAAAGTCTAACAAATGTAAACAGTTTGCTTTTCACGCCAAAAAAGAGAAAATACTAAAAAACACAAAAACAAGTACGATTCTCCAACGCACTTCGCCTTATCCTCTAATGAAAAATTATGCTGTTAAGCTCAACATTCTGCTCTTGTTTGCGACTGTGGATTCATTTCCATTTAAAGGGTTTGTCTTCTTTGCATTTTGCCGACGTTTTCCTCTGTATCTCTGACAATCCGCTCAAAAATTCGTAATCAAGCTTACGGCTTTTTTTTATTTATTTTTTTTTTTCGTTTTGGTAGCGACTTTTGTATTTAATTTTCTTGTTTTTGTTTGTTTTGGTTTTTTATCTGCTTTTGTTTTGGCAGTTTATTAAAAGCAGCTGCTGTCGTCATTTTAATTACAATATACTCTCACTTATTCATACTCGCTGTTGCAGAACTAAAGGAATTTCGCATTTAGCCACGCCCCCACCGCCCACACGCCCACAACGCCCCCTATCATGCGTTTACTTTGGTTTTGGCATCGCTCTTTGCCTCACTTTTCCCATTTGCCATCTGGCACGCAATCAATTCCACTTTTGTTTTCCCCAAGCATGTTGATCGCACGTGCCAGTTTTACCGGAGTGGGAGGAAAAGTCATTGAAAGGCTTGAATAGCAATGCCTGTGGCGCTCAGCACGCATCCAAGAGAAGGCCCACAAGCCAGAAGCCAAGGAGTCGGTGTCGACATCGATGTGAAAGTCGAAGTCAATGCCGATTACGTTGGCATTGTCACTGCGAGTGCGATTTGGCATTGACTTTGGTATTTGCAGTCCGCCCAAATGGCAAATGCCTTGATAAATATGCCAAGAAACTGCCACGCGCCTACAAAATGTATATTTCTAAATATAGACTCCGCATTGCTGTCTCTATGTGTGTCTGTCAGACTCCTTTCTGTGTACAAGGTTGCATTGCGTATCTCCGCAAATCAAGGTCTCTCTGCAGCCCCAACAGTGGAGTAGTCGAATTCCTGTTTGCCGAGGAGTAAACAGTTGCTGTATTCTGGAAAGAACTTCTTTTAAATTGGCAAGAGGTGTGTAGAGTATTGTACTTGGCTAACACTACTTACCAAACAGTTAGCAAGTGTTTTGGATGTTGATCTTGGTGTCTATTCGATATATTGCTGCAGGCAGCTTTTATCTAAGAAGTGTCCAGATCTGTTCTTTAAGTCTATGTATTGGTTAGCAGCTTTTAAATGCTTACTAAATTCTGGTGAAGTATTACGTGACTATAAAGTAAATTTGCGGGTCAAATTTAGCTTAAGTTAAACGAATGTTAAACCGCTTCAACTAGTACAGCGTTAAGTTTGAAGTCTATGTTTTTTCTTAGTTAAGTCTATGCAATATAAATCTAAATATATATCTTGATTTGATCGCTTCTTCAGTTGTATTGATTAAAGAAAAAATTTTCTATTTTCTGTATTGTTTGAAAGCTGCCTTAGCTTACAGTTCCCTTTAAAACTTTTATTTTTTCCTATAACCATTTTTATTTAAAATTTAAATTGATATAACCAGCCATTAAACGTTTAAAGCTTTGTTATCTGCAAGGACATCAAATCTTCGTCGTGCTTGGGATTATTTGTATTTTTCGCTCTCTGTTGTAATTGTCTCTCGGTCTCTCCGTTGGGCCAAAAGGTTTTAAGCTTAAGTCGCCTTTTCCACGCTTCGCGCTTTGCCAAATTCCAATCTTCGCAATCTGTCTGCCACTTTTTGTGCCTCTTCAGCTAGTGCCCTTATTACTGCAATTTCTCAAGCGCCTTTTTTCTGACGTTGCACATTAAGTGTTTCGGGTTACAGGTAACAGGTAACAGCTAACAGGTAACAGGTTACAAGTAACAAGTTACGCTTGATGAAATTTTGACCTTTTGTGATTTTTAATTGAAACATTTGTCGTACACTTGCGTGTCACTTGTTGGATTGGGAAGCTGGGGAGAATTTCTTTGCTGCCTGCTCTCTAATTATATTAGATACAGATCCAGGCTATATATTTAGTACACGGCTACGTGCCGTGAATGATGATGATGATGATATCTTGACTCGAGTCTTGATTGTCTGTTGAACAGATTCGAGATTTGGGGTTCTAAATCAGACGCAATGCTGCGTAAAACAAACCAAAAATGTCCTTTCATTAGCATAATCGCTGAACAAGGAATTGCTCGTGCTTTAACAGCCGATGCTCGACGGCAGTGACAGTGGATTGTCGGCTATTTGAAGTTGAACTTGCCTTCATTACTCATACGCACCATTGCACGCGCTGCTTAAATAAACAGATTTCTTGTAATTGCTTTCGCAATTCAATTATTTGCCACAAAGACTCAAAGAAAACGCAATGACACAACAACAACAACAGAAATCAAACCGTAGGGAAAGCAAAGCAAACACAAACGAACACACACAAACACACACAACCATCCTCAGTGTCAACAACAACAGCAAACAATTAAAATTTCAATACAAATAGCAGTGGAATAAAAAAAGCAATACACAAACACTCACATTCAGTTTACAGCGCGTGTTCGATTTAAAAATAACACAATCGAAAGCATTGAATAAACATTTACCTGATATTTAAAGGAGCATTTGAAAAAACATATTAATACACCACAGGACATGCAATTAGAGCTCTTAATCAATTTATAAATATGGTCAACAGAGAAATCTAATTGTTGAAATAAAAATTCAAATAGTTGAACTTACCACTCCCACAGCAACTGAATTGAGGATTTGCTCGTAATCAGAGGAAGCCAAAGAGAAAATTTATGCAAATATGCAGATGCGAAATCCTTTGAGCCCTTTTAAATGTTTGTATACAATTTATTTACATTCTCACTTGTCGCTTGTTCGCCTTTTTTCGGCAGAAAAGGATGAAAAAAAAACCTTTAAAAGCAAATAAGTAATAAGAGTTCCAAAAGTCAGGCGATAAATGTCAACATTTCGCATAAATTGCATGTCGATTGCTAAAATCGAACTCAGTGCGACGTCAAGCTTAGGCGCGCAAAGCGCATTGATTGATTGATGGTCGGATGAATGGATGGATGGGTAATGGTTGGTTGGGTGAATGGTCGTTTGAATGGTCTGAGTGCTTTACTGCCTGTCTGGCAATTTCGTGAGTTTTTAAGTGGTTGGCATGCGGCAAAGATTGGCATTTCATTTGAGAGGCAGATCGAAGCTTATAACGCCTTCGGCTGCTGCCAAACCACTAACTCATGCACAGTGAAAAAAGGATATGTCAGGATATAGCCAAACACATAAATTTACGGTTAAGCAACAGTTGTCAAATGTTTGGCCAATAACTTTGAAGTGTCACGATGCGTTCTAGTTTGTTTTAGTGAAACTTTAGTGTCACGCAAACTCCACACAAAATGTTCCCCTGTCCTCATAACCCCCAAAAACTTACCTACTTCGTCTGCCTCTGTCTCTGGCCCACATTTGGTCTCTTCTCAGCTTCTGCCCGTTGAATTTATTTGGGTGTTTTTATGACTTTGCGCCTTAAAGTGTTTATTTCGTTTTACGACTTTCTACAAATTCGCCTCGGCGCGTGTCATTTGCTTGCCTACTTTTGCCCAAGCAGCTCTATGCGTATACGAAACGTTACGTATACGTAGCCTTAGCTCAAAACGTTTTATTGCCACCGCGTTTCCGGAGCGTGCTAATTTATACCGTTAGCTCCGGTTCTCGTTTACTGCCCCCAGTCACGACCCAATGCTTCATAAAAACACACTTTTAATCACAATTTTTGCTGACACTCATGGATTTTTTCCTGTTCTCGTTGCCAGGGCCTAGGTTTAGCGGATGTAACGAAATTTTTGCATACATGCTCAAATGAGATAAAGATTGCGGTAGCTTCAAGTGAGCAAAACTTGGAGCTGAAGCTATGAGACGTCAGCTGGTTGACCCCTTGACCTAACTGTGAATGTGAATGCAGTGACTTTGACTTTTGACAAGGGCAACATTGCGTATGCGCAATCTCTGACATTTGGGGCTAAAAACTTAAAGCGCTTTAAGCTACTATACCCCACGCCCAAGTTTCCATTTGCCACAGGAAAAAAGTTTTCTTTACTGCAATAGCTGCGCTGCGACGCCAAAAACTTTCCTCAGCTGCAACAATAACAGTTAAACAAAGTTTTGACAATGGGGGGGAGTTTGTGCTTCCTGGAACCCTCGATTCTTCTTAATTTCTCATTCCTCCCAGCTCATTACTTTATGCAGCCACCTGGCTGAGAGGCTCCTACCCATTTCTCTTATTGTCTGTCATTTGCCTCTAACATCGAGCCTAAAGCCCAAAAAACTTTACAACACTAGTGCATATATTTTCCTAATGCACATTTTTAGCTCGATGCGAACTCTCAGCGCTTCTATTCACGATTTTGTGTGTGCTGTTTGCTTTTTGCCGTTTTCTGTTGGCTTTTTGCCATTTCAATTATGGCAATTTAATTGAAAAACAAATTCCATTTCATTGCTGCCGTTTGGTGCAAAAGTTTTTGGTCCAATTGAATGAATGGCTGAATGCAGGCAGGCAGGCAGGCTTACTTCGGGGAATAAGAAAAGAAAACTTTTTCGTTGAGCCCAGCAAAAAGCAAACGGAAAACGTCACTCCATTAAGCTGAGTAAGAAAGAGGCAGGGATGGAGTGAGATGGGGAGAATGGAAAGAGCATCAAGTGCAATTTAAGGCAAGTGGACTTTACATTCGCTTGTTCACACTCCTCTTCCGCTTTTCCACCTTCTTCTTTCATTTAATTTCCATGCACAAAATAACAATGATTAATTAATCCTTCATTTGTTGGGCCACTCCTTGGAACTGCTTACTTAACTTGAACTGCACTCTCTCAATCGATTTACATGCAATACACTCCTGCATGTCATGCATTTTAATTAAAGAGCCATGTCAAGCGCCCGAGACACCAGCCAGCACAACATATCCTTGTGATGTGACGGTTTCATCCTTGAGGATAACTGTCCGCCAGTCAAAAGCGGCTTAAGGGCATTTCATTTTTACTCCACTCTACCAATAAATGAATACGAGTATATAAATGTATGTATGTGCATATACTATGCACGCACACTGTATATTTTTATGTACTATATATATGCATATTTTGCTTGCACATTTGACAGGACAACGCGACTCCTTAACATGCTGTGCCGCACATAGTTTGCAATTTTAAACCCAAATTGAATTACGGCGTCATCGTTGTCGCCTCTTCCTCTCCGTGTCCCTCTTCCTTTCTCTCCAGGCAAACTTATATGCAGCAAGACTGTTTCTCCGCTTTCTTCTGCTCTCCTCCTCCTCATCTTGTTGCTGTTTTTGCCCCACTGCGTCTCTGGTGGTTTGCCATGTCGCATAAAAGTTCTCGCTCAGCATATTTAATGCTGCCTCATTCACTTGTAGTTCTAGTTATGCCTCGCAACTGACTTTAAAATGCATAATTCGAACGCGTTTTATAAATTCATAAATATTTATTTCTGGCACGTTAAACTTTAGAAAATTTCTCACCAAATTTATTAACACCAATCATTATCTATTTTGATGACAGTCGCAAAATAGGGTAACTAAGCCTAATTGAAATATATTCATGTAAGCAATTTAAATAATTCATTATAGAAATTTTCAACAAAATGAAATAATTTATTTGCATTTGAATTTGAATTTGGCGCGTGCCGAATTGTTTGTAAATTAGATTTGACAGCTTTTATAAATTGGTCATTGGAGTTGCTTGGAGCCCTGCGCATAATTGTTATTATTAATTGACAAATATTTTCATTGGCCACTGTAAATGGTCTTTTGTTACGTTGTACCACAAATTAAACAATAACAATTTGTCAGCTGCTCTCGAAACCGCAACACGGAAAGCAAATTCCCAAAGTGTTATTACTATATTTTAGTATTTATATAGTACTGTATAATTTTGCCCATATTTATATAGCATACTGTGAATTCCAAATAAACGCCATGAAAAGCCAACTAAAGCCGCAGGCATAATAACCACAGTCCAACACCAGCGTTTGAATGCTGCTGACAGCTGGATATCTGGGCAGGGGAGGAGAATGGGGGGCGTAAGGTGTGTGTGGGGGTTGGTAGCTGCCCCACCGTACCCATTTCTGCAGGCGTGAACATAAATTTCAGGCTTGAGTGAGCCCCAAACTCAACTTCTGGCTTCGCAATTCCGGGTTGCATGCCGTTGTTCAGACGGGGGCTTTGTAATGGCTAAAAGTGCCAAAGTTTATTATTAAATTGTGTTGACGAATACAAATTTTAAAAGTAAAATCAATTTCATTCAGTCGATCTCTAGCACTCTATCCCTCTCTTTCTGTTCGCTGCTGTTTTTGAATGGGTTGACGTGCGAATGAACCCAACTAATCAAATTAAGTTTATTTTCGGTGGTCTAAAAACTCGAATCGACCCCAGAAAACACGAGAATCTAAAGCTGCCGTTAAACGGTTGTCAAGCCAACACAAATTACCGAATATTCGATGCTGGTAATCGAATATATATGTATGTGTATATCGACTAGGGTATGTGGCTCGCTGGACGAGCTGTAAATAGCCCAAGCTAACCCTAAAAATCGATCGGTTTTACATTCTATATTTCTAAATATTTGCAACCAAAATAGCGTGTGCCGTTTGCAGCACCAACAGCAACAACAACAACAGCAACAACAACAGCAACTTCAACTAAAACAAAACAAACGTGTCAGAAGGAGAGAGGGCGAGAGAGGGCGAGCGAGTGCGAATGAGATAGAGATAGAAAGCTTTCTTTATTGAATTACTTCTGGCGCAATAAGTTTTCCAGCCGAACGAGCCGTTGATGGAGTCGCTTGGTCCACAGTGTCTGGCATTGTTAGCCAGAAGTCCATGTAACAACAGCAACAACAACAACAACAACAACCACCCTTCTGGCCATGCGTCATTCTGAATGGATATCCATTCATTGATTTACCTCTTGCCATGACCAGGCCAAATGGTATACAGCCCCAGGCTCAAACAGAGGCAAAGATAGAGCCAACAATTTGCTCAGCTATTAAAAGCGCTTGTAAGTCAGCTGCACTTGTTGTTGTTGTTGTTCTAGTTGCTGCTGTTGTTGCTCTGCTAAGTTGCTAAGTGGCCGTGTGATTGACCACTCGATTGCCGAGATTGCCGTGTCTTGCCCTGTACCACCCCCCACCCTGTCCTCTACCCTCTCGCTACATGCCATGATAGACCTTGCCATACTTTGTGGCACAAGGCAGCTCCAAAGATGCGGCTGGACCGCATGTTGCGTCTTGTGCAACATTGATGTTGGCACCAATACCCATGTTGCCCCCACCTCCCCCTCTTGTTAGCGTTGACGTCTTGACCATGGCACGGCTAATAAATTACAAGTGGTACAAGACTCCTGCAGAAGCTGGAGCTGGAGATGGAGAAGTTTCGTCACTATCGTGCTCTCCATCGCTGGCGGATGATTAATTACACTTAATTGTAATTTATACGCACCGTCGGCCTTGCACTCAATGCGAAGCCAAAGGAATAACCTGCCCAGCAATCCCATTGAATTCTTTTTTTTATTGAAATATAAAACGTTCTTAATTTTTTGCTGCTTTCTTTTATTTTAGCTTAATTGCCTATTAAGCCGTGGGATTTCTTTCTCTGCTTTCTTTTAAAAAGTAATTTCCATTAGTCTGGTCACACTGTCACATGGCTAGCTGCTGGTCAGCAGCCCCAATCAGTGTGTAAGTGTGTGTGTGTGGGTGACTGTGTTTGTGTTTATGTTGATGGAAATAAATCATGAATGAAAATGTTGTCTGTTTTGGCATTTCCATTTCTTTCCTGTTGCTTCTGTGGCAACAATCATTAATCAACTTGGCTAATAGAAGCAATGCCTCAAGTTGCCCACTTTGTTTGCTGACCTTTTGGCCAAATAGCTGGCATTAACTTTAAGCCTATTTGCTCAATTCATTGGCCATTAGACAAAACTGGTAGCTCTTCCAATGTAAATGCAATGTAATTTGATTCAGCTGTTGCAAATGTTGTGTAAATAATTGTCATTGTCATTGTCGAGTGTTGTTGTCCATTATTTCATTAAAATTCTCACTTTAACTAGTTGAGTAGTTGATTCTTCAATCAAACAATTCAGCTTGAATGACAGCCAAGCAATTCTGATTACACTTAATAACAATTTAATTGAGTTTACATAGCACAAAACCTTTCTCGCTCTTCTTCTCTCTCTCTCTCTCCCTCTTTCTCACAAATTTCTTGGTTATCCAATTTGAAACTGAAAACTTCAGAGAAGTTAGTTTTATTGGTCTTGGCTTTGGCTTTGGTTTTGCTTTCTTCGGGTCAGCAATAAACCAATCAATAAGCATCATTAAAAAGTTTATCCAACCAGAATTTGCCAATCGAAATTAAATAAATTAGTGCTTCAAAGCATTCAATTGGAAGTGCAATACACTGGGCGAAACTATAGGTGTGTTCAAAAATAATGCGAGTCGATCTTAGTGGCCATGAAGAGTTATGTGTTACTATAATTAAGGCACTATAGTTTTTTGCTTTTATTTTTATTCAAAGGACTTTGATGACGTTAAACATAACTTTGCTAAATGTTTAGTATAACTATTATTTTACTTGAAGCGAACGTGATTATTTCTGGCATTTTAAATGTCGTTTTATATAACTTCATTTACCTTTTCAAGATGCAGCTAGAAATGCAAATTCCATATAAAATACTATTTACTGCTGCATAAATAGTTTTCACTTTTGAATTCCGACTTAAAAATACAAACGGTTAGAGAGAATGTCATATAGTTTTTATTATATTTCAAAGCTTTAAACGCTTTTCAAATAAACTTTAACGGTTTAAGTGAAGTGCAAAGCTTGAATGCAACTTGGCGAATCTCAGTGCCAAGTTGAATTTGAATTAGAGTAGATGTCTGAGTTGGAGTGGAGAATGAGTTGCATATAAAAATTATACGAGTTGGCTGCCATTTTATACTCGTAATGGTGGATACTGTTGACTGCTGGGTTTGGGCCTGGCTTTAATGACAAGAACTGTTGTCGTTGCCCGTTCCGCTGTTCCAGCGCGCTGCTGACATAGATTTGAGTTAAATATTTCGCACTACTTTTCATTTAACGATGGCATGCAATGAAAAAAGAATTCCTGAAATGTTTGCTTGCACGCCTCACCAATGCCGTGCATCGCTCTATGTTTTCTACTTTTTCTCTTATTTTCTTTTGTTTGTTTAATATACGTAGCGCTCTCAGCGCTGTTATTGCCAACGAAGTTGTTCTTGCTATTGTTGTTGCAGCTTAACTGAAAGCAGGCCAATATAAACAATGCTTTTGAGAGATTTCACTGTGCAGCTCGAACCGCCTGCAGTCGACCAACACGTTTCACATACAAAAATTAACAAATAACTGTTTTTTTTTGGTTTTGCTTATTTTCTTCTGGCTAACGCAACAAGCAAATGGCTTTTAAATTGCTTTCCACCAAACATTTGGCTTACCTCCAAATTTGAGCAGTGCGTATACGTAATATTATGCGCTCGCTCCTAGTAGTAAATTGCGGAAGCGAAATGCTATGCTAAATTGAAAATGTTAAGCAGTATTATTAAAAGCAGCTCTTTAGCGCAACTTCCTGGTTCCGCCGTAGTGCGGTAATCTCTTCCGGCAGCCAAAAAAATCGTTTTAATTCTTATTAAAGTCAAGTCACAATTTCTATGCTGAGTGACTTTAAGTTTAACATTTATGTTGAGCACAAATAGTTATTGGCCGTGTCAACTAATGGTATTTCATGCATTTTCATCAATGTCAACCAAAATGGCCAGGAGTCAAGTTTAATGGAATTTATATTGTAGCAATTTTACTAGCCGAAAGTTGAAACTTTGAAATTGCCAATGGAGCCCAGAGCTCGGAGCTCAGAGCTCTAAAAAACATTGGCCAACAGCACTTGGCACGTTTTAGTCAGTGTTCAATGTTGTCTTTCAAGTCATTTTTTTGCAGCTGCACTAAAAGATAACATGAAATTGTCAAATGTCAAAAATAGTCTGAAATGCTCGACATGTCGAATGTTAAATCAACACTTGGAGCAGCAGCAACAGCAGGAAGGAATAGAGTGGGATGGAGAGTGGTGCTCGTTGACTGATTGTCAGGGATGCTGCATCTGAAGCGCAATAGTTTAATGGCCATACGATTGACACGAAAGTTGACACATTTCTGTGCAGAGTTTGCTATTTCTTTAGCGCCAAAGTTTTAGAGGATATCCCTCAGAGACGGGCTTCGTTTTGTGAAATATTTGCATTATACGCAGGGCAGACAGAGCAGGAAGAGAAGCAGACGAACTGACATTCATAAATGCAGGCAGACAGTCAAACTGGCAAACAGACAGACAGCCGGATGGGAGAATGAATAGATGATGCAATGTTGCATTTTTCTGTGAAACAAGAGAGACTCTCTGGGTGGTAGAACAGCTCCAGATCTAAACCATTAGTGCAAATGTCAATAGGAATACCGGATACGGGTATGGCAATGCGGAATATTGTCGGCTCACGTTTGTCAGCTGAACGTGCAGGCCATATGGGGCGTATACTCGACGAGTTTATATGTATGCACTCTATGCGGTGTGCACACGAAACATATCAGAAAACTTTTTTTAAATTTTAATTCAAAAATTTACCACATATCCCAAAACCACACACACATACACGCAAACCACCACTTTCAATGTACCTTTCGTTACGATTTTGTACCTAAGCTAAATGTAAATAACAAGTTTGTTTCGAATGTTTAGGCAAATTGGCTGAAAAACCTAAGAGAATAGTTAATAACCCGCAAAATACTACTATTAAATATTAAACTATGAGAAATATGTTTATGGGAATAACTATTAAATATAGAAACGGTTGAAACTTAAGTGTAATAAATAAAATATATGTAAATTAAACGCCAACTAGGCATAAATTTAAATTACAACTATAAATCTTTTGTACCTCTTGCTCCCCACTTTCGAATTTATTGATGAACCCCATGAAATCCCTAAGTATAACTTAAATAAATATTGAGAAACCATACGATTATGTAGTTGATAATGGAAAATGTCTGAGCAGAGCAAAGAATTTTAATGCTTACAAACAAGAACAAGAACTACAACAATGCACATGTTAATGTTAAGCTACAATTATGCTAAAAGCATTTAATAAATTAATTATAAGTTAAGCAAATGTTAAAACAAGACATCAATATACTCAATATTTATATACAAAATACTCGAAATGAATTGTAGATGGAAATTGTATCGTAGTTCATTGTTAATGTCTACTCGTAACTAGTATTATTATGTACATCTATGAAAATGTGTGAGTTCTGTCATTGTATGTGTATTAACTTAATCATAATCGCATATACTTATACTTGGTAGCGTTTAGTCATAAATCGATGTGTCTAGCTCCATACAACACAAGTGTATATCCTAAGTTAAGACCTACAAATGAATCAACCTATTGGCATATGTGTCTCAGAGTTGCCTCTGTGGACATTCCTTTATCCTGTTCCTTCCTCAATTACTAATAAACATCAATTGTAAATTTCAAGTTAATTATTAAGTTAACAAATACCGAAGAACACATACAGAAAATTACTTAAATAAATACTGAATATATTATTAAGCAAAATTAATGAGCTGTCTGTTTACTTTTTCTGCGAGTAAGTATGGAGTTTAATTTTTAATTTTACAAGGTATAAACTTTGTATTAAAATTTTATTTATTTATTAAATAAATATTAACGTTTTCTTTAATCATTCTTCAGCTTAAATCCCTCGATATTTATAGTCATTTTTTATGCTTCATGTATATAAACATATTCAATGAAAAGACATCCAACTGTGCAACCCGTTAAGATTTCGACTTCATTAAATATGCTATTGAAAATATACAAAATCATATACATGACCAAAAAAATGCCAAATATGTGCGACGCATAAAGGACAACAATCGAGAAGAGTAACAAACAAATACACTGTGCGAAAAATATGATTCAAAATTTAATAAAAATATAAAAATTTGAATAAGCTTAGAAAAAAAAAATTTCATGACTTTTATTCCTTCCTAATTTTTGTCAGTGCATGGAAACTCAAACTGTGCTCTGAAGGACAAAAGTTTTAATTTCCGCTCTGTGGTCGACATCATAAAGTCGACAGCAACCAAATAACGTTCGCTTATAGAAATATTTCTCCTACTCATACAACTTCCCCCCTCCAATGCCTAATGTCTTTTATTGTGAGTTTGTCTGCTATGTGGACGCAATTTTGTTTGAATTTGCCTTTATAAAGATCGCATTGTCAACAGGTAAAATTCTTAACAAAAAGAGCCCCATCTGCAGCCCGTAATGGAGCAAGGAATAAAATCCAATAAATATTCAATTTATTGAATTTGGTTGGCTTAAAGCAAGTACATATCTAGATAATCAGTGTGTCTGCTGCTCTTAGCCTTTTTGCATAAATTCCAAAAATCGACAACACACAAAAAGCAAAACGTAAATTTTTATAACCATAATGGACTGAATGTACTGTATGAATACTCCGTTCTCTAAAGGCATACGGCATACGCCGTACGGCATATGGCAAAAGGCAAATAAAAAATAGATGAACTTATTTCGTTTTATGTGCCATATGTGGTTGCATATCCATCCCACGTTGTACACGTATAACTCATTCCATCCGAGGTTTGTACTTGTATTATGCTCTTATTCAGTTTTCAGCTTTCAAAAACCAACAACAGCATCAGACATCGCGTTGGCGTTAGCGTTGGCGCCAGCATCAAAATAATACGCACAAATAGCCTTCGGGCCATGGCAAGAGCGCAGCACATTAAAATGAGCAAAATAGAAAGCAAGAAAAAACGAAGAAAATTTTAATAAAAAATATCCATATAATCCAAAAAAATGTAGACAGCATTTGAAAGGATATTTCTTGGGGCGCACACAACAAAAAAATACATACAGCATATATATTTGCAAAATTTAATATCACTCCATCTACCAATTAAAAATTGAATAAGAGTTTTCTACTGTAGCAAATAAACTTGGCTTTTAATACTTTGGCAACGGCTTTTCAATTTGATGGCTTTCATTTTCTACAGACTACAGTGTAGTGCTTAAATATTCACCACTAGTTAACTCCACTGAAAGCAACAGCTGCACATATCCTTCAGACATGCCGAAAGTGGTACCAAAATCGAAAGTATTGGCAAATGTGAAAAATTGGCACTTTGAATGGCCAGGTTATGGCTCAAAAAAAGTCAAATGTGCTCGTGAATGCATGAATGCTTCTTTCAATCTTTATACATTGAACTGCTACTGTAAGGTGATGAATTGACGAACTGACTGACTGACTGACTGACTGACTGACTATAGTGGTAGTAAAGACTGCAAGTATTCACTGAAGAGAAATTGTGGTTCTTTGAAACTTGTGAGTGACTTATATAATAAATTGTTACATGTTTTGGTGATTTCGGAAAAGTTACATTGCTGAACGGAAAATTAAAGAGTTTGAGTTTCTGTTTCAACGCATTCAAAGTAATTTTTAAAGTTATTCACGGCAAGTCTATTTAATTGACAAAACTTTCGGACTTATTTTGAAATTTTTGAAGAGTTTTGTTTAATGAAAATAACAGCTTTAATTAGAATCAAGAATGAAACAGTTTTATATATATAAAGATAAATTTACCTTGATTTGTCTGTGTTCACAAATAGATAACTTAAAGAAAATTTGCAATATTTGCTCATCGTTGGCTTTTTGGGTTATCAGTGTCGCAAAAGCCGAATTTGGTTTTAGCTGCCAAATGAATTTCATTTAGTTGACAGCCCTAAGCCACGTTGGATTTACCATTTTCAGATTTATTGGAAAAGCAAGTGAGACAGTCGGACAGTCGGGCTGTCGCTGAGAAAAGTTTGTGGTTTGGCTGTAAATGATTTGCCAGCATATTTCAAACGTATTTAATGGCATTGCTCATTTGTCTACCAGCAGCAGTAGAAGTAGCAGTAGCAGCCACAGCAGCAGAAACTGTTTGTGGCGAGCTAAAAACTCACACAGATACAAACTTGCACTTTGCCTTAGGACTCTATCAAGAGTATCGAATGCAAAGACTGCAAAGCATTTGAGAATTCAATATGGTCAAAACATTCCAGCTGCCTTGTAGTTGTGGTGAGAACTTACATAACACGTGCATTTTTCACTTTGAGAAAAGTATTAGAAACGCCATCTCAATTTCCCAGTCCACCTCCAACTAACACCCACCCATCCCACACGTGTTTCACTTTAACAGATACCGAAACATTCGTGATGTTTGAAATTGAGTAGTAAATTCTCTACGGCAACTAAATTTTCAACTAGTTTTCTTCTTGTTTCCGTGCATTTCCACATATTGTCTACAAACAATTTGCGAAAGCTTTTCCATTTCATTTAAGTTGTTAGTTTACCAAAGTAGGAAATAACAAAAGCAAATACCAAAACTTAAACAAGTGTGGAAAAACAAATACAAAGAAATGTTGAACTATTAAAAGGGTATGTCCTAGTCAAGCACATTGAACACTCACTTGTTATTCATAATCCATACATCTGTATTTCTTGTATTCAAAGCTTTATTTTATTGCCTTGCGTTTGGCCCTTAAAACGACTCGCATGTGCTTGGCTTTTAGGTTTTAAGGCCAGACATTAATTTGGCTAAGCAATTAAATTTGTAGCACAAGTTGGCTACATTTCTATGGAAAACCGTAATAAATTTCTCTGAAAATGCTTAAATCCCAGTTTACAATTTGAAAGTCATGTGGCAATAATGCAATCAGATTATGTTTTGGCTTAAGTTGAACAACTGTGTTGGCAGAAGGGTTAAAACAATCTAATCTCAGTCTGGTCACTTTTACGTATAATGTAATTTTTTACCTAAGCTGACAATAAATGTCTGCAAAGTGAACTTTTAATCGCCACTTAAGTTGCAGACAGATTACAAATAATACTTGTAATAAATTGTAAATTGTATTTAAATGTGTACACGCTCACACTGCGTATACGCCATGTGTTTTGAAATAGCGTAATAAGGTTAATACGTGCATAATTTAATTATTAAATGCTTAAATCTGTCTGTAAATCTGCAAAAATATTTTACTATAGAAATTGTGCATTTTTCATTGACTTTAGAGCTTGGTTTGCCTGCCTTATCTGCGACTGGTCCAAATGCCATTGGTCAACATATTCCAAAATATAAACAAATCAGTTTAGAATCCCACAGAGCCAGGCGAATGGCAACATGGCCAAAATCGACAACATAATATGAACGAAAAGGGCTTCAATGAATATTTTGCAATACACACTGTGCTACATGAACAAATTCGGAAGTGAAATATGGAAACAGCGAGAGGAGTACAATCTTTCTATTGATCCAAAGTTGGTGCTTAGAGCCACACTCGTGTTGTGTAGTGTTATTTGTTTCTATAGTTGCTAAGCTTGTTACAGATTCTAGTTTGGACCAGGCCCATAAGCTGTCGCTGCTGAAAACTGCCTATTACGCGGAAATTTAAAACCAATTAAATCGGCTTAGTTTTTCCCCCTTTTCCAGTGTTTACTTTTCGTTGCATATTTTATGGGAAACTGATTGAAGATAGGATATGAGAATTATGCTCGGTGCATGCTTTAGTTTTATCAGCATAACTGTGATGGAGGAAGTGGTTAGAGGCACGAGGCAGGTGGCCAGAGGAAGACTGGAAGTGGCGTCGATAAGCGTCAAATTAATGCGCGAAATTTAATTAAAATTGAACTTAATTTAGATAAGTGCACGTGGTGAAACACACCATACTTAGAGACTCCACAGCTTACCAGTAACTTGCTCGTTGTCTGTGGCATGTGGCAAGTAGCATGTGCTGGCTAAGCCGCTTACAAACAAGTAAATCAAAAGCAGCTAATATGAAAAACTCAAACTGCTGTGTTCAGCTGTGGGAGCTGTGGGAGCCACGGGAGCCGAGGGAGCTAAGAGACCATTTGCCTAGCCACCAAGTGCATTGCCCCCTCAACTGGCTGACAAACCTAATGAGCAGGACAATGAACAATGTCAAGCCAAAACCATATAATTAAAAGGTTTTCTGCTTATCAGACTCTATGCAAAATTCTCTTGGGCAATTTTGGCTCGCCAGCCACTGAACCTTCAATTCATGAGTATTATCCCCTCATTAGAGCAATTTTATTGTGCGTGACTTTAACCAGAAACTAAGGCAAACATAATTAGAAAGTCAAGGCTTCGAAAATAAATAGTTTTCCTATTTTAGTTTAGTTAGCTTCTCACATCAGTTCAATCCCATTTTTACTGACAGACAAAATTCAGTTTATTAGATATTTTATATTAATAGTTTTATACTTTATCATTACCAATTTATTTGGCGAATTGACAAATTGAATTGCCATCACAATGTCGCAGTTAACAGCCATATCGGAACCGGTGAATTTTCTGTTCGACGTAATCGTCACAAACTTGCAACTCTTTAAGGATAAAATTGAAGATCCCAAGGATCTGATTGTTAATGTTAAGTTTAATAAGGTGCCAATTAACATTACACAAAGTCGCATCAATGTTACCGACTTTAAGGCTGGACGTCGCACGGAAGTTCGTTTAGATCCAGGAATGCTGCGGAACAACCTTGAAGCAGGTGGAATGCCACTCGTGGTACGTTATAAAGGCGCTACATTGGGAACGGCGTTGCTTACATTCCCACCGCATTTTATCGATCGCATTGAGATCGGTATGGTTGATCTGATGCATGCGGATACATGTAGCATTATACGAAGAGAGCAGGAAGTGGGCATTGTGGAGCTACTCTGCTGTCTGGTCATCAAGTGCGATGAGCCCGTCGGGGACATACAGTAAGTCGGATTAACCTCACTAAATTGGTAGACTCTTAAAAAATCATAATTCATTAGAGATGAAAAGCAAAAGTGCCGTAACTTGGGCAAACTTATTAATCCGGCGGATGTTATGTTCCTGGTCGGTGAACCACAGCTGTGCCGTAAGCCCAGCGAGCCCTGTTTGGATGAACTGGAGCCGGATGAGGGCGATGTGCAGCTTCGCCTAGATTTAGAGCGTTATGGGAGTCTCAATCAACGTGTTACTGATCCACTACCAGATACAACCGGTCTGGAAGTTTGTTGTGGTCTCAAGACCATGACTGAACAATATGGACATATTATTGATAACATCATAAGGAAAGTAGGCACAATGCCCTCACCTTTGCAGGACAATGATTGTGTCTTCACAGACTGGAGCGGCAAACAGAGAAACTACATAACAAAGCATGTGGATCGCACGATTCCCATACCCGTTGGTGACTGGGAGGAAATGGGTGTTAAGCCCATACGATTCTGTCCAGTTTGCCTTACTCCCATGTCCTATTTGCCCAAATACGCTTCATGCCCCACATGCTGCATCAAACCAATGCCACATATCGAGGAGAAACCAGAGGAGAAACTAACCGCTGATCAGATTATACAACAGTATCTCAAGGTGCCCACGTCCCCGAACGATGACTTTTGTGAACATCCGTGTAAGGTGAACAGCGGCAGTGAACGGGGAAGCGAAATGGGCGATGGGCTTGGTCTGGAGAAGATCTTGAGTGCAAGAAGGAAGAAGTCGGGCAAGAGTATGGGCAAGGAGGATGAGCAATGCAGAAAAGCCTGTCGCTGCACTTGTACACTGACGAAACTGTGTGTACATTGCCGGATTCGGAAGCTCTGTGCTGACATCTTTAAGCGCAAGGGCGGTGACGTTCAGGAGGAATGTCCTATGGTCAAGCCCGTCACATCCAGTGATGATTTTGCCGTTATTGTGGAGGAAGAGGAGGAGGATTGTCGTCCGTACTTGGAACGTGTGTTCTCCGAGCTGCGAGATCTATACGATAAAAGGGATGCAGAGCAGAAGGAGCTGGACAAGCGTTGCACTCAGTCCCTACTGAGATTTGGTAGCAGCAGGAAAGTTGATGGACCCGATCTGAACAACAAATCTTCAACGGGTCTCATGTTAAAGCCGGTGGGAAGTCCAACATTTCTTCACCGTATTACCCTACCCAAAATCGGGCACAAGGGCTGTCTCAAGCCTCATGGCATTGTATCCAAGCGCCACGGCTGGTCCTGGCCATCGAGCAAGAAGGCTCGCAAGTATGGCTGGAGACCTGGCGCCATCTGTCGCTATGCTGGAGCAATTATGAAGTTCTTTTTGCAATACTCGCCTGATCAAAGCCCATACAACACTTGCCAAAGGGTCGAGGAACTAGAGAAGGAGAAGGACCGTCGCCAGCCAATCCTTAACATCAACAAGAGAAACGGTGCCATCTTCATAACACTACGAGCTGTCAACACCCCAAATGCCGAGATGAAACCCATTGTCTTCAAGATCGTCAAAAGTGATCTAGCCGTGGCCATCAAGCACCTCAAGAGGAAGCTCAAGCAAATGGGTTTCCCGAAGTGCACCTGCCACCAGACCCTCATGATGTGCGTCTGCCGCAAGAACATGGAGAAGAAAGAGATCGAGAGGGCTCTCCAGAAGGAGTGCCACTGTCTGGGCATGGAGAGCTGTGTGGATCAATTGATTCTCACCGACACCAGTGACAGTGAACTAGAATTCAACTTTGATATCTCCCCGCCAGTAGCTCGGGCCAAGCCATTGCTAGCAATTAAGCCACGTACGATCAACATTAGCACACAGACCAACGGATTGGAGTCGGAGAGGACTGTGGTACCACAGTATCCAGTTGGCCTGACTTCATACTGGAGATCCTACGATTGTGCTGCAGGGGATCGATATACTGGCACAGCCTTTGGGGCTGCTGGTGAGGAGGTCTTCGAGGATGGCGTCTTTGGCTTCAGAGGGGGTGGCCCACATGGTGAATCAGCTGCCGCTGGTGGCAGGCTCAAATCGACTGGAATTTGGGGAACCAAGCCGGGCGGACCCATGCGAGGAGGTGGACGCCATGGAGGCGGTGGCGGCTATGGTAGCGGTGCCGGTGGAGTCGGCGGAGGTGGTGGAAAGGGTGGAAAAGGTGAACACGGAGGTCGTGGCTTTGGCGGCTTCGGTGGCAAGTCATTCCCTGGCGCCAAAAAGGGACCAGCGCCCAAGAATAAGCCCATTCCGGTGCGCATGCCTGATCGCCATTACAAAGCCGTCGCAGCAGCTGAAAAGGCACAAAAGGAGGCGGTAAAACAAGAAATTGCAAAGAAGAAAAAGGGCACCAATCTCATCAAATATCTTGAGGATCATGGCGCTGTTCCCAAGCCCTGGGATCCCAATGAACCACAGAAGGAGGTGAAATCAAATGTCCGCACTGGACCAGTTCTGGACGAGGATGGACTGACAACCGCTCAACGTCAGCGTCGTGCGCTACTCCAAATGTCCATACCTCCATTTGAAACCCTAGCTCGTCTGGGCAAAGGCATTGACCCTTGTGCTGCTACTTGCTACCAACCCTGTACCTACGAGTGCTGCTATCCCTGCATGAACTACTGCTAAGCAACTTCAAGCGATAAACGCCTTTTAACTATATAAATCAATCATTCTGAAATTCCCAGCCTATAAAATTATAGAGGCGCAGATAATTCCTAAATATTTGTACAATCAAATAATTGATTAATAAATTTTAACCTATGTTTTTACGTCACATCACTTGTTTTCTATTCAAATGAGGTTTACTTTCGATCCAAGTAGCACTGGCTTTCTTCTGATCTAATAATGTCAGTTAAATCATAAAATCAGTTGAAATTTTTAGTATTTTAAATGTAAGGTACAATATAAATAATTTAAAAAATCACTGTAAAATTTTAAGTTTCTTCATATTTCATATTCGGCTAACAAATCCAAATTTTCAAGTATCTTTTGAAACGCTCTTAATCCCTTTGATGAATTTTTAAGGGATTCGCTTTAAGCTATTAAAATAAGCGGTAATATGGCGTCTTGTCAGTTTCTCTTCGATGTCGTCGTCTCGCACTTCGATGCACCCGCACTACAGATTACAGATCCCAAGAAGCTGGAGGTCTTGGCCCAATTTAACAATAAACCAGTTCTGATCACTTCAAGTCGCATCAATGTTAGCGAGTTCAATCCTAACAATAGTCTGGAGATCAATGCACTGCCCAAGAAACTACGAAAGACGTTAGAAGAATGCGGCATGCCCCTAACGATCAAGTATAACGGTAAAGTTGTTGGCATTGGTCAAATAAACGTACCACAAATGGTCATTGATCGCATTGATGAGGGCATGTCCGATTTAATGCACGTAGAGTCCTGTAATATTGAAAGGGATGCCGATATCGTAGGCAGACTAGAGGTACTGTTCCGTGTAGTCATCAAATGTGCAGAGCAGCCAAAGTAAGTCGAGGAAATCCTCAAAGTATTCCATAACTTACACATTACATTTTAGCGTTGTGAGCGTTTGCAAGGACATGGACAGAAGCATAGCCCAGCAGGACATCATGTTTATTATGGCCGAGTCACAGCGTTGTCCTAGTCCCTGTGATCCTTGCCTGGACGCTCTCGAACCCGACGAGGGCGATGAACGTCTCAAGTTGGATTTGCAACGTTATCGCAGCTTCACCGATGCCCTCAACTCCGACAGAGTTTTCACCCACAGGCCGGCTGGAAATTCCGCCTGCTGCGAAATTAAGGTGGTTTGAAACTAGGTTGACTTTTTGCCTTAATCTAATTCTCTTTTGTTGTGTAGAAAATGGCTCAGCAATGCGAGGACATTGTTGACTCTATTACCAAGGCAGCCGGTCATCCAAAGCCCTTAAAGGCACCCTGTCGTAATCCTGAAGATCCAGACAGTCCCTGTCTTATAACCGATATTTATCCTATTGAGGAGAATCCACTCACTTCTCCCAATTTTCCATGCTTCTCCTATTTGCCAGCACGTCTTGGCGAACCTCCCGATTACTGTAACCCCAACGTAATACCCGTGCCCATCAGTGAGCTGGAAAAGCCTATGATTCGACCCTCCCGTTTCTGTCCCATTTGCCTGACCAACATGTCCTGGATGCCGAGATTCGCCTCCTGTCCCACATGTGGCGTGAAACCTATGCCGGTTATTGAGGAACGACACAAGGAGAAGCGACTGACGGCAGAGGATGTACTCCACGAGTTCCTCGGAAAGCCCAAGGGAGCTGATGAGAACTACTGTGTGGATCCATGCAACAAACAGCCGGATGAGACAAAGGAAGGCGATGATCATACCGAATGTCGTTGCACCTGTAAGAATGGAAAGGTGTGCGCCCATTGTCGCATTCGCAAGTTAGTAGCGGATATTTTTCAGGCGAGCAAAAATGAGCAAATCTGTCCCAAGGTGAAACCTGAATCCTCCGAGGACTTCTGTGTGTTGGATACGGACACAGTCGAATGTCGTCCATATTTGGCACGTGTCTTTTCCGAACTACGTGACTTGTATAATCTTAAGGACACTGTGCGCACGGAGGACTTCGAAAAGCCCACAAGTCGTCTGCCACCTCAGAAGAAAGCTCATCCTGAGAAGCTGAAGATTGTGCCCCGACAGGAGCAGAAAAGGATTATACCGAGGACTCACAAGGCCGTCGAGCGCATACCGAAGAAGTTCGAGGCTGGACACAAGTTCTGTGTGAGTCCTACTGGACCCGTCGCGCGTAATCAGGGCTGGGCGTGGCATCTGCGCACCGAGGCACATAAACTTGGTTGGCGACCGGGCTCAGTGAAAAAGTCCGTTAAGAAAATAATGAATTTCTTTACCAAATACTCGCCAGAAAATAGTCCAAAGAATGTGTGTGCGAGAGAGAAAGAAAAGGAGCGTGAACAAGAGCGACAAATGCCCACTTTGAATGTATGCAAAAAACAAGGAGAAATCTTTGTGACTCTGCGACCTCTCAACGATCCCAATATCACAATGAATCCCATTGTCTTTAAGATTGTGAAGAGCAATCTAGCCATGATTATGAGCAAGATCAAGAGAAAACTTAAGGACAAAGGCTTCCCAAAGTGCACCTGTCACCAGACCCTGATGATGTGCGTCTGTCGCGACAACGACGAAAAGAAAATACTCGAGAATGCAGTGGCCAAGGAGTCCAGGCGTTACGGCATCGAAAGCTGTGTGGATAACTTTGTGTTCACAGACACCAGCGATAGCGAGATGGAGTTCGACTTTGATGTGACACCACCAGCGGGCACAGGCAAATATATTAGAAACAAAAGCAATAAACGTCAGTTGAATCACAGCACACAGACCATGGGCAAGTCGGATCTGAAGGTGACCCCAAGATTTCCACTGCCCGTTAATCCCTATACACGCACCTACGACTGTGCTGCTGGTGATCGGTACACAGGCACTGCCTTGGGAGCTCCAGGTGAGGTCGTGTACGAGGACGGTGTCTTTGGATTCAGAGGTGGCGGCCCACATGGCGTACCAGCTGCTCCGGGCGGAGCCGGCGCTAGACCGAAGTCGGCAGGAATTTGGGGTGCTAAGCCGGGTGGTCCTATGATTGGAGGCGGACGAGCTGGCGCCGGAACTGGAGGAGGAGGTGGAGGAGGGGGTGGTCGTGGTGGTAGAGGAGGTGGTCCTGGAGGTGCTGTAGGTTTCGGTGGCTTTGGCGGTGGAGCTTTCGGTGGCAAATCCTTTCCAGGCGCCAAAAGGGATCCGGCCAGCAGAACTAAAAGTCCACCGATTCCAGTGCGTATGCAACAACGTTTTTACAAAGCTGTGGCAGCAGCTAAAAAGGCTGAAAAGGAAGCCCAAAAACACGCAAAGGAAAAGAAGAAACAGGGTACACATCTCATTAGGTATTTGGAGGAGAAGGGCGCCGTTCCGACACCCTGGGATCCCAACATTCCCAACCCGCCGCTTAAGCCCGAAGAGATTGCCAAGCTGCGGCCCGTGGGCTCCGATGGTCTGACCAAGTCCCAGCGTAAGCAACGTATGCTGCTCTTGATGCCAATACCACCACTGGACACGATGCCACGTCTAGGCAAATGTCCTGGGGAATGTTATAATACTTGTCAAGGCACTTGCTGCTATCCCTGTGGCTACAACTGTTAATTGGCTGGAAGGCAAGTCTTTATGGCTATACAATTGCATTATTTTATAGGCCTTTAATACTTTTAGACACATATTGTAATGCAAAGATATATCTTAAAATAAAGTATTTGCATGTTAATATTACGAGGAAACCTTTAGTAGTTATAAATTAAAGGAAGGGGTTTAGAAAACTAATTTAAATTAATTATATAACTTCAGTATTTACCCTACCGACTGACTGATCGCTATAGGTACAACCGCTAAAGATTGATTTCAAGAGGCTTATTCCAAAGAGATTCAGCCTGCCTCTAACATTTCCCGATACAAATTGAACAATCTTTGTAAACAAAGTAGTCTTAAAGTATTACAACTATTATTTAAAAACACCTTCACTCACAACTTACTCACAAGGCACCGTTGTACTTCAACAGCAAAAATTTCTTTTTTATTTTTTTAGTTTTGTTTTGCACAACTTCTGTGCAACTTTGAAGTACAACAAAGGTTAATTATATACAAGAAGAACACACTACAAGCACCAACATGGCGGCAATTAGTTTTGTTTTTGACGTTATTGTGAAAAACATTGAGATGCAAAAATTGAAATCTGAAGATTACCAAAAGTTGCAAGTCGAAGCGCAATTCAACAACCGCCTCATCAACATAACATCGAGTCGCATCAAAGTCAGTGATTTCAATCCCAATGCCAGCACCCATTTTACCGCATCTGATGAAGTACTACGCAAGAATGTCGGGGATTGTGGCATGTCCATGAGTGTCAGAATGAATAGACGGGATATCGGCAGTGCGACTGCAGCGTTCCCAGATAGTTTTATCGATAAAATCAAAGCAGATATGTCCGATTTGGTACACGAAGGCAGCCTCACGTTAGTAAGGGACAAGCAGAAGGTTGGCACATTGGATTTCAAGTGTCGTCTAATAATTAAATGTGAAACGTAAGTTTGAGTTGAATATTAGTGACTTTATGCTAACTCTTATCCTTTTTAGTGCCGATGAGAAAGATTGTCGTCAGTATTTGGATAACAGCATAAGACCCCAAGATATATTATTTTTATTGGGCGAGTCACAGAAGTGTATTCACCCCTGTGATCCTTGTGCGAATGAGCTAGAGCCTGAGGATGGCGATGAGCGACTCGCGCTGAATCTGCAGCGCTTTCGCAGTGTTCCAAGTCCCGCACAGGCACCGAAAGAAGCGAGTCCTACTGAAGGCTTTGCCAGTGAGCTCAAGGTAAGATGAATTCCCAACTCTAACTTCCAAACTAACTCCTTTTCTAAACAGAAAATGGCCAAGGAGTGTGAGGAGACTATAGACGCCATACTCAACGGCACTAAGCCACCGATGCTACCACTACCAAAAGGTATGGTTATTGACAGTGATAACGATAATGAGAACGCTGATAAGGAGTCGGCTAGTGAAAAAGCTGACAAGGAGCAAAATGTGCCTGAAGGTACCATTCCCGGTGTCAGCCCCATACGATGCTGTCCCATCTGCTTGAACAACATGTCTTGGTTGCCCAAATTCGCTACCTGTCCCAGATGTGGCTCCAAACCCATGCCGGTAGTCGAAGCGAAGCATAAAAAAGAACTGACGCCAGACGAAATCATCTTGGAATTTCTGGGTAAGCCGGAACTAACAACTGAAGAATTATGTGAAACATTCAAGGAAGAAGCCGAGGACGATGAAAAGACAGAGGAAGAAGTTCAATGTCGTTGCACCTGTAAGAAAGGAAAAATCTGTGCGCATTGCCGAGTACGGGAAGCCTGTAAGGACATTTTTAAGCTTAGTGATAAACGTTCGCCTGGAGCTGGACATGGCTCAAAACAAGTTAAGAAGGCTGAGTCTCAACGAAGGTCCGCTGTGCAGGATCACGACCTAGTGCCCTACACAGACCTTGAACTAGAACCTTACCTAGATTCTGATGTTGGTGGATCTGTTCGCAAAGCGGGTCTATATGGAGCTCGAGAATCCAGGCGACAGACCGCCCGAGGTTCGATCCGTAGACGTCGGGATGGCTCTGTGCCTGGCATCAATTCTCCGCAATCTGAAGGCTCCATTTCAAAGGAGGAATTCGATGAACGTCGCACATTTTTGGCACGTGTGTTTTCCGAGCTGTGTTTGCTCTACAACATAAAAACAGACAATTCTGCCGAACAGAAAAAGGACGAAGAAAATTCCGAGAGTGATATGAATAGAACATCAATGTCAAGTGCAAAAAGAGATTCAAAAAGGGAATCAAAAAGGGATTCAAAAAGGGACTCAAAAAGGGAATCAAGAAGGGATTCAACAAGGGATTCAAATGTGAGGCGAATTTCCACTAAATCAAATAAATCAAATGAAGAAAAACGAAATTCAAAACGTCTCTCGAAAAGGATAAAATGGCGATCCAACATAAGTGTTTCGAGTGAATCTAGTAGCTTGCCCAGTGTCGTATCGCAGGAGATTCTGGATGACAGCGAAGATGATGGGCTGCCACTAATTCCTGCTCGGCTTGGTTGGGATTGGAGAGAAGATCCAGCCAGCAAAAAGGGCTGGAGACCCGGTGCCGTACGCAAGCCCATTAAAAAGATCATGGATTTCTTTTTGCAAGAAAATTCAAAGGCAACCGCTGCTGAAATTACTAAGAAACTAGAAATGGAACAATTAGAGAAGGAACGAAATGCACTCACCATGCTTCATGTGAGTAAAAAGAACGGTGAGATTTCTATAACATTTCGATCTGTAGATCCGGCCAAACCGAAGGATCCCATTATCTACAAGGTAATGAAAAGTGATCAAGCCGTTAGACTAAGTGAAATGAAAAAGAAATTCAAAGAGAACGGCTTTCGTAAGTGCACCTGCCACCAATCCCTCATGTTGTGCGTCTGTCGCACTACGGAGGAGAAGAGGGAACTTCAGGATGCATTGGAAGAGGAGTGTGCGAGCCGCAGAACACCATACTGTCCAGATGAGTTGGTACTGACCGACACGACGGACAGTGAAATGGAGTACGACTTTGAGGTATCTCCACTGATGGGGGCACCAGTAATCCCTCCAGCTGATGGTCCTAATTCAAGAAATATAAATAGAGCCACACAAACAGCGGAGGATGATCTTGTAGTCCAGCGAAAGTATCCCAATTTACAGGAGAATCCGTATTATATACCTTACAACTGTGCTACACGCAACGTATTATCTGGACAAAATGGGGAAGACGAGGAGGAAGACGGTGATTCGGCAAGGAATAAGGAAAATGGCGGAGGAGACAACAGAAGAGTTCATTTTAGTCGTGCTAGGAACAGTCAAAATCAACCAAACAGAGGAAGAGGCTTCGGCAACAATAATACAAGGAATCCAAGAAACAGAAGTGCTAGAGATCCCGGAAGTAAAAGCGGAAACAAAAGAAATAACAGTAAAAGTGGAGGAAAACCGGGAGAGAAAGGAGGCAATGGAACTGGAAATAAAAGTAATGCGATGCCAGTCGCGTTGCCGAAACGCCTCCAAAAGGATCCTAAAGCGGTCGAGAAGGCAGAAGCTGCAGAGAAAAAGAAGAAGGATGAAGAGAAACAAAAAGCGATAAAGAAAAAGCTTATAGAAATGACAAAAGCTCCGTCCATCGATAAAAACAAAACGAGGCGTGCTCTGTTAACAAAAATTCTACCTGATGTGGATAACATACCACGACTTGGCAGGGGCATAGCTGCATTGGATGATTGTCCCTGCGATCGATGTGCAATGGCTGATTGGCGCTGCAATCCATGCTTCACTCCGAATGCCTTTGAATGTCCCTGTTACTACTATTGCTGTTGAACGGAACACTGAAAATTGTGCTTTGAATTGTAACGAGTGGGATTCTCTTCTATGTGCAACTCACTTGAGCTCGTCATGCAATGATCTTGGTTGATCTGATGTGAAAGTTAGTGTAGAGCATTTCACCATAACCTTCGGATATGGAATAAATCTACTCGTTATGACGAGCAGTATTAACAAGTTTTAACTTAACAGTGTGGAACACGATTATGTTAATAAACGTTATGTTAAAAGTGGTATACTAAAATGCATTTTCTGTACAGATTTATAATAGAATTTTTATTTAGAAAGTTACCCAAAATGTTAAGAACTGTAAACTTCTTCATCACAGCTGCCTTTCTCTTTATTGATACAGAATTTATTCACTTCCACTTCATTCAGAGTTTTTATGTTGGAGTTGAGTTAACTAGTAAAATTTGGTCGAAATAGTATTTATTAAATTTAAATTTTCGTGCGATTTAGTATTTTTTACACACTTTTTAATACCGCGAGAAAATTCAATATATTTATAAAAATTTACTAAAGTTTTAACCCATTCGTAGACATGGATCAAAGACAAAGTTTAACTAATAAGAAGAGTATATTGCGGCCAGCTGAGGAAGTTAAATGTCATTTTTTGTTCGACATATTTGTATCGAGTTTTGATACACCCCAGTACAATACAAGGGATAAAAACAAAATAAATATCAGCTTACAGTTTAATAAGAAAATTATAGAATTGTCTGGAAATCTGATTAATGCAACTGATTTCATACACGGAACGGGCACAGAGTTTCTTATAAATCCGGATAAACTTCGTCAGAATCTGGAGCAATGTGGAATGCCATTTACAGTTAAATACAGTGGTAAATTGCTCGGTAATGGACAGGCGTTCTTTCCAGGCAGTGTAACAGAGATCATAACAGAACAGATGTCAGAAGTATATCATGAAGGCCTTTGTGACTTCGAAAAGAATGGAATAGTCGAGGGAACAGTGCAATTTCGTTGTCGTTTAATACTAAAATGCCAAGATACCGCCAGGTAAAGGGGCGAATTGAAAGATTTCAATGTTGTACTCAAAACATTTCTTTTAGAACGGGCCAAGACTGTCGTCAGAGTATGGGCAGTTGCATAAGTCCCCACGATATTTTATTTCTCGTAAGTGAGAGCCAACGATGTCCACAGAATTGCGATCCTTGCTTAGATACTTGGGAATCAGAGCCAGGAGATGACTATATTCACTTGGATCTGCAACGGTATAAAAGATTTAAGCCTGAGGAACTGCGACCAGCGGAAACCTTTAAACATAATCCTGTTGGTGATGCCATCACCAGTGAACTAAAGGTAAACTTAATACTTAGCTTATAGTGACTTATATCAATTCTTTTCTGTCTCTGTCTAGAAAATGACCAAGGAATTTGAAGGTACTTTGGATTTGGTGCTTGAGAAAACGAGAGGTCCAAAGCCGCCCTGCCGGACCGCAAATGTGCTCAAAGGTCCATGTGATGCTCCCTGCCGTACCGATCCGGAGAAGCCCAAAACGAGCCTACCCAAGGCTCCCAGTTTGCCAGCTAGGTTAGGAGAGTGCACTAAGCCAAGCGGTACCCAAAACGCCGACATAAGGTTCTGTCCTGTTTGCCTGGGCAACATGTCGTGGTTACCCTTATTAGCCGCTTGTCCCAAATGTGGTGCGAAACCCTCTCCAGTAGTCAAAGAAATTCAAAGTCGTCAGCGTTTAAAGGCAGATAAAATCATATTAGAATACCTGGGAAAACCAAAACCTACCGTTGATGATTATTGCAAGTTTCCCTGTGAAAAGCCTGAGGTCAAAGAGGAAGCAGTTCCGGACTGTCGTTGCACCTGTAAGTATGGAAGGCTTTGCGCTTCGTGTCGCGTAAGGAAACAGTGTGCAGCGTATATTGATAACAAGCAGAAGAGACCAATGATGGAAGAGCCAGAAGAGGAAGAAGAGGAGGATTACTGTATCATTGATGAGAAACCAAAAGAATCCCGTCCGTTTCTATCACGAGTCTTCTCCGAGCTACGCGATATGTACGACATTAAGGACACACACAGACCAGGGGATAAAAAGCATTGCAGTGAACTGAGGCAAAAACACCCAAAAATTGGTGAACCCGTATTTGTCTCCGGTCCCAAGAAGAAAAGAGTGTCAAAAAGTCGTGCTCCAACTGTACACAAAGCGAAGAAACCTAAAAGAATAATCACTTCATTTCATAAGATCTGTAGCAAGGAGCATAAGGTAGTCTCTCGACGACATGGTTGGAATTGGGCCTCGACCAGAGAAGCCAGAAAGCACGGCTGGAGACCCGGTGCCATCTTGAAGCCCATGAGAAAGTTAATGCAACACTTTCTAAAGGGCCCACTGGATAGTTCTCCCTTGGTCATGTGCCAGAAAGAGAAGCAGAAAAAGGAGGAAGCGGAACGTGAACTGCCCACTCTAAATATGTGTAAAAGAAATGGCGAAATCTTTGTAACACTCAGAGCAATCAACGATCCCAATGTAAGAATGAAACCCATTGTCTTTAAGATTGTGAAAAGTGATCTGGCGGTGCTAATGAGCAGAATTAAGAAGAAATTAAAGCAGAAGGGTTTCCGTAAGTGCACCTGCCACCAGACCGTAATGATGTGTACCTGTCGTAACAATGCCGATAAGCGGACACTTGAGTATGCTCTGCAGAAGGAGTGTAGACGCAATGGTATTGAGACCTGTGTGGATCAGTTGATACTCACAGACACCAGCGAAAGTGATATGGAATTTGATTTCAATGTGACACCCACTTCGGGTGTTGAGAAGCCCCGGGCATTTGTAAAGCCTCGAATGAATCACTCCACACAGACACAGAAGCAAGCCGGTATTGTCAAACAGCTGGAGGAACTCAAGGTGAATCCATTGTATCCCATTCGACCTTCCCCATACTATCACAGCTATGATTGTGCCGCTGGAGATCGATACACGGGCACTGCGCATGGAAAACCAGGTGAATTCGTGCGCGAGGATGGCCTCTTTGGCTATAGACATGGAGGACCACACGGTGAACCAACCTATCCTGGCGGAATACTAAAGTCTAAAGTCATTTGGGGTACTCAACATGGTGGACCCATGCACGGTGGAGGACGCTTCGGTCAGCACACGATTCCCGGGGACAAAACATTCCCCGGTGCCAAAAAGAAGCACAGGAAGGGCAAAAAGGTTTCGTTTATTCCCGTGCGAATGCCCAACAGATTCTATATTGCTGCGGAGAAGGAAAAAGCCGCCAAGGCAGCCAAAGAGCAGTTGAGTAAACAGAAGAAGACCACAAACATGATGGATTACATGATGAAGAAAGGCGCTGTTCCAGTTCCATGGAACCCCAATGCCAAAGCCTACTAAGTGTCCAGTGTTTTTATACATTTTACTCGTATCATCAGAGCATCGTTTGCATTTTTATACTTTACGCTATTTTCAATATCCTTATTGTTCTTGTTATTTTGTTGTTTAAGAGAATAAAATGTGCAGTCATTTATTGGGTGCATTGTATCAGTAGTAAACAATTTGTAACTTATACAATTTGTTGATAGTTTTTGGAGTTTTAGTTTATAAAACTTTTATTATACTAAGCACTTCGTCTCTGATATTAAAATGACTTAAATTTCAGTGATCAGATCTGATCAGAGTATCATTTGCATTTTCATACTCATGTTCAGATATTCGTTAATTTGTTTTGTATTTCAGATGTATATTAGAATAATAACTTATTGAAATTTTAAAGGCGGACATTTTAAATTCTTGTGTACTACAAATTGTTATAGTGAAGTGTTAACTAAATGAGTCAGCCCTGCAATTTTGTTTTTGACGTTGTTGTCACTCGTTATGCTCTACGTAATGTTAACCTGCGTGATCCCAAAAGTGTGATTGTCCAGGCGTCTATTGGCAGAAATATACTGGAAATCACACACAGTCGCCATAATGTCACCAATTTCGTACACGATTCTCGCTACGAGTTCAGTGAAAAGCCAAAAAAACTACGGGATTCAATTGAACAAAGTGGAATCCCCGTCAAGTTTAATTATAACAAACAGACGTTGGGCGAGGGACGAATGATTTTTCCTCAATCACTGATTGATAAGATTGAGGAGGGAATGACTGACCTACTGCACTCGGATACCGTTGAACTTTTAAGAGAAGCAGATGTTGTTGGCACACTGGAGATACTCTGTCGTCTGGTTATAAAATGCGTGGATGAGCCTGGGTAAGTAATGATTCCATTACTAACAATTATTGCTCTAAAAAAAACGTTTTCCTTCAGTAAGAGTCGGGAATGCCAGAATGTCAATAAAAGTATCAATCCGCAAGACATCATGTTTGTAATGGGCGAGTCCCAGCACTGTCCCGATCCCTCTGATATGTGTCCAGATGTCTTTTTACCCGAGGAGCAAGGCGATGAACGCGTGGCGTTGGATTTAAAGCGCTATCAAAGCATTAATACAAACTGGACTCCCGATAGAATTTTTATGCACAATAATGCTGGCAATACTGCCTGCTCTGAGCTAAAAGTGAGTATAAATTTCAATTCCTTAACAAGTTTCCAAGGCAACTACTTGTCGCTTAGCAAATGGCTCGGGAGTGTGAAGAAATTGTGGACACAATCAACCAAGGTTCGAGGGCCTCGATGCCACTTAGGGCCACAAATTCTGGACCAGAAAACCCATATCTTCGTACATTTAACTCAAGCCCTGAACCACGTTTCCCTGGTCCAGCAGACGAGGAACGCTATACACCCATGTATCCCAATTTTACATATTTGCCACCAGAACCCAAGATAGAGAAAGTCATTTGTCAACCTACATCGATTCCAGTTCCCATCAGTGATATTAACAATCCCGCTATAAAGCCGTCAAGATTCTGTCCCGTTTGTCTGACGAACATGTCGTGGCTGCCAAAATTTGCTGCTTGTCCAAAGTGCGGACTGAAACCGACGCCGATGCTTGAGGAACGACACAAGGAGAAGAAACTGACGGCAGAGCAAATTCTTGTGGATTATTTGAGTAAGAAACAGGATGGCGATACCGATTACTGTGAGACGTCCTGTGAGAAGAAGAAATCGGATGACAAAGCGGACGAGCAAACCGAATGTCGTTGCACCTGTAAGTACGGAAAGATGTGTGCCCATTGCCGCATTAGGCAGCTCTGTGCGGATATTTTCCAAGCCGACGAGACGATCGAGTGTCCCACCGACAAACCCAAACAAACCGTGGACTATTGCACAATTGTGGAGAACTCACAGGAGTGTCGTCCATATTTATCCCGTGTATTCTCCGAACTGCGCGACCTATACAATGTCAAAGAAAACCGGGTACTAACGCCGCACGACAGAATCTGCAAGAACATGTCCAAGCACTCGCAGCTAAATAACCAGAAGTCAGCCAAACCAGAGCCTAAGGCGAAGGCCAAAAAGGATCAGGAGCAGAAACCGAAGGCACCATCAGTGGCAGAGCACAAACCGCGTCTGGGACACAAAAATTGTGTGAAGGATCGACCAGTTGTCTCCCGAAATCACGGCTGGGACTGGATATCTAGCCCGGAGCACAAAATACATGGCTGGCGACCTGGCTATATACTGAAGCCCATTAAAAGACTGATGAAGTTCTTTTTGCAATACCTGCCCGAGGACACTGCATTCAATACCTGCCGCAAACTAGAGCAGGCAGAGCAGCAAAGACGAAAGAATGAACCATCGATTCTTAATGTGTGCAAAAAGAATGGAGTAATCAGCATAACACTTCGATCTGTACATGATCCAAATGTGGACACGCAACCGATTACATTCAAGATTGTAAAAAGCGAGTTTGCTCAGGCGCTGAGGGAGATAAAGCAGCGGCTTAAGGACAAGGGATTCCGCAAGTGTACTTGCCACCAAACGTTGATGCTCTGTGTCTGCCGCAATCACATGGAGAAGCGGGAACTCGGACAGGCACTGCAGAAGGAGTGTCGTCGTCATGGCATGGAGAACTGTGTAAATCAGTTGGTGCTTACGGACACCAGTGACAGTGAGTTGGAGTTTGACATTGATGTGACGCCTCCAGGCGGTACAGCGAAACCTCGAAAGGTGTTGAAACGACGACAGGTGAACAACTCCACACAAACCTCGAAAAAGGATAAGAATGTTGTGCCAAAGTATCCAATACCACACAGTCAATACTATCGCACCTACGACTGTGCAGCAGGTGATCGTTACAGGAGCACGGCCTTCGGTGCTGCAGGGGAAGCTGTCTTCGAGGATGGCGTGTTTGGGCAACGTGGTGGCGGTGGACATGGAGATTCGGCTGCACCATTTGGAAAGTTGAAGAGCTCTATTATTTGGGGCAAAGCAGCCGGCGAACCAATAATGACTACACGGGGTGGTCATGCAGTCTTAGCCGGAGATAAATCTTTTCCTGGCAGAAAAGACAAAGGCAAAGGTGGCCCACAACAGCCTTTGAAGCCCGTTAAAATGCCAAAACGTTTGCTTAAAGCCAGCAAAGAAGCGGCCAAAGCTAAAGAGGAAGAACAAATTAAGGAGGAGCTTAAGCGCAAGAAGGGCATCAATATGATGCAGTACTTGCAGCAACACGAGAAGGGAGAACCAGAGATAGGCCCAGATGGACTCACCGATGCCCAACGACGACGTCGTGCTCTTTTTGAAGTCGTTTTACCTTCAATCGATGACATTGCACGAAAGGGAAGGGGCTACGATCCATGTATTCCACATTGCTGCCCCTACTATGGTTGCAACTAAGTGTGCTAACTTCAACCCAACTGCATCAGCTACTTAGACAAACAGAAAGGCAGTGCAGTAACTGCTCCAGAATCAACAGAAACCGCAGCAAGGACGACAAAAGGAAAATTCAACAACTGGAAAACTTTAAAGCTGAACAAACAATTGATTTCCTTTCGGGAACCTACCAGACAAACCAAACCTATTCGACTATGGAAATAATTTAAAATTCATAATTGCAATTACGTAGGTTGTCAATTATCAATTGTAAATTGTCACCTTTAGTCGTCAAAAACAATTTTTTCACACTTTTGTAAATCTTTTGTACTACGGAATACAATAAATTCCCAGAAATTGTTTGTATTGAACTGTTAATCTGTTATTCTATTAATCAATTCCAATCCCAGTGCTTTCCAAACGTTATTATCATCAACATTTCACTTCTCGTAGCCAAGTCTAATCGCTTGAAAATCTTGTTTCTGTGCTTTGCATACACAAATATGTGTTCGTGTATATACTTAAGTAGAAAACATGACAACTAAAATTAGTTTTTAGTGCCACGCCCACGCCTGTAAGCTACTATCCAGCTACATTTGTATGCCGACAAACGATATGGGATTAAATTGTAAGCAGCGCAGCTTGTGCGCAAAATTATAACAGCTTTTCAGTCTTGCACGAGGGTCAGTCGAGGAGTATGTCTGTAAATAACTAAGAAGGGGAGTAAAAATAGTTGAAGCAAGCGAAGAAAATATCAGTTTTTGATAGAAAAGTAGAAAAGTTGATCACAGAAAGGTGCAGAAAAGCTATACCTAAAGTTAGATATTGAAATACCTCAAGTCTTCATCGAAGTTTGGAGTTTTCATACTTATTATTTTAACAACCATTTTTAGTCATGTTATTTCAATTATAGTAATCTCTTAGACAGGTTTTAGAAGCTTAGAAAGCCATTGAACACCCCTCGATTTGGAATTTACAATTGCCCTGGCATAGTTATTGAAAATGTTGTGCAGTGTGCAGTTAATTAAATTGTAGGCACGCACAGTCTCATTTCGATACTGTTAAGGGTTTCTGAGAAACTTGAAATAGGAGAGTTGAAAGGGCAGGATCCAGGCACTTATGGCACTTCACAACAATGAAGGAATAGACAAACACAGAGAAACACACACAAGTACACACTGCTGTTATCAATAAATCAAAGATAGTTATGCGGCATACTCAAGCAGATTAAGAGTCTCTCCATGCTTGATTTACAATCAGTTCCCCAAAGCATTATCATATTGATAGAGGCAGAAGCATAACTACCATAAATATTTGTGAAATTTGGAATAACAACACTCCAAACAACTGAAATACTTTTAGCTATATATAATTTAAAATTACTAGAAATTTCTACTCACCTGACAGTGCATATTCAGCCTAACGAGCTGAAATTTACAATTGCCAAAAATAAAATTAGAAAATATAAAAAGGCCAATGCGAAAAAAGGTCATATCAAAGTTATGCAAATGAAAAATTTTAATTAAACAAATTACGCAAATTACGCGAGAGGCAAAAAGAGAAAATTATCAACAAAAGTTAGAGGAAGAGTGGCAAATTTATTTACGTGTTGCAAAAGTGACAGAAATTGGCAAATTATTCAAATGACAAGGGAAAAATCAGCTTCAATTATTTATAAAGATGTTCCTTAAATAAATAAGTCTTTAAATAAGTATTAGAAACAGCTGTTGAAATGATCACGACAATAACAAACAGGCAGTTGACTTCAATTGTTGTTTGTTGACTAAACTAAGGTTTTTACTGTCAAATATTTAACGGTCAGGTGAACTGAAATACTTGTTAAGAGCAATAACAGTCGCCATTAGGCTGCATTTTATTAGCCAACATAAAAATAAAATAAAGCGGAAGGACTGGACAGCACTGATTGCAGCCAGAAATGGCTATTTAGCATAAAATATGGCTTAAAGCATGTTTGTCTGATTTGGAGGAGGAAAAGGCAAGTCGAACGAGATTTCGACACGTGTTCCATAAAATATGAATTGAAAATATCTTGACACACGACACTCGGCTTTAATTTAATATTAGGGCACATACTCGTATCTAAATGGTTTCAACTTTTGATTGAAGAAAACCGTAGCGAGTTTGCATTATAAATGTGACATAGGTAGCTGCCAGCTTCCCTTCTTTGCCCCGCACCCCAGCGAGCCTATAAAACGCAAAAAGGTCAACATTTTGAGGGTCAGTTGGTGTGAAAATTTTATTGAATATTTCATGTAAAAGACTTCTTCATTAACGTTTTAAAGCAAGTGTAGAAACAACGCTGGTCAAAACACTTTTTGTGCAGTCATAAATCAAGAAAAAATTGTGGGGAAATTTTAAAGCGAATTGGAGATGCTCTGAAAAGGTAATTAAGAAGCGAGTTGGGAATAACTTCTTTCTTCTCTTTCTTTTTGAACTAAAGTATAAAACACTTTAAGCACAATTGATTTCCTGAAACGTCAGTTAACTCAAAATAATGAAAGTAAAGTATTCTGTCATTTTAAAGCAGATAATCTCAGCAATATTATGAACTGTTGATCCAGCATATAAATATTTTGCTGAATTATTTCTTACTTAAGTGCAGTCCGAGCAGAGTTGAGTTGTGTGCCATTCAGTCCGTTCAGTCAGAGCACTGTGAAATAAGTCTGCACGTAATGCCACTCTCGGGCGCATTTTATGCCAGTCATGTCAGTGTCCATTCGGTCTGGCAGTTAACATCCGTTTCCGTCGGCACAAACAAAGCTTTTATCAGATTTCCATGTAAAATGTGGTAGTACAACGGACAACGGACAACGGGCTACAGACAACGGAGTCCGCGAAGTGCCAGCGACAGCGAACCTTCCAGACGCGTTAAGAGAATGTTGTGTAAAGTGAAAGTGAAAGTAAAAGTAAAGTCGTTTTGGCCAAGACACTTTATCATCATTTGTCAATTAGTTGCCAAAAATCTGAGGGGAAAATCAGGCGTGTGCTAGTGTGTGTGTGTGTGCTTAAAGCCTAAAGGGCGGGTCCATTAGAGCCAAAGTTATTGTTTCATAATTCATAATAATTATGGCTGCAGATTTGTAAATGCCTGTAACCTTAGCTCTGTCCAATCATTTTGAAGTTTCCCACAAGTTGCCATTGGGGCTTTTCCCCTCGCTTTTCCTCACTTCAACTCCTGCCTTCAATTTTTGAATTGTCTAACTCATTTGCAAAAACTTTTGTTCAGCGCTTCTGGCACTTTTTGCAATTTGAGCGCAGCTGCGCGTGTCCTCGCTGCCATTTGCCAGTTGTCAGTCTGCCAGTTGCCAGTCTTAGAGTTGCCAGTCTAACAGTAACCAGAGCGCAGATTTCAGTTTTCAATGTTGGCTTTGTCAGCTTGCGTTGGGCTTAATGCAATACGATAACTGCAACAAAGGAAAAGGGGGCTAAAATAAAGAAAATAGAGAAACAGCATCTCGTGGAACCAGCAGGTGTTGCCGTGCCACGCCTGCAAAAAACTAGAAGAGAAAACAGGATTTGGGAATGTATTTTCAGTTATTTTTTTTTTAGTTTAGTCGGTTTCTGCACAAAATGGCAAATGCCAAAAGGCATTTAAGCGAAAAATTCGTTACGTTTCGTTTGGTTTCGTTTTGCGGTTAGAAATTAGCCAGGACTTAATTGAAAATTCGATTGGAGATTTTAATAGTCCGACGACCATGCAGCAAATGAAATGCCAAAAGCCTCGCATGTGGCATGCAACTTGGCTAACGCCAATGTTTTTGGCCTAATTAATGCAAAAACTGCGCGTGGCGACAACGCTGCGTATGAGCAACGAACAATAACGTCGACAAAGCCATCAAAATGTAACCAAAGAATTCCTTTTATATACAAGTTGGTGTGCGTTGGTGTGTGTTTGTGGGTGACTCTGTATGTGTGTGCAACTATTATGCGGCTGCAAAAGGAAACTAACCAACATTTTGTTACCTAAAGCTTTACGATTGTGTTAAAAGCAAAGAGCGAAACCAGAAAATGAAAACAGCTGAAACAAGTAAACAGTAACGTGGAGTAGCTGCTCGACTTTATGATACCCACTAACATTAATATTTTACAACAAAGCTCAGGTGACTTCCAAAACACAATAAACTTATTTTAGGGAAAATAAACTTGTAGCCACTTTCAATAACATTATGGGCAAGTACGACTACCTATTGTCACAGCAGTCTACAGGGTATAGACAAAGTTGCAAACTTCAAAAAAAAAAGGTACAAAATAATGGATTTAGGCATTAAAGTGCACAGTTTTTGGCCATTTGTTTGGTGGCTTTTTCCAATGACTTTGTTGGCCAACTTAGTAAGTTCTTCGGTTACACCAAAGTGGCACCTTTAATTAAACGACTCCAGCTACCTAATTTGATCGTAACTTCTGGCTAACAACTAGTCTCCAAACCACTTACACGACTTACGGCATCATATTAAATGAGCATTGCTGTGCTGCACTGTTTGCCGTGAAGTCCTCAAAGAGGTGCTCGACAAAAAAGAGGAAAATGCTCGTGCTGTGATGGGAATGAAAATGGAAATGTCATTTGTGGAAATGCTGCTGCTCTGCTCTGTGCTCTATGAGCTACGCATGGACATAAAAATTGCTGCGAATAAAACTTTTTAATTATGCGTTCCGAATGCAAAGGCATTCCCACTGCGTGTCCAAGTGTAGACTGATGGCTAAAGTCGCGAGGGGGAGTGAGGGGTCGGGAATCGGGAGAAGGGAGCAGGGAGCAGGGAGCAGGCAGTCCGGAGGTTAAAGGAACAGGTCGCGAGGTCGTTTTTGGCAATTCGCGACCGCCAAGTATGAAATAAAATATGCATGCAAACGTACGCACGAATTGCTTTATAAGAACTTTTCTTCCACTTTTATTACACTTTATATACGTATTTTTATATGTACATTTAAATGTAAAAATAGAATCAACCCTGAACAAAAGAAACTTTAACATATTTAAGTTCCTTTTACACACTTTTTGCCCAAATTGTAATAGTTTTTATGCGGATTATTGATGACACAGATGAGCACATTTAGAATTCCGTATTCAACAAATATCTTTTGTTGTTTATTTAGGTTTTGTTGAGCAATAAAAAATAGCTGTATTTTAGTAGAGCTGTGAATATGACCTCTTCGGGCGTTTGTTACATAAAATTGAAAATAAAATAAAGAAAAATGGAATACTCTAGATTTAAACTTGAAGCTAAAAAAGTATTCACTAAATTCCAACTCGATTTAAATTAGTCTGATTTAAGTATGTAAAATTCACAGTAACTCACATCCCAATTTATACATAACTTTACTACTAGTTTCAACTCTATCTAAAGGGTATCTCCAAGTCCTCAATCTCTGTTCCAAAAAATTGTTATGTCGTACTAGAAATAACAACAGATTACAATAGTTTTTTGGCAAAACAAAAGGCTTAAAGGGGATACTAAAAATGTTGTTATAAATGAAAATGGTTTTATGGGTTTCCAATTTAAATATTATTTTATTTGATATGCTAAATGTCCATTAAAGCGATTTAAACTTTTTGCCAATACTTTAAGGTCACTCTTTTGTATTTTTGGAGAAAGGCTGAAGAACCACAAGACAATTTCAATTAAATTCGAAAACGCTTTTTATGTGTTGTTTTCGGTTTGTTTATTTGTTTACTTATTTTTTGCCTTTTTTTTGCGTTTACCGCAAATACACTAAATGGGAAACATAAAAGTGTCCTCAAAAGGACACACACACATACAGAGGGAGAAAGGATATCAACAGAAGCAGATGCAGAGTGAGAGATGGAAAAAATATTTACATGGTTGAGCAGCAAATGAAATTCAATTAAACAAAGTTTATTCTTTGCATTTCTGTATTTTCATGCAAATGCGAAAAGAACAGAGCAGACTACAAATTGTGTGAATTTCCACTCGACCTTTCAACGAACTTTACTCAATACTTGTGACTCCCTCACTTATTTTATTGATTGAAACTCTATTAAGAAATTCTTGAGCACTAAAACTTACTGGAAATTTAAGCAAGTGTTGAGATTTCTGACCTGAAGCAGCTACAACTGCTACACAAAGTCATTGACTGATTTCAAACGCATGTGTCAATGGCCAAGAACTTTATGGACACTTTGTGGTCAACACTGTCGTTTCTCTCACTCACTTTTCCTTTCACACACATTCTCTCCATGTCTCCTTCTTTGGTTGCTTGGTATTCTGACAAATGTTTTTACTTGCTTGAAAAATATTTGCACTACAGCTTCAACAGCCAGTGGAAAAGCAACTATCTAGAAGGATACACATTTCAAAATGCATGCTGACCGTGGCCATCGTGTCTGACCCTCTTGGCCATATGCAGCATATTGTCAACAGACTGTCTATAAACGTTTGCATATTTCAAGGCAATGAACCGAGGCGAAATTAAGATTGCGATTTGCACACAAATTGGTTGAGCAAATATTCTCGAGCACAGAGCGAAAACAATATAAGCTAATCTTAAATTGAAGCGCCTGTGTTGTTAATAAGTTAATAAAGGATTAATAACTTAAAGTTGAGAATTCGAGTAGTCAGAGAACTTAGCTCTTATAGTTTAATGGCAAAATAAGACACCTTGATTTATTGAAGAGTTTTTTGCGATGTCTTTCTTAGACTACAACTAATCAGTCTTCAATTTTACTCGCTTCCCGCCACAATTCTTGATGTTCATTAACGTTCAGTAAGTATTATATTGTATTATGCAAAATCGTTGCGCATACCACAAAATTGAGATAAAAATCTTAATTTATTATTGCTTAAGAAACACTCTCGTTAAGCAAGTTTTTTGGCCCAACTGCGATTTTTACATATTTTATAATATTTATTAATGCACAGCTTCTAAGTAAGTGTAGCGAATAATAAGTACTACAGTACTAGCCTAGAACATTAAACTTGTAGTACAGCTTTCTGGCCAACAGAATGTTGTAAATTTTAACGACTTCAGCAGGCATAAAAGACTGAAGGTACAGAAATATAACTTTAAAGACCGCCGAACAACAATGAAGAGCAATGCAGACAAAGAATGGGGCCAAAACATCAAATGTATGTATATACATAAGTATGAATTCATATACAACAATAACAATGCTGCCTCCATTGTTAAACATAACAATTAATAGCAACAGTTGTCCAAGCCTAGTCGAATCTTTAACACGCTTCAAGGTCCCAACAGCCGATCAATAGTATCTCAACTCCTTAAAAAACAAATGAAAATTAAATTCAAAATAAAATTTTTATAGTTAACAAACACTTAAAGAAAACTATTCGATGACTATTTTAAGTATTGTCGTTTTTAAAACAGCACTAAAACATTAAGTAATAAGAGCGTTTGAAATTTCTTGCACGCCCTGATAAGTATGCTATATAAATTGGTGAGCAAATAATTCTGCAATTGTCGTCGTCAGCTTCATTTATCGCAAATTCATTGTATACGCTGACTGACTATAAATTGTGGGCGTGGCCGTAGAAAACACTTGGGCCCACTTGTCAGCAAATTTGCACAATGAGTGAGCACAGTCAACTGTCAACTGAAAACCGTTTTGTTTCGGCATTCGCTTTGTACTCGACAATCATCTTCCAGTCCAGGCGAAAGACTGCATCACACTTATATTAAGTTGAAATCCACAAAATAAGTTTTTCTTCCGGATTTGCATAGATTAAACTGCAATGGATTTTCTTTTTTTTCTGGTCAGCCATAATGATGTTTCTGTTGTTGTGTTTGTTGTTCTTGCTGCTCTTATTTTTGGTTGCTTTCTCGTGTTTGTCGATTTTTTGTTTTGGGACTTAGTTTTTAGTGCTTGTTAAGCTACTTCATGGTCTATTTTCAACGCAGATACATACACTTGAAATACTCTGTAGGCACACAGTGTGGGGTATAATATATTTACATTAAGGAAAGACATCCTTATCTTATATATAAGTTTTTATGGACTACATTTCCAACTTGTACTTTTTATAACTGCCCTGCTTACAGGGCATTGCTTAGTCGCGCTCTTCTGTGTGTCCACTTAAGCAAGTACTTAAAATTTGTATTTGTTTTGGCTTCGGTCAAGATTTGCGACAAATTTTGAAAGCCGAGAGCATTTTCAATTTGGTATGCTCTGTCAGCGCCTCACCTTCAATTTGCTCGATAAAATGTCAACGATTTGTTGTGGCTGCCATTGCTTCTCTTACCAATTGTATTACTTTTCTCTTGCCTGTTGTTGGCTTGTTCTTATTCCTCTGCTTTCACGTCATCATCCATGCTCTGGTTATCTTTTCTATTTTGTCTTTGGTTTAACTTGATTTCGGGCACAAAACTTTGTGCCACACAAAAACTCATTTAAAGTTTTAAAGTGTAGTTTTTGTTGATAGATGCCCCACTGACTGACTGACTGACGGATTGAGTGACTGACTGCTTGACGAACTGTCAGACTTTTTGGGTAGCTGAATGACTGGCAGCCATGCCCCTCGACAAATTTTGTTGCCGCCTGTTTCATTGGCTTTTGTTGTCTCAGCCGTGGGGATTAGCCCAACACGTGACGCACTTCTTTTTTTGGCAGTTACCCTACGGGCCAGAAACCCTCTAGGTGTATACTTTTTGCAGGCATTGTAGCTGAGGAAAGTCGCTTTAACTACAGGGTATTTAGCTGTGTCATTGCCTTGATTTCTTATTGAAAAAACAAAACTTGTTGATGGCTGGTCTAAGAGGCTATTTTGGGCTTTAAGCCAAGTTGAAAACGCAACACGTGCCATGCCACAAATCGGAGCTAGTTTACGGTTCTGGTTCTGAGTTTGGGTCTGGCACTGGGACTGGGACTGAGTCTCTTTCAGATCCTAACATGGTTAGCTACAGTTTCGCGTTGCATGCCAATCCAAATGGCATTTTGATTGATGTGTGCCACAAAATTGTCTTTGCCAAGCAAAACCTAAAAGAGCAAAGCAAAAAGGCAGGCAATTGTCAAACTTGACCTGAAACATTTGCCAATTTTCTATTTGCTGTCAACTTAATTTGGCTAGGAATGCTTTACATGTGAACTTAAGACAAAAGAACTGTCTGAATACTTGGAAAACCCAAACAAAAGTAGCCCAAATGTTTCCACAGTTTTTCAGCTTTTCATTATTTAAAGGTTTCTGGAAAAAATACGACAATTTTGTTGTTGGCCAGGCCAGGCAATCAGAAAATGTCAAATGCACTTTCAGCCCATTTCTTTATTCAAGTTTCAAGTCCTTTGCACAAAGGCGCTGAAAATACTGAAAATGTTAACACAAAACGAACACAAAAAAAGCTTAAAGTTTTAAGCTTTTGCTGAATTCACACAGTGCGCAGAATCGAAGTTGAGAGAGGCAGAGAAAAACTTGGAAAAGCTATTCACAGTATGAGGAAATGCACACCTGTTGTTGTTTTCCCGATTCTTATCAGTTGGCGCAAATGGAAAAGTTATTGGCGCAGAAACAGCACAACTGGAAATCTGTTGATTATGTTAAAATGTTTTGATTAATAGGAAATTCTAATTAAATAAATAGACAAGCTGAACATGAGTGCTTCGTGGGAAGAATATATATGGGGATCTATAAATATACACAAGCTAAGAAAATGTCTCGTTTTATTGTAATGCAAGCTATATTGATTCACATTCATCATGTGGTCCTAAATGGCTCTTATTTAGCTTTAAATTCTTGGTGGCCGCAACAGTTACGCACACAAAAATTGAAATATTAGGCTCCTGAAATAATCATCTTTTCATATACCTACCTACCCTTCTAGTGGCATAAAATCTCAATAAATTTCAAACTAGTTTATTCCCATCTCAGTAGCAGTTGCTTAACTTTCCCACTTTGCTTTGAACACATTGAAACTTCCAGTTCATTTCTATAGCCAACGAAAATTTCAACTCGATTTACTACAATGCAAATGAAGGAAATGAATACGCAATATCAACACGCCGGCTACGGAGACGCTCCAGCTCCTTCGGGATACAGTGCCTGCGAGGATCTGGACATGGAGGGGCAACCCAAGAATCTTTCGTTCGACAATCAGAGCATACGACGTGGATTCATACGCAAAGTTTATTTGATACTCATGACTCAATTGGTGGTCACATTTGGCGCCGTGGCCATGTTTGCTTTCAGTGTGGAAGCCAAGCTGTTTGCCATGCGGAATCCCTGGCTCTTTTGGCTAGCCATTGCCGTCATGCTGTTGACCATGTTCAGCATGGTCTGCTGCGAGCATGTGAGACGTGAGACGCCAACAAACTTCATCTTTCTGGGCGTCTTTACATGCGCCGAATCCTTTTTGCTGAGCGTTGCAGCCAGTCGATATGCTGGCCAAGAAGTGCTGCTGGCCATTGGCATAACGGCGGCCATTTGCTTGGCTCAAACGCTGTTTGCCTTACAGACCAAGTATGATTTTACCACCATGGGTGGAGTGCTGATTGCCTGCATGATGGCTCTGCTGATCTTTGGCTTCATGGCCATCTTCATTGGCGGTAATATGATGGCGCTGATCTATGCGTCGCTGGGTGCACTACTCTTCTCGTTCTTCCTGATCTACGATACTCAGTTGATGATGGGTGGCAAGCACAAGTATGCCATAAGTCCGGAGGAATATATATTCGCAGCACTCAATCTCTACCTGGATGTGATAAACATTTTTATGGATGTGCTGACGATTCTCACTCAGGAGTGAATTTTACTTAAATAACTTAATAAATTGTATGAGCAGACGAGGGGGAGTGGGGAAGAGGGACACGTTAATGTTTATCTGACAAATTACACAGCATTTAATTCAAACACACACACCCACACACAGGTGCACATAAATCACACGCATGCAATCAAATGTGTCAATTATGTTATTAGTTGCCGGCAATAAAAATGTCAAAGTAATTACAATATACACACAAAGTAAGCACAGCAAGGACTCTGTATTTATTTAGCAGTCGGGGCAGCTTCTCTTCGGGCCCATAACCTGAGCGGCTCAGACCAATCAAGTGGGCTTAGTGACAGCTGTTAGTTCAGAGCCAACTCTGACTCAAACTTGGACCATTCAAGTTTGCAGAGCGTACATTTAATTAACAATTGACAGTTGCCTGATAGTTGACGCACACAAGCACACACACCGTCCCACACACCACCCACTGCACTCACTCCACCCACTCGATTCCCTGTGGCCATCAATAAAACTCAACACGCTCATCTTATCTGCTCAGGCTCCGTGACGTACTCCGATAACTTTTTTTAGGCTGTCTGCGAACTTTTTATTTCGTGGTTCACTCAACACTGACCTCTGACCTAACCTTCACACCTCCCTACACCCCCGTAAACTGTTCCTCACTACACCTCGGTTTCTCGCTTTTCCGCTTGTCTTTAACTATTATTCATGTAGTTTTTCATAGCATTTAAGTTGTGAGCGAACTCTCTGACTTCTGTCAACACATGCACAGCAGCTGCCCCTTCACCTGTAACAGCTGAGCCACCCACCTGTCCACACACACACCCACTCACACCTGTTTCTATTGTCATGTTGTTTGTCAGTGTTTCCAATTGCATATTTAAACAATTTTTGTGGTTTCATTGGCTTGTGTGTAGTTTTTAACACTTATTATTCAAACAATTATATAAAATACAATTTTATTTTATGGCATTAGAGCGGAAAATTGTAGTGTACTTTAGCTTTGATAGCATTTGAGCATCATGCAACTTTGAAGTGCTCTTCAGGCTTTGTGTGTCATGTAATCAGAGCTTTATTTTAATCCTTGAAAAAGGCTTAAAAAAATGAAAAAAAAAACTTATCAATGCCACATTCTTTTGTATGCCTTTGATTAATATTTATAATTGAAAATTGAATTTAGAGGAATATTTAAATTTTTTTTGTAATCCACATAGTTATAATAACTTCTAAATATATTTTTATGAGTAGTTAGGAAGTAATTTATTTAAAATATTGTTAATATCTGTCACTTTCATACATACTAAAGATCATATTACAAAAATCTGTTGTCTGCCAGTTAAACACTCAAAATAAATACTTTAAAGTCTCTGTAAACTTTGTACTAAAGTTCACCTGCACAATTTGAATTTATCAGAAAACTGAATCCCGCATAACCGCAGAAACAGCCACAAAGACTTGAAATATAAAACCCATTATTCAGTTAGATTGAAACTAAGGGATTTTAAGGTCAAAGGCGCACTCAACTCAACTTGTTTCACAAGCTAGTTGCTAGCACAACAACAATTACCACCACAATAACAAACAACTGACGCTGTTTGAACATGCGAATTTTGCCCGCGTTGTGGAAGTTACACAACTGCAAAACCAAAAAAAAGTACTCGCAAAAAGATTACGTTATGACATTGTTGGCATTGCTTTTGACCAGCACAGCACAAAAAAAATAGAGATTTTTTTTATATATTTTTGCAAACACTGCATAAAAATGTGTATCGCTATTTGCGGGCGGTTAAAAGCCGGCACAAAAAATGTTACATATGTCACAAAAGTTGTGTGTGGTGTGAGTGCTGTGTGTGTGGGAAATCCAGGCGGAAAAATGGGATTGCCATTTTTTTGTGGAATTATTGTTAATGAATTTTTGTGTTGAAAGTGTAATTAGATTACGGAACTAAGGCTAGTTACTTACTAATTAAAGTTAACGACGTTATAAATGATGTTTCAAGTACTAAGCTGCTAGAGAATAGGCAAAGCGGACTTCGCTATACTTCACCAAATGAAAGCCTCGACTGTAAAAAAAACTATAGCATACTTTTCGGCATGTATCGTAAATGACTGATATCAAAGCCATTGATAAAGGTAACTTAAAAACACAGATTTCAGTTAGTTTTATGCAATCTGTCCATCAATTAAGACTCTAACTTGTTTTGGCAGCCTTCGATTTGAAATATGTCTGCCAGTTTCAATTTGGAACTCAACTATTTTCCAAAAGAGAAAACAAAACAGTTGAATAAATTGTTGATTAAGCCATCAAATTGAAGTATACCCGTACCATCTGCTCTCTGTTTACCAGCTAAACTGCAACACGTTTACCCGTTTTCCAGGTTTGTTTTTGTCAAGTAAAAGATGCAGCAGCAAAAGAAAACAAAAAATAAAATGATGGACACGAAAAAAATCCAAGTAGATTTTTCTATCAGAAAAAGTATGACTGAAAAAACTGAAAAACTATTGTGGAAAAACGTGTTGAAAGCCACAGAGCGAAAGCAAAGGAAAAAACAAAAAAGTGGTTGCTTTGGTTGAAGCAAACAAATTTGCAATCAAAGTTGAGATATTTTTTTGGGCTTCAAAAAAGAACTGCCGCTTTTTCTCTTTACGCCCGTTAACTGTAAATTAAAATTGTTTGCTAGAATCAATTACAAAGCAGTTTCCAAGTGGACTTAACAACGATTCCTTCACCGCTTTTATGATTTAGTTAATATAATTGTTAACTTGTCGCATTTGTCAAATGAAATTCATGAAAATTCCAATTGGTTTGCATTTTGTTGTGTCCTTAAGCTGCTTAAATATTCGCTTGATCCGCGTGGATAACAACAGCAAAAAACATTTTGACATTTAAGACTTTAGACCAAGAGCAGAAAACATTGACTGGAACGGGGTCAGTAGAGGTTCGTAACAGGTTCAGAATGTGGGGAACGTGATGCGCATGAGAAGAATATTTAAATCCACTGCCCAGAAAGTGACAAACAAGCAAAAAGCCAAATCCATAGTCAAGGACGAGCCAGAAACCCAATTGGTCTGAGCCTATGGAGCGTGGACAATTTAACAGACTTATTTATTTATGAAAGGCAAATGCATTTCAGCTCTGCTCGACAATAGACCTACTTGGTCTGTGGTCTGTTCCTCTCTGGCCAATATCAATTTGAAATTTGTCAGCAAAGCCAATTTTGGCCAACACGCACGTGTAACTTGGCCATTTGGTTTCATTCGAGCTGGGGCAGTAGAAGAGGGCAATAATCTTAATATTCATGTCCGCATATGGCAGTTTGTTAGTTAAATAAATAAATAAATAATCAACAAAGTACGAGCAAGTCTCGTTTTATTGTAATGCAAGCTAAATTGATTTACATTCATCATGTGTTCAAAATTGGCTATTATTTAGCTTTAAAGTCCACACAAAGGTATGGAATTCAAATTGTATACCCTGTAAGTCTATAAGTTGAATGGATACACTAACCTGATGTGAAGCTGTAAAGTCAGTAAAATGTTACTTAAGTTCTAAGTCCCAGTGGGCAGTCTATGAGTCTTGAGTTCCGACTTTTTGACTAGTTAACTGTCTTACTGATCATCATGCATCCCAAACTAAATGAGCTATGAGGCTGAGTATATTCTAGCACATCAATTAGTACCTTTTACATATTTCTGCTTAATTATTTATATACATTTGTTCTAATGGGTGAAAGTATTGCAAACAAAAACAAATCAAAGTTGACTTTGAATAAATGAGCAAATAATTTGTTTACTTTTTAAGTATTTAATCTGTGATAAAGCAAAACTTCTGCATAAAAAGAGAAGGTTAAGTTAAATTAATTTTAAAACTAAAATATTTGTGAATTAAGTCCAACAATAATAGTATGTTTAAACTAGTTTGGTAGAATAACTTTTTAAGCTAAAAAAACGAGTCCGCTTTAACGATTGCCAGCTGATAACCTATTAATATTTAATTAGAAATGCTAAAAAAGGTGTGCATATAAATAGCATACAGCGCTGATTTACTATGCCCGACACGCCCCACTGACACGCCCTACGCCCCGTGCCCTGCACCCTACACCCCCTACTCCCACCACCCTACTCCCTTCGCCCTAGCAGTGTCCAGGATTTTAATGAGTTCAACACTAAGCTCTCTGCTCTGAGAACTCGAGTGTACACCTCTATGGTTGGTTCTGGAGGTAGACTCGCAATGGCAGGTTAATAACCGACATGGCACGAAAATTAATTGCGAAAACATTTAGACCAAGTTTGTGTTGAGGCAGGTGGAAAGCGGAAAGTGGCAAGTGGCAAGTTGTAAGTGGCATGTGCCAAGTGGCAGGTGGCATGCTCTCTCTGCCAGGAAGCCAGGAAGCATAAAGCCAGGCTGACTGGTTGGCATGCAAATTATGCAACAACGAGGTTGCTCCGCTGTACAGTGGACACTGGACAATGGCCGTAAGTCAGCTTGGGTTAAGACCGCAACCAAATGTGGAATAATTAAAAGTTTTCAAATAAACTGCAACCACAACATTGAATCTCTGTTTTGGACTAAACATTTAACTAAGCTAATAAGTAGTTTCGGCTTTGAATGATAGTTTAAGTGCTTCTAGAAACTGCTTAAAAGGAAAAAATCACAAGAAATGCAATTATTATTTAAATAATAAGCTAAATCTAGCCATAAGTTGGCTAAACTGTCAGCACTGCTTTAACCACAATACAAAAGTCAGCTTTAATAAGCCTTGGCAACAGACAGCAAACAAAAGTAAGCGAGCCAGAGCAACAGAAAGACAACAACAGCGAGCGAAAGAGAAGGACAAAACCAAAGAGAGAGTGTGAGAGAGTGATAGAAACAGGTGAAGCAGAAAGAGAAAGAGCAACAAACAACGACTTAAGAGTGCTGCACGCAAAATAACTTAAAAGCCGCAAAGTGGCTGGTAAAAACTATTTAAGTTTATGCGATAAGGACAATAAAAGCACAGCAACAGGGAGGCAGTGCCCCACTCCTTTCGCCTCCTCTCTGCTCTTCCCACTCATTTCTGAATTATGCCAAGTCTTCCTGCTCCCTCCACACTCCCCACTTCCCACTCCACAGCACAACATAACCTAGCAGACGTTCTGCTCTGACAGAAAGTGCTGCATACTTAAAGGCAACCGCAATATTATCTTTGTGTGCGTGTGTTGTGCGCGTGTGAGGGTATGTTGTGTAGGTGGGAGCGTGTGCTTGTGTTGTGTTGTGCATGTGTGAGCAGTTATGTAATTATGGTAATTAAAAACACACTGGCATCGCTCGTGCCACACTTGACTTGTCTTTTCCCATCTTGTCTTTCATGGCTAAAAAGCGCCATTTTCGCCTTAACTACCTATCCCTCTCCCTCTCTTTTACTCTCTCTCACTCTATTTTACAATATTTTGCTCAGTATATTATAATTTTATTAAGAAAAATGAGGGCACGTTCGACCTCAACGTAGGTTATTATATAATTAAATATTTGTTTGTTTTATATAACAACTCAACATAAAAATTTATTGAATTAAAAATAATTTAATTTTTTTTAAAAATGTTGATTTAATCTAAGTCGACTTTCTACAGAGTATTTAATGTTCTATAACCCCCAAAATTATTTTTCCGCGCTTTCTGCACTTTTAAACTTAAGATATTACCACCTTAAAGTTAACATACAAAGTCACCAAATTACCATGAATAAATTGCACACATTTCGTTGCTTGTTTTTGCAATTATAAATGCAAATGAGCTGCATTAAACTATTGCTTACTCTGCGAAACTCATGAAAATGCAGAAAACAACTACAGATTAAGATAAGCAAATTAAATATTGCCTTTGCTCTATGAGAAAAATTCAATAAAATTCATTTATTTAATTAAAATGGTAAGCTTTGGCATAAACACACGTCGCCATAGAATAATTTGTATAGCTCGAGCTACGCAATCGGCTTACAAATTTGTTAACTTCATGGACTTATCGCACGGCGAGACAAATAAACCGCAATGTGTCGGCTACACAGATGCTTTCCTTTCATTGAAGGGCCTTTCACTCTTCGAGGAATTTTTCAAATACTAAAACACAACTGGAATCACAGTGAGCACCGCAAGCAGACCTACCTGTCGGTCATAAGTATTCACCTTTCACACGATTCCCCAAACGCATACGAATGAGCTCATTAAGTGCTTCTGCTTTTGAATCGAAGGAAATGAGCAACAAGAAACAAACAACAAATGGTGAATAGCCAGAAATAGAAGCAAATTGAACTCGAAACGAGAACACAGTTAAAATATCGATGAAGTTGGCAATAGGGACCCTTCATGCAGAAATATTAACTAAGAGCAGCATTTGGTATAAATTAAATAAGATCACAAGACGTACTATCTGCATCCTATTTAATTGAATTTAACTTTCGGTGGCTTAATTACTGCTACTTTAGATTCTTAATGGCTTTTTTATGGACTGATAAACTAACAGAGTTTTAAAAATGCAAACTCAATTTATTTTGCTTGTGAATTTAAATTCAAGCGCTCAATTTGCAGCATATCGATTTGTCGATAGGTTTTATTTAGTATTTTCTTGCGCATATCGTTTATCGAGCAGCGTTCAACTGTGAATGGCAAATACCAAACTGAACAGCTGATCCATGAATTTTTATGAATTCATTATACAAAACTAAACAAATTGCAAAGTGGTGATTAAATAAAAAATATTACTGCATTTCAGAAGTGCCTGTTTATTAATCAGCTCTAAAAGACTTTGCCTTTAAGGACTTTCTCCATGAAACGCGACCAGCTGGTCTCTAGTATCAGATATGCCCTCTGCTTCTCCCTTTCGGACAGCGCCGAGTAGCGTATGGAGTTGAAGACAAGGCCCTTTAGAACTCGAAGGCCAGCATTGTTGGGGGCTATGCTCATGATGGCATAATAAAAGTCATAGCTAAGAGCCTTGGCATTCCAGAAACCCGGATCATCATTGCAAATCACCACAGGAATGTCAAGAGACATGTATTGGGCACCCGGATGATTACGCATGTCCCAAACCAAATGGAGCACCTGATTTGATATGGGATTAAGTTCCACAGCGATCTGACGTGTTTTCACCGCATTCATCAGTACCGGATGTTTGACCAGGGCGAAGCCATGACCAATCCGTGTGGTGTTTAGCAGCAGAGCATCCAGCAGATTAATGTCCGTGGAGGCACTGTACCAATCTGCAAGTAAGAACGCAGTTAAATGATACCTGAAATGGACATGTGGATAGTCGTAGCTAACTTGTTTCGCCGGCATGCAGAAAGAGTCGAGAGTTGGGCGGCAAGTCCTTCAAAGCCGGCAGCTGTTCATAAAGCGGTTTGCCCTTGTCTTCCTGTCCCACCAGATCAAAGCCAATTACAAAGTTCGGAAAGGTTTCTCTACAAAAAATTAGCAAACTAGTTGTGCCAGCACTAAAACTATTTCTATTTTCAGCACATACTGCAACAACTTGTACTCCGCCACATTTTCTCGCATGCGCTCGATGGTAGCACCACGCCACACAGCATAGATCAACTTAATGCCCACAAAGTTGGGATGGAGGCGAACAAACTTATCATTAAGCTGCTGCAATTCATGCACGGTATGCTCCCGGGGAAAGGTGCGACCACTGGCATCATAGAGCTGCAAACACATGGGTTAAAGGACATTATCAGGATTTGGAAGCCACTTACTTCCTTCAGACTCAGACGCAGCTCGGCGTACATCACGTTATCGTTGTACAACTCCTCCAGCATCTGCCAGTGATAGGCACGAAAAGCGGGCAAATAGTTGATTGCTTCCGTAAGGGTATCAAACATGCCTTGGAAACGTGTCCAGACACTGGTTATCGTAGGATACTCCACTGTAAAGTATATTTACTTCTATCTGTAGACATTTCGCTAAGAAATTTCCTTTTCTAGACTTACATTCCGGCAGTGGCGTATAGAGATTGATGAGCTTCTCAAAGTTCTCATCGTAGAGCGCAGGGTCAATGGAATTTCGTCTCTCGTCGGCCACGGCGACATACTGCGATGCACATTTGTGTTCCTTGGGTGCACGTCGAAAGCTTAATCTGCTCCTGCCCTCAGCATCTGTGCAGCGTAGCATACCCGGCATATAAGACATATTTTGCACCACCCACTTGGAGCTAACTGAAGCAGTGTTGTGCAGATGAAGCACAGCTCCTTTCGGCATCTGCTGGAGGAACTTAAAGACGGCACTGCGATCGATCAGTGGCTTTGCCTTGAAGAAGTGCATGGCAGCTGCATTCTGCTCGGCATTTCGGAATCCTTGCGACAACTCCCCCAACTTGTATTGCATGAGAAGGTCGTCCACTTTGGACTCTTGGTTATTCAGATGTATGGATCCGCCCGTCATGAGCTGCTCCTCGGCGTTGAGCACAGCTTGGCGTGCCTTCTCATAGCCTAAACGAGTGTATTATGTATTAAACTACATTCACAGGCCCTTAACTTTAGTGCTTACTTAATTTGTACTCTGGCTCGGCACAAAAGACTCCGACTAGCAAGCCCAGCAGTAATAGAACTTGTTTCATAATGGTTGACTGACACCTACGTTAGCAGCCCTGTGATTTATTTTGGCCCAGTTAATAAGCTACTAGCACAAATATTGACTTCCCTTTTGTTGTCAGGTCTACACGCCAGCAGCTCACGTCAAGAACTGTTCACAATGTCGCCAGTCGAGCGTCAGTGGCAAATAATAAAATCGCTTCAACAATTGTCTCAGCTCAACCAGTGTTTTCTTTAATCTTTTTTTTTACTTAATGTTTTTTTTTTATTTGTTCTAATAGTAAACATTTCGCTTGGTTTTTTGGCTGGCGGAATGGCGGTGCATATTAAGTGGGTATGAAAATTATAAAATATGCCCGCGTAGAATGCTTGTTAATAGCCATACCCTGTACCCGCAGCGCACAAAGTGTATGACTAATCCACAGTTGAACTGGAGTTTTTAGTCGAAGTTTCACTGCGCCAACAACACACTGGGTATTTGCGCGTCGAGCAGCATTTAACCCATTACGTTTTGGCAAATTATCACTGACGTTTGCGGACACGCTTAGCCGCTTTCAAATCGCATACTAAATGAGCTCTTCCCTCCCAGCGCTGTGATGAGCAGCCGCTCTTGGGGGCTGGGCGTATACTTAACGGTAATTGGAGGCATCAATTGTCACCCTCGGCGAGTACATAATACCCACATTTGCATACATGTAATAAATAATTTGTTAGTTTTTAAATTTAAATCAAAATACACATGTGCTGACTCACTGTTCAAATTGCTAAGATTGGAGTAATTTTTGTTGTAATTTGTCTGTGAAAATACTTGAAATTCCAAACAGAATTAAACAATCTTGTAGCTAATTAAATTTATTATTTATTTCCAGCTAATGTTTATTACGTAATTGCTCTGCTATACTAATTACAAAACTAAGCACATACCTAACTATCACTTAGCTAATTATTTTAATTTGATCATTTGATTACATTATTCTATTGAATTTTTACTGAGCTAAGCTTATCATATTGCGCTCCCTTTCACTCTAGCACTTACACTTTCCCTCTCACTCACTCGCTCGTTGTTTGCGCCTTGTTTTGATTTGGCAAATTTTTCATTCAATGTCGAGTATCAATTTTAGTGGCCCCAACAAACAATTTGGGTTAGTAAATAAATATGCAAAAATTGTATATAAAAATACACAAAATAGTTGTGATAACATTGGCAACTTAAGCTACTACGAATACGTAATACTCTGCTTAAGAATTCAATTTAATTAAAATAACACACTCATAATTGAGTGCGAAATAATTATGAGCCATTTGCGCTTGCTTGTCTAAGTCACTCAGAGAGTGGAGAGAGAGCGGGTTCAAGAGAGAGTATGCAAAAGTTTGCACTCATTTCGAGCTGTGTTTACACTTTTTATGTACTCGCCAACACACTCACACAGACGTAGGTGTGTTATGCGCGCCCCCTGTCGGTCAGCCTGCACAATTTGCAAACCGTTGACATTGAACTCTAGCCCAGCTGACGCTCAGCGCTGCCAGCGTCGTCAGCGCAGCGACAGCGTGTAGACTTTTGATTTTTGTTTGGAGAGTACGCTAGAGCAGCGCTATGGAGGGGTAGACTAGTCCAGTTCTTTATCAGTTGTGCTCCGACGAGCATCATAAGAGGTCGCTTTGAAAGAAATTTGGTATTGAAACGAAATTACTGCGCAATGTGGATAGCGTCGATGTGGATGCTGTTGCTACAGCTGTTACTGGGTCAAGTGCTGGCAGCAGATCGGCGTATGTAAAGCGATCAAACAAATAGTATATATATTTACTACTAAATCTTTAATTTCATCAGCTTATGAGACACTTAGAGAACGTATTATGAAGGCGGAGCAAATGTCCTCGCTGGGTGGGAATCTCTGGCTCACTTCGGACGAGGAGAAGGCCAATAGCATATTGATGAACGCCAAGCGGGCCGAGATCGCGGAAGGCATCAAGAATCCAGAAAAATATCCACCCGCGATGCACTTCTTCCAGGGCAAACAGTATGTGCGACAGAGTGAAGTATTCCGCATCATACAGAAAATGCCCAAGGGCGCCTTTCTCCATGGCCACAACACAGCTATGGTCAGTTCCAGATGGATCATTACCAATCTCACAACCACTCAAAATCTGTACACGTGTCGGGATATCAATGGTCTGCTAATCTTCACCTACGATCCCGCCAGCTCTAACTGCCACAGTGAGGAGCAGAATGTGTGCACGGAACGCATCAATGCCGAGGATCGTCATCAGTACGAGCGACAGCTGGAGAAGCATATCAACATGCACAGCACAAAGCCAGAAAGTTAGTCTCTCCCTCTCTCTTATCTAACCAGCACTAATTTGTCTTCATGCTTCGGTTTTTTCACGCTTTTTTAGCTCTTTTGCCGCATCCCAACAAGATTTGGCAACGATTTGAGAATATCTTCACCACTGTGGATCGACTGTACAAATACCAGCCCACATACTGCGCCTACCACAAGCGACTGCTGGAGGAGCTCTGCGAGGATAACATCATCTATGCGGAGATAAGAGCTTCACTGTCGCCTGTAAGTATGCTTTGATTTTATTACTAGACCCGGTAGTGGTGTACAGTTAAGGGTAGAGAAAGGTGTGTTGCAGATGTAATTATTAAAGAAGTACAGGGTATTCTGCAGTCTGTTCGACTAAAATAATTTATTGCTCACCCTTTTCGTTTAGCTCTACGATGATCACAATCGCACTTATAGCTCACTGGATGTAGCGAATCAGCTGGAGAGAATTGTCGAGGAGTTTAAGGCCAAGCATCATGACTTTGTGGGTCTAAAGGTCATCTATGCCAAAAGAAATCTGGCCAGCGAGGAGAAAATGGCTGAGAATATACGCAACTTCAAGAAGTTGCAGTAAGTATAAGGCAATATAAATAACACCGATTTACACCCTATGAGTACTATCAAAAAAGAGGCTTCAAAATGAATTCTGTTGATTTACGTAGCATAGCATTCACCTTTTGTCAGCATGCACTGCTCTCTACCCGTTATAAACATTTCCATTCACTTCATAGCGCCGCCAAGCCAAACTTTATCATTGGCTTTGATTTAATCGGTCGCGAGGACACTGGCAATATGTTGAGCAAGTACGTCAATGAATTTTCCGATTTTCCGAGCACAGCAAACTTCTTCTTCCACGCCGGCGAGACAAGTGAGTCATGAACTTTCTTTAACCGACTCCCATAAAACTCCCAAACTTCTTCTCAGATTGGTATGGTCGCACGGATTGGAACATGATGGATGCCATTTTGATGAACACCAAACGCATCGGACATGGCTTTGCGCTACCCAAGCATCCGCAGTTGTGGTCAACTATCAAGAAACGCAACATTGCCATCGAGGTGAATCCGTTGTCCAATCAAGTCCTGGGTCTCATTTGGGACTTGCGCAATCATCCGGCGAGTTTTCTGATAGCAGAAAACTTTCCCATCATCATATCAGCGGATGATCCCGGTGTCTGGGGTGCCAAGGGTCTTAGCTATGATTTTTACTACGCCTTCATGGCCATGGCGCCCGCTGAGGCTGATCTGCGTTTCCTCAAGCAGCTGGCCATGAACTCCATCAGGTACTCGGTGCTGACGCCCGTTGAGAGGCGCAAGATCAATCGGGTCTTTCAGCGAAAGTGGCAAGAATTCATAGCCAACATATTGAATCCCAAATTTAAGTAGCTTATCAACTAGTTAGAGCCTTGGTCTGTAGATTATAGGTTATTAATACAAACTAACTCTCTGTCTAACAGAACAATTTTTTAGTAAATTTAGAAAACTTTAAAATAAGTTTAAATTTTTTTTAATTTAGTGGAAAACTTGTAGCTTTGATTTAGTAATATTTACTTCAAGTTATAATTAAACTTTTTTTAAACTGAATACAAAATATAGAAATAAAATTATAAAACTTTTAAAATGTTTTACTATTATAATTAATTGAAAAACTTTTAGCTTTTATTAGCATAGAAGATTTTTAGTTTTCTGTAATTTTTCTGAAAGCTATAAGAAATTTTCCAAGATTCTTCAAATAGTAAAAATTTTCAAACTATAAATTGTAAACAAATCTTAACTCATTCTAAGTTCTATTACTAGTTTGTAGTAACTTACTATACTATACTATACTATACAGTATTTGAAACCGTGCTTAACTGCGTAAGGCCTAAACTGTGTTGGCCGCAAACCAGCCGTGCAAACACTTTGGCACTGGTCCATTGGTATGGAAATCACAGCGTCCCAGCTCCGTCATAGTCTTGGCACAGAGCACCAGCAGTCCCACGTAGCGATCGTTGAGTCCGCCAACCACCATGGAGGCCAAAATGACGCCATCGTCCTCGCTCTGCGGCTCGGGAGAAGGCACAAAAATAGGTTCACTGGGGTAGATGTTCTGCTCACACCAAGTCTTGCAGGTTTTCGTCTCCAGATCCACTTTAATGAGCTGCAGGCAAGTAATAAAAATGAATTAAATAAAAAGTAAGCATAACAAACACAACTTACTGTTCCTGGATTACTTGCATCCACATCAGAGCTGATGGCATAGAAGTATCGATACTTTTTGCCCATGTGCTTCTCGTAGTAGATTCTCGGTGTCTCGCAGCCCCAATCGCAGAGCATCTCAGGTCTCAGAAAGACACCAGCTGCACCCAAATAAGCCTCCGCCTGAGTGTCCTTCAAGCTGACCAAATTGACGCCCTGCTCCACATCGAAGCGGGTACGCTTTGAATCCTTTGGGGAATCTTTCGGCTCCTTGCCATTGGTGGCCATATAACTGATGTCCGCATACTGTGACGCCGAGTGTTTCATTTTCGTGGCTTGGCCCACATTTAGTCCCACCAGTGACATAGATTTGACCAGACGTCGCTTACTGGAGCTGACCTGATCCCGGCCAGTGCCCAGTGGGAGCACAAAGCGAAGCGGTCGTCCCCGAAAGAGTTTGGCATAATTGGGATTCGTTTGCATGTTGGCAATGGCCTCCAGGTACATGCAGTTGATCATCTCGGGATTCTTGTAGCTACAGATGTCTACCACGACGTGGTTATCCTCCTCGTAGGCATTGATGATGTGCAGATAGAAAAACGCCTCCGATTCATAGGTTTGCAGCAGTTTTCCCGTTCCACGCTCAATCAGATGGAACAGCGTGGGCTTATCCTCATACCACTTCAAGCAGGCGGAAAGACTCTGATTGGACAGCTGCGATTTAATGTACTCCGTAAGCGACACCGACAGCGGCTGCTCCACAATCACAAAGTAGTGCTCGGTCAGGCCAAAGGTGTGCATGTAACCAGGATGCAGTTTCCAGCGACAAGGCAGCGACGCCACAATGTGTGCATCTTCGAACATCTGCTGGCCATTGGGGAAGCAAATGATGGTGTAAGCTGGGCCAGACTTCGTCATGCTTGTGCCCAGATTGTAGACAGTGCCACTGGGCACAATGTGGGGATGCGACGTATGATTGATCACGCCCACAAAGTCAGTGGTGCAGATGCGTCCTTCGGTGGCCAAAGTGCAGGGATTGATACTGGAAACGAAGATTATTTAGATATTTTTAAATGTAGACATACCAGAGACCTGCAACGAGTATACTCGAATATTACGTATACGCACCGATGCATGAAGGGCGTCTCCGTGAGTGTGTAATATTGATCACCGAAGGGATAAACGGATATCATGGAGTTATCTGAGCCACTGTCCGGCCGAAAGATAGCACCAAACCTATCAAAGATCGAGTGACAGGGATCGGGAACAGCTGCGGTGCCGAATTCGGTAACCACAATACGTTGAGCAGCTCGATTCCGCTGCAGCGTCTGAGTGTCCACGAAGCGATTCTGGTAAGTGACACGCCCTGCCTTGATGGCAAACCGATGCAGCAGAGCAGAGCAGTCGAAGAGATGTCCGAAGGTCATGTCGCCCACCTTCCAGCTGCCAGGACCGTTGCGCAGTAGACTGCCATTCAGCCAGGAAGGAATGTGGCCACTCAGATGACCCTCGATGGGATCAACAATCTCTTGCTCGCAGGAACGCAGCCAGACATCAGAGGCACAATTGGGATAGTAGCGTCCATTCCCATCCAGACGTGTGGCTTCCGGATCTTCACGCTGCTCATCGTACTTGACCTGCGAAGAGGATTAGCCGAGCTGAGTATCGATTTGTGGATTAAGCCGTTAGCCCTTAAGCCCTTAGGCCCATAGGCCGTTAAGACGTGGCTTAATGCCGATTAGCTGCTGTCAATTTGGTTCCCATGACACTTGGCCACATTAACCCACTTGGCCATAACAAATCAGTTTATTAAAATTCACACAGCATTTTAAATCAATTTAAATTTAAGTTTAGGCACTTTTTTCGGAAAGCCGATAATTCCAAATTTTGCAATAAAAAGAAAACTTTACTAAAAATTAACTGTGGTGTCTAACCGCAAAAAAGTCGCGCATTAAATTTCCAAATACCCGTGCTGACATTGTGAGCAGGAAAAGTCGACGGAAAAGTCCAATGAAAAGTCCAAAGGAAGGTTCAAACGCCAACAGGTAAACGCTTCCAAAATACTCGAAACGAACTGCAAGAAAACCAAATGACAACTGACTACAAGTTGTGCGAGTAGTCGCCTTGAGGGCGGCTCAATGCACCCTATGTCTAGTGACGACTGTCGAGTGACTACAGTCAACTGCCGATTACCGAATGCTATTCATAATTTTGATTGACAGACGACGGCGCGACACGTTGTAAGCCACACCGCGTCATATGGCAAAACAAAGCAGCAAAGAATAGACAAATAAAAAATGGAAATAATTTTGTGGCACAGCATTTTTGCCGCTTCGCCGACAATTGAGCGAAATAAAGCAAAACAAAGCCACAAGTGTGTAGGGGAATCCTCAGAAAGTGTAACTAACATATTTGCCATGAAGCATATCAGTTACTGATTCCACTGACTGACTTCTCTGTCTGACCTTGCTGCAAATAAAGATTTAACTTCTTTTCTTGCAGAAGCCACAACAATTCGTCGTTTGGGACAGCAACTAAAATGCAATCCAATATGTTGGGGTAAGTAACACAAAAGTTGGACAAACCTAATGCTCAGTGTGTATACGCCACGTGGTACTTGTTTGGGATTTAAGTTCATGATCGAATCAATTATAGTGCAGGCTAAGGCTAAGCCTATAGCCATCAATTGGATCTTTTTTTTTTAGCTCGCTGTCAGGTGCAGTTTAATTTGAAATTTATAAATTGCTTTTAATTAAAATGGAAATTTCAGCTGGGCGTGTAGTTTCTGCCGTTTATGGCCAACCGAACATAAAGAAAATATGACTTAATGCATTTCCTTAACTCGCACATGAGCCGCACCCATTTTCTTTATAGCTTTTCTTTTTATCTATAAATCTTTTTTAATAAGTTTATAAGTTATTTGAAATTTATGAATAAAATGCACTTATTTAGTTTTTAATTAAATTATTTAGTTTAACTGCGCGTCTTTACTTCATTAAAATTTAAAAAGGTTGTAAATAATCTTCTAATTTGAATTCAAACTTAACGTATTTATTGTGGTGCTGGTAAACGTTGGGCAGCGAAACTGGCATTTAGTGCTGGTCAACGCATTTTACCCCAAATCAGCTGTTTGCTTGACAACAGCCCAAAAATTGAACGGCGCAAAAAGCAAATTAACGAAAATAGTAAAAAGAAGAAGGAAAAAACAAAACAACAACAAAATAGTTTTGCTTAATTAAATCGTATATCATTGACGCCATTTTCATTTAACCACCAAGCAGCAACGAATGTGCGTTTAATATATGTGATTGCAACAGTGACTGCGGTGACTTCAATCCAGGAACAGGCGCCAACTCTCAGCTCTGCTTCACCCACTACGGCTGTCCCAGTGACATGAATGGACAGCACACGCCCAGTGGTGGCGCTGGCGGCTACGCGGGGCACAGTCGCATACCGAGGGGTGCGGCAAGGCCACGCCAAGCGCTGTCGCCACGGATTAATCATTCCTTTCTGCCCGTATTTCATGAGCGCACCAAAGACGAGGACTCCGCTTTGTTGACTGACAATCTGTGGAAGCTGGCGAGGAAAACGGGCAATCTGAATTTGACCAACAAGGGCATGTCACGGGGTAAGTAACAGATTGTTAATTGCACTTGGCTCAGATATGAGATGCGGGTTAATGATATGTGTAGTGGTAACGGAGTCTCAAGTCAATCGCTGGAAGTATCCGGCAAAGGAAGAGATTGCATCGCATACGATTGGCAATGGTGTCATGGACAGCAGCGCCTTATGGTTCATGTATATGGCATGAAGATCATCTTGATACACACTCGAACTTGGCCCTGACCGCTCCATAGATGGCGTCGTGCAAATTACATGCTTGAATAGTCAACGTCTCGTCATTGTTATGATTCCCATTTAGACGTTATTTGTGCAACCAAGCAACGTTTAGTGTGTGCCGTGCTCTTGCTGCTCACGGAAGTAGTGTCGCTCGATCCCAAACAAAACTAACAAAAAGCACATCCTTCAAGATTGCGTCCTCCAGGCAACCACGCAAACAGCTCACATCGTTTTGCATGTGTGGTCCGCATCCGCGACGACGACGTTACTATCAAATACGAGAATTCCAGATGGCATCTTCTGCCGATGAGCTGGAGAGCGAGGATCCCGATGATGAAATCGAACTGGATGAGCCCCTAACGCAGCCAAGTCCAGATCCCGATGCCTCTAGTGACTAGACGAGATGCCTCAGCAATCCTACTAATGCTCATTGCTTCTCCTCCTCTGCTTGCAGTTCCCGAGCGTCTCTATGACATCAACGATGCGGACGAGGACAGCAAAAAGGCCAACTTGGAGCAATTGTCTATGAACGAGGAGGATGCTTGGTGGAATCAAGTGCCCATCAATAATCTTGACTTGAGCTCAAATGCTCTGACGCACATATCGCCAAAGATTGAGAATCTATTGACACTCACAGTGCTGCAGCTGCACGACAATGCTCTGGTGGCACTTCCTTCACAGATTGGCAAGCTGGAGAAATTGGTGCGTTTGAATCTTAGCCACAACAAGCTCAGTGAATTGCCCCTGGAGCTCTTCAGCTTACCGGAGCTGCGTCACTTGAACATCTCGCACAATGAATTCCAGGAACTGAATCCGGATATAAGCAATCTGCACATGCTTGAATTTCTGGTGAGTATCACATATGTCTACGAACTAATCTCTACCAGGTTGTGGTCAACTAATCCTAACTGCTTGCTAACACAATTCAAACAAGGATGCTGGTAACAATAACATAAAGAGTTTACCCGGCGGCATTGGGTTCCTGGTGCGTCTAACAGCGCTTCTATTGCCCAATAACCACATCGTGGAACTGCCACCAGATATTGTCTATATGCGCTGTAAGTTCGTCCGCTTCCCAACAGCACTGTTAGAACTAATGTTGGTCTTTTCTACAGCTTTGCAGAAGTTGGATCTGATGAAGAATGATCTGATCGCCTTGCCGGAGGACATGGGTTTGCTAAGAAAGCTGCAGTGCCTCTATGTCCAGCACAATGACATCACGGAGCTGCCCAGCTTCGAGGGCAACGAGGCGCTTAATGAGCTGCATGCCAGCAACAACTTCATAGAGGTTAGCTTCCTTCTATGTTAATCCTTGATCAGAGCTGTCCTTATGAAGTTTTTTCGTTTCCCTTTCTTTCAGCGCATTCCCAAGGATCTATGCAGCAACTTGCCACATCTGAAGATATTTGATTTGCGTGACAATAAAATAACTCAGCTGCCGGATGAAGTGTGTTTGCTGCGCAATCTTAATCGCCTGGATGTGAGCAACAATTCTATCAGCATGTTGCCCGTCACGTTGTCCTCGTTGGCGCATTTGATAAGCCTACAAGTGGATGGCAATCCCATCAAAACCATTCGGCGAGATATCTTGCAATGCGGAACAGCAAGAATTTTAAAGACGCTGCAAGAACGCGCACAAAGCAAGGATCGAGAGTCTGGTGGAGCAGATACTCTGAGTTGCGGTACTGCTAACGCTGCAGGACACGCCGTAGAGGACATGCCCTCCGGCAGTGTGGACAAGTAAGTAGAAGTGGTGCCTGTCCAGCAAACGAACTGATTCAACGCCACAGCAGCTTTCAGCAGCAGTTTATGCACTTTCAATATCAGAGTCAGCAACAGTTCAGGCCACAACCAGACCTCCATCAGTGTCATGCCTTTTATGTCCAGCAATGTCCTCAATCGCAGAGGGCACCATTTATGCCCGGGCTACAGTTTCAGTTGGATCAATGCTATAATCAATGCATGCTTCAGCCACCACCAATGCCTTATGCAAATCCTTTCATGCCAGGTCAAATCTTGGTACCGCAACAGCAGCAGCAACTGCACCAGCAACAGATGCAGCCACAGGAATATGGAAACTTCTCCCGTTGTGGTGCCGTTCAACCGCGTTGGGTGTAGTGTATCATCAAGTCGCTTTAGATTTAGTAGTGCTTCTTTATACCCTCCTGCTTTTTGTTGTATTTATATAATTGTACTTATTTGTGTATCTGTATCTTGCAGATACAAACTGCGTCATACACGCACATTAGCTGTGAATTTGGAGGGACTTACCAACGTACCGGATCAAGTCTTTGAGATTGCCGCCGCGGAGAATGTGCATGTGGTGGACTTTGCAAGGAATCAGCTAAGGGAACTGCCCAACGGGTAAGCAGTTTGTAAAGGAGTGTTTTAAGTTAGTGTATCTGTTTGTAACAGAAAGAAGAGCTCGTAATCTATCTACTGTATCGTTATTTTATTCTGTCCCCAGCTTGCAGCATTTATCCAAACTGGTAACGGAACTGGTGCTCTCCCACAATGCCATCGGTCAAGTGCATCCTTTCATCTCGCAGTTCACGCGCATCTCGTATCTGAACCTTTCGAACAATTTGCTCACCGACTTGCCCAATGAGTTTGGTGTGCTGAATACGTTGCGGGAACTGAACGTGGCCAACAATCGGTGAGTTACAGAGTAGCATCATCGAACTCCTTGCTAACTTGGACCACAAATTTCAGACTTACCTTCATACCCAAATCGTTGTATGAGCTGCAGGGGCTCGAGATTCTGCTTGCCAGCGATAATCAGATTAAGGCGTTAAATGTAGCAGGTTTGGAGGGTATGAAACGATTGAGTACACTCGATTTGCGTAACAATGATATCGATAACGTACCACCCACACTGGGTAATCTAACAAACATTACGTGAGTTCATTCCGATCTCCTACAGAAATAAATTGTTTAAACAAACTTGCTTTACAGACACTTGGAGCTGGTTGGGAATCCGTTTCGTCAGCCGCGTCATCAAATCCTGGTCAAGGGCACCGATGCCATAATGTCGTACCTGCGAGATCGTATACCCACCTAATGCCATTGAATAATGGGCGTGGCAGCAGTTTGGATATACGTATTTAATTATTATTTTTAGCGCATGTTCTTTAAGCACCTTTTTACATTTTCTGTTGTTGTGTTACAAATTTCTGACAAATATGGCTTAACCAAAATTAAGTGGTGTCCACACACCCGCACACACACTCACGCATACAGTCTGTTTGTGTGCTGGTGTGTGGATGCCAGACGCGCATAGTACCCTGTACCAACCACAATTTGAGATCATACTAGTCACGACGCGCACCTCTTTGGTTTTGAAAAGCTCGCAATAAATATAAATATAGAGTATTAAAGGATTTGGAGTGTGTTTTGTGCCTGGAGCCTAGTTGTGTTCGACCACCTCGTTGCGCAGTCTCTTGGCCAGAGTGCGTCGCAGCTGCAGCGCTGCATTGTCCGCCTCATTTGCCGGCGGCGGTGGCGGCATGGACAACTCATCGTTCTCGAGCAGCTGCTGTGCCGCTTGTGCGGAACTGGGACGTGCTCCATGGTGGTGTGCTGCCAACTGCGGCGTGCTGCGTGCCACTGTTTCCTGCAGCTGCTTGGCGCGTGTCTGCTTCTTGATCTCCACGATTTTGTCGCGTTGCTGTCTCAGATACTCCTGACGGGAGACAACATCGTTGGGATCCACTTTGTCGTCCTGCTCGAAGAAGAGATTCAAGCGCTGAAACTTGTCGTTGACCAAATCGAGATTGGCCTCCTGCTCGGGTGTCAGTGCAGCCTCCGGGCTGTCTAGATCATCTGCCACGGTCTTGGCTATCAGTTGCTCCACATCCACATCGGACACAGCGCTGCTGTAAAGGATTACAGGAATTACAGCTGCTTCTACTACTGATGCTGAGCTCACCCTAGTTCTGCGCCTGCAGCATGCTCTTCTGCTCCATCGACTGCGAGACTCTGTGCCAGCTGATGCTTTTCGATAAGATCCAACGCCTGCAGTTGCAGCTCCACATTGCGCTGCGTCATCATGCGTATGAAGATTTTCAAGTCATTGGCAGCCCAGATCTGAAAGTTGACCATAAGTTGAGGCACTTAGAAGACTCCGTTGACTTCTGCTTCACCTGCTGAAAGAGCACCTGATGGAACTGAAAGGGATTCTCGCCCTGTCCCTGCTGTCGCCCCTCCAGGCACGCCAGCTCGAACTGCTCCGGCGTAATGTGCATCTCCTCCATGAAACTGCCCAGCATAAAGTCCACCAAGTTCTTGTACTCCTCATGTATTTGTCTTATATCGGGATTATTCTCATCCATTGGCAGATTGGGATCAAAAACTGAAGAGAATGGGATATGTATATGATATACAGCCGATGACGTGGCTAATCCTTACCCAAGGACTTTTGCTCGATAAACGTTTGGAGTGGAGCATTCCAGACAGGTCCATGCAGGAAACAAACCAGCGAATCAAAGACCCAGGAATCCTCTACAGACATTTTTACCAAATACTCAATAACTCGAACCAAAAGTAACGTCTATGACTTTGTTGAGATTCCAGCAACTCGTTGGAATGGAATTTTTTGTGTTTGGTCCTTGAAATTGTTGCCATGGCAGCGACCAACCAAACCACCCCACTGGCACATAACTAAGCGGTATACATACTAATCGAATACTCCTCGTTAAGTAAAAACACTTGAAAGTTTTGCAATTTATGTTTTTTTTTTTTGTTGTTTAAAAACTATTAAAAACTATGATTTAATTTACTCAATCATAATATAGAGATGTTCAAATTATATATATATATAGTTGTATATATATGTATGTTAGGTATCGTATGTGTGTGTGTGTGTGAGAGTGAGTGAGTGTGTGTGTCAGGATTAGGGGATTAGACAGCATATCATATACAATACACATTTGTTTTGTTTATATTTAATTACTATATATAAACTATAGTTTCCATCATCTATTATGCAAAAATTTCATTTCATTTTATTTATTTGTATTTATTTATGTTTTTATTGTTGCAGTTCAATTAATCAAACAAAAACAACAACATGGAAGGATATATGTATATTTAAATATATTTAATGTGTTTGTGTGTGTGTATGTGGGTTACGGACAGGTTGCTCCAAGAGGGAAACCATTTTGATCGAAAGAAACGAAATCATAAATAAATATAATATTTAATATATATATAAACTATATGTACTATATAATGTTGATAATGATGCACACCGCACATGGCAAATACGTTAATATTATTAACAAATAACTTTATTGTGTGTTTCTATTTGTAGTTTGTGGATATTTCTTGTTTATGTTGTTGTTGGTGTTGCTGTTCTTGTTGTTGGTGTGGCGCTTGTTTCATTAACTATATTAATTTAAATATTAAAAAAAAAAACTTACATGAAAAACGCAAGAAGACTTCTGGTATTATTTTTATCGTTTATCGTTTCTGTTACTTTACGCGTACATTGTTAAACCCTTTTACAATCTATTTGTAATTGCAATTATCATTATTAGTTTTTGTTTTATTTTTACTTTATTTTATTTGTTGCTCTCTTGTAAATGATCTGAATGTGAGTGTGTTTGAAGCGCAACATTTAATTGTTTATAAAATATGTTAATATGCTGCTTAGTTTCGAAAGGACAAGTTGTTGTTGCTGTTTAGGTCTAAAAAAAACCCCCACTTAGTACGACGTTTGCTTTTTATACAAATTCCTCGCAATTATTAATTATTCAACTGTTTTCATTGCCAGTTTAATATTTAATCTTTATGTAATTCGATATATGTTGGGAGATAAATCTAAATTATATACAAGGTTTATTACGTTCTTCCATTTTTAGTTTAAGGGAATTTTACATATGGCTAAAATCGGTCAGAATACAGAAATCCAAAACAAAGTTTGTTCAATTGGCTGATGTAGTTTTTGTACTTATTTCAAAAGCAATTTTTATGCTACTTAGGCCAATGTGTAGACAAATTGTCAAAGAATTGAAATAAAACATTTACAATTGTCAAAACTTGAAAAACAAAAAAAAAACTCATTTTTACAAGGTAACAAAAAAAGAAATTATAAGTATACATTTTATAGACTTTAAAAATTGCCTTTAAAATACGCACAGCCATCAAACGATATGTTGTTTGGCTACATTCTTTTTGGCCAACTGAACAAGCTTTGTTTTCATTACTTTTTTGTAAGTTTTCTTTAGCGGGGGTTCCCTGTGAGTACACAACTTAAGCACGGCCATAAAAACACTCATTTAAACCACAATTCGTCTTTCGCTGCTATCTGCTGTTTTAACTTCTATATTTATATATATATTATTTATTTATTTTGGTTTTTTCTTTCTTAACTTGTTAAGCACTCGAAACACAACGCACACAACAAACTGCAATTGAATGTGTAATTAAGTTTTTCGTTTTGTTTTCGTTTTAGTTGATCAAGAATTGAGTGTGTGTGTCAGTGTTTGTGTGTGTGCACATATTATTTATACCCTATAATTTATATTCATTTTTCCATATACATATATATTTTATTTATATATATATATTGTTTTTTGTTTTTCGTTTTAATTTAGTAAAGTAAGATTTTATAATTTCTTGTTTTACTTCCTCTTCGTTTTGTTATTTTCTTGTTTTGTTTAAAATAAATGTTTTTTATACTAAATTTAATTTTATGATTTTTGCTTGTTCTTCTTACATAATTGCTTACAAGCAAAGCGCTCTCCAGGCGAGGATGTTAAGGACATACTGCCCTCCACATACTACTCCGATACATCCCCTCGTCCTTCACCTCCACTTCTATCTTCATCAAGTGTTTCCAATCCTCTGATGGGGCTAATTAATTGGTTTTAATGTTGTCTTCTTCTTGTTTTTCTTTGTCCGCGTTCTGCTGTGTTTATTATAGTTATTGTATCTCTTGTTGTTGTTGTTGAATCTGCCGTTTCTGGATGTGTATGAGGATATGGGGTGTGGATAGTGTTGTGTGGATTTGTGTGTGTGGTTGTGTGTGTGTATGTACTAATTTATAATTGATGCCGCTGTACTAAAAGTTCCCCTTACTATGCCATACGCGCTCTCTTTTGTGCTTGTGGGCCATCTGAATCCTCATCTTCCTCGTAGTCATCCTCACCAGAGTCGCTCTCATAGTCCACCAGTCCCTGCAGCATTGAATAGTGTTATTTAAATATTATTTCTTTTACTTTAAAACCTTACCTTTTTGGTCATCTTATCTGCATCGCTGCCCATCGCGGGCATCTCGGCGCTAAGCGCGGATTTGTCTTCTTCATCGACTAACTTAAGTTGCGCATCACTGACATCTGTGGCGGGTGTCTGCTCCTGCTGTTGCTCACTGTCGTCGGCTCCGTTGTTGTTGGAGACGGCGGACGCAAGGCTGTTGCTGGGCGTGCTGACTGCCGCCGTAACTGAAGCAGCCATAGCCGTTGCAATCGTTGTTAGAAATTGAGATGCTGCCACGGCGGCAACTGTCGCTGAATCGCATAATGCGGCAGCGGCCGATGTTGATGAAGCTGACGATGATGACGACGTGGATGCTTCCAGTGACGATGAGGATGATGACGATGATGTTGATGATGATGACGAAGAGGACGATGACGCACTATTTGTTGCGGATAGCAATAAATCCTGATTCTGTGGTACAACAGCATTCAATTGCTGTTGTAACTCTGCAATCTCAGGCTGTTGTTGCTGGCTTTCCAATTGCGCCGCAGCGGCCGCATTCGATGTGGATGCCACAGCAGCAGCAGCGGCAGCTGCCACAAGTGTGCTATTCAGGGACAACGTATGTTGTTGCTGGAATGAATGCTGCTGCTGTTGTTGCTGCTGTTGCAGGGCAATATTGGCAGCTGCAGCAAGTTGGACGGCAGCCTGAGCCTGCTCATCGGCGCTGCTCGTCGTTGTGGCTGCCTCCGGGCTACTGCTGCCACTTGCCGCGGGCGCTGTTGCTGATGTGGCAGTTGAAGTTGCACTCGCTGATGGATTCAAACTTCCCAACAATCCACCACTGTGCGGTGACGTACTATGCGGCGGTGATGATTTCTGCTGCTGCGTCGGATTTTGTGTTTGTTGCGGGCCATTCTTTTCGTTGACTGCTGCGTAAAAGGCAAATATATTTATCATCTCAATAGAGGATCGAATAAGAGAACTCACATTTCATGACATTGTTGTAGCTATCGATTTCCTCGGAGAAATCATCTTCCTCATTGAACCACATCTCCTCTTCCTCCTCCATCTGACGTTGATCGCGGCGAAAGCGTCCACCACTGCGAATTATGGGCAGACTTCTAAAAGAAGAATAGATCTTTGTTAGTTAAACTGTACAAAAGCTTAGTCTGCCTTCAGAGATTTACCCGTCGGTGCGATTTTCCATCTTGTCGCGATCCTTTAGCCGATCCTGGTACTGATCATAACGATTCTTAAGGTATTTAAACGTTTGCACATATTCGATTTCATCAAATATCTTGCTAAAGTTTTCCACAAAATATACACACAGGGTGCGTATATCCTCAATCTTAATAAACTCGAACAATTCCAGTATAGCAGACTCCAAAAGGTTATAGCGACCATTGTTGCGAATGAAGGCATCCACAACCGGCGCAAACAGATTGCACTTGACAATATGCCTAAAACGTAAATTAAAATGTATTCAAAATATAATGAAAGTAGTGAAGTGAATATTTACCTGTTATAAAACTCGTCTTTGAGTGCAATTATCTTGCGCAATAGTCGCAGAGCGCCAAGTACAAGGAACGTATGTGTGCTCTTCATTAGCACCAGAATTCGTTTAAGGAGATCTTTTTGCAACAGGAAATTCTTAATATGATAGCTATGATGTTCAACGCAAAATGATAAAATGTCCAGCACAATGCCGAGCAGCTGTGCAGTCTGATAATCCTCATTCTGAGGACGATCGCCCATCGTGTTGAGCATTAAAGGAGCTAAAAAGTAATACACAATTTAATATCCACACACCGTTTAAAGTTTAAAAATAATTAATTACCAACTAGCGTTTGTACGCTATACTTGTAGAAAAAGTTAAGAAAATCGCCCTTCTCAGTCAGCATATTCTCGGGCTCCAATAAGATCTTAATAATGCCCATTAACTGCACGGCAATACCCAGTTCGGGCTCCGAGTCATTTAACATTTGTTCAATGGCAATGTTCAGCAACATTCGCTCCTAATTATGGTATAGAGAATAAGGATTAAACTTTGGTATCGTAAATAATAAAGAATTTTAAACTTACGCCTTCTGGTCGATTAACCTGATTAAGGGTATAGTTTCGCACCACAAGCGGGGAGAATTCCACAATGGCCGTTAGAATGTCTATGGAGGCCGACTTGGTTTTGTTATCGTTCATGACAAGTGTCAGCTCAAGAGCCTGCAAGATGCCCAGGCAGGTGAGGGTTTTATAGAACGAATCCTTGCCTTGTGGCTGCAGATTTTGGGCAAAATTGCAAAACTCTTTCAGAAACAGAACAATATCACGACGCTTCGTATCACCAGTTGCTGGATCTGTGAGCAGGGTGAAGACGTCGAGCAGAAAACGTTCATCCTCCTGAATGAGCGTGACAATCTCAACTTTGTTGAAGAATATAAAACTGGACAAGGTGTTTAGCATGTTATCCTCGACAAATACCGATGGCGTTGGTAATATTATATCCTGTATGTACTGCACCCGAAACGTTTGGTGAATTTTAGCGAGAAGATCCTGATTCTTTATGGGAACAGCTTCGCGAAACTTTGCCCACTGCTTCAGATATTGTCGATGCTTCTTCGGCTGAGCCACACTCGGATCGTACTCGAGGCAGCCAACGACATCAAAGATGGTATCATCGGCAAACATAATCTCGAAGAGAGCATTCTTATTAAGTAAGAATATATTTTTAAAGATCTCGAAAAGATGATGAAGTCCCTCTGTGTTGTCCAGATCCTCGCAAACAAGAAACAAACTTAGCAGCTTTTTGATATAGTTCTCCGACTCCAAAGCCATGGAAAGCTTTTCCTTGCGTAACGGCGTGGAAAGGCAGTTCTGTATTATTTCAGAAATATCTTCGAGACGTGATAATTCACACGGCGGCAACTCGATGGGAGGCGCCGTATCGGACATATCCTCAAAACGCTCATCCTCTGATTCCTCGACAATATCCTGTGTGATTTCCACCGATGGATCTTTTCCTTGCACCTGTCAAAATGGAATAAAATGAACGTAAAATTCGACCAAGTTTTTCTCGATAATTTTATACAAACCTGACATATCTTTTCCCATATTTCGTCACAACCAGCTTTCTCCTGAAAACTCAAAGCCAAATCAAAGTTATCGCCCTCGGACCAGACAATTAACGTATCCTGCTGCTTCTGATAAGCCGTATCCGGCTGTATTTTACTCTCCAACAGCAAGGAACCATCCGACTCAGCGCGCACCAGCAACGATGTGCCCTTGAGACGTTCCACATACGTTGAGGAGACGTGTCCAGTGCCACGATCGTCCCATTGGCGCTCTGCGTTCAGTGCATAGAGTTTAACACGTCGGCGGGTGTCAGTCGTCATGGTTAGGCTTGAGGCTTTAAGGCTTACGAAGTCCGCTTGTTTCTTATTCTATTTCTTTATTTTGTTGTTTTTCTTCCAGTTTCAGTTGTAGTTATAATTGTTGCCCAAAATGTTTAAAATTTTAAGCTTCGATAAATTATTCTTGTGTGTAATTTCGCGGGTTCAGTGGCTTGTAGCCGCGCGGTTGGGCTAGTCTACTAGACTAATTAGAATTAAATTAGGATATTGAATTTGAAATTCAAAGCATTCGACTAATATCTATCCTTGACTGGCATATCCATGTTATATTGTTATGCTGTAATTGTGATCTGCGCTCGCGGCAAAACTGCAAAAAGAAACAAAAAAACAAGCACGTGAAAAAATAATCAAAACAAAATTCTTGTTCATTTTAAATTGTCACTTGTTAAATCCCTTTTTGTTTTTATTTTGTCATTTCATACTTTGATCGACATCTGAGTAGTTCATTTACTCAAATACGTTCAGTATGAGCAATAAGTTTCATGAGTTTTTCAACACTGTTTCATGCATCATGCATTCCATTTTGTTCATATACTTCACACAGGCAAATCTCTTAGTATATGACAAATTTAAGTAAATATATGTGAGCGAAGAGACGAAACAGCTACAATAGCAATAAATGCGTATCAAAACAAAACCTGCAAACATCGTACAATGAATGAAAATGTGAAAGCTACGTTTGATGTTGATATCAATACCAATGCACTACGTCTATATGTATGCGTAGATTTGCGAGTAGCGTGTGTGCATACTCATGGCAGCATAAACTACTCGCAAAAAGAAATGATAAAATGCCTTCTGCCAGACTGTTTACAAACATACAGCAAAAAACAAAAAGTGAAAAAACAATCGTTTTTGAAATCTCTCCACAACGCACTATTGTCTGTTTTAGTGTGTGTTCGTGTGTGAGAGAGTGACTTTTTATTTCTGATGTCTACATTGCAAACTATTATCGCGCTTTCGCCAAATCGACCCACAGGGACGGCAAATGCAAACACGCGCGCGACAAAAACAAACAAAGTGAGTGGTCAGAACAAGCGAAAAAGAGAGAATAGAGAGAGTAGCACATAGGAAAGAGAGTGCAAGTACATTCTCATACATACATACGTTTGTGTGTGTAGTTAGTGGGTGGCGGCCGGCAAGCGGGGGAAATTCGCTTTGACGAGATTAGATTATCACACACACACAAACACGCGTACATACATACGCACAAACACTGTTGCTACAACCGTCTGCCGTACGCACAAGGCAACAAAAATCAATGAAAAGCAAGTGTAAAAAAAGTGTGTAAACAGAACAGAATTTGGTTCATTCTAAAACCGAATACATATAGAGACAAGGTCTACGTCATCGATAGAGGAAACGTCGGAAAGTCACCAAAAGCCAGTTTCCCCGTTATATTTTGATAGACACCGGCGCCAAGGCACCGCTTAAAATGCGTGTTGTGCTTCTTAACACGCTTAAATAAACATGACTTATGTTTATTATTCATAAAGCAATCCCCAAAGTATTTAAAATTAATAATAAAGAGAGAAGCTATAGTTCAAGTACATAGTGCACATGTGTATGTGTTTGAATATAGGTAAATCTTGGTTGTTTTCACATTCGGAAAAAGGGCGCCGTTATAGACACCCACTGATAAGGTGCTTAGTAATCTATCCGTGTGAGAGGAACCTCTCGCGAAGGTGTATCAAAACAAAAGCAGCAATTAAAAACAAATGTTGGCATTGGAGGGCATTTACGCAATCAACAAATTGTCTTCCAACTAAATGAAAAGCGTAAAAACTAACACATTGAAAATCTAAACACATAAAAACAAATGCAAATTATTATTTTTGCCGCTAAGGAGGTGATCAATGGATAAATTTAAAAACTAGCAAATTCGCAAATTCATAATTAGAGTCATCGTTGCGGTGAACAGAGAGAAAGAAATAAAAACCCACCTCAGTCGCCCAGCAACAGAGTTAAACGTTAATGAAGAGGGGGGAGAGAGGAATGGATTTGGGAGAGTGCTGATGTCGCTGTCAAAAAAGAAGCAAACACAATGGCAATAAAAGCCAAATGAAAAAATATCGACACTGCCTGCAAGTGACAAAAAAAAGGGGCGAGGCTGGAGGCGCACACGATTGTATGTGTGATGCGTGCGCGCAATCGAAACAGGGAAATAAGCAAAAAGGAATACCAAAGTGTATACAGGACAATGACAATACGCCATGATTCTGTTGTTGTTGTTTTTGCCGCTGGAGACAGCGAGTATCTTTATTTCGTACGGGTACATGTATGTGCATGTGTGTTGGTGTGATGGATCTCATACAATGAATGACCAGCAAAAGCTACAAGAAAACGAACGCGTCGTATCTTGTTCGGAATATGCAGAATACGCGCGCATATGTATGCATATACACACACACACATATATGTGCGAGCATGAGTGTATTGCTTGTGGTGGGCTGAGCAAGAGACGTCAACATGCATACACAAATATGCACGGATATGTCCCGTTTATGGCCTTTGGTCACTTTTAAGCTACTATTACGAGAAAATATTTCGCTTTTGACATTCAAATTCCTTTAACAAAATATATGAAATTCACACACACACACACACTTTCACGCAACATCTAGTAAGTACATCGCATTTTGGGCAGTTTCTTTTGCTTTCATTCAATAAAATTATTGCGAATGACAAGCGCAAAACAGAATCGCAAAAAATTGCAGCGTATATCTGGCAAAGAGCATGCCAAAGAAAAATGCCGTCTACGCTCGCAATTTTCACACACTCACACACAGACCGTCTTGGTCGTAATTTTATGACGCATGTCTTATTTTCATAGGTTTTGTTTTGATTTGCAGTAAAAACACGACTTTATTTGCTGATGTATTCTCGCATGAGGAATAAATGTTTTCAATTTAATTAAACGCACAAGATGTATAAAAACATCGGGTACACACCACGCAGCCACACGGAGTCATCACGTACACACCGAAACCAAAAGTACGCGAGCGCAAAATCCACCACATGTAACAGCGGCAATGTCCAAATTCAACACACTACAAAGTAGAAGAACCAAAAACTCAACACGACGAACGTTTGTTGCATAAAGTACGAGTACGATAGTCCATAAATGAAAACAATTTACCTCAAAATATGCAATGTTCACACAGCGGCCGGATAATATTTTCAAGTTTAATATATGTTCGATGTTTTGCACTGAAAACATTAGACACTAGTACTTACGAGTCATTAGAATCAAGTATAGTTACACGCGAAAATTCACATGCACACCTAAACGTACATACACACACATATACACGCTCAGACAACACAGAAGCCGCAAGAGGGCAACAGCGGTGTAAGAGAGAGCGCGAGGGGTAATATTGAATCTTGTACCAAATAATTGTATGCACTCACGTTGCAATTCCTTGTTTTTGCTGTTGGCTGCGGCTTTACACATTTGTTTAATGTATATACAATTTGCGTTTGCGCATATTTACTGTTTCCAACACCTTAATTACCATATATTTTCGGTTTAGCTTTTATTTTACAATTTTTCGCGGAACGGACGCTGTTCCAACCGAGACGACGACGATTTTGTGCTGTGCTGACGCCATATTGTTTTTTGTATACATCGATACGTGCAACGATATATATCAATCTATCGATGTAAAATGTAAACAAAAGTATGACCATAAACAAGAATTAGTGTTGAGCAGTGCTTGCTAATTCTGCTATCCAGCACTGCTAGTTGCTGTTTAATTTATTTATTTGTTTGGCTAAATATTCTTGCTATGGAACCGAAGACTCACAAATATTTCAGCATTCCGGCAAAGTACAGCGGCAGCTCTGTAGAAGATTTGGAATTAAACATACAGAAATATGGCGACAACGTTGTTCGCATGCAGCTATTGAATCGAGTCCATAAAAAACAATGCGGTGCACAGCTCAAAAGATTCCTGTTACTTGCCGGCTTAGCAACAATTTATTATTTCTTTGTTCTGACGCTGGGCGAGAACCCGGCGAAAATTCAACAGCCTCACATCCTATATCCAGGCCTGCTATGGCTGGCGCTGGCATTCAAGATACTACGCACCACCCTCGATCTGGTACACTCCGAGAAACTATTCTACAGTTGGGACATGGCTTTGCAAACGGAAACAATTCGTACGTTTGGGCGCAAGTCCGTATTTTGCGTACAACGTGGACATTTGCACGACATTGTGCTCAACGAAGTGATCGAAAATGTAATCTTCATATACTTATTGATTATATGTATATATTAAAGCAGCTATTTCTTTATAGTTAGACGTAAAGTACATGCTAATACTCCGCACCAAGGGAAGCATGTTCACAGAGCGTCCCATAATCCCACTATTTAATGTAAGTGCTTCGGTGTCCTAGTAGTATGTTCAGCATACTTTAACGTTTATTTGCAGAGTCTTTCACCTTCCTTTGAGTGTTTAAAGGACATTCAATTAATTCTGCATGGTTACTGGCTGCATAATAATATGGAGAAATCCAAGCAGAACTAGAGTGTGGACTTGCACATCGCATCGTAGAGCTCCTCCAATTTGTGCAGCTTGACATATTTAAAAGATTTTAACAATAAGCTAAATTTCCAAAGACTGTTTATAAAAATACTGATTGTTTTACCTGTAACATTGGTGTGTATTCTTCTTTTTGTATGATTTGGGGAGGTATTTTGGGAATGTTTAGTTCAACGTCAACTCTGTTGAACTCACCGCGTAACTGCAAGCATAGGGAAGTTAGTTATTAGGCTCTTTAAAAGGATTTAGTTCTTGGTTTTACCAAATTATTTAACTCAGCTGTGTATGCATGTTTGGCCATTTTTCGATAGAATTCCATATAAGTCGATTTGGTAAAGTTTAAATCCTCTTGCGCCTTGCGCATCTCATGAACTTGCTGTAGTGTCATATCTGCAGATATATAATTTATTTATACCACTTAATTTGTACATTTTATTTATCAATTAATACATACTCTCCATGTTTTGGCGTCTGTTTTTTCGAATGTTTTCTAGTGTTGTAAAGCGCAGTGGTTGCGGCAGCTGGCGCATAACAGCACTGCGTAGTCAGCTGACGTCATTTGGCAATGAAAATAAACAAGATTGCGTTTTGTTTATGTGCCAAGTTCACAAGAGCGGAATTTTAATGATTCTATTATAGACGTGGTCTATCTCCAGGACTTGCACGGAGTCCACATCCTATACACAAATTCACCCCGACAATCAAGCAATGCAAAGAAGCTGAATGAAATTTAAATTGAAGCAATAATAGCAACACAAAACCGTAAGTCAAGTCGACTCATAGACTAAAAATACTTATACGGGCGTGTCAGCCACATGGTGATCACATTTTTCCAAATATGTTTGATTAATTTGTTTTCAGTTCCTTGTTAAATTAACCGGTATTGTGAAAACCGACTCGCCATGAACCGTTCGGAACCCATTCCTATACGGCGTGATCGCTCCTTTGACAGCGTTCTCAATCGTTTGCTCCGTATGCGTTCCCAGAATCATGAAAGTTTCCGTGCAGCGATGTACAACTTTCTAATCGCAGCTGGCGTTGCTGCTTTTGTAGCTGTGTGCTTTATCTTGGGCCCCTTTGTGCGTCCTCTGCTCTGGGCCTTCCTCATGGGCGCGGTTCTATTCCCCTTTAAGCGTAAGCTGGCAGAATTATTGAATAATTGGTTTCTACGCTTGGAGGAACGGGACTCGAACGTACTTGTCTCAATTTGCCTGGCCCCACTGGAGGCTACCGAGCATTGTGGACGTTTGTTGATCAACTGGTTATGTCAGCATTGGCAGCTGCTGCTTTCCGGCTGTGGCATCGCTGTCAGTATCAAACTTCTTGTCCTGTACGCTCCACAGGGATTCCTGCTTGCTCTCTGGAACTGGGTGACCTTCTCCCACGGACTCTTTGTACGCATCATTGGCTTTCTAAACTTCTATGTGGTGAGTTCATTCAGGTGGTCTGCCAATGAGAGTAATTAACTAATCAGAGCATCTGTTTCTATAGCTGCTCGTTTTGATCGCTGTTTACTTGACTTCTGTGCACTTTTTCTGGTCGCCCGAGAAAAGCTCCCACTTCGTCATTGCCGGCCAGTCCATGTGGATAGCCATTGCCGGCTATCTGTGCAGCTTTTTGGGAGCTCTGCAGGTGCCAGTTTTCCTTCTTGTAATGACCTATGCTGTGGTCTCCACTGCGTATCATCTGCAGACCAGCGAAGACAGTGATTCCATGTCATTTATCGACCGTCTGCAAAAACTGTTCGATAAGATTGACTTTGAGAAATCACTGAGTAAAATCAGCATTAGTCGACGAGCTGGAGGCGAGGCCACATTGCAATCGGAAGTGGAGGACATTTCACTCAGTGATACCATCGATTCCACAGACACCTTCGATGCGAAGCACGAAGACGATGCCGAAACTGGACATCAAAGTGATACCTTCTTTAAGCTGTTGTTTTATGCCTGCCTGGGCACCTTTCTGTATCGCAACATTTGGATGTTCATTCTGGCAGCTGTGCCTGTCCTGCTGCACTTACTGTTTACCATTTGCTCCTATACGGGCATCACACAGTTTGTCTGTGGCAAGATCAATGATGGCTATCAGGCTCTGAGGGTGAGTGCTTAATTTATTTAACTCCAAACTATTTATATAAGATTTCTATTTTGGATTAGGCTTGGGCTTTGGATCATCATTCGGCTGTGCTGCCGCTGTGCCTGCCTGGCGTGCTAGAGCTGAACTATAAGATCAATAGCGTTGTCCGAGATTCGCTTAAATCGTCTGTAGAGTCTGTCACCTCGATACTCATGATCATACTCATGCTGCTCATCATCATCTTTCTGAGTGTTTTCTTTTGTGTCAACATCTATTCAGAGACCATTGAAGTGGCATACTTGGGCAAAGATCTAATTAACAAGACAATCACCGATCGTCCTGAACTAATTGATATTCTGCCTGCCAATATACAGGCGTCCATCGATGATGCGCTCGATAATGCACATCATTATGGACGACGTAAGATTGAGACCTACATTGATGATTGGCTGGCGGATGCGGACAAGGTGCATGCCACCAAACTGAAGGAGCAAATCCTCGATGTCTGGGATCGTCTCATACAGTATTGGATTGATTTCAATAAGGCGGGCTCGTCGTATGGTCCTCGAGTACCCACGGATGCGCTAAAGAGCACCTTTGGTGAGATTGTCGACAATCCGGGTAAGTGCCAAATCCAATTTGTGATTTATTCCTCTAGTTTTTATTATCATTTGTCCTTGTTGTGAGTTATTATTTATTTAAATTAATGGAATTTAAGCTTTTTAGAGTTGGTTTCTGTTTTGGCCTAATCCTACCATCCTGTAGTATTTTTCCGTCTGCGTCGTCTCCAAATAACTCATTACATGTTGCATCTGCTAACACTTAATTATTTATTTTAACCAAGGACATTTTAAAGAGCTAGTTTTAGTGGCAAAACAGGGCATCATTGGCTGGGCGCAGAGCAATACCCAAACCATATTGGAGGTCGCCGAATCCTTGTGGCACATCATACGCACCAACATCTCCGTGATCATGAGCGTCGCTGGCGAAATTCTTTCCCTGCTGCTGTCGGGCGGACAGGCCTGCATTGAGTTCATTCTGGACATGGTAGGAGCTGTCAACTATAACCTACTTCAAAGATTTATAATTATTTGAATCTTTTGCAGATTGTCTTCTTTACGGCGCTGTTCTATCTGCTGTCCAGCAGCCAGGAGAAGTATGCTCCTCTGCAGATCACCAAATATCTGGGTTACTCCACCTCGGGCATTAAGGTAGCCGATGCCCTAGAGAACTCCATAACAGTGGTGCTCATGTCCATGTTCAAGTGCTCCACATTTACGGGCTTATTCACTTGGCTGGTGCACACTGTCTTTGGTGCACGCATTGTCTTTCTGCCCTCCGCTTTGGCTGCACTGCTGGCAGCTGCACCGTTCCTGGGCAGCTACTGGTGTGCCGTGCCTGCATTTTTGGAGCTTTGGCTGGCCCAGGATCGCTTCTATGCAGGGCTTATACTGTTTCTGCTGCAGTTCTTTGTGCCCTCCTCCTTCGAGACGGCAATCTATGCAGATCTCAAGGGGTAAGTGAGCAGCTTAATGAGCGCAGAGGAGACTAATTAACTTGTTGTACTCTTGCAGTGGCGGACATCCGTATCTGAATGGTCTGGCGATAGCTGGCGGCATGTACTGGATAGGCTGGCAGGGAGCCATCTTTGGACCACTCATGCTCTGCTTCTTCATTGGCCTGTTCGAGGTGGCCACGATGGCGATGCGAACGAACCAGGAGCCAAGGTATGTTGGAATGTCCAGATAGTTAGACACTTTGCATGCGAGTTAAGAAACTTTTTAAATAAACTGCAGCCTAAGGATTTAAGTAAGTTGCCTTTTTCTTTTCCTATAATTTATTCAGCTGCTTGTAATAATTAATAGTAAAGTTTAAGTTTTAAATAATAAATTTAATGTTTTGCAGACGCAGTTCGGATGAGGAAACACGCACTACGTGAGTTCGTTCAATTGGATTGTTTGGAACGCTGAAAAACTACGAATTTCTTCCTTAACTCGAAATGCAAACTAACAAATCCATTGGCCCAGTTAAGCAACTGGCCAACTAACTTGTTATTGTCATCACAGTTTGTGCTTAGTTATTTTATTTTCTCTTAATTCTTTTTTAAAATTTGATGCATTTTTTACGTTTGCCATGTTGTACTAAATTGAAAAGTATGCAAAAATACGATTCCGTCTTGAAATCTCTGTATTAAAATTAACGAATAACTAACTTATTTTTAGACAAGAAACGTCTAAATCCTTAATTCCATGCTTTTCTAGGGTATACACGCTTCGATCAGCCGAAGCTAGCTTTCTAGTTTTAGTCTCTATCTATTATATAATGCTTTTTTGTCTTGCTTTTGTGTATATATAGAAAAAAAAGTGAATTTACGTAAAGCTTGATTCTATACAAACAGAGAACAAAAACCGTAAACCGGTTCAAATGCAAGAAAGTACCTTATTTTGAGCTCGCTAAAAGTGTGATTTGTTTAAGCTAAAACTAAGTTCAAAGTTCCGTTTTGCCAATAAATGTCAATACTAACAACAAAAAAAAACAAAAACCTTAGCCCAGTTAATTTGGAAAGTTCTACTTGCAGTGAGAAACCAGTTGGGGGGAACGAGAAAATCGAAATGACCGAAAATCGAAACGGGGAAAAGCCGAAGGGAAAACCAGTTGTGCTGAAAATCATAACTCGAATGCTGCATCCACTGGATACACCGAAACCAACGAAAACCAGTTGAAAAACATTTAGAACATTTAGTTTATTGCATGAACGTGTCATTAAAAATCATTTGAACTTAGTTGGTATATTGGTTCTTGAAGGTGAACTCGGGATGGCGCTCCACACTGAAAGAAGTTACAATAAAGTTGTGATTAATTTCCAGAACAATCAGTTCTTTGTTTTGACTTACCCATGGAAAAAGGCAAAGTCACAGACACGTATGTTCTTGTCCAGCGCGGAGAGTTTGGCAATCTCCTCCTCGGTCAGCTTAAAGTCAAAGACATCGAGATTCTGCTTCAAGCGATCGGGATTTATGCTCTTGGGAATGACTATGACACCGTTGTCGATGATCCAACGGAGCAGCACTTGGGCAGGTGTCTTGCCATGCGCGGCAGCAATCTCCTTGACCTCCGGAATGTCCAACAAATCGGGCACCTCACGCACAAGTCCAGCGCCAGCATTGAACTTGGCAATGCCCCTGGAGCCCAAGGGGGAATAGGCAGTAACTGCCACATTCTGTGCCTTGCAGAAGTCAACGAGATCCCGTTGCTGGAGATACACATGATGCTCGATCTGGTTGTTGGCTGGTGGAATTTTGCAATTCTTCAGCAGACGTGCGACTTGATCCTTGCTAAAGTTGGAAACGCCAATCGATTTGGCCAAGCCGTTGGCTACCAGTTTCTCCATCTCCACCCAGATGGCAGCATGATCCGTGGACACATCGGGAATCATAAGACCCTCCTCGTCCAGCTTGAAGCTGCCGTCTTCGTTGATGAAGAGCGTGAAGGGCGTGTGAATCAAGAACATGTCCACATAATCCAACTGCAGATCAGCCAAGGATTTCTTAATAACCGGCTCCACTTCATGTGGGCGATTGGCTGTAAAAGGGCAACACTTTAGTGGGCACGGTGGGAGTGGAGAATTAGAAATGCTTACAAATCGGTGGCACTTTGGTCACTATGTAGAGCTCCTCCCGCTTGACCTTGCCGGCATCGAGCCAACGCTTGAGGACACGCCCAATCGCCTGCTCATTGCCATAGACTGGAGCTGTGTCTATGTGCCTGTAGCCCGCCTCCAAGGCAGCATCGATTGCGGTCTCGATTTCCTCATCGGATGCCTGTTGTGATTTGTGGTTTTTAATCATTATATTAATTAATCAAAGCAAACAAACTTAGCTAGTCATTGTTGTCTTTAATTACACGAGTACAGTGAAACCTCTCTTAACGGACACCCCCTTTGCCAGCCCATTAGGGTTTTCTCTGTATTGACGACAATGCTTTCCACTTGTATTCTATTTGGAGAAAGTTAACCCACTGTACACAGATCGCATCGCTTTGTTTATAGAACTCTGAAACCGGTCATCTGCTGCATTCCCAGCTCTGCCCTCCCCTACTCCACTGCCCCATCCCAATCCCCTCTAATGACGTGACACTTTGGATTTCGAGTGTAAGAATCGATTGTGTATAGTATATGTAAAGTTAAATATAGCATATCACGCACTCAGCATATGTCTTTTCTTTTTAATTTCCCATGTTTTATGCTCAGGGACGTTCTTAATTTGATAACGTTTCTTACCTGCCAGGTGCCAATGCCAATGATTGGCATTTTTTCGCCATTGTTGAGAGTTACGGTCGGAGTGTTGGCCATTTTTCAAAATTTAATCACTTGTTGAATACGTTTTTTAAAGATTAAGTAAATTAAGTAGAACAAACACAACCGTTTCCGTCGAATACTGCGTCTGGAGTGATTGGTTAGGGCTAGCAAGCATTGCCGGCATGAACGAAAGCTCTTACAAAGCTTTTATGCAGCGCACAGTGGATGTATTAGAGCTTTAATGGCACAAAAACGTTTGGCTATATTTTGAATACCAAATAAATACTACAACATACCGAGCTTCCTCAGTGCTGGTTAACGCTGCCTGAGCAAACGATAGTAGTCGTGAGCATCAAAAGTGGCGGTATCGATATTGCAGTCTTAAAGGTATCGATATCAGTGCCGGTTGTTCGGAATTCAGATTTAGCGGCGTATTTATATTGTAAGTTTGCTGTTTACACGCAATAAAAGAGCAAATTATACCAAGTTTATCAGTGAAATAGGTATTTAGGTATTTACCTATTTAGTGCGCATTTGTTAGTTGTTGTTAGCCATAGTTGGTTGAGAATTCAACAGGTGGGTACATGCGCACGCAGCACGTGTTGTAAACGCGAGAGCAACAGCTCTGTGCGTCTCTTTCGCACTCACAGCAAACCTACAACGCCACAAATTGAGCATAAATAACTGTGCGACTTGAATTATATTAAATTTAAGTGTAAAATGTTACGCAAAGTGCCGCTAATAGTAATACTAGGCTCAACGGGCACTGGAAAGACGAAACTATCGTTGGAACTTGCCGAACGCTTTGGCGGGGAAATTATAAGCGCCGATTCCATGCAGGTTTACACAAATTTGGACATTGCCACTGCAAAGGCTACAAAGGAGGAGCAGTCACGTGCCAGGCATCATCTGCTGGACATAGCCACGCCAGCGGAGCCCTTTACAGTTACACACTTTCGAAATGCAGCCCTACCAATTATGGAACAACTCTTGGCCAAGTCCAAACCGCCCATTGTGGTCGGCGGCACCAATTACTACATTGAGTCCCTGCTCTGGGACATACTGGTAAGCTCTAAGGAGGAGCAGAGCACTACCGAAACTGAGCATCATTTAAGCAGCGAGCAAATGTCCCAGATGACAACTTTGGAGCTGCATAATCACTTGTCTCTGATTGATGAGAGCAGCGCCAACAGGATTCATCCTAACAACCGACGAAAGATCGAGCGGGCTATTGAGGTGTACCAGAGCACCGGCGAGACATTGACGGCCAAGTTAATGGAGCAGCGGCAGCAACCCGGTGGCAATCGCCTTGGTGGTCCCCTGCGATATCCTCATACGATTCTGCTCTGGCTGCGTTGTCGCCAGGATGTGTTAAACGATCGTCTCGACCGGCGTGTGGATAGCATGCTGCAGCAGGGTCTGCTCCAGGAGTTGCGACAGTTCCACAACACACACGCCGGCGTCACAGCCCAGGCCTATACCAAGGGTGTGCTCCAGACCATTGGCTACAAGGAGTTTGTGCCCTATTTGATGAAATACAGTGAGCAGCAGGATGCTGGGGTGGACGAATATCTAAGAGCACATCAGTATCAACTGCCCACCAACGATGAACTCCTGGCAATGGATGGTGAATTGGCAGAAAGTCTGCAACTGCTCAAGAGCTGCTGTGATGAACTGAAGCTGGTGACGCGTCGCTACTCAAAGAAGCAGCTCAAGTGGATCAATAATCGTTTCTTGGCCAGTAAAGATCGCCAAGTGCCTGATCTCTACGAGTTGGACACTAGCGATGTCAAAGCCTGGCCAGAAAATGTCTACAAAAGAGCAGAAAACATCATCGAAAGTTATCGGCTGGACGAGATTTGTGAGATTGAACCAATGGCGAAGCGGGAACATCCTGGCGCTGATCTTAATGAGGAGACGAGCAACTTTTGTGGAATTTGTGAACGCCATTTTATAGGCGAATATCAGTGGCAGTTGCATCTGAAGTCAAACAAGCACAAGCGGCGCAGGGAAGCCAAGAGACGCAAGGAGCGCGAGGCAGACGAGGGGCAGAAGAAGGCGAAGTTGGAGAGGGAGACGGGAGAGCAGGGAGAAACGAAGGCAGAGATGGGTGGAGCAGAGGCGGAGACGAAGGCGGTTGCAGCGACAACTGCAGCTCAATTTCATACACCCATCAATGCTGATAAGCAATAAATCCAATCTATTTACGTATACAAAACCTGAGAAGTTGATTTCATTTTGTTGTTGTTTTCAATACCCTTAAAGAGGGTATACTAGACTTTGTCACAAAACTCGTAAGGAGGCGTGGCACAGGCCATACAGTGTGTGATCAGCAGCAGCCAAGGGATGCAGATTTGTGCCTCTCCATTGGCTTAAAGCTATTATATCATTACTGCTCTATAATATCAGCATTAGCTGAGTACTTATGTATATATAATTATATATGATATATATTGGATTATGTCACCGATAGTGTATTAAATCTTTGGCGTACCAAAGTTCCTTCGTTTTTCTTGTTTTTCCTCTTTTTGCTATTGCTGATGCAAACGAATCAGTTGACCCCTTTATCCCCCGGGAAGCAGCTCCAGTTATCAGTTGAAACCGCAGCCCACAGAGGTTGTTGCCTAGCAAAAAAGTCAGAAATAAAATAAATAAATCTATAGATGTGAACAAAAACATGTTTTTGATTGCAATTTGAAACCGTTTTCTGGGCACTGACATTTTTGCATCTTTCATTTGCAGTTCAGTTGCCGATTGAAGCGGACACACAGAGGATTTGGAACGATGGCAAGCAAGAAAATAGGTGGGTTCATCAGCAAGATCTTTATGTAACTCAATTTCCAACTCATGCGACTTTCTCTTTGTGCAGCACTTTTGAGCGTCTCGGACAAGACGGGTCTGCTGGAGCTAGGCAAGAGTCTAGTGGCACTTGGCTTCAGTTTGGTGGCCAGTGGTGGCACCGCTTCCAGTCTGCGTGCAGCGGGTTTGCCCGTGCAGGATGTCTCTGACATTACGGGTGCTCCCGAGATGCTGGGCGGACGTGTAAAGACACTGCATCCGGCTGTCCACGGTGGCATCTTGTCGCGCACCACCCCAAGTGATCTGGCAGACATGAAGCAGCAGCACTATGATCTTATCCAGCTGGTCGTCTGCAATCTGTATCCATTTGCCAGCACAATTGCCAAGCCTGATGTCACTGTCGCCGATGCCGTGGAAAATATTGACATTGGAGGCGTCACCTTGTTGCGTGCGGCAGCCAAGAATCATCAGCGGGTTACGGTCATCTGTGAGGCCGTCGACTATGCCCGTGTGCTGGCCGAGATTAGTGCCAAGGGAGATACCACTCCGGAGACACGTCAGGCACTGGCTCTGAAGGCTTTCACCCACACCGCCAGCTATGATGACGCAATTTCCGATTACTTCAGAAAGCAATACGGAGCTGGATCTTCCCAGTTGACGCTGCGGTACGGCATGAATCCCCACCAGAAGCCAGCACAGCTCTACACGCAGCTAGCACAGCTGCCATTACGTGTGCTGAACGCCTCGCCGGGATTCATTAATCTTTGCGATGCCCTCAATGGCTGGCAATTGGTCAGGGAACTGAAGAGAGCTCTCAACCTGCCGGCAGCCACCAGTTTCAAGCATGTCTCGCCAGCTGGAGCGGCTGTGGGTGTGCCACTCAGTCCAGAGCAGGCCAAGCTCTGCATGGTCGATGATTTGTATGAGCAACTCACTCCCCAGGCCACTGCCTATGCCCGTGCCCGTGGCGCCGATAGAATGAGCTCCTTTGGTGACTTTGTAGCGCTCTCCGATGTGTGTGATGTGCTTACGGCTAAGATCATCTCTCGCGAGGTGTCCGATGGTATCATTGCCGCTGGCTACGAACCAGAAGCTTTGGAGATTCTTAAGAAGAAGAAGAATGGCAGTTACTGCATTCTGCAGGTAAAGATTACTGGTGAATAGATAGATAGAGTTCCTTAATTGATTTCATTTCCATTTGCCATTAGATGGATCCCAATTATGAGCCCAGTGCTGTGGAGCGCAAGACCATCTTTGGCTTGACGCTGGAGCAGAAACGCAATGATGCCGTCATCGATGCCAGTTTGTTTGCCAATGTGGTCAGCAAACGCAGTCCCATGCCCGAGGCAGCTGTTCGTGATCTGATCGTGGCCACCATCGCCCTCAAGTACACGCAGAGCAATTCCGTTTGCTATGCTCGCGATGGCCAGGTGATTGGCATTGGTGCTGGCCAACAGTCGCGCATTCATTGCACACGTCTGGCCGGTGAGAAGGCTGACAATTGGTGGCTTCGCCAACATCCTAATGTTGCTGGCATGAAGTTCAAGGCGGGTGTGAAGCGTGCCGAAATCTCCAATGCCATTGACAACTATGTGAATGGCACCGTGGGCAAGGACATGCCCATGTCACAGTTCCAGAGCATGTGAGTTTAGCTGAAGGATTGAAAGCTTTGCAGGAGTAACGTTTGGTCTTTTCACAGGTTTGACAAGGCTCCTGAGCAGCTGACTACGCAGCAGAAGCTGGACTGGCTAAAGCAATTGAAGGGCGTTGCTCTTGGCTCCGATGCCTTCTTCCCCTTCCGGGATAACATTGATCGCGCTAGACTCGTAAGTACTTGACTGATATCCCCACCTGGTTAACTGACCCAATTACCAATGATTTCTACTTACTCCTGCAGAGCGGCGTCTCGTACATTGCCAGTCCGTCGGGATCCACCAACGATGCGGGCGTCATTGCTGCCTGTGATGAGCATGGCATCATCATGGCTCACACTAATCTGCGTCTATTCCACCACTAATTTTACTCTAATCTCTGCTTGGCATTCCCTGCATTCCACAAATAAAAGACACCATTTAAGTTAGTTAAACGATTCGCTGCCTTGACTAATTGCTAATATTTATTAAGAAGGATTTAGTGGCTAACTAATGTACAATGTTGGATTCATGTTCTACTCTTAGTAGCGTCGGCTGCGTCGCTTGCGACAGGCACCACGGCAATTGCACACAAAGATGATGAAAGTCAGACAGAAGAGCACCACGGAAGCCAGCACCAGAGCCACTGATGTGGTCTGATCGTAGCTCGCCGTTGGATCGAGCACATGCTGTGAGGGCAGCAGCTGGAAATCGATGAGGACTTGAGTGCCATTTGGCGGTGGACACGGCTGTTGCACAATAATCTCCTGATGTTGCACCTGTCGGGTGGGAATTGTGATTGAATTGGGAGTTAAATAAAGTACATGGATTTAAACTCACCTGTTTGTTGCGACACAGCTGCAAGCCCGCCGAATTGGCCAAGGTCTCCGCACTGTATTCATCCTGCACCAGCACGGGCAGCAGCCAACGCTGTGGTGACACCAATTGCAGCCAGGACCAGAACTTGGAAAGATTACGCGGATGCACCAGATAACCACCGACTGTGGCCAGTCCCAGACTGAGCAGACCATTCACAAGGCTGGCCGACACCTTGCAGGGCAAGAGGTGAGCACAGAACAGGGCCAAGGTTTGAATAACAGTCAGATAGAGCAGCATGTGACCTGTTGGAGAAGAAGGATGCGTGATTAGCGAGGAAGAGTTGAAGAAGGGAGGAGAACGGGAGTAGAAAAGGGAGGACGAAGAGAAAGGAAAAGAAATAGCAGTTGGAATACAAGACGATATTGGTGGGAAGAAATCGAAGGTTTAGGAGGAATAGTAGGAGGAGGAAAAGAACAAGCTAGAAGGTGGAGGCACTGACTTACCCATGTACAAGTAGATGCCCGTGTCGCTGCTGTTCGAGTAGGTGTAGAGACCAGCCATGCTGTGAGCCGGCAGCAGATACGCCAGCCAGATGCAGAGGCTGGGAAAGAGGCCCAAAAGACTCTGCAAATATAGGAGTCACTTCGTTAAACTGCTGCCAGAGCTCAAAATTCGAGTGGTTCACTCACCTGCACAATGATGTAGAGACTGCGCGAGTAGAGGCCCAGTCGAATGTCCCGTTCGGCATGTCGTCGATCCTCCTGGGTATCGCGAATGGTCAGCAGTACCAGAGGCCAGTAGGCCAATACCATAACGCAGTGGTGATAGCCAAAACGATCGTTGTAGCTGAGCTGTGGATCCGATGCCGGCACATCCCAGAAGATGCAGCCAATGCACAGAGAAAGCACCGCAGCCGCAATTAGTTTGCTGATCCAGGTGAGCAGTGATCCTGGCTGCTTGTAGCCGGCAAAGCGTTTGATCAGCGCCTTGGTCTGGCCAAGGAAACCCGCCTTAAGGGTGAAGTTGGGCAGCGAGGCGGGCGGCGCAGCAAGCGGCGGTTCCGAATTGATTTGATCCCAGGCATTGGCCAGGGATTCAATGCGGGCAGAAGATTCCAGCATTGCAGCTGCCGACAGATCGTCCAGTGTGACCAGATCAACTAGAATGAAAGACAGGAAAATGCTTAGGAAAATTCTACGATTGAAAGTGACTTGCACCTACGATAGTAGTCGGCTGGGTTCTTAAAAGGCGGACACGGATAGCCCAGTTCGCCCATGTGGCGTGGCAGATCCGCCCGACTGCCGGAGAACACAGTGCGTCCACCGGAGAGCAGCAGTACGCCGGAGCACATCGAGAGTATCTCAAAGGTGGGCGGCTGCAGAGTCATGATGACAATGCGGCCACCACTGCACCATTGTCGCAGGTATTCCACCAGAAAGAAAGTATCGAAGATGTCCATGTTGCTTGTGACTTGATCCAGAATCAGCAGCGATGACTGCGCCAGCAGCTGGCAGGCCACACTCAGACGCTGCTTCTCCGAGTGCGTCAACGTGGACACGTTCGATGCCCGCACCGTGTTCAGGCCCAGATCCTCAATCAGCACATCCATGCGCTCCTTCAGGTCACTACGATCCAGTGGACCACGCAACGCGGCATGGAAATTCAATGTGCACTGCACACTCATGCGTGGATCTAGGGAGGAGACCTCCAGTGCCGGCACATAGCTGCAGAGCTCCCGCAACCCACGGCGATTCACCTGCTGACCATTGATGAGTATCTCGCCGCCCAGACGATCCCGTAGTCCCGCCAGGCACTCGGACAAGGCGCTGCCCTCACGCTGCGACGTCGCCATAATGGCGAACAGATCTCCCGCCTTGGCCTGCAGCGAGACGCCGTGCAGGGATGGACTCACGTCCAGGCAGTGGACTTGTATGTTCGGATAGATCAGACCCATGCTCGACTGCTTGCGTCCGTAGGTCTGTTGGATACGTCGTGTACTGCCGTAGATGCCACGTGACTCCCCGTAGTCGTAGCCCAATCCTCCCTCACCCATCATGCCAGCTCCCAGCAGATCCGCCTCGCTGTGCGATCGATGGCCATAGTGTTTGCCATTGGTCATGAATTGGTGCTGGTGCTGATGCTGTTGCTGATGTTGCTGCTGTTGTTGCTGTAGATGATGATGATGCTGTCCCACCGCAATACTTGCCCGACTGTTCGCCTGTCGCAGTGCCGCCGAGGGCACGCCTCCCTGCGCCCTCGACTCGGGACGGGAATGCGCCATGGCCATGCCCATGCCGCTGATGGCACGGAAATCCGATTCACTGCGATATTTGCGCAGATTTGGAGGCACACGACTGCGTGTCGTCTCGTTATCGCTGCTGTCGTAGCCGCTCGAGCCCGCGCCAGCTGGTGCTCCTGAACTGTCCCTGAAGCCACGGTTCACCCGCCCACGCACGCCACCTAGCGCTGAAGAGCCACCTGCGCCTGGACCTGGACCGGGTCGATGTGTGCGCTGAGAGCCGGCGTTGGGCGGAAAGACGCGCGGAAGTCCGAACTTCAGGTATGTGTACATATTCGAACCCAGCGGAGATCTATGGTAGGGAGGAGTTGTAGGTGAAAGTGTGAGTAAAGTACGAGTAAAGTAGAAAGAGAGAGAGGAAGATGGAGAAAGGAAGAGAAACAGAGATAGACAGAGGGAGAGAGAGATAGACAGAGAGGAAAATGCAGACAGATAGACAAAGAGAGAGACAGAGAGAGAGAGAGAGAGAAACAGGGAGAGATATACAGGGAAAAAGAGAAGGAAAGTGGGATAATTAGTTTGTGAAAGAGAGAGACAGAGAGAGGTGGATATGGAGAGAGAGAGGAAGATAGGGAGAGAGAGACAGAGAGAGAGAGGGAGAGAGAGGGAGTTTAGTTTTGTTTAGTTTATGGAAACATAACATAAGTTAAGAATATTTCTAGGAAAAACTTCTTATGTCTTTACTGTCTTGTGGTAACTAACCGTTTCCAATCGGTTAACCGGAATACCCATGTCAGATAAGCTTACAGATTTATGTCTCTAGGCAGAGAAGTATTCATTCCACTTGACTTATACTTGATAGTTCATAATCAACTACATTAATAGGCAACAAATAAAGTTGAATCCTTCGATTCAATGCGGTTAATCCTTTAAGGTTTTAACACTCGTTAACAAAATTTTTTTAAAGAACTTTATGTGATGATTTTCTGGAAAACTTTTACACAGAAAATCTTTGTCTTTGCCCTAAGTAACAGCCACAAACCCTAGTCTTTTAAATAAAATACAGTTTTGATTATAAGCAGTTATAAGAAATCGCATAAAGTTGTAATAAGTCTAAAGACTTTTAAATGCTGTGAATGACAAGCTTGAAACGTAAAATGATAGCTTTAAAAGTAACTCTTAAATTCCAAATTATCTAATGATTTGTAATCATCAAAACAATAATTATTTTGTCAGCATTTAGGAATGTTGTTGATTTGAGTAGCGAATGAATAATGATAATGAATGAACAATGATTCAATCGTAAAGATATGACTAAACTGCGCTTCAATAAATACTCTTTCTATAAAAAGATTTCTTATGGAAAGAAGTAAGGTTCACTATAGGCAGTTATGACTGTATTTATGTTGATTGATTTGTACTTAGATTTACTTACTTGGGTCCGTAACGCGGATGATTTAAAATTGATTGAACTGTTGTGTCGCGTAGCTGGAAATTTCCATATGGCAGCGGTGATTTGTCTGAGGAGCCCAGCGCCGAATCGGTAAAGTCAGAGTTTAGATTTTGTCTATAGGGAGGAGGGGCAAGAGAGGGAACTGCATTAACTTGTTGTGCTTAAATAAACATGTCACTCTGTGGGTGTGTCCAATTAAAGTTATTTCATTTGAACTTCCGCTGCAGACTTGCGGTTTAATCGAGCGTCAAAACTGTCAAAACAGGTGCAGTTGCTCCACCGGATGTGGCATTGATCAAGGCCACCACGCCCACCACCAACATGCCCATAATACCCATGCGTTTCCGCACTCACCTATAAATGGACCAGGCATGAAGATCTTCCGATGCCGCCGGTGGCAGCGGAGTGTTTGGACCATGGGGCACTGAATAGCGACGCTCCTCGCGTGACATTTTCTTGTTGGAAAAGTTGCTCAGTTCCATGATCTACAAAAGACAGTCAAAGACAAATGCATTCAGAATGTGTGCACAATGGTAAGAGTTGAAAAGAGAGCACCAAGTTTAAGTTGTGGTGCCAAAAACATAAACTAATTTCAACTTGAACTGGGTCAAGAATGTCAGCGTGGCTATTATTACTCATAATTTGCGGGAATTAGCTTAATGAAAGGTTAAAAAAAACCCACACACACGCACACAAACACACGCAGGCACATACCCACACACGCACACAAACTCCCATGTGTTAGTTAGTTTAATTTAGCGACTTAAAGTTACCCTCTGAGATTTGAATTGGTAATACGTTATTAGCTCTATGGGTGTTATTTTGGAACGCTTTCGTCACATCGGATGTAAGACTGTGTTTAAATCGTCTAAGACTTGTTAATACCCTATAATAATTATATTGGTAGGTTAGCGACTTTTAAGTTTGTGAGATTTGGATTGGTAATAAGTTATTAGCTCTATGTGTGTTTTTGTTGACCGCTTTCGTCACTAGCTGCAGTAAGATTGTGTTTAAATCGTCTAATTCTTCTTGATACCCTGTATGATTGTGTTTAAATAGACTTAGACTTGTTAATATACTGTAATATTTATGTTCGTAGGTCAAAACTAAAGCTGGGAAAGCCATAAATTGAAATTTTGAAGAAAAAATGTTAGAACAATTAAGCTTATGAGATTCGATGGACAGAAAATACCCTGTATTATCTAAGCAACTTAAGTTGAGGCAAAAATCAACTGTAAATTTTAAAATTTACCGCATTAAACAAATACTTTATACCTACATATACAATTATAATTATTATTATTTTAGTGTAGAACTCCCAAATTAATTTTTGTATATTAAACATAACTTATTATTAAGTCAGTTAGGTCAACCCGGAAGCCCTTGAAGAGAGCAGTACAGCACAGTGGCCCTTAGTAGTCCGGTCGTGGAGGAATCTGAATCTCTTAACATCTGAATCTGCTATTATTAATTAGTCTTTGTTAATAATTTTACTTAAGTTCGCATTAGTTACATATGCATTTATTGACAACTGCTTTTGGTAGGCGTCAAATACTAAATTAAATTTTATGTTCACACAAAACATTCAACAAACTTCAGCTTATGCTAATCTAATTAAAGAGTATTTAAGACTCAAGACGCTGTACTAACTTTAGTGCAGTCTTTTAATGTATTTCATTGGTTTTTAGCTTTTCGAGTTAATTTTCTCGAGTCGGTTGAGGGGAAATCGCTGGGTGGCGAGAACAAAAGCTGCAGTTGTTGTAAAATTTCGACACGGCAGCTGCGTTTTTAATTGCCAATGCTAAACAAATGCATTTAAATGAGGCAGCCCAAAAAATGTATCTATGTATCTATGCGTTTGCTCAACTGTATTTGTATCTTTTTTCTTACGCTTATGTAACAAAATGCGGCGTTTGTTTTAATTTTGTTTTGTTTGTCTTTTTTTTTGGTTTTATTTGGACTGCATTTCGATGCACCTGCTGTCAGTTTGTTGCTGGTTGTTGATGATGTTGATTTTGTTTGCGGTTTTTGCCTCCACCCATCCCCTTGGCCACACCCCCCTTGGGTTTGCGGTGCAACGAGGCGTATGAGTTTCCGTTTTGCCAGCCAGTGTTAAGTGGAAGTGGGAGCCTGAGATTACGTGGAGCTCAAGTGTTCTCGAAAGTGGCAGCTGGCAGCGAAAGTGAACGTGAACATTAACGTAAACTAAACGCTGCCTGCAACTGATTTAAGTTTTTTATTTTTATTTGCAACCTGCCACATAATTAGAGCTGAAGCTTACAGTTCCAAAAACGCCCCAAAACAAAAAAATAAAAGTGCAAATAGAAAACACTAAAAGTGAAGTTGCCTTTTTCTTAATTTCTTTTCTTTTATGTTTTCCTTGGGAAAACGCATCCAATGTTTTTGATTACCGCATATCAACAGATACCCTTTGGGCAGAGAGTATGGTAGACTTTTTGAAGCAGTTTAGATATTTTATATGCAGATTTAAGCCTGGAAATGTATTCATCTGAAATTGTTTTAGTTTGTAAAGCTAACATATTGAAATATTTTCTTAAATGCGGTGTATTTTATGACAAACAGTTAAAGTTAATTCATAAAATCGTAGTCTTGTTTTTAAATAATTCAATAAAAACAAT